>CM067217.1:62265247-62915905 GCA_034190945.1 Octodonta nipae | reverse complement strand
ATTAAAATTTCTAAAAAACATTTCGTCTCTTTAGGGGTTACATCACCTTGAATATTTTTCTTGATGGCATATCTATTGGAGAAGGTCACAAGCCGATCAACTACCTCAGAGTCAAAAAAAGTAAAATAATTGTAAAGGGGTAAGCTCTTGACCTGGGCCAATAGGTTCTTTCCATAAATCTGGTTGTGGGGTGATATCTTCATGAACCCAGCACATATTTTTCAGTTTTTTGGTGGAGACACACTACGAGTGGGAATCAGGATAAAGTTGAGCCAATGGTATGTCCTCATCAGAATTATTTTCATTATCTTGAGCTTCATATTCTGTGGAATTATAACTTCGACTTCATTTCTCAGTTGGCTGCTTGGAAGATTATTCATGGTAGTAAGTTCTTCATCTCCTGAGTCGCGATCGGTGATGTTATCATTAGCATTATCGGGAGGAAAAAGTATGATAGAATCCGGAGGAACAGGAATTCGGTCCTCAAGTAGCTCATGAAGTTTGAAAGGTCTTCTAATAAATAAAAAACTTATTACAAGGATGCAGTAACGCGGAGTAGTATATAGTACTACCGTCCTTTTAAAAGGGCAGAGCCATTTTGACCCGTTTACAAATACTACAACAACTTATGACATTTTATATTCGGAATTATATAATTGTTATGTCCAAATAGTATCTAAATAACACATGCGATAAATAACACTTATCAAATTTAAATAAGTAAATATGCTTACCTCCAGTCACTCATGATCACAGCTTCTATAAATAAAGTTGAAAATTACCGGCAAATAATCACAAATCTCTTAGCTAAATGAAATAATCTGGTGAGATGACATTATTAGATATTCAGGAATCGGTACTAAGGGCGACACCTATTAAAAAATATACAAGGCTCACTCAATGGACCTGTAACTCAAATGCCTTCTAAAAGAACGGTTGTAGCATCTGGGTTAATAAACCAATGGAAAAATAGTTATGCAAATAAAAACCTTATAAACTGATGAGAAAATATTGTTATACAATTTACCATAATTTTCATCTCGTGCTCAAGAAAATACTAGATCCGTCCATAAGCCTTGACAGCTATTCTCAATGCACCGCTGGCTGACTGTGACATATTTGTACATTTAATGCAATATTTACTATTATTTTAAACCAATTTCCCGGCATTATAGGCAATATCCAAGATAGACAAATTGAAGTAGAATTTATGAACTTTCAATATATCTTTTGTATATTCCGATCGGACTAGTCTCGTTAATACCCCATCGTATTGCATGTGCAAAATATTTATAAATAAATTTAACTATTTAAATTTCAATTCTTCAAAAACAATTTATTCAATAGTATTCATCAGGAGCCCATATATTTTTCTAATATTCCAGGTTCAAGCAAGCAGAGAATAAGTTCATTGTCTAATACTTTTCCATAATAACTTTTAAACTAAGCGTTTTAAATTTGTAAAAAATATAAATTTTTATTTCTGACGAGCCTTTTTATTTTAACTGCTATATAATGCCCTTGATTCTTGTAAAAATATTTATTTAATTTTCTAATTTGCCCCCAAAATTAAGATTAGAATTTTCTCTTTATTTTACCAATGAACTACCAGTGTAGTCCTATATATCTTAAGTCTGAATTTTGGGATCAAAAGTTTGGAAGATAAAGGGCAGACAAATTTTAAGTAATAAATCGTTTAAACAAATTATTTTTAAAATACAAATTTAATATATTTTTATGACGAGTCCTTTCATTTGATACATTACATTACCGGTGCACTTAAATATACAAAATTTTATTTTCCATTTAGGTTTGTAAATTAATGTTATAATATTGTGTTTTACTTATCTTGTAAATTTTGAGTGTGGCCCTACATTCTCAATTTATTCCAAAGATATAGGAGGGACTGGGTCGAATTTTTTATAGTTATTAATAATTTTTTCTTCCTATTTTTCCTGTAAAGGTCAAGTAAGGCATTTTTTTTCAATGCATTAGGTCGTATAGATTCTAAGACAAAAACAGGGGTTATAAGTCAATTTTTCTATATTTTCATTAATATCTTAAGTGATAAGTTTGAAAAAAGTTAAATTTTTTATTTTCCGTTTAATTCTATAATTTGCCCCCCAAAATTAATATTAGGATTTTCTTTTTATTTTACCTGTAAAGTTCAAGTGAGGCTCTATACAGTTATTTGTTTCAAAATTTTACGTCTTATAGTTTCGGAAATAAAGGGGGGGAATGGGTATTTTTTTAAGTATATTATGATGTTTTAAACAATTTATTTTAAAAATATGAATCAATATATTTATATTCCTCATAATTGATTAGTTCGTCCTTGATGTTGGATAAATTATTATAATTATTATAGAACGTAGTTTGAGAATGTTTTTATATCTTTTTTTTTTCGTTTCTTAAATTTAGCTGTTGTCAGTTTTCAAAATGTCACCATTTATTTAATATACATATAGATAGTATTGTGAAATTATAAAATTCATGTAGGAATGAAATGTATTCGATTTGTATATTGTGGTTACTAAATTACCCACTTCATAAAACAAATATCATTGCAATGTAAATTTTCTCGTTCAAGCAGAAACTATTTGTGCTGCCCAAGACAATCTACCTTCAAACTCTTCGGAACGTATTATCTCTATAAATTCTGGTGTTATTCTTAGGCAATTGGGTGGAGGGACATATAAAAGCTTCCAGCGATAACGTTATCGAGAATACTATATCTATAATAATAACAATGTTTCATCAGTGAGCCACGAAAGGGCGGATCGAATTTTGCCAGAGGCAGATATCAATGACGACGATATCGCATTGAGTTAATAGTTGTGTGCGTAAAATCACCAAAGAGGTTTGAAACCGCCTCGCAACTGAACTGCTTTTCCCCTTAGAAACATAAATATGTATCAATACATATAGCTAAATGATTAACAAGTCACAGAAACGAGAATGAATTTTATACATAAAATACACTGTTTATAAAAAGCAACACTTTAAAAAACTGAACTGTTAACTATTGGATTAAATAAAAGAAGTGGCAGTCATTGAGACTAAATGATTGAAGCAAAAGTTTTTAACAAAATATACTTCCTATCAATCGTTATCTTCCTTTATGTGGTTATGTCTCTTTTGTGTCAATCTTATAAATGGACACGTATTTCAGAAAAATTATTGTTATTTTTATATATTATGTGTTAGTTAATTTTTAATTAAAATATTAAACTTGTTGAATTATAATAATTCAAACCTACTTCACTTGCCTCCCCTGGACCTCTTGTCTATCATTGGCCCTTCGTTAGGTGTTAAATAAAATTATTTACTGTAGATAATATTAATTCATTAAATGCCTATTTGTATTTATGTTGATTGGGACTCCTTACCTCTAGATCATAAACCTACCGATATGCAATTCCCTTAAAACCAATTTGTCCCCCCCACTCAAACCAAAAGCTCTTCACAGAATATTGGTAGGTGTAAATTTTTGGAGACGGCTTTCAACCTGGAATCAATGTTCGTATTGATAGAATGAAGGGATTTCGTTACACCTTTCAATGTGAGGGCTACCTCAAAGGTCGAATTCAAAATTAAAAAAATATGTACATCAAAATTGAACTAGGAATAATTAACTAAACATAAGTACCTATTGAGTAGGTACCTATGCAAAAGTAACATCCTGTAATAATTGCAGGTTTATTGTTGTTAGTTACTTACACACAAAGTAACAAATATGACCATTAACAAGTGCTTCTTATGCAGAAATTAATTATCTACTGATAGTAAATATACTAGATATGATATAGTATATCTAGTATATCTTGGGGTTAGCCAACCTAATCTTGCTATATTTTCATGTCTACTACTTAACAACGTAATTGTTGGTTGGCAATGAGATTACAAATGTATATATCTAGTTGTAGTACCTGTGATTTACATATTTGGTTACTCACCAGTCGAAAATTCAAGTGTTGTAAGAGCTTTTGTTACGAAATTACTTTTAAACGTGAGCAAATTTACTTTAGATTTGTGTCATTTGTGTGATAAGTTCTCAAAAGTTATATGCAAAAAGACTTGATAATGGTTAGTATTATTAGTAATAAAATAACATAAATGATTATTTAATATTTGCAACAAGATTGAATGAAATAATATATATTACATTAAGATAAGTTAAAATGAATTAATTAACCAACATATGAAACTGAGTGAAATAAATGTTAAATTAGAGATGCAGTTGTTGGTCTATATTCTTATTTGTATCATTCATTAACACTTATCATATGTACAATGTATAATAGGTATCATCTATGTTATACAAAATATTTGGATTCTTACATTACACTAAAAGGAAATTCAGAGGCACCCTCTAAGAATTTATGCATAATCACCATACTTTATTTACTACTATAACTCAACACTGTGAGAAACTTTATTAAACCTTTATCAGCCAAAACTCCATCACCACCTTCCAAATAAATGAAGAAAATCCGACTCTGTACTAATTTCAGAATCACTTTTTTAACCTTCTGTTACTTCAGACTTTAAGCAGATGAACCCATCAAGTTTTCCAGTAAACATTTTTTTATAATGTTAATAACACCGAACTTTATTACCTAAACTCTGTACGATCAAATATCACTCTTGTGGGGCTGTATTTTTTTAAATATTCTGGTAAAGGGTTTTCGTTTTTAGACAATATTTGAGGTTAAGTAGTTGTTATCTTTACGAGCTCGGATATTAAGATGATTTCCTATATTAATTTCAGTTATTACTGAGAAATCATAATGTAAAATGTCCACTTTATAATATGAACTTAGTCAGCACACAAATGCAATGGCAACGATAACGTTGCCCTTTTTTGTGGTAATCTGATCTCTGACGTATGACAAGTTTAATTTAATTTGTTCAACTGTCTTTGACAGCCGTATGTTTGAGGAGCTATGTGCAATTCTTGGAATGATTGGTCATATTACAAACATTTTTATGAACATATACTTTATGTTTATTAAATACCGGATTTTAACGAGTGTTTGTACATCGTTCATACTTATTGTTCCCTTCTTAAACCTAAAGCTGCTTAACTTGCAGATAAATAAACATATAAAAACCCTGAAATATATCTAGTTCTATTTGATCTCGAAATTAAAGTATACTTCCTGGAGTTTGAGTCGTCCAGGTGGATTGCTGTAATCCTATGGTCTCTATTTTGGAAACCACAACATTTAAATTCAAAGGTTAACTAAACACTCCAAAGTAATTATGTGACTAGACATTCGGGGATCACAGAATATTGAACTTAAGACGATATATCGTTCTAGGCGAGATCCGTCATTAGTTGAGTTAGACCCGAAAGACTGAAATCTCGAAAAACTAATTATATAATTTTTCATTAGATCAGATTAAATATCTAATCCTATAATATATCAAATATATCTGCACATTTTCGAAAGTTTGCTTTTTTTGTTGACGGTTCTCGCCTAGAAACGATATGTTGTCTCGAATTCCAAAGTTTTTAAAGTAACATACACATAACTTTTCAGAGTTGGGCAAACAAAACAATAATAAAAAAACGAAAAAGACAGGAAGTTTATATGCACAATATATTTTGCAATTCTCCTTAATATGTGTAAATTACATTTTTCCCTTTTTTATTTTAAGTAGGGAAGGTTTTATTGCAAGAAATTGAGTAACTTACCGCTATTTTTCGAAGTGGTCAGCTGGTATAAGTGCTCTTCTAAGCTGGATTTCATGTTGCAATTGAAATCAATTTCACTTGCAAAACATTGTGAAATCAACTGCATTTGTGAATGTGAAGAAATAATTATGGGGTTCGTATCTGAACATCTTTAATTTAACAATATACTATAATAATTTTAGGGAATTTATACAAGTGCCTATTAAATAAACTTTCCTAAATTACTATGGTATAAACTACCGAGAAGGGTCGGAAAGGAAGAGAAAGAAATGTGGTTTGATACCTACCTTTCTTAGAAAAAGGTCTAAATCAGCGGCACATCCAACGTTAGGAAAATAGGAAAATGTAATGAACTCCCTTAGTCCTTGTGCTTTTTGTTCTACCTATAATGGATTCGTTAATTTAAACTAGGTATTTTTTGCCCCCTCCCACGAGATTTTAGTTTTTTTTAATTATGTTATTTATTTCCTGCTTTTTAGCAGAAAATTACGAAGCATCTGTTGATGCTCAGTTTAACACTAAGGTGTATTATTAACAGCTTGTGTAAGATTTCGGAAACAATTCTTGTGACGACTCGATGTCATGAGGGTTATTCTGAAGCCCGATTTAGGGCTAAACAGGTTTAGCCTTTGGTGAATAAATTCTTGCTTAGATTCCACATTCTGTCTAATGTAAAGCACCAACTATACAGTTGCCCGTTGGATATTTACACCAATACATGGAGCATTATCCCGCAATGTAGAATTGTCAAATTGGATATATAGTGCACTTGGTAACTGTCTGTCAGACTCCAACTGATCTCTACCCAATGCTGGCCATGCAATTTTCTTATCACAATCACCTCCATGGCTCCATTGACAAGGCCCTTGTTGATATTACTATTTCTGCTCAAGATGACTTGAGATGCTTCTCAGGTTTTTGCTTCCATAGATGTATCGACCGCATCAATTATAAATATCACTGTAGAAGCCAGTTTCGTTTTGAAAAAAAAAATCTTTTATGTTAACTGATATTGGTGGCGCCAAGCTTATTATTCAATTACAAAAAATATGATTTTAGTGATAAAAGATGTTCCTTGCAAATGAAACCATATGTAAACATTAGAATAAGAAAATAAAAAAGAATTGGAAAAATCTTTGGAAGAATGACAACAAAATACAATTTCATATCACTGTAGTATTAAGGTGGATTTATCATATGTCTGACGTGTCGTGTCGTGTCGTGATGCGTCAGAACGGTATTAGCTTCATACATTTAATTTAGCGCCGTTTATATTAGCAATGTGCGATGTATTGTGATGGTTTGTGTTTTGTCTTATCAGAAACGATCCAGATCTGCGTCAGAGCGATGGGATTGGAGGGTCGGGAACACGACACATCAACCGAATGTCTGAATCAGAACTGATAATTCATGAGAGAACATCGGGAATGTATGAGTTCTTTTAAAGCTGCCATTGTACTGATTCAAAATATCATCAGAATGCGTCAGAGCACGAAATATAAATTAGCACACTGGCCATCAGATCAGCGTGTATCACGATACGGCACGTCAGAGAAACATAAATCCACCTTTACACAACTGACAACACAATCTTAAACTAACATATAAAAAATATATTCTGGATAATTTTATATAACACTTGCAAACCCATTAACTGCCATTTTAGAATGAACAAGAACAAACAAAATTCAGTTTCGAATTGTATGGATAAGAAATAACAAATTTTATGTTTTCAGATCATTCAATATCTATCTTGTGTTTTTACTCAATTTCAGCTTATTGTAGCATTTTCCGATTATAAAAGGAACACAACAGGGCCATTAGATCTTTTCATTTTGCTTTAATATCCCGTTTTGACCGGCAATATATTTTTTTATGACTTCGCCTTATCCGAGACAAAGTAATATATTGAACGAGACAAAGTTATGGAACTATACGTATATGAAAAATGAAGTTTCCAGAGTAAATATTCGGTTGACTCACTCTGGTATAGTATGCTAACTGAAAGATTTGTAATTATGTTGACGTTAAGAAACTTTCGTAGAATAGTAAGGATATTAGATATTGATCGGTTTCTTTTAACCTATATATCTTAACTTTCTTGTGAAAGCGCATATTAATAAATTTTGTTATTAGTATTTCTTAATGTTTCATTAACAAAATACTTTCGCTATAGTTATATTAGACGTATAGTATGTTTTCAAAATTTTAATTAACAACCCGATTCATTGAAACAAGTTGCAGCAAAGTATCCTTAGTATGTATAACTACAATGTGATGACTAATGAAGGTGAAGTGAAATTTTTCTTGAGAATCCCATTCCAATCCTAAATATTTTTTCTTATTTTTGATACTTATGACAAATATATATTATTACAGACTCCGTGGGTTTTGATTGCAACAATTTTATACTCACTATAAAAGTCATTATTTGACCAAAATAATTTATAATACTTATTTAAAACAACAACAATGACTAATATAGAACAGGTTTTCACTATGTTGACATCCACTAAACTTCTCCCATCAGACAATCGCTTTTATATATCCTCACCAGGTCGAGATGCTTCGCTGTTACTGCTAATACGCCAACATTTATGTTTTCCAATTACGGAATGAACTGATTTTATCCTCAATCGAATTGTCAAGAACCCCTTTTTTGTCAGCATTTGTTTGTTTGACTGGTTTTTATGGTTTATTCGCAAGGTCAGTTTTTATTTAGGATGATTAATTTCTCGAAGGTTTCTTAAATTTTTTTTGGCAACGTAAAATGAAATGTTATAACTGTATTGTTAAAACTGCCATGTATATATTATTGTGGATTAATAGGCGTACCGAGGGGGGGGGATGTCAGGACGCAGCTGTTGTGATGTCTTTCAGATGATCTTAGATCCTCATCACTCCTTCTTTGATTTTGGTTTGGGTTCCTATTTTGGTCTGTGTCTCTGGTTCTATTCTGAGTTTCATTGTTCCAATGATTATTATTATTGCTGTGACTCTGGCTATTATTGTAACTCCTTCCATTGTTCCTGTAATCATAATATCCTCTATTATAACTATTTTACAGTATTGATGTGAAATCCTCTATTTCTGGTTTCTCGGTAGTTCCACTGGTTACTATTTTCCTCGTTTATTCTCCCATTTCGGTTATATGTTTGTCTTACATGATTTTCTCGGCATTCCGTTGAAAATTTCTTGTTCTATGTATTCTATTTAAATACGTTATAAATTTTGATATTTTGTACCGATGTAGTTTCTGCCACTTCTACACTGAAGTGTCGAGCTAATTCAAAACTATTTTTTCCTCTTTCATTGGTGGCTGCATGTACTTTGCAGATGTGATTAGCTTGAGTACATAATCTGTCATGTTTTCTTTCATCATATTTTCCAAAGTTGCCTGTTGTGTCTCCCCACAAAAATATGATGAAAATTCTTTTTCCAATTGGAATTAATATCAACTTCGATTGAAGCAAACCATAATGAAGCACTTTCAGTCATTCTCTGCCTCATTCGATTTCTTATTTCATCCATGTTGTTGGTGTATTTCAACTGGTTTTTCATGTTATTTTTAAATATGCATGGATGTAATTGCACTATCCTTCCACGCTTTCTGTGATAGTATGTGTCCTATCCCACATATTATTCATCTTACTTTCTTCCATTCTTCTCAATTGTTCCCCACATTTACTTTCTATCAATTTCTTGTCTATTACTTCTTCATAATTAATGACAGCTTCCTTCCATTTTTCACTAATGTGTGAAACTTGTTGTTCTTTTTCTTGGATCATACCATCTACTTCATTGAATTTTTCCTGAAGATTATTTTCTGTGAAATTCTTTCTGCTTTCTCCCTGTGTATATTTTTAATTTCTCTCATCAAATTTGTTTCTAGTTCTTTTATACTAGCTTCACTCTTTTTAGTTAAATGATTTTCTACTTCTTCATTTTTCTTAGATTTGGTTCTAATGCCTTGTTATTAGCTTCACTCTTCCGATTTAAATTTTCCTCTAAAGCTTTAATATTTGCTTTTATATTATTCTCATTATCCTTTTTCATTTCATCAGAACTTTCGATTTTTGTTTGCCATTTTCCTTTTCTTTGCTCTGTATTGTTTCATTTATGATTAATTTAATTGTTTTGTTTTTATGTTGTTTTAATTTTATTATTTTATCTGTTATTTATCTTATTTTTTATTAAATTAATTAACTTGAAATGAAACTTCTAAGTTTATTTATTTCCAAAGATTCTTTGACCACTGATATATAGTCTTAGTTTAAATTAAATCTGGTTAGTTGACCAAAAACCAAGATTTAATTTATACTAATACTATATTTCACTGGTCAAAGAATCTTTGGAAATAAATATATAATACACATAGGTGAAAAAAAAACATACAAAAACCTCTCCCCTACATTTGGGAGAAATGTTTTCGCTAGCTTAAATGACCATGAAAAAGCCTCAATAAGAATTGTCGGTTTAAAAAAAAGACAAATTTTTCTTCTACAATGTAAAAAGGGACAACTTACGCCAACATGCTGACCAAAAACCAAGATTTAATTTAAACTAATACTTCTAATACTTCATATATATATATAGATTGCAGTGTAATTAACGGGAAAACGGCTTATAGGACAAATGAAACACGAGTACTCTTTTCTTCGTGGAGAGCTTTCGTAAATTTGGTTTATTTACTTCATCAGTCTAAGATGCAAGTTACATTTGTTGTTAATTGAGTACAGTTAAAACTTAAAGTACTTACATAAGTTGAGATTAATTCAATAAGTTAGCAAATCGTTAAGATTGAAGAATGATGATACAAAGTTATAATTTTGACATTGAATATCATTATGACAAATGTTATTTGGTATTTAAAATAATCAAAAACAAATTTTCGTAACTAGATTAAGTGAAGAGTATTAGAGCAACAAGTATCAACTGCAAGAAAATTATGATGTTTGTTAGATTTGTTATTATTAACTCATTCTTTTTTTGTTGAAAGAAACAATATCTAAATTAGAACTGTGTGTTTAAGAAGTATGTGTATGTCTTTTTTTGTTCTCTAATTACAATAAATTACAGTATATGACGTTTAGATTTTTTATATCTGTTCTTTTATTTATAGAGTCTGTATCATTATTAATATGTACCATTTCAAGAAAACAACGTTTAAGGAAATTTCGTTCGCAGCTTAAAATCTGTACATTATCAAAATTGGCTATATGACCATTTGTTAGGCAATAGGTCGACACAGCACAGCTATCTTTGCCCAACCTTATATCACATTTGTGTGAGATGATTCTTCCTTTCAAATTTCTTAAGGTTTGTCCGATATCTGATACAGGACAAGTATTGCAGCATATGCGGTAAACAACATTTGATCTTGAAAGAAGTGGAGTTTTGTTCTTGGTCTTACTAAACAAAGCATTGACTGTTTTTATAGACTTATTAGCTAAAACAATATTTTGTTCGTTTTTAAAAATGTTATTGATTTTTGGTGACACCTCCTTGATGAATGGTATGGGAATAAATTTTTTAATCAAGTTATTAGAATGGACAGTTGTATTGTTGTCATTAATACTATTGACTACGGTATTTATATGTCTAAAATTGTCAGTTTCATTAATGCCTAAATTTCTAGGAAATAAATGATTTTGTTTATTAATCTTGAGGGATATGAGTTGTCTAAGAATAGTTGAGTTACAATTCGTACATTTTTATCCCTTATTGTAAGATGATGATTAGGGATAAAAATTTACTCACAGTTCTAATTTAGATATTGTTTCTTTTAAGAAAAAATTAAGAACGATTTATTAATAATAAATCTAACAAACATCATAATTTTATGCAGTTGATACTTGTTGCTCTAATACTCTTCCCTTAATCTAGTCACGAAAATTCGTTTTTGATTATTTTAAATATCAAATAACATTTGTCATAATGATATTCAATGTCAAAATTATAACTTTGTATCATCATTCTTCAATCTGAACAATTTGCTCACTTATTTAATTAATCTCAACTTATGTACGTATTTTAAGTTTTAACTAATGTACTCAATTAACAACAAGTGTAACTTGCAGCTTAGACTGACAAAGTAAATAAACCAAATTTACGAAAGCTCTCAAAGAAGAAAAGAGTACTCTTGTTTCATTTGTCCTATAAGCCGTTTTCCCGTGTGTGTGTACATCCATTCGCCTGTTGAATTAGGCTAAACTCTTGCTTGACGTTTCACCAGATCTTATCTGGCATTTTCAAAAGCTGTTATCTAACTTGTGAAAATACTCAGTTCTAGTCATTACGTTTTGAAAATGGGGATAGATTTTCGATGAAGTCTGTGTACCTCTTCACAGGGTATTATTATTACTTATAGATAGTGCTAGGAGATTAATTTATTGAAACAAATAATTTTTATTGATTTTCAACTCTTTACTAAAATTCAGCACAGCGTTTTGGATTTAATAAGATTAAATTGAAATATCATCAAGTAAAGGCCAAAACAATAAATCAATATTTATTCAATATGTTATTTATAACTGTTCACCTGCGAACTTCGCAAAATAATTTCTTGTAAAAAGTGAATCAAATATTCCTCGTATACTAGAAAGTGCAGTTTCATCAAATCTGTGCAAATATTCCCAGCCGTATTCTAGCTTCGCATTTTAAGTATTTTGTCCTCGTTACTGTGCTCTCTTGTGTTTGCGATTGATGTGTCATTCAGTTTGATTAAAGAGCTTGTGCCGAACCGAAATTGGCACGACTCGTGTACTTTTTAAGGTTTGAACGAACACTCATAAATAAAACCGAAGTACTGGAGTGAATAAAGGCTTTAAACATTTTAACTAGAAGAGACGTAGAAGGCGAACAAAGTACATACGGATAAAGGTATTCAGACTGTCCTTTCATGAATATGCCAAAATCCAGGAGACTTTAAATTATTTAGAGTTGGTTTTGTATGTAGGTTTGAAATTTAATAGTTGATGTAGGCATAAAAAACTCTTCTTGTTATTGCTCCTTAGTAATTTATGGTTTTTATATCTAGTGATAATTGGAAATTGAATGTAATGTTAATGCAGTTTTTTTTTAATAAAAATGATTTAGTGTATTATATTTCTCTAACGCGTTTGAAAATAGTAAGTATGAGGAGATACATATATCTATATTTTTGTTCTATTTGGTCTATACTTTCGGATACCATAAACTGAAGACCAAAACAACTGAATATGGCATTACGATTCTCATCAGTTGCGGAAAGATACATGGGGGTTGAGACTGTGAAGATGGGAGGCATAAGGATAGAAGAGAGAAGAACATAAATGGAAAAGATGCAAGAGGTGTGGGTAGAGAGGAGAGGAAATCCAATTTTTTTTCGAGAGTACTACTTTACCTTAAAGGTGAACTCTATCGTTTTGCGGAGTTCTTTGAAGTCTTTGCAGATTGTAAATATATTTGCCGTTTTCATTGCATTTGAGTTTGTTTTGAGAGGTGTCCATTGGGCGCAACGATAGGATTATCAAGATCTGAGTGATTCACCTTTTTGTTGATATACCCATGATTTTTAATGTTCTTTAGCAGTCGGCAGCACAGGCTACTCTTTTAGCTGGAGTAGTAGTTCAGCAGGCCACTCAATTTCTGGGCATACCTTGAGGCCTAGATTTTCACTCCCATCTTGGATGAATACAATCACAGTGTTTTTGAATATGATAGAGTGTTAATCGATATTTGATGAATAATTTTTAAAGTACTTGATATCTTGATACATGATCTTATGAAGCCCAAAATACATCTTGTGTGACTTACAGGTTTTGGAGAACATAAAATATTATGTTATGGGCTTTGCTAATTTGAAACTCTTCGGATGAGGACATGTAAAAAATTACAGGAGTAAATTTAATCACAGAATGACTTTTCTTTAGTAGATATAGTATCATCTGCAATTAAATATTTGAAAAAATGTTTCATTTATTTTAATATATATTTAATTGTATTTGCTATACAAAACAATAGCTAAGCGTGTCTTGAGCATTGGGTCGCTTAATCCCTGTTATCATACAATCAGGGTTGCAGTAACTGGCGATTGGTTGACGATGATACATAGCGGCAGTGGCTCAAGAAGATGTTTCCAAACATTTTAATTTGGACGATGGGTTCGCTGATTATATCCTCATTCGAGATTATGTATGAAGTTCGTATGAATTTTCTTTTATACCAGTGCTCTTTCTTCTGAATTACCCTAGCCTGGTCCCAGTTAATGTTATGGTGTTCGGTTTATGCGTGCTGAGTTTAAGTAGCTAGGCGGTGTTTCTTAACCCTGGTGTCCAGTGGTCGCTTAGTATCCCCAATATAGAGATTGCACATTTACCATACATGTAATGTACAATTTTTTGGTACTATAGGAGTATCCGAATTTGTTTTTGTGATCATGCTTCTCAAGGTGTTCTTGGTAATGAAAACCATTATGATTCCATATCCATGTTCAATATGGAAACCAAACGTTTCAAAGTCTATTCTGACTTCGTTGTCAATGGCGTCACAATAGACTTTGAAACGTTTGGTTTTCCATCAATCGTCGTTTTATTTCGATTGTGGTGTTATTCCTCTTCCTGTCTAGGTGGTTTATTTAATTGCATCAAAAGGTCTTCTCTAACTTTCATTTGTTCTTCTTGAGGACCCTTGGTGTGCTGCAGATATTTTTGGCTCTATGGACTAGTGTTTTGATAATGGCATTTTTCCTTGTTGGTGGGTGGTTAGAGTTGTAGTGTTGGTAAGTCAGTCTTGTTGTGAATGCTATACTAACTTTAAAAGTCAAATATATATAAGATAAAAATGCTAAGGATTATCATATTTTGGTACACCTTTTATTGCGAAATATTTACATATGACGCATAACAATTTATATTAAACTAAAGAGCTGACTCGAATTCAAATAAATCAAAATGAGAACAGTTTGAACAACTTGCGCAAACGCTACTTATTTTCTGATGTATTTGTGTTGAAAATTTACTTTGACGTTAAAGGAAAGTTGGTTTTAGAGCCGGTGCAGACGTACGGTAAGTAAAGACCTCGAAGTGAATATGTGTTTCTTTTTAACTACATGTAACATGATTCTTTTAACGAGATGCTGATATGCTGCAAATATATTTTTACTTATTATTCTAATAATATAATTCAAATAATGTTTGTTTATTTGTATACATCTTCTTTATATTCTTGGAAATGGCACTACGATTTTGTAGAAATTCCATTTCGGGGTTATGGCGTCTACAAATCGATTGCCCGGGAAAAATCGTAGTACCGAGGAAGAACGAGATTCTGATTTGGTGAGTTACTTGAGAATGAAACTGGTCTTGAAAAAATATTTCAATACAAACTGATGTGTAGGATCTTATTATAAGAATTTTATCACTATTTCATATTTCTCTAGCATGCATTTTCACAGCTGAACCCCTCAAGATATTAAAGTAAAAAGTGCTGGTTAGGCGTTTTTTATATGGGTAAAAGGTTGTGTTCTTATGTTAATTTGAGGCACAAAATGAAGTTATCTTAAGCAGTTACATATGCATATATAAGTTGACTGAAATATAAGGCACTGTAGACTATAACTATATACAGGGTGATTCCAAATATGTTTGAAACCAAATTGGGTGGCACATAAGCAGTTGCATATGCAGAGTGTCTAAACTGTAGAGTGGTTAGAAAAAAGTATTATATAGGGTAGCCCTTTAGCGGTTACATTTGCATAGTGTTTAAATTATAGAATGGAGTGCAATTATAGTTATACGGGGGGGTTAGAAAAAATAATTATATAGGGCAGACCATTAGCGATTGCATTTAGAGAGTACTTGGAATAGAGGGCACAGTAGAATTATAGTTATGCAGTATGGTGTAAAAATATTGGAACAAACATGCAACATTTCGTAGCTCATAAGCAATTGCACATATATAGGGCAGAGTGGAATTATAGTTATAGAAGGTAAATTGAAACCAAACGAGTTAATACGGTGGCCTATAGGCAGTCAAATATACAGAATAGTTAGAGTGAAGTTATAGTTTAACCAGGTTCAAATAATGTTAAAAAAAATGTGAAACTTGACTATCAAAATATGTACATGTTGCAAGTTGTGTAATTGTTTATATAAAAAACGACTTCAACTGACCTAAAATAAGAACAGTTTAAAATCGTGTGCAAGCGATAACTATTTCCTGACATATCTTTTTTATCTTATTGAATAGGTACAATTCAATTGATGATTTTAGTGTATTCTTATCTTTCTGTCTCTCTCTCTAATTTTTATTCTTTTTTTATTTTATATTATCTACATATTTTTTTACTTTTTTCTATTTGTTTTATTATGTGTTTCAGGTTTTATATTGTTTGATTCACCCTGTATACCTATAATTTTACTTCGGCCCATATGTCAGGTATTCTGTATATGCAATTGCTCATAGTTTCATTTGTCACTTTTTTCAACCACATTGTGTAACTATAATTTTACTCTACTCTTTATTTCAGCCACCCGGTATATGATACTGCTTCTACATTTTTAACTATAATTTTACTTCACCCTTATTTCATTCACCTCGTATAAGCAACTACTTATGTTCCAGACTATATAATATTTATTCAACCATCCTGTATAACTATAATTCTACATCATCTTATATTTCAACCATCCTGTATAAGCAGCTGCTATTTTTTTTAAACCTTCTGTAGAACTGTAAATATACTTCGCCCTTATTTCAACCAACTTGTACCTGAAATTACTAATTTGCCTACAAATACAACATTTTTTGAACCACCCCGTATAGTATATTGCATATATTTTTCCGATGTTCAGAAAAATGGTATGTTTTACTCTATAGAAAAATATACGGAATCAAGCTGGAACAAATCCTTGTAGAATATAATTTTAAATATTCAATGTGATTAAGGTGTTTTAGAGGAAACAGTGAAGATTCATTGAAATACACTTAATAGCTGTTTTTTTGATTTTTGGAAAACCGTAAATCTCACGTTATAGAAAATTATATGGTACCTTTCCGTAATATTCCTTAATACAATGCAGTTTAAATCATCAAAATTACCCAAGTCTTGGTAAAATAATCACTGAGCATATATTAAAAAAAGCGGACGAATTGATAACCTCCTCCTTAAAAAAAGGGTTGCAAAGGACTACGTAAAATTACAATATTGTTCAAACATTTATGAGAATATAATATATAGAAATGTACATTTTACACATTTTATTAGGAATTATTGCTTAACTAATAACGTTCAACTTTTGGTATTTCATTTGAATAATATTTTCTGCAAATCAATTAGCCATTTCATGATGTAGGCAATTTCGACTATTTCCCATTCTAATCTCACTTATAAGAAATAAAATAGTTTATTGACCCGAACGTCTCTGTCTGTATCAAAATCTATATCAATTGTCCAACGGAGGGAATACGAACGCATCGTGCGTTGATCGTAGCACGTTTGCAGCCACAAAGTATTCTACTCTTGTGTTTGCAGCCAAAATTCTGTTACCCATTTGATTACATGAACCATTGCTATTGCTGGTCTGGTCACTACTTGGGCGAGCCATACTTTGCAGTACGTGGGTACTAGACGGATGTCTGCACGAACCCTTAGTTGTCTGATTTGTTGATTTACCTTACAGAAATTGACATGCAATTACCTCCGAATCGAAAATATTGCAATAGGTGATCTGACAAATTTTCAAAAAGTGTATTAAATTAATTATTTTGTATACTTCTTTCCATGAAAATATCAGTATTTGACAATAAACTCTTGTATGTACCTAAAATTAGGTAGGTGGATCCAAAAGGGGCACATGGAGAAAAACGCCTATTTCAATTCAGTGAATACACAACTAACCTAAACTAGGAAATCTTAAATATAAGAACTTGTAAGTAAGTAAATTAATACTCAAATCGCCTATTTATACTGACCCTTGAAGGTGTGAAGTACTCTACTCAACAACTTATAACTTATGCTGTATGTAAATTTGTGAGTGAAACTTTACTAAATAGATTTGTGTTATTAATTGATTTGTTAATTAATTGTTTTGTTGTTCTTATTACAGTTTTATTGAAACAAAATTAATAAGCGTTTGATTGACACTATCAACTGTGAATTTTAAATAGCCTACTTTAGTACTTTATCCACATAGAAAGAATTCGAATTTGAAGTTACTGTAAAACCGTTATTCTAGTTTCCTCAATGTCTGACTTTATAAAATCATTATACTTTTAAAAACATAATTGGACGTATTTCCGGTAAAAAGAAACAGCACATTTTAATTAAATAATTATACCCCATTGTTACAATCAAAGAAATAAAGGATGTTATTGTCACTGATATGAATATAATGGCAAGCTTTCTTTGAATACACAACTGCCAACAGAAATTCAAATATCCGCTCGAATGTGTCTATTATCTTGAATCTGAATGCATCCAGTTCATATCTTCAACACGACAAAGTAATAACAATTTTGAACTAACCGAGCGTTAACAAGCAACTTCTGTAATTCCAAAAGCAATAACATGTCGAGTGAAAACATTAATAATGTAAGATAACGCACTCTGGCGAGCATTAAGCGGTAATAGTGGAACTCAGCGAATAAAAATTAATGATAAAGCATTAAAACGGTAATATAGCTTGCGCTGCTGATGATATGAATGCAATAAATGTTACTCAATGGTAAATTTTCATGATAAAGTGGAAACTTTCCAAAAGGTTTGAAATACTTCAATATATGTATACGATATCCTTTATGGCGCTATATCTTTGAAAAAAAACTTTTCTCTGGTTTATCATACTTTATTGACTAATTTCTAAGGCTGTAACAAACCGTATGTATTCGTTACTTAGTAAGACTCGAAGTACCGAATGGTTACTTTTAAATTGGTATCGTTACTTGAATCGCATATTTGCTTCAGCACAATCCATGTCGACTCCGCATAATACTAATAACGAAAGATCCAACTTGCACATCATTAGTTTCGTTACTGCCTTAGATACGGTATGTTTCGTACATACGACTATTTAGTATGTTTCGCACGTACGAATACCGAACCTACCGTATTTCGGTATTTCTACCGTAAAGGTGTCTGTCCTGCCGAAGTACCGAATTGTTATGACAGTAAGATACATAAGTCGTCATTCATAACTGATTATATCTTTATTTTATTATTTATTAAATTATATAATATATATTATATAAGTATTGAAGACTATTCACTAGTCTTTCATTACTTTAAAGGTTTCATAAACCATTGATATCTAAAAAAGTATAGCATTTCGAAAACAGCCCTGTAAAATAAAAGATTTACTCAGGATATTTTATTTGGGATTGAATGAATTTATTGAATGGAATATGGAATTTGATGTAGGTAATAACAAAACCGAGTGCTACAACGTGTCCAATATCTTTTAGTATTATTCTGCAAAGTATATGGAAGAAAAGTTGTTATATTCATGGTGAAGTAGACATTAGAAACTAAATACTTATGCATGTTGGTAAAGTCAGTGCCAGCAGAACGAATTTTGTCAAAATCGGGTAAATATTGTCGGAAAAACGTGCCTCATGAAAATCCAAACCGATGAAAAAATATATCTCTAAATGTGAATGACATATTTTGGGCACAAAATAAAATGCGGTAGTCTTCATTGTGATGAATAGTTTAGGAGAATGGTCAAATTAGTATATTATTTATCTATTTATTTATTGAAAATAGTATCTATGTTTATATTACTTTCTAATTACTAATATTTAGTATTTAGTTGCATTGCTTGAGTGTATATTTATTTTTCTCTTTATTTATTTTATATTTATAATTGAATAAAAATGTAATTTAATAAAAGCCGTCCATATTCCACTCATAACTAATTTTTTCCTCTAATTGCAATGTATAATATCGGATAATTATTTAACTATTAAGGTCTTTAGTACTCTATATTTACGTGCCACTACTCAAATTACGACTAACGAAAGTAACGAATAACGAACACTTTGTAACGGATAGTCAGACTAAAAGTAACGAATACATACGAGTATTCAAGAAGTTGTTACTTTTACAGCACTACTAATTTCCGCTATATAATATTGAATAAAAAAAATATTTCACTGACATATCAATTTATTTTAGAAAATTGCCCATTTATTGTATTATATTGTAGTATTGATAACTGTGTAATGTTTGCCATTAATGGTTTTCTTGGGAAAAACACTTCAAAGTTTCAAAGAAGTTGCCATTGTCCATGGCATTAAAATTTTATAAAATATAAATTTGTAATTTGAAAGCTATCCTATTGACAATTATTCTTGATAAGTAAATTTGTTGCTTTTTAGATGTCGAGGATAGCAAAAAAATTCAATGATCATAGATAATAGTGAAGTTGCTGTCAGGTTGGACCGTTGGAAGGACTTGAAAGAGCTGTCTCCAGAATTTATAGGTGGTGCTCGTATGGGCGACTGTGTTGTAAGATTCTATGTATGTGCATTCACCAAAAAAGCCACCAAAGACCTCTGTATATTCAGTGATCCCAATAACGTCGTAAGGGGAATTTTTATTTTGTTTTGTGTATTATTGTATTATGGGCTAGGTCCCAAAAACGCTCACAAATTGTAATTTTCTCAATTTATCGTTTCTCTATATAATTTTTCTGTTCATTTCTAAATGTTTCTCTAATGTAAAAAAATAAAATGTAAACTGCACTTTTTTGAATTTTTAGTTATATTTATTTTTTTTACCTCAATGTGGCGTTATTGCCCAGGAAAATCATTAAAAGAAATTAGAAGATGCCACAAACCTTCGGAAATCAATGTATAATGTTTGCCATTACTACCTTAAGAGAAGGACATTGTGAAATTTTCAATTATTTATGAAAACAGCTTTTGGATATTGTTTTATAATTAAATAAAACAAATTATAATGCTATAGTGTGTTCAAATGTCTATGGAATACAAATGAAGTTTTTTGTAGGAGTTATTTTTGTCCGTCTTGTGAATGGCACTGACATATATTGTTCATTAATACATTGTTTCGGTACATTTAACTTATTTATTTGTTTAGCATAAACATTGTTTTATGCAACTCCAGTAAGACAGTGGTTTTAAATCCGGGAATTAGGGAGGCCACAAAATATCCAGACGACCAACCTTTCTGTGTAGGTAACCTTGGTTGAAATAATTTCTCACATATAGTGCATAGTCAGCTGGCTAGTCATCAATTGACGCTATACTTCCCTGCTTGTGACCAAAGGCACATCTAAGAGATTTGGCAACTATTTTTTAAAAAGTGACTGTAAACTTCCCCATTCAAATTTTCGGGCAAAGGAAAAGTGCCAATTACTTGTAATTTTTGCGCGGCTAGTATCGAATGACTTCACGATCTGTCCCACTTTAACTAGTGCAAATCATGCAAATCATAAGTGTCCTACTTTTTCGGTTTTCGGCCCGTTTTTTTTATGTCATTTTTTTTACAATTTCCTCGAGAGATTTATAAAATCTTAACAATTTTACTTAAAAAATGTATCTTTGTCCAAATCGATATTTTCAACATTTTCAGAGTAAATAGTAAAAAATTTAGGACATAAACTAGGACTATTTAAATTTAGGGTTACATTTACGAATTAAAGAACTAATTGTTGATACAGACAATAGCTAAATGTGGAATATAAAATAATGTGATTAAAATTAATAATAATAAATTAAATTACAAGAACTGCTCGAAGTTGCATTTCGATACAAATTCTAGCTCGACGTTTCAATGATTTGTGAACTCTTTGCAAAATTCTAATAAATAGTGCAGGGGGTTAAGGTCAGGGGAATGTGGAGGCAAGACAGGTGGCGCCCGTCCTGCATAAATCATATGCTTTGGCTTTCAATTAAAGGGACATCTTCCAAAAGTCCTGGCAAGTCGTTAACTAAAAAATTGTAATAATCCTCACCTTTCAATGGATTAGGCAACACAAATGGCCCGATTAGCCGATCGCCTAAAATGCCTGCCCAAACGTCTGGACTAAAATATGCTGTGTGGGTTTATATCAGCCCATTCATGACCGTTATGAAAATTGACAACCATCTTTACTCAAGCTTGCCTCACACGTAAGCAAAATAAGAGATGCAAAACCATTGACAGAACTGCCAACGTGGTTCGTAGTCATTCGAATTTAAAGCTTTAATACACTGGATATGATGAAGTAGTTGTTCACAAATTCGCCAAACTATGGAAAAACATATGCATACGTGCGACACTAACCCTTGAATTGTCCTGCACAACTCTCAATGTCTCAATACATTTTCTTCCATCACCGGTGTTCTTACAAATCTGTCTCTGGCACAATCATTTACTACTGGTTGGATACGAACCATTGTCTCTTAAACTTTGATGGATCCTTTCAAATACTTGTCGAGAAGGAAGAGTTCTATTCGGGTATGCTGCCGACTCTCGCTTCTGATGTATTTCCAGTCGCACGGCCGTACATAAAGTGCATATCTGTCATTTCCGTGTTTGAATATGGCTCCATTTTATGAGTCAATAATGTTGTATACTTAAATCTTACAATTCCTATTGTTACTAATTAAACACTGCAAAGATCAATTGACAGTTTATCAATAACTTAAATTGTTAAGAGTTGTGGCAACTTCAATTTATTATTTTCCATGGTAAACAGATTTTTGTAATTTTTGGCCTAACAACGTAAAGAGCAGAGTAATTTTCAAACTCAATTTACTCGAAAACTATTAGAAATATCGATTTGAAAAACATAATATTTTTTACATGAATTTTGTAAATCAGTAGAAAAAATTGTAAAAAAATTGAAATAAAAAAATTCGGGCCGAAAACCTCTTTCACCATCCTAAAGAGGAGTTATTTAACGTAAAAAATTATGTAAGATCCACAATTTTTTTTCTACTTATTTTCGGCCATTTTATCAATAATAGAAAAAAAAAGTTTTGTTTGAGCCCTTTTAAAGGCATATAACTTCCTAAGGGTGCGTGTTAGGGCACATGTTAATACTGACTTTTTGGCTTATTTTAATGAGTTCTATACACAGCAGACATTTAGAACCCTATTTTAGAAACATCCTGTATATAGTTTGGTATTCTTACCGACTCTGGTTGTTCCAGTTTTAGTGCTAGTTCCTTGTATTTTTGCCACAGCATCGTGTCGATCTTTGTGTTCAGTTGCAGTGAATGGTTGACAACCTCATGTGATGTGCTCGATAGTTTCTGATGTTTGGCAATCATATCTGCATCTGTTGTTTTTGATAGACGGGTCTTTAACGATGCACTTTAGATAGTTGTTTGTTGAAATTGGTTGATCTTGGATTGCCAATATGAAGCAGATATCAACCAGTAGTTCGAAGCTTAACTGTCGACATAATCTTGGTTGACGTCATTTATATGTCTTCCATAAAGGGGCTTCTCCTTTTATTTGAGCAGTTTCAGATCAGTTGACTGGTGGTGTAATAGGACTTGTTCTGTCAATCGCATTGGTGTTGACTCATCAACCTGGCACATGACTCTGTGCAGACCAGAAAGAGTAACTGAGCACTGAACACACAGGTGTTAATAGCCTGACACAGATTTTTACTGTTAAGCTTGGTTTTCAACAGTCGTCTTACCCTTCTATAGAACTCTGTTGTTAGGACCTTTTTCATGGTGGAGTGATCTATTATTATTATTGTTTGCAGGGAGTACGTCTTTAAACGAACTTTTTCTTTATTGAAATTAGTGATGTACACGCATTTTATCACACAAAAGAGTCTCTTTATTAAAGTTGGTTGATGTGAGTTTCAAAATTGAATTATCTATTAGTGTGAGTAATTTTTCTGTGGCGTGTATTTTGGAATATAATTGTGTTTTTTTGTACAATTTCTAATGCAAATTGTGTAGTTGGTTCTTTCTTAATTATGTTGCATAATAACATAAAACTTATATTATATATCTTAAACAGTTAAACACGAGTTATACAATATACAAAACACATTGAGTATGGTAACAAAATACCTTAAAAAAAACTAATAATAGATATCTGATAATATTCCAGAGTTCTATGTTTGGGGGGAGTCTTCCTTGGTTACAATTACGAACTGGACTAGGTTCCGGGTCAGAACCGAGTCTAAAGTTTTGAATTTCTTGAAATTTCGGCTACTGTTGTGGAGCCATTAACAAGTACGAAAAAGAAGAAAAATAGAAATGATATATTTATAAAGTCTCGATCGAAATCGAAGTCTCAATATCCCTATTCTCCAAGATAAAATGTTTAGAGGAAATAAAGTATAGTAGGGCAATTTCGAATTATTTCCCTGATTACTGGTTATTTTTTACAAAAGATCTTTCCAACAGTTCTTCTGAGAGGAAAATATCTCTACAATCTAATCAACCTGTCTTCTTGTGTACAAATAGGTGCATGGTATATTCTGGAGACGTTTCAACTTCAAGTCACTGCCAATGTCAATCAATGTACGTATTCAAGAAATAATGCATAACTAATACATAATCTATCCAAATGCAAGTATAGCAACTCCTTTGTTTAAATTATTTTCACGATGACGGCAACTCCACTACCACAACTTCATACTGGGTTTATAAGGAAGATTGATAAGAGTAGGTAAGAAATTTAATCGTAAAATCGTTCTCAAACAAGAAATACACAAAAAACAATTATATCAAAACTAAGTCAATATTCAATAACCTTAGACTTATATACGTATACAAAAGTCCTAGTAATTGCGATATACAGGGTGTCCCACGGTCGATGTTACCTTAGATGTTTACGGAAAGCGGAACATGAGATGTTTCTGAAAATTTGGTTACCGAAGTAATTGCTCCAGATCTACCGATGTAAAATATTTTCAACGTTGTGGTGTTGCCACATATACCAAAAAGTAGTAACATTTTTGATATCATAAATGGGACACGCTGAATATGATAGCATTTTTGTATTCTTAATTACTTTCTGATTATTTTGTCTTAATACTTCCCTCTACCTATCCCTACTGGTTTTCTAATTATTCATTGTTTTCTATATTATTTGTTCAATACATCGCTCCAATTAAATGTTTGTTACGGTGGTATTTGAATTTATAGAAACTTAAAATTTTGAAAGTAGCTTACCACTGGCCTATGTACTAGCCTGGAGGAGAGAAGTTTGTTCTGTGTTATACAGGGTGTCTTAAAATTCGTGAACTTAATACTAGATACAAAAATGTTAAAAAGTGATTTTTTTTAAATGGAACACCCTGTATATTATCAACCAACCTGAAAGGCAATCAAAATCCCTTTCAAATGGTATGATATTTGATAGTTTGTATAAGAATTGGATTATTTGGCGATATTTATCTAGATATCGTTATAATGTCTTAACGAGAAATGTCATTAGTAAAATTTTGACAATTAGTTTGATACATTTGCGCATATCGTAAGGAAGGTGACTCGAAAACGATTAAATAGGAGGGAAATAACTATTCAATGGAAGTTTCTCTTAATCTTCATCTGATTCATGGACAATGTAGCAAAATTGTAGAAAATTCAAGGAAATGTACTTCAATCTATAAGCAATGAACAAGACAAAGTTTCTAGGATTGTAAAATAATTTCAATAATTATGGGTAATGAGTAAAAAAAAACAATTTCAGTGCATCAAATAATATAAATATAATAAAATCAACAAATTAAAATACAAAACAAAAGCATATTTTCCAAAATTAGATTATTTTAATAAATGTTCGACCTTCGACTTCAAAACATTTTAGAATCTGGATAACTGTAGTTGTAGCCCTCCTTATAACCTTCAATGGTCACTCATTGGCGGACGTCTTGTTTGCTCAGTACCGGTGTCCTAAATACTTTTTTTTCAATTCACCCCACAAGTAAAAATCAAGTGGCGTGAGTGATCTAGCAGGCCAATCCCAGGGCCCCAAATGTCTATACCAACGATCGTCGAACATTTCAAACAACTCGGGTATTTCTCGGAGATCAACGGTTCATCAAAAATGAGAAAATGTTTTTTGTTATATTTTAGGAGACAAATAACATTAACACTAAACTTTTCGTGGAATTCTATTTCCTTGACGACATGTGGATTTTGCTCATCCCAGAAATTCTTCTATTAAAAATACCTCCCCTGAAAAATTTAGATTCATCTGTCCAAATTATATTTTTTTAGAAAGTTAGGACCTTCTTGGGTGCAGATTAAAACAGTTTCACAAAATCGAACCTGGAATTGACAATCTTCTGGTTTGAGTGCTTGAACTTTTCAAGAATCCTTTGAACAGAGTTACGAGCTAAACTAAAAAATGATTTAGTTTTTTGTACTTATAGTCTCTTGGGAATTCGCTCGAAAATAGAACGTTTATGATGTCGTCCTCAAAAGTTACAGGCTTCGGTAAAGGTCGTTCTGTTTTAAGTTTTGACCCATAATTAATGAAATTATTTTGCAATCTTGCAAACTTTCTCTTCTTTACTGGTTATAGATCGGGGTACATATCATTGAACTTTCTGTATGTTCTTGCTGTAATTTTTCGACATTGTCAATGAATAAGAAATAGATTAATCAAAACTTCATTTGAATAGTTATTTTCTTCAATTTTAATCCTTTTCGAGTCACTTTCCTTCGGAAACGCGCAAATGTATCGAACTAATTGTCAAAATTTTAACTCTAACTAGATAAATATCCCAAAATAATCCAATGATTACATAAACTTGATTTTATTTCCGATTCTTTACTATTTAGGCATAGGAATATATTTGAAATGGATTTTGATTAGTTGATAATATACAGGGGGTTCCATTAAAAAAACACTTTTTAACATTTTTGTAACTAGCAATAAGTTCACGAATTTTAAGACATCCTGTATAACACAGAACAAACTTCTCTCTACCAGACTAATACATGGGCCAGTGGTAAACTACTTCTACAATTTTAAGTTTCTATAAATTCAAATACCATCGTAACAAACACTTAATTGGAGCGATGTTTTGAACAAAAACTGTAGAAAACAATTAATAACTATAGAAAACCGTTAGGGATAGGTATAGGGAAGTATAAAGACAAAATAATCAGAAAGTCATTACGAATCCAAAAATGCTATCATATACAGGGTGTCCCATGTAAAATATCAAAAATGTTACTACTTTTTGGTATATGTGGCAACATCGCATCTTTGAAAATATTTTACAGCGATAGATCTGGAGCAATTACTTGGGTAACCAAATTTTCAGAAACACCCCATGTTCCGCTTTCCGTAAACGTCTAAGGTACCATCGACCGTATTTATATTGATAAAATTTCTAAAAAATAAAGTTACATAAAGAAATGTCTATTCAGAAAGTCTAAAATCTGTGAATCATAAAATACAATCGTAAATTTCAACAATGGGGTACAGATGGAGGTACACAAAAACAAAGATAAAAAGTATGGCTTAAAATGATTGTTTTTTCTTTAATAGACGCAGTTATACACAAAAATCAGTAAACATTTTCAATTGTATATTAATATAATGAGTTTATTTTAAGACATATTGATTTAATGTAGTACCGGTGTTATTGATCTTATTTTAAACAAGTGGATAAAACTCTAATAAATCTCTTTGATAATACCATCACATAATTGAATTTAAAATTAATAATAATTTTTCCTCTACCTAACGAACTAAATGAAGTTAAAGTGTAATTAATCAGCCGGGGCGTGCTCAGAACCAAAATTAAACTTTGCTGTTAATAAGCCTTAAAATATACACTTTCAAGGTAAAGTAATTATATTTAGTTACCTGATGTGTAATTAATTATGTAATGACTATCGGTTGGGTAACTTATTTCGTTTATCCTTGACATTGGCAGAAAATAACACCAAAGCATATAAGCGTTTCTTAAAGAAACTCATAACTCAAGTGCTTATAGTTATAATCTCTAGGTGAATGGTAGATAGGAAAAATGTATATCAATTATGATGGAAACAATGTATAGTCTATGAAACATCACATGCTTCTATGAAATAATTTTTATTGAATTTCCCAGAATCGTCTTAGTTTGGAATTTTTTCAAACATTTGACAGTGTTTAGGGATGGGTCTGAATACTACTAATCTAATACTGTTAATCTATTATTACATACATTAACTTTTTGATTGGCATTTTAATTTAAATAGATAATTGATGGTGAACTATTCATGTCAAACATTACAAGTGTAACCTAAAAGCAGTATACAGGGTGTAAACGGTTTGAGTGCAAAGATTTTGAGGATCAATACTTCAGGTCAAAACAAATCAAAAAGCTTTATAACATTTTCAGAAATAAACTATAGTAAATTGTAAATCTAAATATGTAAGTACTCAATAGCGTATACACCTTTAATAACTATATTAACAAAGAAAATTATTATTTAAACTCTAAATATTCTGTTATAATTTGCCCTATGTTTCTCCGATCAGATGTGGCAACATAGTATATACTCAGTACTAAAGCTGGCCGCTGCTATGATTGCTTTTTTGCTGCCCGGTTCTTTTAAGAAAGTGAAAGTGATTTTTGCGTGACATTCGACATAGCGTAAGTTATTTGATTTTCATTTTAAAATATAAATTGGAAAAATAAATAAAATCTGTTGTGAATTGTGAGTTCGAGTGTATTATTTTGTGACAAACAGTGACAATCATACAATTAGGTAAAGACCTGACATGCTATTAATTTGTGGGGAAAGCAAATGTAATAACAAGAATTTTGAATTTTGAATATTTACTATAAATAATCCGTTTGCTCGCCAGAGGTCTATCATAATGACATCCTGCAGGTCAAAGGTTTTTATTTGTCTAAGATAAGTAATATTAATTTCTTAGTAACAATTATTTCTCGAAGAATTTAACACATATAAGAACTACATATAAGAAATGTTTTGTTTAATATAGTTTGTATCGCATTATTTTTGTATCATAATGTAAACAACTTTGTATCCTTCCTTCTTCAACTTGATGCATAAAATAAATCGCCAAATATAAATATTCATTTCAATACATAGATATTAAAAGGGTACATTTTTGAAAATAATATTTCATAAAATTTTATGTACCTAAATAAATCTACCGGCACTCGAAACTATGAAATTATTTAATACAAAAAAATAACAGGTGTTCATTTTTTTGTGGTGACTCATTCCTTTATTATTCACGCTACAAGCAAATCTCATTTTTAGCGCGACGTTGCCACATTGACAATAATTTACTTAACATGTATTTCAAATTTTCTTGCTTATTAAGGCCTTTAAACCATAGTGTTATAAGAGTTTTTTGTTTTGTTTGGTGGGTACTATCTGCACCTAAAATATATGCAGTCAAACTATTTACACCCTGTATATACCAGAATACCTACATGTGAGTAAGAGTGGAGATATCCGTGTTTAAATTATATAGTTTACGTTTTTTTAAGAGTAAAGGGATTCCCCAAAAAATCGATTAAAAATAAAAAAAGGCTTGCGAGTTCATTCCGGAATTGGAAACCATACGTTGGCGTATTAAAAGTGATAAGCGAAGCATCACGAACTGGCGAAGCTACAGAAACGCGATTGCCTTATGGAAGAAGATAAGTTTAGTGGATGGCAACGTAGAGAACCTCTAGTTGCTACATATCGTTGTTGTTTTAAATAAGAATTGTGGATTATTTTGGTCAAACAAGACCTTTATAGTGTTCTAAATTGAATCCAAAGGAAGAATCTACGAAAAGTGGTATTAGAAGAAGGATTAAGTGAAGTTTACAATTACAAATTGATTTATGGCTACAACCAGAAATATGGCAGAAATGATCGAGACTAGCCAACAAATATTGAAACAAGTTACCGATGAGCTGGACGAGAAAATATGTCAGATGCTAGAAAAAAGTAACAAAAAAGAGAAACAGAATCAAGAAGAAATCCAGCAAAGGTTAGTGCAATATTTTGATGAGAAACATAAAACTGACTTGGAGAAGCTTGCCACAAACATAGATGAAAAGCAACAAAACCTTGTCTCTGGTATGAAAAGTGAACATCAAAATTTAGTTGAAGGGTTATTGTATAAATTATAAGGTGAACATAAAACATCAGAAGAAAAGAGAAAATATGATCTTAGAATTAAAACAGAAGGCTGGTGAATTAAAAGGCAAGATGAACTTAAAATATCACAACAGCAATTTGAACAACTAATGCAATTAGTAACGCAAATTTAGAAAGCAGTTAATCAGAGAATGTAAATTGTGGAGTTTCATATAAAGGATATAAATCATGAAAATAATGTACCGAAAACTTCAATAGATACTCTTGGAAATAAAGCAATTGACATCGATTCTGCCCAAAGCGAAGACAAAATCAGTACTATCCATAACAAAGACCTATGTACAAACGGCAATTTGTAGCAGTGGCTGCAGCTAATGGATGGAATAGCCAAGAAAATTTTTGTAATTTCTTGAAGAGATATAACATTAGAACTCCATTAGAGCACTTCAGTGGATGAACAAGTTTACTTTGACAAGGTCGTTGCAGTTCTAGATAAACTATACGATAACCAACCCTTGAGTCAAGTACACTAGGTGCAACTGAGTTGGAAAACACAAAAATCTGGAGAAGAACAACAATACTTCGAAGCATAGGTTAGACGTTTAGTACACTTGTCTTACCGAGATTTGCCAGAAGAAACTAAAGATCAATTGACCAGGCAGAGTCTTATAAAAGGTATAGCAGATGTTAAAGTGCAAAGAAATCTAATCTAAGACTTACTGGCATCAAGAAGAGCAATGAAACTGTGCTTCAGACTTTGGAAGTAGAGGCCACCATAAACATGTCCAAGCCGAGGGTTCGTGTAGGTTCTTTCAACCAGGAGGACTCAGAACCATCCCTTCAGTCAGTGTTGACCGGTATACACAAACTACTGGAACGGTTACAAAGAACTGAGTCCACAGGAGCATGATACCGTTGTGGACGGGCAGTGCACAGTATCAATCCTAGTCATCTAGGGTACCATCAATGGCCGAGCACTCACCATCACTTTTGACACCGGCGTCGCTGTGTCCATTGCCAGGTCCAGAGTTTTAAGGTCATCGGAAATCCGGGTAATTAACAGCAATATTCAGAAAAGAACAGTAAGAGGCGAGTCCATGTCAATACCGGGTGAGGCAGTTGTAGTGCTACAGGTAGGGGTCCTAGTAGCGGATATTGAGGAAGATTTTATACTAATTAGTCAGCATGGGTTCATTTTCGACCCGACATATGATGTTCTTTGATTCCTAAATGATGAATTTGTATTTCATAAAAAATGTAGCGACATACTAAACGGACGGAACAAATTATTCACGGGCAGGTAGAAAGAGGTCCTGGGAGCTGCGTAAAGAATTTATAAAACAGTTTGCCGACCATTTGGCATAACTTAAACTAGACTAAGAGCAGAAGGTCAAGCAAATTAAACGTAAATCACTAGGCTCAATATACCTGTCGTCCACGTTACAAAATGTAGTTACCAGCCCATGGTAGTGTCTCGTTGTTTTGGTTAAAAAGGATGTACCAAATCGATTTTGCGTAGATTACTGGAAATTGAACGTCGTAAACGAAGACAGACAGTTTTCCACTCCTACGAATTGATGACACTGACCACAACTAACAGTCCTCCATACCCTGCGACTAGAAAAGACACACAGGTCATGCCGTTAGCGTTATGTAACACTCCAGCTACCTTCGAAAGGTTAATCGAATATGTATTGAGCGGCTTAAATGGAAGAGTATACCTCGTAGATTTATTCTGAAGAACCTGGAATTTTTCCACATGCGACTAACAGTTTGCGTTCCAAAAAGATTTTTTTTAATCACATTATTTCGGATCATCATGCGGATAAGATAGAAGCGTGATTGGCCGGTGCCGAGAGGCAAACATGAACAAGATATGTAAATTAGAAACGGAACTGACACAATTTGATTATTTCTTGGACAACAAACGACTTCATTTTATGCAAGTAAATATGTGTTCACTGTAGATATGAATTCAAGCATAAAACTTTTATACCTTATTTTCAAAATATTTATCTAATTAGAGTAAAGAGAGTAGCTCTTGATTTATTTTTATGTCTCAGTTTTTATTATGCTAATATCGGTACATTTGTAAATTAGATTCATTTATTAACAGAGTCTCATTAATTGCTCGTCGGCTAACTTAACAGAGGCTCAATAATTGCTCCTCGGCTAACGAACTGGCATGCGACCACGGAACAATCACGTAGATGCCACAAACATCAAAGGATGCTGCTTTTTCCGACCACTTTCAAAATATTCCTGGTCTTTCAATCCCTGGATTTCCGGTACTAAATAACTGTATAGTCATGAGTCATACTGTAAGTATGTCTCTGTCTCCGTCTCCCTTCTGGGACAAAATCGATGTATTCGCCTTCATTCGGTCTCGAGTAGCCCGGATTAGATATTTTTTTGTGAGAATTCTTGAAACTTACGGTTGGTTTTGTGTTGCATACACATAATTTCAGTGGCGTTGTTTATAATCAAAGTTTGGATCCCTTTTTGAAGAATTAAAATTTGCAACAATATCTATAGACAGCTGTTGCGTGATGGATACAATTGCAATCAGGTGTTGGTGCATATGCTTACCGATCTTCGTTGTATTTTAGTTTGAGTTGTCTTTGTAATTTTTTTGTAACTAGAGTTACATTCGTGTCTGCAAATATAATGAACATATTGTTATAATGTTTAGTTTCTAAACTAACACTAAAACGAAATATTCTCGATCATCAGTTAGGGCGGTAAAATCTGCCCTTCCCAATAAACAGGATGGATGGATGGATAAAGAGTATACACATTATCTAGAACCCTCGAAGATGTCAACGAGAGGCAAATAAAGATATGGTAGATGTTTCAGTGATATTAGCTGTTAGTCGATCACAGCACGTGAAGCAGTTGAGAGAACGGTCTTGAGTCATCGAAGTGATAACACCGTAAAAATAGTGGTGAACTGTTGTGAATTGTAAAATCGAAGTAATAAATAATATTTATTTATTGTTGGCGTTAACTAACTGTTTGTAAGTGAACATATGGTTTTTGTTGATCAGAATTATGCCTGTGTTGGTGTTTGAAAGGAAGCGTAACTGAATCCTTTAGTCGAAATGCTGGTCGAAGCTCTGTAAAAGTGTCAAATTTGATTGTTGATAAGTTATTAAAGTTTTTGTTGGTTGCCAATTGTATTGAGATTGAATTGTTACCTTGCTTTTAATGTAAAATTCGAGGGGAGACTCAGCGGCGGACTACACCCGTCAGAGGCCCTTGGCGGAAAAGCTGAATGTGGTCCCCATTTTAAGAAGTCTTGCAAGCTTTTTATTCAGTTTGCATATATAAAATATGAATATTAATGGAGCAAATAAAAAGGCAAATCGATCGACAAAAAAAAACAATTAATAAAAATAAATTAAAGGTATTTTATATTTTCAGTCAGTATATTACAACATATTTATTATATATATTTTATTAACTTCATTTTACTGAACTCCTCAACAACTTGAATTGCGGACAAATTAACGAGTCACTCTTCGTTCATTGTAGATCGAAGATAAATCTTAAATCGGTTGCGTTTGAAAAAACTCCTCTCACAAGACGGAAGCAAGCGATTTACACCGAACTATCCACTAAAGTCCCATTTTATTTCTTGGAAAACCTGCTCCCAATGGCGTATCCAGCTTTGGTTCAGGGAAGGGCAAGAGTATTAAAAAATTGTCCTAGAGGGGGCATATCCGAAAAAAAAAATTCCTAGAGTGAGGGACAAATCAGAAATTTTTTGGTCAAGGGAGGGGCAGTCAGCAATTCGACGGGAAGCTTTAATGGCTCATGGCAGGTTTTTCGGGTCCAGCGGGGGGGGGGGGGGCTGCAGCTGCCCAGTGCATCTGAAATTTCTATCAGATTGTCAAGTGCTGCAGTCAGAGAGTCATCTGAAGCGTTTAGCATTGTTTCAATAATTTGAAACATATTGTTGATTTGTTTCATGGTTTTTTTATCGTTGCAACAATTCTTGTATTAAAGGGGCGTTTCCATTCAAACATTGACCGAGGTAGTTCGTAACCCAGCATCATGAGGTTATTCATCCAGCATCGTTCTTTTTTACCTTTCCGTTTGCCTTGCCTCTCGCTGTTAATGTCCATATAAATGCAATTTTTAGTACCAAAAGTTACAGCACTGCCTACAATCGTGGTTCGTTTGGCCACTTTACACTCATTCAGGTCTGTTAGTTTGGCAATTATTATATTCAGAGTCATTTTAGGAGACTGTAAACATTGCTGAACTAAACTTCCCTCAGTACTGAAAGCCAAAATTGTATATAGGTAAAAGCGCAAGCAGCCGACAGGAGCAAGCTTGCTTCTGATTTTGTATCTAGATTTGCTTTTGCTGAATCTTGAAAATATTCCAAACTACTCACAATTGTCTCTATGTTTTCTTTTACGACTTTTACTGTTAAATAAAAATAAATGTTGCTTCTCGGGCCTCTTCGTTGCACACCTCCACGGACAACGCAATATCCAGTTCACCTTTTTTCAACTGATGCTGAATGTTTTTTGACATATCCTCAGCAGTTTTTCCAGACAACAAAAAAAAAACCAAACTAATGACTCATTTGATTTGTTTTATTCCTACCAACCGCAAACCACCTTCTATAGGTAAGTGCTAATATTATATTTAAAAAAAAAGCTTTGCTTAGGAATTGATCAAGGGAATAGGGAAACATGGAGGCAGGCCGCCCCTTCCGCCCCCGCCCCGTTAGTCCGCTACTAGGGAGACTTCTGTTGGAGTTTGAATCTGTTGAACTGCTGCAGTTGTTTTCTGATTCTTGAATGCGTTCCTTTTTCATTGCTAAATTTAGTCAGTTCATTAATTTTATCCATTGAGTTGGCAAGCGAATAACAATCAACGAGCGCTGGGAGAGGCGGCTGAGTGGCATTAGCCTTTACAATCAAAGGAATCGCACATAACTCTATAACTACTAATCGGATGTTAGCAAACAAAAAAAAGCGTTGAATAAAGGATAAAATTAAAGATATCACAAGACGACTATTTCCATTTGAAAAAAGAACTGATGGTGTCCTTTTGGCACTAGGTAATGTCAATTTACTGTCAACACTTAGTGAACATTTTAACTGTTTTTTAGAGGAAGGGAGCAATAAATATGCTTAGCGCGAGGAGACCACTAAATTATCAAGTATTAGTAACCTTTCACTTGAAATAATTAAATAGTAGACAAATTATTTCTAATAGGAGAAAATGAAAATTAGTATAATAAGCTTTTAACTAGTACACAACAACTGAGCAAAGATTGATGAATTCGAAAATTCTGTATGATTACCAGAAAGAAATATATAGACAACATTATTATATTGATGTCATTTATAAATGCCGTTTTGCCTGCCTGGGTTGTTCCGATCAAAATATAATTTGTGCAACATCACTCATAATAATTAATTTGTATTTGCCCTTTGTATGCTGAAAATATACATACAAGTTCGCCAAACATGTAGGAGTCATTTCCCTGTGATTGTAACTGTAATCCTTTCCTAAATCAGAAAATCAGTAATTAAGTTTTTGTATGTACAAAAAAATAGTGTGAAGCAAATGATAATTCAAAGAAAACATAAAAATAATCAAGAACATGTCAAAAATAACATTTAGAAGGCAATTTAAAGTTTCCTCACGAAATTTAAATTTATTTCATGGAAAATAGCTATCGTAAATTCTTTCACAGGCATTCCGTACATCTTGATTACAAACAACTAATATTTTATTGTTATAAAACAATACAAGCGTATTTATAATCGAAACGCCCAAATATAGTAAATCATAATTCCAACAATACTTTTACATTTTACATTATGTTTCTATTGATGACTGTTTCAAAAGAACAATAGAATGTGTGTAACGAAATTACAATAGTAATGATAACTGCTTTACGCTTTATTGCAATACGAGGTTGAAACGTGAAGGGTGGACATTAAATTAATGGTGTTTGTGAGGTTTTTAATCATTCTGTTTTTGTAAAAAATGTCTAATGGAAAAACGAATTTGATATTCGTTTAGAATTACAATCAGTCTAGAATTATAATACAATTGTAAAAGATCTCTGCATTACCTACATACAGTTACTTTCTAACTTGTGAAATATAAGTTTAAGAATTGAATATACGTATGGATTTTTTAAGAAAAAATAGTTAGTAGAAAGAATGTACATAAAAGAATAATTTTTTACATTGTTAACAGAAAATCCATTTTGAGAATATTTTATGAATAAAATTGTGATATATTACCTAGTTATTATTATTAATGTTGCAACAAAATGTAACTTGATAAAATATCGTAATTAGTAATATCTTAGGTAAAGCTTAGGTGCTTTTTGTTTAACACGATTTTGATTTTATCGAAAAGAAACATGTGTAACTGTTTTAAGCAAATGTTAATAATACAAAAATTTGCAAAAAGGGTGAACAAAATTTACCGATAGCACCCTCTACATTATATAGGAAACCTCTAATATGTTTCGGCTTTCTGTGAAATCCACATGTATCAATATTTAGCTTGATCGCCATTTTGGTTACTATATAAAATGTTATGTCCTTCATTTCCTCCTTTAGGGCGCCATAACTTTTTAAAGAAGGACATCAGTACTAAGGTATATTTGGTTTAATAGCTCTAGTTTGATGTCAGTAAATTGTAGTTAAGTCGTGTCCCATTACTTTCCGGACACCATGTATATATTTGAAGACGGGAGATGTAAGACCGACATCTAGGATTTTCGAGAGAATTAGCACACAGATGTTCCGAATCTGGAGCCGTTCCGAGTAATTGCTGTTCTCCCTTAACTCCTAGGACAGAATGTCACGATACAATTTTCAGGTTACTTCACCTGTCAGAGATATTGAATACTCTCTTCGAGGTGTCATTCCTTTGTACGCAAGACAATTTATATAAAAAAATTAACAGTTACTAAAAAAATATATATTTCTTTCTAAAATTAAGAAAATAATGGTAAATATAAGGTGTTTGTTGGTTTGAACCCATTTATTTACGTCTGGTTTTTATGATTGTTGGCTGTATTTTAGTCGCATGAATGGAAACCCCTTTTTGAATGCTGGAGTTTTTAACACTTATTTATTTCCATAGAAACTCTACTAAAATTTTTCTTCAAGTAAGTAGTTGTCAAGTACAGTTGCAAAGTTTCAAAGTATGACGTGTTTAACAGAAAAGCAGCAAATAGAAATTTGACGATGGTAGGATATGGCCACAGAACTCAAACACAAGCTGAAGTTTGCGAATTGTTTAATATGAAATACCCGGAGAGGCCTATTACACGATCGGTATTTAGTAAAATAGAAAAAAAGTTTCTTGAATTTGGCCACGTAAGAGACAATTACATAACCAAACATCTTCCAGAAGATACACAATTAAATGTTTTTCTCGATTTACAAGAAAATCCTCACAAATCCACTAGACAAATAGCCGCATAGAAATAAATGGCACCCATACAAAGTTCATTTAGTTCAGGAACTTACTGAAGATGATTTGGACCGGAGAGTAGAATTTTGCGAAATAATGATGGATAGATGCAATGGCAACCCGCACTTTAAATAATTCAATAAACAGGGAAATTTTTCGATATTGGACATCAGAAAGCCCATATTGGATTATGGAAAGTCATACACAGTTTTCCAAGAAAGTTAACGTACGGGCCAGAATTGTGGGTATTTCAATTTGATTGAGGGAACACTTAACTCGGAAAAGTATTTAGATCTATTACAAAATGACATACTACCCTGTTTAACAGAACTTTACCCGAATGCTGAAAACCCCAATATACTGGCAGATTCGGTATAGTTTCAACAGGATGGAGCGCCCCCGCACTATTCGCGAACCGTGCGAGATTATCTTTACAATATTTTCCCAAATAGATGGACTGGAAGGCGAGGTGATATCGAATGGCCAGCTGGGTCTCCAGATCTAAGCCTGTTAGATTTTTATCTTTGGGGTTACGTGAAATCGAAAGTCTACTTGAATAAGCCGGAAAATATCGAGGAATTAAAGAATAGAATTAATTAGGGCCGAAATACAACGAATCCTGCCACAAACGCTAAATGAAGTGTTACGAGAATTTGAAAACCGTCTTAGGTATTGTCAAGTTAATGGTCAACAATTTAACATTTAATTTAATATGTTGATGTTTTTTTCTTCAATTTTGAAAAAAAAAATTATTAACTGTTAATTTTCGGTATAGGACATTCTACATGAAAAATAGTTAGAATTCAATGCAAAATTCAAAAATAAAATAAAATACAAATGTTTTCATTTGAAAAAAATGAGGTTGATAGTCGCAATTTATTTGTGGCCCACACTCTATAAATGAGTTTATCATCACAAAAACCGCAGTACAAAAAAACAGAAGTCTCGAGCGTTTTTCCAAAAAACCAACACCTGAATTTTTAATGAATTTGTTCCAACCAACGCGTCCTCACTGTATATTGACTATAATATACAATACCCGGTACTGACTAAATAAAATCAGTTAAGAACTTCCCACGAACAAAATTTTATTCGATTCCATCAGAGTTTCGTGATAAGCCACAATCTACAATGAATAGGAATGATAATATCCAAAAGTTCAGTATACTTCATGACTGAAAGTTATTACCACAAACAGAGAGAAAAGGTACGTATATATCAGTGATAGATAAAAATGTCATTGTAGTTTATCCTATACTATACACGCAGAATGAAAACACGTATTCTAAATGAAAGAGATTTATACAGGATAAAACTATAAAAATTTGGTTATATATCACTGCATTGAAGTACAAGAGTTTAGAATATTCAAATGGTTCCAAAATTGTTTCCTCTCAATATTATTTTATCATACTACGTTCATACCCCTGTACATGAAATCGACAAACCGAGGTCAACTCATTCGTTGATGTAAACAAATATGAAAATTATGTAATAATTTAATTTAAAAAATCAAATTCAAATAAACAAAATGAAAATGTTACAAACACCCTTTATGATTAACAATTAATGTCGGATATATATTGACGTTTAAATTTAAAGATTTGTGTAGACAAGTAAGATGCCACCAACCTATTTTATTTAAACCTACGACGTATTTCATAAGCAAAAGGTGTGTGATCTATCGATTGGATACAAAATAAACTTGCGGTTTGAACCGGAAGTGACTTAAACAGAGCGGACGTTAATTTTATCAAATGGAACTTGCATTTTATGACTATTAGGATTCTACGTGGAAAATAGATATCTTTTGCTGCAATCATTTTTGGAAAAATTTTAAACCTTTGAAGTACCTAATCATTCAGCTTTAAATGCAAAACACTTCCGGTTCCTTCCGGAAATAGAATATTCTAACCGTAAATAAGGTTTTCTTGAGCGGGATTTGTGCATTAGAAACTTGGATTCGGGCTCTATGTAGAAGTAAGCGTAGCAAGGCAGAATACAGACTTCAGGTACTAACCGGAAATGGAAAATTGGTCTCGGGAGTTCGTTTTTTTAAACTCAAAAAAGTATTCTGCCTTACTCGTGATACTTTTTATTCTGCCTTACCACGCTTACTTCAATCTCGCTCAAGAAAAAAGTACTTGTGATTAGAATTTTCCACTGCTTTATTTCGGTCGAAGAGTTCATAATGTTGGTTAGAGTCGTATTTTCTTTGCACATAAAGTTGTATTATTAGGATTTTCTTTTCTAAGGTACTTAAGGGGACTAGAAATAGATTTTTCAAAAAAAGTTCTAACAAAAGATCTATTGTTCAAAATAGAATTCGAATATGCTATAAAAATATATGCATGAAAAAAATAACTTCCTGTCTCTTTAAGCCACTTCTGGTTTAAATCGATAAAGCAGATCACTTTTAACTACGGATATGTCATCGGCTGGTGACATCTTTTTGAGGGTATAAGGGTCGTTTTCAACACCCGATATATGCTATAGACACATATATGTAATCGCATGAATGGAATAGAATTTAAAATATTGGAATTGATCAATGCGTCTTAGAACAATCAGTGGAGATACAGTGAAGGGTAATGTTAATAACGGTATTATTAACGATTTTCTGGAAATTGAAAAGTCCCACGTCATCAAAAATTATATGTTACCGTTCCATAGTAAATTTATTAGATAACGTATATATTCATTGTGATATTATTATCGATCTTTTTTCTCAATCGACATCTATTGATTAAAAATCGCTATGCTATTTGGAATAGAGGAACATATCGTTGTGTAACTATTTAAAAATGATTCTTTAACATAGAATTCATAAAATGTTTGGCTTTCATATAAAAATTTAATAAATATTAGTTATTTTACAAGATTATTTAAAAATATGTGTGTCCCAAATTTTGCTTGCAAATCTTAATCAGCAAATAATATACATCTATAGTTCGTCGAAGTTCCTTGGACTTCCATCGTCTTAAAATGATTGATCTCGAAACGTTTCAATAGCTTTGGATCTGCTATTGATCGTCATCAAGTGAATGATCTATAGATTTATAGTAGTAGTAGTAGTAAAGTTGTTCTATTGTAGATAAAGCCGAGGAGATCCTAAATCAGGTAGAGAATTTGAAAACAAAGAAGAGGAAATATCTGAGAAGTAACCGACTAATTAGATACACAGTTAAAGAAGCGAAATAGGGATAATTTAATCATTCCTGTCACGAAGTAAAAAAACTTTCAAAAATATCAGCAGAATTAGAAAGCCAGAGCCTTGATATATATCTGTATCTAAGGACTGGGAAAATTAGGTGTCAAACACACACTAGGACTAGATCAGGTCCCAGCCTTTAAGAATCAATCTGAGACAGATAAGAGGGAGTAAGAATCGCAGGGTAAACGATTAACATCATAAGGTTCGAGGACGATACCGCTATAATCGCTGAAAGATTTTTAACTACTGCTAAATGCGGATAATGAATGAAGTAAGTACACAAAATATTTATCAAATGGATGGTAGCAGATATCATAAAGGTGGAAACTTTCCAATTACTACTAAATAATGAACCAACAGAACGAATAGAATACTCGGTAATTGGTTAGGTACTGTAAGTAATTTGATTGTAGATATATATTGCGAATTCAGCCGGGGGCATGGCTTCTCCTTGCGGCAGAAGCGGTTACTACTCTAAAACGCATTTTTAAATCAGCTGTCGTGTTTTTATATGGAAGTGTATATGTACATGTCATTAAAATCAAATTTATAATAAAAATTAAAAAAAAAATGAAAGTTTCAATTCAAGAAATTTGTGAGTTTGCAACTACTCAACCTAGTCATAAGAGTTTCATCGGCGGTGAAAATATACTTGATGCAGGACATCCAATCAAATGTGGTCTACAGCAAATAGATACTAGCTGTCATAATGAGTATAAAATAATTGCATACTGTCTACAAACTTCTCATTTAAAAAATCAGCCGCATGAAATTGTAGGCGTAATATCACATGATGGAAAAATAATGGGAATGTCATGTTCGTGTACAGCTGGTCTGAGTGAAAACTGTAAGCACGTGGTAGCTACACTTCTCTACTGCAACAGGTTAGATTTTTACTTAAAAATAAATTTATCAGGCGTTGAAAAATTTAATGTTATGAAATCACTTTAATGTTAATATTATATTTTATACACAATACACAGATCTACATTACATGGGATGTCTTGTACTTGATCATCTTGATCTGTATCAATAATAACAGATGATTTTTTATTCAATGATCTCTGACGTTGTCTTTCGTTTATCGTTTCAATTTGATTCACATTTGGTTGATCAAATAATTTTAATGATGTTTCAGGAAGATTACATGATGGAACGCTTGTTTTTTTTTAATGAGAACGACGTGGATTGGCACTGGCTGCAATGAAAAATAAAATTTAATGTTTATTGTTTATTATTTTTTCTGAAAAATATTACACTAAAAAATATTTTGCTTCATATTGATGATAAGCATATAATTATAAAAAAATTCTATAGGTAATTACTTACATGTTGGTATAAAGTCATGTTTGGTGAAATGTAATGAACACACTTTTTTTGGCTGTGTAATTGGATTTCCAATTTTCAATGCTTTTATCCAAGCTAATCGACGGTCAATCATTTCATCTTCACCAAATTTATTTTTTATGAACACAAAACTTGAATTTGTAGGAGGAAAGGTATAAAATCTAACTGTATTGTTCTTAGTCGACTTGCTATTGCATCCATACACGCAGCAAAAAGTTTTATTTTTTATTTTCTCGAGGAGGAAACTCCATGATTGAAAATTTTTGATCAAATATTAAAATTAAAGCTATTTTTAAATAATAACTAACTTTATTAATAATAATTAATTACTGAATATTTCAGAAAAAAACTTAAACACTTTGAAACTACAGCTTTGGCATATTATCTAACATCAGCTGTTTATACTCGACCTGTTTAGAGTAGTTCATATTTTATCCGTCAGGTTGCGTACCCAAGCGGATGAATTCCCAATACTATTTTAATAACGAGCGTAAGACATTTATGTCTTGAGAATCTAGTTTAAACAACCGAAGTATTTCAATACATCTGCGTAAATGATTCCTAAAATGCTATGTTTGTTCAATCCATTGTACGGTTGTTAGACTTGGACACTAACTACCTTGCACAAAGTGGACGGATTCGAGTTATGTAATTACCGCCGTAAGTAGGATGAAAACTGAGCGGCAATTGCTGAATGTAATAGAAATAAGAAAAAAATAATATTTTGATTCCCAGAGTATTTAAAAAACCGTTACTTCAACTAATTATTACGGGCTCTCTCGGGAGGAACTGAGCTGCAGCCGATCAGGAGAGATTCCATTGGCTTATAACTATGATGATAGCTAATGTCTGAATACCAACAAGGCAGTAAAAAACAATAATCTGAGCATAACAAGCAAAAAGCAAATCGTCCCGATCAGAGACCATAATAGTGACCCAGTCAATCCAAATTAACCATTCTTATTTTGGCACTCGGATTCCAGCGAATACCATACACCACGTCTTTGATCTTACCCTTGCTCCTCTGGGGGTTGTACAGCATAAAATAAATATTTAATTAATTATTTTTTTATATGTTCTTTGATTCATATTGGGTATGCCAATTATGCTGTTATTAATTATTATTTTATTTTGTTTTGTATTGTGAAATTAATAAGTTTTTTAAAATGAACTGGTTTAATTTTTATATTATATATTTGAGTTCAAATCAAATCAAACATTAATTCTTTTTGAACAACTATTGAAATGCAAATTTTCTCTATCAATACTAATTTTCAGAAATGTGGAGCTTTTAATCAAAAATTACCCATATTACTTATTATTATTATATACACCTAATTATTAAATCATGAAATACCAACAATAAACATTATCAACAATAAACATATTTACAAATTCCATTTAAAACACATTAATCATTGTTAGGGTTCCGTATATACAGATACCCTTATAATATCACAGCAATTTTCTCCTAAACTACTGGACGGAAGAGTTTGAAATTTGGTGAAAATGTATAGTTTGGTGACCCGTACATATCGTAAATGAAGAAATTTTGATTTTTGGGGTACTTCTGGGGGGAAAAACTAAAAAAGTCGACCGTTCCCCCGCCTGATCTCCGAAAATACTCAGCCTAAAATTTTGAAAAAAAAAATAGGAAATATAGAACGTTGCCCGAACTTTACAGGAAAAATAAGGAGAAACCGTTAATATTAGTTTTGGGGGGCAAATTATAGAATTAAATGAAAATTTAAAAATAAAAAAAATTTATAACGCATCATTTAATATATCAAATGAAAGGTCCCATTCTGAGGAACACAAATATATTTTTTTCATATTTAAAAAAATATTTAAAAAGATATTAGGGAAATATACCAAAAATTACCCATTCCCCCTCCCCCTTATCTCCGAAACTATAAAACGTAAAGTTTTGAAAAAAATTAGAGGTATAGGGTCTGACCTGAAGTTTACTGGAAAAATAAGGAGAAACCTCTACTTTTAATTTTGGGGGCAAATTACAGAATATAAAATTAAAATTGTTTCTAACCCATCATGTTATATATCAAATTAAAGGGCTCATTATGACGAAAACAAATATATATTTTTATATTTTTAAAATAAATAAATTAAAAGATATTAACAAAAATATAAAAAAATTACCCATTCCCCACCTTATCACCGAAACCATAAGCTGGAAAATTCACCTGAACTTTACTGGAAAAATAAGGAGATATCCCTAATATTCATTTTGGGGGGCAAATTATAGAATTAAATGGAAAATATAAAATTAAAATTGCTTCTAACCCATTATGTTATATATCAAATGAAACGGTTCATTATGACGACAACAACTATATTTTTTCATATTTGTAAAATAAATTAATTAAAAGTTATTAGTAAAAATATAAAAAAATATCCATTCCCCCCCCCTTATCTCCAAAACCATAAGCTGAAAAATTTTGAAAAGAAATGAAGGTATAGCCCCTCACCTGAACTTTACTGGAAAAATAAGGAGAAACCAAAATTATAATTGTTTCTAACGGATCATGTAATATATCAAATCACAGGGCTCATTATGACGAATAGAAATATTTTTTTTTATTTTTTTTTAAATGAATATTTTAACATACCTATATTTAAAAAAATATTTTAAAAAATTACCAATTCCGCCGTTATTCCCGAAACTATAAGACCTAAATTTTTTGTTTACAGGAAAAATATGAAGAAATCCCTAATATTAATATTGGGGGCCAAATTATAAAATTAAACGGAAAATAAAAAAATATTTTTTTAACGCATCATGCAATACATCAAATGAAAGGGCTCATTATGAGGAATACAAATATATACTTTTCATATTTTATAATTAATTGTTACAAGATATTAACATAAAGATATAAAAAAATTCATTTCTAGCTTTATTTTCGCAACCATACTACCTAAAAATTTTAAAATAATTAGGGGTACTGTGGCTTACTTGAAATTTATAAGAAAAATTATTAGAAAATCCCTATAGTAATTTTAGGGACAAATTATACAATTAAATGGAAAATAAAAATTCAATTTTCAAACGCATCATGTATTATATATCAGATAAAAGGCTCATTAGGTGAATTACAAATATATCATATTTTTAAATCATTTGTTTAACAGATATTAACAAAAATATTAAACATCGACTTAATTCCCACTTTAGAAACTACACTATTTAAATTTTGAAAAATATATTTTATTTGTATTTTTAAATAATTTGAATAACAGATTTAATAATTTATTATTTAAAACTTGACCTATTTTGCCCTTTATCTTCCAATCTACAGAGCCTCAAAACTCAGACAGTAGATTATAAAAGGCTTCTCTGAAAGTTTATTAGTAAAGTTAATTTTTGGGGGCCAAATTAGAAAATTAAATACTTATGTATTGTGATAAAAATCAAGCGAATCCTGAAGCAGATAAAATAAAAAGTCTATGTGTGGAAAATTAAAGTGTATATTTTTTATAAATTTAAAACGCTTCTTTTAAAAGATATTAAGGTAAATATCAGAAAATGCACTCATTCCCTGCTTGTCTGAAACTGGAATATTACAATCTTGAAGGTGGTACGGAACCCTTAGTATGCGAGTCCAACTCGCTCTTGACTAAATTATTTTTAATTTAAATCAGTTTCGTTTTAAATACGGTGTACCACTTTGTTTAAGTGTCCGGCTGGAAACTCTCTTCTCATTAGGCGTGTTCTGTTACTCCTCGGCTCTGCTACTGCATTTTTGGTAAAGATCGTTTATAGTGTAATCTTTTTATATATGCTACTTTTAATTGTCTTGTATCTGTAGTCGTTCTCTGCTCTATATTCATCTTTTTGACTGATGTAACTTTTATTTTTAATATGCACTTGCAATATTTACTTGTTTTTGTTTTATTATGTGTTGAACTCCGCTCGTAGATTTCCGACTGACAAATTCGTTGTCACTTTCACTTTAGTTTGCAATATGTCGATTTATGCCAATAAAAATCGATGCACTTTTTTTAAGTCACTGTTTACTAGATTTTTAAACAAAAATAGGTTTATGTGTACTTCCGCAACGATGGATTAAGACTGGACAATTGTCAAAAGTTGACAGGTAATTTATAAAGAATACAAAAACATCTGCTTTCTCTAACAAGATACAAATTGAGATAATTTATGAAATAAAAATTTATGACATTTTCTTTTTGAATTTGAATTCCTTCTAAAAATGAATTCCCTTGATATTTTCCTTTTGAGATGTATTCTTTGGGTCTTTCTAAACCTTTTGATTTAATTTTACACTTTTGAATTTTTTTTGATTACTGAACTTTAAATGAAATTTTTATATTGGATACCTTTCTTTATTTTCCCCAAATTTAAGCTTATTGAACTGTTCTTGACCTATTCTTGTTTACATTGTACTATTTGAATCTCTGCAAGTATTTTCTAACTAGTTTCCTACATCTTTGCTGTTATATTGTTACAATTTTTTATACTTGATAACCGTTTTTCTCTAGCATGTTATTTTTGATGTTCTACCCCCTTAATCTTTATCAATTTAACTATAACTCTTTTTCTCTGTTCAATTTGTTGTTTACTTTCAGAATTTTATATTTTTTCCCCATTCATGTTATTGATTTTCTGTTTTGAACCTTGACTTTTTATACATGGTACTTTAATTTCAATTTAGATTTTTCAATTCTGTTCCTCAAATTTTGCTTTAATTCCTGTTTAATTTATATTCTAATATGATTTTGTATTTTTAGCTACTATGAATTTGATATGAAGATGTGTTTTGACTATGCCATGCAAGATTTTCCCTGATTTACCTGATGTTATTGAATGTTGGAAAATAATGACGATCATTTTGGACTTTAGCACTCAATTGTAAGTACGCCTTATATTTTTCCCACTAGATCTATCATATTTAGGGTTTTTACAATACATTTAATCATATTCATCATCACAATGACATGTTCCCTTGTGAAAAATCATGCTCGCCTTGCTATTTCAAATACCCTAAATTTCATATCTGGTTAGCAATATTTTTAGTTAAATTTTAATTCTATATATAGAGAGAGTTTGATGTGTAATATATAGATCAATTTGATTGTTGGGTTAAAAAAAAAGGATCTGTAATATCAGTCACCCCACTTTAAGAGAAAAAAACTTGCATATCCTATTTCAATTGTTTACAGAGAATTCATATCCTTCAAACATGCTAAAAAGATTAATTTTTAATTCCCCACGAGATATTAATGTGACTACACCACAATCTTTTCTCAGAGGAGACATCTCTAACTCTAATACAGTACCAATACATGTGTCATTACCATATATACTTGAAATTTCTTCAAAGATAGCAAAAATTCTGAACATAAATAACAATATAATTATTGGCCATAAATCAATCAAAACTGTTTCAAAATTATTTTCCAAAATAAAAGACGAAACTCCCAATGAAAAAAGTCAAATGTATTGTATTGTATAAATTGTAATAACTGTGAAGCTAAATATTGTTACGAAATTTACCCAAAGCCGACCCTGTGTCATTTCAGCACGACAACAAACGCTTCAAGATAAAAAAATACGATTCTCGAAAAGGCTCGGCAGCGGAAGGAACGATGTTGATTTCTACTGGAGAATTCTACGCTGGTGATATAAAAGAAGAACGCCACGATCGCCAGGCAGTGATACCGCGTCGACTAGCTTATATGGGTTTGTTATTGTATTTGAATCAGATGTTTGAATGTAAATAAAGTTCTAGAATAGTGGCAGTGAATACTAGTTGTTATAATTTTTAAACTGAACCCACGAAGTATATTGCAATTTGGTGTTAGAAGTGAAGGATTAAGTGCAGTTAACATCCTAATTTGATTTATGGAAACTCGTAGTATGGACGAAACTACCAAAAAAATAGTCAAGCAGGTTACAGAGGGACTGGACGAAAAAACTGCACAGATTCTAGAAAAACGTGACAAGAAGGAGAAACAACATCAAGAAGAAATTCAAAAAAGGTTAGTGAAATCTTTTGATGATAAACTTAGGAAATCTTGTCACTAATATCGATGAAAAACGTAAAATAGAATTAGAAAATCTTGTTTCCACGATGAAAAGTGAACAACAAAATCTTGTTTCCACGATGAAAAGTGAACAACAAAATCTTGTTTCCACGATGAAAAGTGAGCAACATAATTTAATTGAGGGATTATTCTCGAAATTGAATGAACAGAGACAAATTGATTTTAAGATATTTGAAGAAAAACAAGGCAAAACGGAAGAAAAAAGACAATTGCAATTTGAACAATTAATGCAAATAGTATCGCAAGTTAATGAAACAGTTAATGAAAGAATGCAAATAGTTGAATCAGATATAAAAGAAATAAACGACGACATAAAGATCCTAAAAAATAATGTGGAGACTCTTGAAATCAAAGTAGATGACATCGATTCCGTCCAGAACCAGGTGAAGTCTGAAATAAGTGCTATCCAAAACCAGGTAAAAGCTGAAATCAGTTCAATTAAAGACGCAGTACACAGTGAAGTACAAGATAAAGTGGAAACAGCGATTAAAAAAATTGCAACAAGATTTGCAGAGAGGAATATACCATCACACCGTGAGTACCAAAGGTTCCTTTAGTAATTTCGCTAAGAGGTCCGGCCCTAGAACTCCTCCAAAGCATTCCAGTCGATGAACAAGGCAATTTCGACAAGATCATCGCCACCCTAGACAAACGCTACGACAATCAATCCTTGAGCCAGGTATACCAAGTCCAACTCAGTGGAAAAACGCAAAAATCCGGTGAAAGCCTTCAAGAATTCGAAGCAGAGATTAGACGGTTAGTACACTTGTCCTACCCAGACCTGCCAGAGGAAACGAAAGACCAGTTGGCCACGCAGAGTTTCATAAACGGCATCAGAGATGTGGAAGTACAAAGAAATCTAAGACTAAGTGGCGTCAAGAAAAGTAATGAAGCTCTACTTCGGGCTTTGGAAGTAGAGGCCGTCATGAACATGTCCAAGCCAAGGGTCCGAGCAGTTTCCTTCAACCAGGAAGAGTCAGAGTCCCCATTTCAAGCGCTGCTGGCTGGCCTGAACAAAATATTAGAACGGTCACAAAGAACTGGCATCAGAGGAGCATGTTACGGCTGCGGACGGACAGGGCACTTCCAACGTAATTGTCGAGTGAGGCCACCTGAACGATCACCGACCAGGGGTAACCAACAGAACAGCCACATGTCCAGGGACCGTCAGTCAGTCAGCATAGGGGGGCGAATGCTGACTGTCCCTCCACCAGCCCCCACAACGTTATCCATCCGGGGATTTTGCCGAGATAGCGGCAGCCTAGTCATCAGAGGCACCATCAACGGGCGAGCAGTTACCATCACCATCGATACCGGCGCCGCTGTGTCCATTGCCAAGTCCAGGGTTTTGAGAGCATCAGAAATTCGGCCAGTTACCAATAACATCCAGCTCAGAACAGTCACCGGCGAGTCCATGTCTATACAGGGTGAGGCAGATGTCGTGCTACAGATAGGGGACAACATGATCCGGCATAGGGTCCTGGTAGCGAATATTGAGGACGATTTTATACTGGGAATGGACCTAATTAGCCAGCATGGATTTATGTTCGACCCGAGATATGATGTTCTTCGGTTCCTGAATGAGGAATTTGTATTGACACGGCCCGTCAACACATCAGTCACGCCCATAAAAATTTTGGCAAAGTCTTCAGCTAGAATTCCCGGTCGAACAGAACAGATTATTCATGGGCAGCTAGACAGCAATCCTGGGAGCTGCGTTGGAATGGTGGAGCCCGTACACTCAGCTCATGACTACTTAGTTGGACGGGCTATAGTTAAAACCGGACGAGATATACCAATCAGAGTCCTGAATTTGTCCAACAACGACATCAGAATTACCAATGGTCAAGAGATAGCTTGTTTCGAGCCAGTAGAGACCATCATCAATTGCGAAGAAGAGTACCAGACGTCGGTGAAGGAGACAGGGCCCGATAAAGAGTTCCTACAACAGTTTGCTGACCACTTAACACACTTGACACCAGAGAACCAGAAAAAAGCCAAGCAATTTATCACAAAACACTGGCAAATTTTAACAGTAAAAATGGAACCACCGGTCGCACCAACATCATCCAGCATCGAATAGATACCGGAAAGGCTCAGCCCATCAGAATACCACCTAGACGACTACCATTGGGGCAACAACAGGCAGTCGAGGAAAACATCGAGTCCATGTTACAAAATGGAGTTATTGAGCCATCCATCATGGTCTGCTCCCGTCGTGCTAGTTAAAAAGAAGGATGGAACCACCCGATTTTGCGTGGATTACAGAAAGCTCAATGACGTCACGAAGAAAGACAGCTATCCACTACCCCGAATCGATGACACTTTGACCACACTAGCAGGCTCCCGTTGGTTCTCCACACTAGACCTAAAAAGTGGATATTAGCAGGTTGGTCTGCAAGCAAACGACAGAGAGAAGACAGCGTTCTCCACCAGTAAAGGGCTGTTTCAGTTCACGGTCATGCCCTTTGGGTTATGTAATGCACCCGCTACATTTGAGAGGCTAATGGAGTATGTACTGAGCGGGTTAACATGGAGGACGTGCTTAGTATACCTCGACGACATTCTAGTCATGGGTCAGACATTCGACGACCATCTGAAGAACCTGGACAAAGTATTCTCCAGAATTAATAATGCCAACCTGAGACTCAATCCGAAGAAGTGTTCCTTGTTCCAAAAAGAAGTAGAGTTTTTGGGTCACGTAGTTTCCGAGTCAGGAATCCGCACCAACGAAGACAAGATAGAAGCGATCCGTGATTGGCCAGTCCCGAGGGACAAGCATGAACTCCGAAGCTTCTTGGGCCTCTGTTCATACTACCGGCGTTTTGTTGAGGGATTTGCCACCATTGCCGCCCCTCTACATCGGCAGACCACAGAGAAGGAGACCTTTCGTTGGAATCAGGATTGCGAAACATCATTCAGGCGACTGAAGGCAGCACTATGTTCCAGCCCAATCCTAGCCTTTCCTACACAGTCCGGCAAGTTCATCTTAGACACCGACGCCAGCAACACAGGTTTGGGGGCCGTCCTATCCCAGGTGCAAGATGGTGAAGAGAGGGTGATCGAGTACTACAGCCGTGGATTCTCGAAGCCAGAAAGAAATTATTGCGTCACCAGAAAAGAACTTCTTGCAATAATAAGTTCTGCAGACCATTTCCACAAATACCTGTATGGTCGCCATTTCTTAATCCGAACAGATCATGCCGCACTCAAATGGCTGCTGGACATGAAGACACCGGAAGGACAACTGGCCAGATGGATGGTGAAATTACAGCAATACGACTTCAAGGTGGAACACCGTGCCGGCCGGTTGCACAATAATGCCGATGCCCTATCCAGAAGACCCTGTAGAGCGGAATGCAAGCATTGTCTGAAGACGGAACAGCGAGAGGGTATCTCCATCAGGCAGATCCGAGTGCAGGCCAATGAAGAATGGACAACGGAACAGTGCATCCAGGACCAAATGGCTGATCCAGACATCGAACCAATCTTGTCACTCAAAATGAGAGGGGCACCCAGGCCACGATGGGACGAGGTAGCCAGATACTCCGGCGTGCTGAAATCGTTATGGGCTCAGTGGGACTCTCTAAGAGTAGATAATGGAATGCTCAAGCGAGTTTGGGAAAGCGCTGATGGACGAGAAACCAAGTCCCAACTGGTAGTTCCGAAGAAAAAGGTACCAGCCATCCTGACCGAAGTGCATGATGGAATTACCGGAGGCCACCTGGGCATGAATAAAACCCTAGACAAAGTTCGCCAGCGGTACTACTGGGTGAATTACTTCGAAGACGTCAGAGCTTGGTGCCGCAAATGTGCCACATGTGCCGCCAGTAAGGGCCCGAAGACCCGGACCAAGGGCAGAATGCAGCAGTACAATGTGGGCGTCCCATTTGAGAGAATCGCCATCGATGTCGCCGGTCCGTTTCCCGAGTCTGAGAGGGGGAACAAATACATTCTGGTCGCAATGGATTACTTCAACAAATGGCCTGAGGCATATGCGATACCCAACCAAGAGGCAACCACGGTAGCGACGGTGCTAGTAGAACAACTATTCAGCAGGTTTGGCGTCCCGATGGAATTACATTCAGACCAGGGGCGTAACTTCGAATCGAATGTATTCCAGAAGGTCTGCACGATGTTGGGGATCAGAAAAACGAGAACAACACCATTACACCCACAGTCAGACGGAATGGTGGAAAGATTCAACAGGACCTTGGAACAACACCTATCCAAGGTCGTCAGCAATAACCAGCGTGATTGGGATGAGCATATTCCCCTATTCCTGTTGTCATATCGCTCTGCTGTACATAATAGTACAGGCCTGACCCCAGCCAAGGTCTTATTCGGAAAGGAGCTGCGATTACCATGCGACTTGGCATTTGGCTCCCCCGAAGAACCTCCCCAAGACATCGACGATTATGCCGACCAGCTCCGACATAACATGCTGGCAATACACGACTTAGCCCGAACGCAGATGTTGGCCACCAGTGACCGGATGAAGACGCGATACGACCTCAAGGCCAATTCAGCCGGGTTCCAGGAGAGGGACAAAGTCTGGCTGTACAACCCCCAACGGAGCAAGGGTAAATCCCCAAAGCTTACACCCGCCTGGGATGGTCCATACGAAGTGGTCAAGAGGCTGAATGATGTCGTCTACCGGATCCGTCGAAACCCCAAGGCTAAATTGAAGGTGGTTCACTTAGATCGACTCGCTCCCTACCATGGAGGGGATGTTTCTGATCGGGACGATCAGAATTAAAGGGGGGGCAGTGTTACGAAATTTACCCAAAGCCGACCCTGTGTCATTTCAGCACGACAACAAACGCTTCAAGATAAAAAAATACGATTCTCGAAAAGGCTCGGCAGCGGAAGGAACGATGTTGATTTCTACTGGAGAATTCTACGCTGGTGATATAAAAGAAGAACGCCACGATCGCCAGGCAGTGATACCGCGTCGACTAGCTTATATGGGTTTTGTTATTGTATTTGAATCAGATGTTTGAATGTAAATAAAGTTCTAGAATAGTGACAGTGAATACTAGTTGTTATAATTTTTAAACTGAACCCACGAAGTATATTGCAATATGTTGGTCAAACATCAAGAAATCTCAAAGGAAGAATAATTTCTCATAAAAGTGACATAAGACTTGGCAAAGATAGCTGTGCTCCTGCTATACACTGCCATAATAACAACCACACCGCAGATTTTGATAACGTAAGCATCTTAGAACAAGAAAAAAACTTTTTTAAACGAAACATTCTAGAGATGGTTCACATTAACAACCAATCCAATAGCATAAACAAGAGGACCGATTTACAAAAAATAAATATTATCTATTGTGGCCTATTAGACAAAGAAAGCCAAATTTTACAGAATGTCTCATTAAAAAAATTTATTATCCTTAACAGCGGATTAAGCATAACTTATTACTTAATTTATTTTTCTGTAAAATTTGGAATAATCTAATCAGCAAATAATTTTCATTAACAAATTTATGTTTTCAACATTTTGCATTCCGGTATCTATCTTTTGCAACTCACTATAGTTTAATTATCAACTGACTTTAAATCATTATAATGTCAGTACAATACGTCTCACATTATGAGAGCTTTATAATTTGTTATATCTATTATTAATATGAACTCGTAAGATATGCTCTCCTTTATCCTCTGGATTCTGCCAGTTTCAATAACAAAACCTCACATATCGTAAGTTGTAATTAATTTAAATCTAATATTACTTACTGTTAATTTTATGTAACTTCCAGTTTGAACTGAAGAAGGAATAAATTTGTTCCGAAAGCTTGTGAGTATTTCATTAACACCCATTGGCTGCTTCCCAGTTAATTAACTTTTATAGTTTAATTCAGCCGTTACATCACCTATTTGTAAAATAGCAAAAATGGGATTTTTTCAACACATCTCCACCACCTATGGACGATCTGTTACATCAAAATTAAAAAATTGGGTAAAATATAACAACAAATTGGCATCCCAGAGGAATAGACGAATTTTCCTGCTAAACTGTAGAAAAAAAAGAATTACTACCGATGCATATTTACTATAACACAAAATTTGCACAAATCGAATTTCAGAACGGACACCATGGACAGATAATAGATAATACGAAGAAAATATTGAACTTAAAATTGTTAAACATAGAAATCAAAGTTGTTAATGTGACCATCTTAAGATATGAATACTTAATCAACAGTTTGAAAGAAACGTTATATGATATTTTGCCATCAGCAATCTTTAATGAATTTTCGAGAAGACAGGTAATTAACTATAATAAAATTTTCCACAAAATTAAGCTCACAAATTAAAAAAAAAACCATTTAATACAGAATCAAAGCAAAGTTATCAAAATAAAACATACATGGTTTAAAAATCTGACTGGTATTCAGTTTCCAAATGAAGTAACCTACATATTATCAGTTGGACCGAAATTTTGCTTAGTTCCAAAAAAACTCAGACATTTCCATTAAACACTATTTGGCTGATATTGAGTTTGCATTACAACATGTGAAAGAGAATAAAACAAAAAACACTTTCGCATCCAAAATTACAAATATTCTTACCAATTTCTTTAATAAGAATAATAATAATTTTAATTATGTCAATCATTGTTTTAACATAATAAATTTTTTTAAATAATAATCCTAACATTTTTATTGTAATGTCTGATAAAGGAAGTGTTACAACTGCTATATTTAAAGACAATTATTTGGAATTAGCTAATAATCTTCTCAGTGACAATAATTATTACAAAGTCATAACTAGAGATCCTACATCTACCACACAACAAAAGGCTTCAAGAATTTTATCAGAACTTAAAAATACCAATCAAATAGACGCGGTTATATACAAGAAATACTCAATATTTAAATCAGTTTGTGCCAAGTTTTATGCATTACCAAAAATCCATAAACCGATACTTTCGTTAAGGCCAATAGTCTCTTCCATCGACGCTCCAAATTCTGGAATAGCTAGCTTACTAGTAGACATCTTATCAAAAGCGTATAATAAAAGTAATCCTTTTTACATTGAAGATTCCTTTGTGTTTGCCAACGATTATTTAATACCTCCAAACCATATTTTAGTAAGTTTAGATGTTGTCTCTCTCTTTACAAACATTCCTTTAGATTTAGTAGAACTTAGTATTAATACTCATTGGACGACTATCTCTCAACACACTAATATTAAATACTCTCTTCGAGGTGTCATTCCTTTGTACGCAAGACAATATACATTATATATCATATATAATATACATTGTTTCTGGTCGGGAACCTTCATCAGTTGCGCTTCCCACAATTGAATCTCCTCTCGAACACTTCTTTATGTATTTGAAACATTTCGTTAAATTTGAAGACGCGAGATGTAAGACCGACATCTAGGATTTTCGAGAGAATCAGCCCACAGAGGTTCCGAATCTGGAGCCGTTCCGTGTAATTGCTGTTCTCCTTTAACTCCTAGGACAGAATGTCACGATAAAATTTTTCAGGTTACTTCACCTGTCAGAGATATTGAATACATATACATTGTTTCTGGTCGGGAACCTTCATCAGTTGTGAGAAGCGCAACTGATGAAGGTTCCTGACCGAAAGCTTTTCAAAAGAAATAAACAGTATTTCATTAACACCCATTGGCTGCTTCCTAGTTAATTAACTTTTATATATATATATATATATATATATATATATATATATATTCTCTGTCTTTTGAAATTGCCCTGAGTTCGTAACAAGTTTTCATCCGATTGCGGGGTCGGGTGTCACAAACCACACGGTAGTCTTAGCTCATTTACGAATAGTACTGTGGACGGAGTTAGCCTTTGCTGTTGTGAACTGCTGAGCTATAGGCCAACAGGAATAGAAGAATATGCGCCTACAAATCACTCTAGTTATTATTTATATTACCTTGGATAGATGTTGTTCCTAGGTCCTGCTGAATCTTTCTACCATTCCGTTCAATTGTGGATGCAAAGATGGGGGTTCTCTTTTTCTTGATGTCTAACATCGTCCAGACCCTCTGGAATAAGTTAGATTCGGAGTTGTACCCTTGGTCCGAATGTTACTCCAACGGAATGCCACACTTCTAGCTGCACAGATGTCAAATTTAGTGCAACAGGCTCTAACGTCTTTTTAGTAGTTAGATCTGTTATCCTGTATTTCGTAGGTTAAAATGTAAAGGTAAAATTATCACCTGTCAGAGATATTCAGTAGTGTCATACAAAAAAATGACACCTCTTTCGAACTACGTGACTGTTCATATTCCTACAATATATTGTATTTCATAGATATAATATGATGAATTAGTTGACGTGGTAGGTAAGTTATCTGTCGAGCCAAAAGATAATTCTGAGAGCTTGATAATTTTGAAAACTGTTACATTATAACTTTAACTGTACTTTAAATTGTAGATAGAAACATTTTCAATTAAACTGACACCTGACGTTGTTTATCCAACTGGATACTTACAACTAGATGCTAATTAGAAGGTTATTTTTCGTCAATAGGCAAGTTTTATAGTGAATCTTTCATATTTTTATTTTGTATAAGTTGATTGGTTGTGTCATTACCGAGGAGTGGCTAGTACTGACCAACCTGTGTTTGACAACAACTGCAATTATTATTTTTTTGCCTTAAAACATATATAGGTCAAACAGGTAGATCCTTTCAGAGAAGGTTAAATGAACATCGCAATTCTTTTTTTAAAAAAACTAAATTCCAATTACGCAAAACATTTAATGAAAATTGGGATGCAGGAGGTTTTCGGGGCGTAATGGATCTAGCTGGGTTTCATTTTTAGAAAACTTCGTTTTATTCGTGTTTTCAGGTAATGAAAAAGTGCTACAATATCATTAGAATTACTCAGACGGCCTGGACCGGAAATCGAACCTGGATCTTTCGGTTACGCGCCAGGGATGGGAGAGGCCTTAAGCTATCCGAGACGTTGTCCGCAATAACCAATCGACCATCTATATAAGAACTACACTGCGAACCTAAACCCCACCGTCCATGTTACGGTAAATAGACTATATTCCAAATATTTGTCTAAGGAAATTGAGGATAAGGAAGACCAAGAAAATCAACTGTTACTATTGAAATAACTAGTAAAACCCGGTCATCCCGGTACTAAGATGTTTATCCCGCTAAATACATGGTTTAGCAGAATACAGGGTGCAATATAAAGAATGAAAAAATACAGAGTGAAGCCCAGTACACAGGGTGTTATTAAACTGAATGTATGTATACTGGGTGTTAGTAAATACAGTAGCGTAGGGTTTACAAATACTGAGTGTAAGTTTACAAGGTCTAAATATATAGGGTGGTAGTAGGCAGAGTATAATTATTCAGGGGGTACATATACTGGGTGTAAATGTTCAAGATTTGAATAAACAGGATTGGGGGTGTATAAGTATACAAAGAGATGTAGTAGGAGTATTTTTACAGTAAAACGTAATGTATAATAAAACAAAAATAAAATTATACTTCTGTCGAAAATTGATATACTTAAGAACTGGTATTTATTTTATTTCGATACCATGACAAAAACGGGAGACATAACAATAACTAAGTGCAATCAATATGAGTTCCCATTTCAACTATACCTACTCATTTAATTTAACTCGCCATAGGCGAGTCAAGCTACGGATATCCGCTAGTATAGTATATAAACTCTGATGGATGTGCCGGTTTGCCTAAAAAATTATGTTATGAAGGTAAACTCATTTATATATATGTTATATCACACTTCCCAAATTAAACTTTTTAAAAAAGATTTTATTAACTTTAACAAAATAATAACTTTTTAAAATACAAAATACAAAATTGAAATAATGACAATAATAACTAACAACAGACTGAGTAATAATGAATACAACATTAGAGCAGTTTTACAATTTATAACATATAATATGCCGAATAAGCAAAGTCGACGCTGCGATTCCCACGGATGTTGGCGGCGCCGTAATATGACACCACACGTGTCGCTGAGTCAGCTGGGAGTGTTGAACTATCGTTGCGATATAAGTTCGTACTAAGTTCATGGTATAAACTTATATAACAACTCCCATCCATATAAAAAAGTTGATGGTACAGCGTCAACTTTTACGTCAAGTTCTGGAGTTCTGTATCGTCGGTTGGATTCAGGAGGCTGTGTAGCTTTCCTTTGGGCTTAGGGTTTGGTGGTGCTGTCGGTGGCGTGTGCTGGACAGCGGAGCTTGGTGTAGTGGTATCCTTGAACCTCTTCTGGATTGACTTCATTATGAGCAGGATAATCACAATTACTACTAAGGTGGTCATTGTGATTGTGAGCCAGGACGTATGCTTTTCTAAGGGTGGTTGTTCCATCAGCTTTTCCAGTTCCTTAGAATATTGGGAGAGCTTATGGTTGGCAACATCTAAGTCTTGTACATCTAATTCTTGTAGCTGTAGGGGTGTCAGGTTTGGCATCTCATTGGCGGCTGGCATGCCGTTGCAGCAGTTGAAAGGAATGTCCACTGGGTGGTTTCTGTATGTGATGTTTTGGACATTTTTAGAAGTTCTTGTAGCATGGACCCTTGTGTTGTCGATAAAGGCATTGCAGTCGGGTTGGATTTACAACACTGAATTTGTCGATATGGTTTGTGTCACGACATCTTGCCCTTTGCATTTGATGGTGATGGCCAGTGGTCTTGAAATCGAGATCAACCAAAAGTTTACGTCAATCTCTTGGATATTATAGTCTGCTGCATATAATATCAAACTTTTGCAGGTGTCTGGAAGTGTGGCTGGCTGTCTGAGAAGCTGACCTTCGCAGATGGCATCTTTGTCTATTGGATGTGATATAGCTTTGGAACAAATCTTATGATGTTTAGTTAAGGGCTTGCAGTCACCCAGGTCTTCGAAGGATGTGTATAATAACGAATCGTCATCTCTCGCGATAAATTTTGTCTTTATTGAAAGTATATGATGAAACCCTGTTCGATCATCCAAAATTGGGATCGGATAAAGGTGGTAAAGGGTGTAAATCTCAGGATCAACTAAAGGAATTTTGAGTACAAAAATGATTTTGGTGTTGATTTGAAAAGCTTCCAATTCTATCAAATCAATGTACTGAGCAACATTTGAACTGTAAATAGGAAGTGGTAAATTATTTTCATGTAGTGATTGAGAAATCTTTTGAAGGGAATAGACCAAATCTACTGGGGTTATGATCGAACTATGTAAAATTTTTAAGCGGGCGAAAGAGACTGCAGTTAAAACATCATCGAGAGTGTTTTCGATAAATATGTAACTCTCCATTAGGCTTTCACACAGATCCAAGGTATTGATTTGAAATTCATGAAAATCAAGATCATTTGAAATGTATAAAATTGACTGCCTTATTTTTTCAATGTTATTCGAGAATAATTTCTCCTCGGATTGAAATTTTTGTAAAGTTTTGTTGAGGCTAGTAATGACTGAGGTTGTTACAGATATTTGTTTTTTTACTAAGTCCTGAATTTCGTGTTGGTCTTTAGTAATTTTAGTTATACAGTCATTTATGTATTTACCATCTGTTGCGTCTAAGTTTCCTGAAATAGTTTTCCAAACTGATCCCAGTCCGTTAATAAGTCCACGTTTTCTTTTGTTAGTAGGGTAAGTTTGAGTGTCAGCGAAGATGTCTGTATATTTAGAGTTAACGGATTTAGAAATTTGTTTCAAGAGGCTAACATGTGTTTGTATTTTTGGTTTAAATGATTTTGTATTAGTTGTGTTTTCGTTGATTGTCTCTAAAATTCGGTTTAGTATGGCGTCGTTATTTGAAATAGCACCTCTGAAAGGGCTGAGGTCTTTGAAGACAAGAAGTGACCATTTGTCGTTTGAAATTTTAAGTGTGCCTTCTTCATGGAAGAAAACTCCTATTGTATTGTTAACGGGTGTAAGAGAGTATTGTTGGAGGTTCACGACTAAAAACAGTCCACAGAATCTGAAAAGAAGGGATTCATTCAAAATATGGTTTTAGTCTGTCAAAGTTAATGTTACTGATTTGGTTAGTCTGTAAGTTTATAACTGTGGCAGAGTTTTTTCTAATCGCGGTAATTTCAAAAGGTCCATTGAATTTGTTTTCAGATTTGCTTTTAATCTGAGATTCTTTCACGTAAACTTTGTCGCCTACTTTGTATTCTGGTTGGTTAGTCGAAATATGTTTGTCAAATCTAACTTTAGATTTTTGTTTTTGTTGGTCGGTTTTTGCGCGGGCAAGTCTATAATAGTAGTTCATTCTATTGTTAAGGTCCCTAACATATTTGGAAATGAGTTTTTCCTGATCGTATATTGTTTCGGGGGGTCTACTAGAAGAGTGCCCAAAGATGAGTTCGTAGGGCGTGAAACCAGTAGTCTTGTTTTTAGTGTTGTTGTAGCAGATAACTGCGTAAGGGAGGACGTTGAATAGATGTTCGTTCGGATGTTCGGCTGTATTTGCCCTTATCATTTCCGCTAAAGTCGCGTGAAACCTTTCGATAGAACCGTTTGATTCGGGATGGTGGACGCTTGAAAAGGATAACTTTATGTCATATAGTTCGCACAGGTCCCTTATTAGAGTATTGTCAAATTCACGTCCATAGTCGCAATGGATGCGAAGAGGGGTACCGTAATGTTGGAAAAATACTAAGAGGGTGTTTACGACTGTTTTAGCTGTTTTGTCACCAATAGGGTAAGCTTGAGTAAATTTGGTGAGTTCATCCCTAATAGTCAGTGCGTAGTTTCTCGTTGGATATTCGAAAATATCAATGTTGATACGTTCGAAGGGTGTTTTTGGTGTTTCGGTTATGACAAAAGGAGCACTTAAGTTTTTCCTACAAAACTTTACCTTTTGGCAAGTTTCGCAAGACTTGATAAATTGCTCTACGCTTTTGATTAGTCCAGTCCAGTTATACTTTTCTCTAATACGTCGAATAGTCTCATTAATTCCACGGTGTAGGTTATTTTTGCCGCAGTAGTACTGTTGCAGTATAATGGGAATTTCGTCTTGAGAAGGGGTTGTTACAATGTTTTGACAAATCTTTAGTTGTATGTCTTTGTCTGCGAGTATGAAAGATAGTGTTTCGAGAATAGGTAGTTCGACGTTGTTTTCAATGCAGAAGGTTTCTGATTCGTCGAACTGATCTTGGTTATTATAGAGGATGTTAAAAAGATGTGAGACAACAGTTTCGGGATCGAATGGTAAAGGTACAATTAAATAGTTTCTATGCCGGACAGATTTGCTGGCTAGAATGTTTAATGTGTCGGTAGTGAAATTTGGGTCTTCTTCGAAAATGTCTTCGATGATTTTGTCATGCAAGTCATTGAGTTTATTTTGCCAGAAGAAAGTGACTATTCGTTTGTGAGATTTGTCTAGGAGTTGGGCGTTAGAAATTTCTATTTTTGAGTAATCGATTATCGACTCGGTTTTATATAATTGAACAAATCGATTAAATTCTCTTGTCATTCGTTCGTCATGATCATCGGGTTCTTGATCATTATCGGAATCTGGTTGTTCTGGGTCGGTTTCGTTATTTGCAAAGATGTTGATTTTAGAAATAAAGTCGGTGCATTGTTTGAAGTGATTAATTTTGATACGGGAAAGAGCGTCTGCGTTCAAGTTTACCTTGCCGGGCTTGTATTCGATTTTATAGTTATACTCCTCTAGTTTGAGGCGCCATCTGGCTAGACGACTGCCAGGGTCTTTGATCGAAAAGAGCCAAGTAAGCGGACGGTGATCACACAGGAGTGTAAACTTTCTCCCAAAAAGGTACGGTCTGTAGTGCTTGACCGCCCAAACAATGGCTAGCAGTTCCCGTTCGATAGTGGAATATCGAGTTTCTGCAGCGCAGAGTGTACGGGAAGCATATGCTATAGGAAGATCTTTTCCTACGGGGCCTTGTGAGAGAACCGCTCCAATTGCAAAAGCACTAGCATCAGTAGTGAGCAGGAATGGTTCTTCGAAATTTGGGTAGATCAAGATAGGGTCAGATACAAGGGCTTGCTTCAGTTCGTTGAAGGAAGACTTGCAATCTGCGTCGAAGATGAATTTGACGTCTTTCTGCAGGAGTTTCGTTAGGGGCTTGGAGATCTTGGCGAAATTGGGGATAAAACGTCGGTAATAACCGGTGAGACCAAGAAAAGATTTAACATCTTTAGGAGTTTGGGGTTGAGGAAAATTCTGGATGCATTCAACCTTTGAAGGGTTTGGTTTTACTCCTTCTTGGGTGATCAGATGACCTAGGTAAGCAACTTCCTTGCGGAGAAACTCACACTTGTCAGGTTGAATTTTCAAGTTTGACTGTCTAAGACGCTTAAAGACTTCTGTCAAACGGGACATATGCTCATGGATGGTTGGTGAATAAACGATAATGTCATCCATGTAAACAAGGCAACGTTCATTCTGGATGCCCAGAAGAATGTTGTCCATGACCCTCTGAAAGGTAGAAGGTGCATTTTTCAGACCAAATGGCATACGAACGAATTCGTAATGGCCATTGTCAACAGAGAAACCGGTCTTGGGAATGTCTTCCTCAAGGATTTCCAACTGGTGGAACCCGCAAGCGAGATCCAGTGTCGAAAAGTATTGACACTTACCAAGTTGGTCGAGGAGATCAGAAATGTTGGGCAGAGGATATTTATCGTCTACAGTTAGTTCGTTTAACTTCCTATAGTCGATAACAACTCGCCACTTTTGCTTACCAGAAGCATCGAGTTTCTTAGGGACGACCCATACGGGGGAGGACCAAGGAGAAGAAGAGTGCCTGATAATGCCTTGATCAAGCATTTTGGAAATTTGGGTTTTCACTTCCTCCTTATGCACTTGAGGATATCTGTACGATTTCGTGAAAACGGGCTTGGCATTATTGGTGTCAATAGAGTGTTTGACGGCGTTAGTAAACGTCAAACATCGCCTTCGAGATAGAAAATATCTTCGAATTCTAAGCAGAGATTCGTGATAAGTTCTCGCTCTTCGTCGTTAAGATGTTCTGTCCGAATTTGTTCTCTGATTGTAAAGTTTCTGTCTAAGTTTGTAGATTCAGAGTAATCGTGTGTATTCAGATTTAAGAGAGGGTGTGTATGGTCAAGGGGTTCTAAATGAAGATTGGAAAAGTTAACAGTTTTCGGCATTGCGTTCGCGTTTATTATCGAAGTCAGAAATTCTCCCTTTGAATCAACACGTACAACCGCGTTGGGAAGTCGTACTTTGTCAATTACTTGTGTCGGTAGAATTGCGTCAGTATTTCTAAGTTCACATTTTAGTTTGAAAATTTGTTCGGTACGTGCCTGGATTGTTATGTGATTGTTATGCGTATGAGGTTGTGCGTTAGTACTGGGGGTGTCTGTTGGTTGTGTATTAGATTGGTCGTGATCGGGCACTTTATGTAGGGGGATAGTTTTAAAGTTAGTAATTAATTGTTTGGATTTTAAGTCGACGATACATTCATAATGCTCAAGAAAATCAAGACCTAATATTCCATCAAACTCAATATCTAGATCGTAGATAAAGACCTTGTGTGGATTCCCTAGAGCGAAAGGAATGAGGGTGGATTGTGAGATCGGGATTTTCTCATGAGTAATGCCTTGAATTGTTACTCTTTCGGGAGATCGTTGTGAGAAGTTTTTGACAGTGTTTTCTTTGAAAATGGAGATAGCAGCTCCGGTATCAATTAGGAGTTTAAATTTTCCAGAAGCGTCGTTGATATAATAGAGGTTCTTGGAATTTACTGTCAGAAGGGGACTTAAAGAAATGTTTGTTCTGGGAAGTTCAGATCGGGATTGAAGTCTTCCAAATTCAAGTTCTGTATTTGAGTTTGGACTTCTGAGAGGGTAGTTGTCGAATCGGGGGGCTGATCTAGGCTCGGAAGCGCTAGAAAATCCTGGTATTCGTGAGGACTGAAAGGTTCGACAGGGGTATCATCTACTATTTGGTCGAACTCAGGGCTTTCATAGTTTTGGTCGTTATAATCGAAATTCTGCTGGTTATTATCAGTATAATAATCATAGTCATTTGCAGAATATTCGGGATAGTTGACATTATGATGGTTGTTAAAATGGTGGGTTCTTTCGGAACGATAATTTGGGTTTGTCTGTATTACAGACGGTCGAAAGTTGTTAGGCTTGAAAGGAGGTCTTTGAAAATTATTTGGTCGGAATTGTTGACCTTGATGATTGTTATTATTATTGATTGGATTTGGCCTCGAAGATTGATTCGGCCCAACGAAATTTGGTCTGTTATTTTGATTGAAAGGCTGAGGGTTATTTTGATATCTCAGGCGACAATCCGCAGCAATGTGGCCTAATCGCCCACAATTTAAGCATTTAGGAGGTGGAGTTGGTTTTCTAGCCTGAAAAGATGGCTTAGGTGGAACAGATTTATGTATCTTTTGTTCCTCAAAATAGGAAAGTTGAAGTTCTCTTCTTATCCGTGAATGTGCCTCAAGAAGATCCTTCGGATTACTGGCACGGATAATTTGGCCTAATCGAGGTTCTAAACCGGTAAGTAATGTGTTTAAAACCATGGTGTCAACGAGAGTGGTTTGAGCGTCTTTCTGCTCGGTGCTCAGACTAGGAGCTTTTTGGATACATGAGTGCATTTTCGCACTCAATACTTGAATCCTATTATAGAATGTTAGGGGAGACTCATTGGATAATTGTTTTAACCGTTGAAGGTCGTGTATTAGTGAGGAAAGATCACGAGAATCCCCAAAATGAAGAGTTAGAAGTTGTTTTATTTCGAGATAAGACGCAGGATTCCTCGAGTTGATTAGCTGCGCCGCTTTTCCCCTTAATTTATTTTTAATATGAATGTCTAGCAGATATTTTTGCTCTGCAGTCGACATATTGTACGCACAATTACATGCGTGTATGAAGGTGGCCAAGGAGATTTGGTCTCCCTCAAATTCGGGAATGATTGAAAATATTTCCGATAACCGGTATTTTTCGGTTTCATCGGAAACAACGTTGTTTGTTGCTTGTGCCATTGTGATTTGTTAGATTTAAAATATGTACACAAGTTAAAAGAAAAAAAAAATAAAACAAACGAGGGATTGTATAAAAGGTAAAAATATTAATAGAGTGTATGTAAATGGGGAATAAACGATATTTTGGATAATAGAACAGAAAGAATGGAGTAATAAAATAAATATGTAAACGTTAATCAGAATATGTCAAATAAATGTTTCAATTCAAATAATCAAATAATAAATCAATTCAAAATAATATGTCAAGATTACCAAATAAATAAAATAATCAAACAAATAAAATCAAATTATCGAATATATTAATCGAATTAATCAAATAAATTCTTAAAACCTTAAACGTTAGACGATTCACTACTACTCACATCAACAGGAACATTGGAAGATCCGTGTTCCCCTTTTTATCGCAGTTGGGACTTCTTCCAGGTTCTTTGCTCCGTTGAGGGATAGGAATCCGCCGCTACCAGTTAGAAGTAAGCTCGTGTTCTAGTAACGTTGACGGATCCTACTGACTGCGCTAATTTGTTATATCACACTTCCCAAATTAAACTTTTTAAAAAAGATTTTATTAACTTTAACAAAATAATAACTTTTTAAAATACAAAATACAAAATTGAAATAATGACAATAATAACTAACAACAGACTGAGTAATAATGAATACAACATTAGAGCAGTTTTACAATTTATAACATATAATATGCCGAATAAACAAAGTCGACGCTGCGATTCCCACGGATGTTGGCGGCGCCGTAATATGACACCACACGTGTCGCTGAGTCAGCTGGGAGTGTTGAACTATCGTTGCGATATAAGTTCGTACTAAGTTCATGGTATAAACTTATATAACATATATATACCAGATGAGCTCCATGTTATCAAATTATTGTATTGTCATCCAAACTACATACAGAAAAAAGCTTAATTTTGAAGTAGAAAGAGCTTAAAACTGACTTTCAGTTCATTACATATTAGTTACAATTTCAGCTAATAAAGGCGTGTCAAAAAAAATCATACCCAAGTGCAATCAATATCATGTGAACGCCTATTCCAACTATGCCAATATAATTTTATTAAGTTTATGTATTAATATTTAATTTTTTTTATGCATTCTATTATGCATCTTAAGTTAGAGGGTCTCTGTAAAAATAAAAATAATATAAAAGACTGGTTTATTTTATCTTACATAATTCTTAGAGCTTTAATAATTTTGAAATATACTTGTTACTGTTAGTTATATCTTTATTGAAAGCTACGTTAAATACAAAATTGAAGATAGTTCCATTTTCATCTAACTGGGCGCATTTACCTAATTGGAAACTTGGAAATAAAACTGGAAATTTATATTTCGAGGTAGATATGCATGTTTTACAGTTAACCTTAATAATTTTAATTTTCTAAAGCTGAATTTCATTTGTTGGCTGCTCCATTACCTAGAAGTGGCTAACCCATTTTTTTTGGGTTTAAGCTGAAATATTACCCGATATCACCGATATCAAACTATTCCAATCATGAATACTGCACATCATGTTCAGCGTAATAATTAAAAAGTAAATTGGGACGTTGGATTTGTGTGTAAAAGCTTATGATTATACGTACAGACGTATTTATTTTTTATCTTTATATATATATATATATATATATATATATATATATATATATATAACCGATATACCAATTAGAGTCCTGAATTTGCACAACAACGATATTAGAATTACCAATGGTCAAGAGATAGGTTGTTTCGAGCCAGTACAGACCATTACCAATTGTGAGGAAGTGTACCAGACATCGGTGAAGGAGACAGGGCCCGGTAAAGAATTCCTACAACAGTTTGCTGACCACTTGACACACCTTACACCAGAGGAACAGAAGACAGAAGAAAGCCAAGCAATTTATCACAAAGTACTGGTAAATTTTTAACAGTGAAGATGGAACCACAGGGCGCACCAACATCATCCAGCACCGAATAGATACCGAGAAGGTTCAACCCATCAGAATACCACCTAGGCGACTACCATTGGGGCAACAACAGGCAGTCGAGGAAAGCATTGAGTCCATGTTACAAAATGGAGTTATTGAGCCATCCATCAGCCCATGGTCCGCTCCCGTCGTGCTAGGTCAAAATAAGGATGGAACTACTCGATTTTGCGTGGATTACAGAAAGTTGAAGGACGTCACCAAGATAGACAGCTATCCACTACCACGAATTGATGAAATTCTGACCACCCTAGCAGGCTCCCGTTGGTTCTCCACACTGGACCTAAAGAGTGGATATTGGTTGGTCTACACGAAAACGACAGAGAGAAGATAGCGTTCTCCACTAGTAAAGGGCTGTTTCAGTTCACGGTCATGCCCTTTGGGTTATGTAATGCTCCCGCAACATTCGAGAGGCTAATGGAATATGTACTGAGCGGGTTAACATGGAGAACGTGCTTAGTATACCTCGACGACATTCTGGTCATGGGTCAGACATTCGACAACCATCTGAAGAACACGGGCGAAGTATTTTCCAGAATTAAGAACGCCAACCTGAAACTCAACCCGAAGAACTGTTCCATGTTCCATCGTTTCCGAGTCAGGTATCCGCACCAACGAGGATATCCGTGATTGGCCAGTCCCAAGAGACAAGTATGAACTCCGAAGCTTCTTGGGCCTCTGTTCCTACTACAGGCGATTGTTGAGGGATTTGCCACCATTACTGCTCCTCTACATCGGCAGACCACTGAGAAAGAGACCTTCCATTGGAATCAGGATTGCGAAACATCATTCAGACGACTGAATGATGTTTCGCACTATGTTCCAGCCCAATCCTAGCCTTTCCTACACAATCCAGCAATTTCATCTTAGAAACCGACGCCAGCAACACAGGTTTGGGGGCCGTCCTATGCCAGGTGCAAAATGGTGTCCGTGGATTCTCGAAACCGGAAAGAAATTATTGCTTTACCAGAAAAGAACTTCTTGCAATAATAAGGGCTGTAGACCATTTCCACAAATAGCTCTATGGTCGTCATTTCTTAATCCGAACAGATCATGCCGCCCTCAGATGGCTGCTGGACTTGAAGACACCGGAAAGACAACTAGCCAGGTGGATGGAGAAATTACAGCAATACGATTTCAAGGTGGAAGAACACCCTGGCGGCCGTTTGCAAAATAAGGCCGATGCTCTATCCAAAGACCCTGTAGAGCAGAATGCGGACATTGTCTGAAGACGGAACAGTGAGAGGGTATCTCCATCAGACAGATCCGACTGCAGGCCAATGAAGACTGGACAACGGAACAGTGCATCCAGGACCAAATGGCTAATTCAGACATCGAACCAATCTTGTCACCCAGAATGAGAGGGGAACCCAGGCCACGATGGGACGAGGTAGCTAGATACTTGGGCGTGCTGAAATCGTTATGGGCCCAATGGGACTCTGTAAGAATAGAGAATGGAATACTCAAGCGAGTTTGGGAAATCTCTGATGGCAGAGAAACCAAGTCCCAACTGGTAGTTCCTATGAAAAAGATGCCAGCCATCCTGACCGAAGTACATGATACCAGGGGCCTTCTGGGCATGAACAAAATCCTAGACAAAGTTCGCCAGCGATACTACTGGGTAAATTACTTCGAAGATGTCAGAGCTGGGTGCCGGAAATGTGGCACATGTGGAGCAATTAATGGCCCGAACACCCAGACCAAGGGCAGAATGCAGCAGTACAATGTGAGCGTCCCATTTGAGAGAATTGCCATCGATGTCGTCGGTCTGTTTCCCGAATCTGATGGGGAACAAATACATTCTGGTCGCAATGGATTGCTTCAGCAACTGGCCTGAGGCATATGCGATACCTAATTAAGGGGCAACCACGGTAGCGACGGTGCTAGTAGAACAGCTATTCATCAGGTTTGGCGTCCCGATAGAACTACATTTAGACCGTAACTTCGAATCGAATGTATTCCGGAAGATCTGCACGATGTTGGGGATCAGGAAAACGAAAACATCACCATTGCAGCCACAGTCAGACGGAATGGTGGAAAGATTCAACAACACCTTGGAATAACACCTATCCAAGGTAGTCAGCAATAACCAGCGTTATTGGGTTGAGCATATTCCCCTATTCCTGTTGGCATATCGCTCAGCCGTACATAATAGTACAGGCCTGACTCCAGCGAGGGTCCTATTCGGAAAAGAGCTGCGATTACCCTGCGATTTGGCTTTTGGCTCCCCCGAAGAACCTTCCCAAGACATCAACGATTATGCCGACCAGCTCCGACATAACATGCTGGCAATACAAAAATTAGCCCGAACGCAGATGTTGGCCACCAGTGACCGGATGAAGACCCGATACGACTTCAAGGCCAATTCAGTCGGGTTCAAAGAGAGGGCAAAGTCTGGCTGTACAACCCCCAGCGGAGCAAGGCAAATCTCCAAAGCTTACACACGCCTGGGAGGTGGTTAAGAGGCTTAATGACGTCGTCTACCGGATCCGTCGAAACCCCAGGGGTAAGTTGAAGGTGGTCGACTCGCTCCCTACCATGGAGAGGATGTTTCTGACCGGGACGATCAGAATTAAAGGGGGCAGCGTTACAAAATTTACCTAAGCCCGCCCTGGTTTCATTCCAATACGACATCAATCTGGGAGGACAATAAAATTAATCTCGAAATAGCTCGGCAACTGGAGAATTGATACTGGATTGTACGAGAGGATTCGATGCTGATTTTAAAAGGGGCGGCCCATCATCGCAGCAGGCAGTTAGTGCGTCGAAGAGCTTATGTTGTATTATTATTGTGATATTCGAATCAGCTGTTATGGATATTTGATGCAAATAAAAGTTCTGGGAAATGGTAGGGAAAATTTGTTTATGAATTTTAATTGAACCCACGGAGTATATAACAATATATATATATATATATATATACTTTAACTTTAACATAGACTTATTGGACTTGGATCATTTAAACCTTGAGCATCTGAATAACCTTTTGGAAATGGGCTATGTTCCATGTTATCAGACCATTACTAGACCATCTGAAGGTAATCCCAATGAGGGCTCATGTATTGATAATTGTTTCATGAGAACTAATTCTATGCACACAAAAGCGATTAAAATAGAAAATACTTTTAATGATCATTATCCTTTAATCCTTGAAAAAAAAATACCAATAAAAAACAGAAAAAAGTAACAACTTATTCTATAAATTATTCTCAATTGAAAAACGAAGCAGCAAAACATAACTGGCTATCACTTTTGTCAATATAGGGTCCAAATGAAGCTCTAAAAATGATTATTAAATTAATTGATACCTGCATTCAAAAATCTAAATCTACTAAGAGAATCCAATAAAAGAGATCATATAGAAGTGCATGGATTACCAAAGAAATAATCATTTTATGTGACAAAAAAATTACTTTACAAAAAATGGCAAAATGATATAAATAATGAAGTAGCCAGAATGGAATATAAAAATTATGTTGAAGAATTAGATAAGATAATATAAGAAGCTAAATGCAAATTTGAGCAGGAAGAAATTTAAATGAACTCAAATAACACCAGGCGTCTTTGTGAAATTGTCAATAATAAACTAGGTAAAAATAAAGTAAGAAATGAAAATTTTAAATATATAGTTGATGAAAATAATACTAAAATAACTGATTCTCAAATAATAGCAAATAAAATTAATCAATGCTTCTGTAATATTGGAAAGGAGTTAGGAAATAAAATTAAAAAGCCCCTCAATAAATGTCTTATACTTCCATCTATGAATCCTAAAACAAATTTTTTGTATCCAACTAATAAAAAGGAAGTCGCTATTGTAATAGAAAAAATGAAAAATAAAAAAGTTGCAATAGATGGAATAAGTGCAAAAATAATAAAAGAACTTACTAACTTTCTTGTTGAGCCACTAACATATATGATAAATCTTTGTTTTGAATCGGGGGAATCGATCTATATCTCTGATTTCAAATTTGGCTAAGATATTAGAGAAAATATTGCATAAAAGACTATTGAAATTTATCAGCCAATGTAAAATTATATCAAACAAACAATTTGGATTTAAAAAAATAAAAGTATCAAAGATGCACTTGCAGTTATTGTCGATATAATATTGAATAATGTTGATAAAAGCAAACCTATAGCCATTACTTTTTTGGATTTGGCTAAGGCTTTCGACACTGTTGAGCATAATATTTTACTGCAAAAACTTTATAGATATGGAATCAGAGGTAACGCATATCACTTGATTTCAAACTATTTAAAAGGTCGACTACAAAGGGTCAGAGTAAACGATACTTTAAGTGAATATAATGAAATAAATATGGGTGTTCCGCAAGGAACAATACTTGGACCACTCCTGTTTGTTCTATATATTAATGATTTGCATGCCTGAAGGTGAAAACATCTCTTATGCAGATGATACAGCATTAAGTACACAGGAAAATAATTGGGTTTATAACATAAAATAAAGTTAATGGTCAACTGAACGAAATCTCTGAATGGCTTGCTTTGAACGGGTTGTCTTTGAACGTAGATAAAGCTGTTTGCATTACTTTTGGCAATTATAAGAATAGTGTACCAAAAATTATTAAAGATAAAGTAATCAAAAGAGTTGAAAGCTGTAAATATTTAGGCGTTTACATGGACTACAGATTAAATTGGGCTTTACATATTCAACAAATCATAAATAAAACTAAATATCTGGTTTACATATTTTATAAGTTATCTAAAATAATGAAGAGAAAGACTCTAATGATTTTTTATTATTCTTTTTTCCACAGTATATTAAGAAACGGAATCATAGCCTGGGGAGGAGCATACACAAACCAACAAAATATCCTTGCAAAATTTACAAAATAGATTATTAAAAATACTAAATAAAAATAAATTCATATATACCAATAGACCTTGTAATATAGAACAACAATATGCTCTTGAGTCGATACTGTATCATTATGAAGATCTATCAAAACAATATATTGCATCTGAAAGTATCACTAGAAATACAGCTGCCAGGTAGATATAAGGCTGTTAGTTGTAAAAGAAACTATGTGAAGACTATATTTATATTTAACAGCTTACCAAATATATTAAAAAACATAAAAATCACAAAAAAAGAAAAAAAGAGCTTAAAAACTGGATTTTGCAAACTATAGATTAAAGGGTAGATACAGATATATAATGCACTCAATAATTTATATAACGTTATACCATAGTATAACGTTATATAAATTGCTATGATCAATAGTAATAAACTATGTAATTACATGTTTAATTTTAAGAGTTAGTATTTAAGGGCCAGTCCCACAAACAGGTTACTGTGATAACCTCTGTGGGGTATATAGTATTGGATTTGTACTAAACTATGTATCTACTGGATGAAATAAATAAATAAATACATAAATATATATATATATTATATATATATATATATATATATACAGGGTGTAAACGGTTTGAGTGCAAAGATTTTGAAGAACAATACTTCAGGCAAAAACAAATCAAAAACCTTTATAACATTTTCTGAAATAAACTATAGTTTTGCCAAAAAGAACACATAAAGTTAGATTTTATGTAGCCCTTGCTACAGTGAATAATACAATAATTTCGATTTCAAAATGTGGGTAAATATAAATATGTAAATACTCAATAGCTTATACATCTTTAATAGCCACATTAAAAATGAAAATTGATTATTTAAACTCGAAATATGCTTTTATAATTTAGTGTAAGTTTCTCCGAATAGATATGGCAACGTGGCATACAAACCAACTTATTTACTACATTTTTTACTTTAACGACGACTGAGAGTTACGATTGTTTTTTGCGATTTCGATTCTTGTAAATAAGAATAGATAACGGTAAAGTGATTTGAATGATATCTATTTGATGTAGACTTTGTGGTTTGCTTTCCATTTAATATATTTTTTAAATAAATAAAATCGGTTGTGATTGGTGTGTAAGTTCGAAAATTAAGAATAGTGCGACAGTATTTATTTGTGATAAATAATGGCCGATTATACGATTAGGGAAAGACATGACATGCTCTTAATTTATGGGGAAACCAGACGTAATTGCAGAATAGCAAGAATGTTATACAGGGAAAGGTTTCCAAACAGACGCCTGCCCAATGCTAGGACTTTCGTAGCTGTTTCGCAGAGGCTTCTGGAAACAGGTAGTGTAATACCACAAATAAACAATCGCGGATCACAGCGACATAATCGTATCTTAGCTGCTGAGGATCAAATACTAGACCTTATCGACATCAACCCATATCGTAACACACGGAGTATTGGAAGTGAGCTGCAAATTTCTCACACTGTTGTTCATAGAACATTACGGGAACAATTGCTCTATCCATATCACATGCAGCGGGTTCAAGGGATTTTAATTGATGATTTTCAACCAAGACTCAATTTCTGTCGTTGGTTCCTCAGAAAACATCGACAATTTCCTAATTTTGTGAACAATATTTTAACAACAGATGAAGCAAGTTTTAATAGGAATGGTATAATAAATTTTCATAATACGCATTCGTGGTCTGAGTTAAATCCGCACGAAATACGCCAGTCAGTATTTCAACACCAATTCTCAGTTAACGTGTGGACTGGAATAGTTGGTGAATACTTGGGGCCATTTATACTGCCTGCACGTTTGACAGGTGAGAATTACCTTTATTTTTTGAACAACACGCTACCAGATTTGTTAGATGAAGTGAACCTACAAACACGTTCCAATATGTGGTACTTACATGACGGAGCACCTGCCCACGCAAGTCATCTAGTTGTCGACTTCTTAAATAGAACATTTCCCCGTCGTTGGATTGGTCGAAACGGACATATACGTTGGCCAGCAAGATCTCCTGATCTCAATCCTTTAGATTTCTACTTATGGGGACACATGAAAAGTAAGGTTTACACGACTCCAATTATTGACGAGAATGACCTTAGACAACGCATTTTTGACGCTGCTGACGAAATCCGAAATATTCCAGGAATTTTTTCTCGCATACGTGAAAATTGGATTAAACGGTGTCGTGCTTGTGTCGATAGTAATGATGGGCATTTTGAACATTTGCTGTGAATAATCCGTTGTTTCAACTCAGTTCTATCATTATAATAAATTCGGCAAGTCGGATTATATATTTACTTGTCTAATATAAATAATATTAATTAAATCAGTAATAATGACTCTTCGAATAATTTAACTGTTAAAAAACTACATATACAGATCTCTTGAGTTGAATATCATATTTACCCAACTTTGTATAATTGCATAAAAGAAACCGCCAAATACAAATTCTAATTGCAATACCTTGTATTAAAAACGTAAATATTTTCAACAAAATATTTCATACATTTTTATTTAATTTTAAGGTCAATATCATCAGTCAATACAAAACACAGGTGTTTATTTTTTTGTCGGCGTAGTCATTCCTTTATTATTCGCGCTAAGAGTGAATCTGCTTCGAACGCGAGCGACGTTGCCGGATTGACAATAATTTCCTTAATATGTTTTAGGGATTTTCTTGGTTATTAAGGCCTACTGACCATAGTGATATAATTTACACCCTGTATATATATATATATATATATATATATATAAGGTGTATACTACCTCCACCTAAAATATATGCACTCAAACTATTTACACTCTGTATATATATATATATATATATATATATATATATATATTATATCTTGTAAATCACTTTTGAGTTCTTAAAAAAATATATTTATTGTAAATTGTAAAATTTAAATAAAACATTAAATTGAAAATTAAAATGAACTAACTAAATGGTACAAGTATACTAACGATAAATGACGACCGTGGGACCGCGTCGCTCTAATTTATAACATTAAGAAAGCTGATTAATCAAAAGAACGGTCAAGTCGATGCATTTCCACGTTTACATAATGAAGCAGGAAACTGGTCAGCGAAATATGATACTTTGTATTTTACACGTGCATGATATTTACGCCTAACAGCTCTCCTTTACCAAGAAAAGTTGATGCTGTAACATCAACTTTTGGAATTTACTGGACGCTAGCTAGATAAGAAAAAAAATACAATTATGGAAATAAAATAAAGGTAAAATGAACATAATGATTAAGATTAAGTAGGTTACATAAAAATACAAAAAAAAAACATATTAAACACAGAAAGTGAAATTAGTCCATACAAACGTATTAACAAAAGTTCTCACTTCTATAGGTCTGGATGTTCTGGTTCTTCTCCGATGTGGGGCCTCAGTTTTGGTATCAGCCTGGAGAACGGTTCTCAGACTCTCTGGATTAGAGTTGTCGTTTTCCGGGGGTCTCTTAACGTGCCTTATGATCTTCAATGAGCTGTATACAATAACAATTGTTACAATGATAATTATTGTAGCATACGTGAACCAGGAAATGTTTTTATTAACAAAGGGTTGATTGATGAGATCAAGATCCCTTGAGTATTGGTCCAGCTTGTGGTTGGCTATGGATAGTTCTTCCATGTTTAAATCGTCCAGTTTAAGCGGTTTAAGATTCGGGATTGTGAGTTTCTCAGGATGAGAACTGCAGCAATTGAATGGAATTAAGACTGGATGAGAATTGTCTGAAATGTTCATGAATTTTTTCGGTTCGAATTGGATTTTTGTAATCCCAACAAAAGCACTACATTCCGTTTGTAACCGAATGATCGAATTGTTCGTTAGCACTAAAGTTTTGGCGTCAATTCCTGGACAATTAACCGTCACATGTAAGGGTTCCGATATGGTCACAATCCACGCATTTGTTTCAAGTTTTTGAACATTGTACCCTTCACTGAAAACGATGGCACTTTTACAAGTTTCGGGGACACTACGAATGTTTTTCAGGAGCTGCGCCTCACAGGGTGCATTTGAGTCTATGGGATACGCGTATAAATCGGAGTACAGTTTTCGGAGTGGAGTCAGCTGTTGGCACACACTCAAGTCCTTGATCGGTATGTACATAAGAGAATCATCATTTCGCGCAATATATTTTTGTGTGAATGAAAGAATATGATAAAAACCAGTTCTATCATCTTAAATTGGGATAGGATATAAGTGGTAGGCGGTGTAGAGTTGTTGCTTTACAAGAGGAATTTTCAAAATAAAGACTTAATCTGAATTAGTTTGAAACGCTTCTAATTCGATTACTTCCAAATATTGGGCAACACATGAATATCTGACAGGTAACGGTAGATTGTTTTTGACAAGATTTTGCGAAATTTCCTGTAGTGACTTTATCAAAAGATCAGGTGTGATTATTCAGGAATGAATTATTTTTAAGCGAGCAAATGTTATGGAATTTAAAATATTATTGAGGTTATCCTCAAGAAATAAATAACTTAACCATTAATTTTTCGCATATTCCCAAAAATGACTGTTTTGCTTGGATAAGGGCTATTTTGTCGTTTAGAGTATGTATGCCAAATTGATTCCGTCGATGTTTTCGTTAAAGTTTGCTTCGTCAATTTGGAGTTTCTAAATGGTTTCATTGAAAGTTTTGATAATAGAAGTAGTTACGCTTATTTGATTTTTTCGAAGATTCTCTACTTGTAATTGTCTCTGGTTAAGTTTATTGATACTATCTGTGAAGAATGCGCCATCGGTTGCGTCAAGGTTTCCAGTGATGGGTTTAAAGATAGTTCCTACACCGTTAATTAGTCCTCGTTTGGATCTTTTAGTGTTAATGAATATTTCTGAAAATTTAGTTTTAATTGAATCTGAAATTTGGGATAGGAGACTGATGTGAGTTTGTACATCAATTCGGAATGCACTTGTGTCATGAAATTTGAAACCTGGGATGGAATCGACAGTGTTTTCTAATGTTTTGAGGATTCTGTTGTTGTTTTCAAAGATTTCTTTAAGTATCGTCAAGTTACGATGAACTAGTAATGTTCATTTATAGTTGGAGATGACTATTCTAGTTTCGTTGTAATAGTAAATACCAAGAGTGTTGTTTATTGGTTTGATGTTGAACTGTGAGACTGCTGATCCGAACAGCAGGAGTAACCTCAAAAAGAAAGTTAGTTTTCAGAATAGAGTTTCATTCTGTCGAAGTTAACTTTTGTTCGTTGGTTTGTTTTGAGATTTAAGAGTGTGGCTGAATTATTGTTAATGTCTAAAATTTGGAATGGACCGTTGAATTTATTATGAAGTTTGTCTTTAATTTGGGATTCCTTGACGTAAACTTTGTCACCAATTTTAAATTCGGGAAGTTTGTCCGTAAACGTGTTTATCAAAACGTTCTTTAGCCTTTTGCTTTTGTAAGTCAGTTTTTTCGCGGGCTACTTTGTAGTAATAGGAAATCCGATTGTTCAAGTCTCGTATATATTTACTAATCAGTTCCTTATGGTTGTAAGTGGTTTCAGGTGGTCTGCTGGATGTAGGTCCAAACACTAGTTCGTAAGGCGAAAAGCCATGGGTTTTGTTTGTCGAGTTATTGTAAGCAATAACCGCATACGGGAGTACATTTATAGAATGTTCATCTGGATTTTAGGCTTTATGGATTCGCATCATTTCTAACAAAGTAGAATGAAATCGTTCTACAGAGCCATTTGTTTGCGGATGTCCTACGTTAGTTTGATGTCGTACAGTTTACACAAGTCTTTGAATATGGCGTTGTCAAATTCCCTACCATAGTCACAATGGATACGCAATGGCGTACCAAAATGTTAGAAGTATAACATTATAGTACTGACAACTGATTTGGCTGATTTTTCTGCCAAAGCATAAGCTTGCGAGTATTTTGTCAGTTCGTCTCTTACAGATAAGATATAGTTCCTCTTAGGTATTTCTAGTATGTCGATATTAATTCGCTCAAATGGTGTTTTAGGCGTTTCCGTAATGACGAGGGGATTGTCTAGGTTTTTGCGACACGCTTTAGTTTTTTGACAGTTCTTAACGAAATTTTCAATGTCTTTTGTAAAACTTGGCCAGGTGTACATTTCCTTAATACGGCGGACGGATTCGTTAATGCCGCGGTGCAAGTTATTTTTCCCGTTATGATATCGTTCAAGGATCAGCGGTATTTCGTCTTGTTCGGGTGTTTTTGTAACGGTTTGGCAGATTTTCCATTTGATTTCCGTTTCAGCGAAAATGAAAGAGAGCATCTCTAAAATTGGGATATCTAGATTGTTTTCGAAACAGTATGTTTTAGATGGAGATAAAGTATCTTGATGTTTGTATATCGATGCAAAAAGAACTTCATTTACAATGTCAGGATCATTTGGAAGTGGGATTATGAAATATTGCTTTCTGCTTACGGTTTTGCTGGCGAATACATTAATTTTAAAGGTTTCGAAGTCAGCGACTTCTTCGAAAATGTCTTCGAAAATGTCGTGATGAAATTCCTGAAGATTGGATGATTGGGGGAAAATTAAAATATTTTTATTTGTTTTGTCTAATATTTGACAGTTGGAGAATTCAATTTTGCTGTAGTCAATTAAAGAAGTAGTTTTATAACGTTCTATAAAGGTTTTAAATTTTTTGGACATAGTTTCAAGAGATATTTCATTTTGTTCGGGTTCAGGACTGTCGTCTTCGGATTCGTCGTTTAGGGGTAGGATTTTGAAGGGTGTTAGTTTGGATTTTGACTGTATTTTAAGGTTAGCCTTTCTGAGTCTTTTAAATACGTCTGTCAGTCGTGATAGATGGTCATGTATTGTAGGCGAGTAAATGATTATGTCATCCATGTAAACGAGACATCTTTCATTCTGGATTCCCATAAGAATGTTATCCATCACCCTTTGAAAGGTAGAAGGAGCATTCTTCAATCCGAAGGGCATCGGACGAACTCAAAATGTCCGTTCTCGACAGTAAATGCAGTATTCGCCATGTCTTTTGGGTCTATTTCTATCTGGTGGAAACCAGAGGCGAGGTCAAGAGTCGTAAAGAACTGGCATTTGCCTAGTTGGTCTAGTAGGTCTGAGATGTTCGGTAGTGGGTACTTGTCTACTACAACACGCCACTTCTGTTTTCCAGAGGCGTCTAATTTCTTTGGTATTACCCAGACGGGAGAGGACCAAGGCGACTTAACTTCTTGTTTGTGTACTTGGGGAAAACGGTATGATTTTATATAAACGGGTTTCGCGTTATTGGTATCAATACTATGTTTGATTTCGTTTGTGAATGATAAGTGATCGCCTTCGAGGTAGAATATGTCTGAAAAGTCAAGGCATAATTGTAAGATTAAGTCTGACTCTTCGTCGTTTAAATGTTCTAGTCGGAGTTGTTTAACGATTTCTTCTTGTCTGCCGGGTTTGTCATAGTTCAAAGGAGTATTTTGTGAGAGTGAATTCACAGAAAAGTTTTGTAACGGTTCGAGTTTTAGATTTGAAAAATTTACTATTTTAGGGATGGCACTCGCATTTAGAATGGATGTAAGAAATTGACCTTTGCTGTCTATTGTAACAACAGCATTAGGGAGGTGAACTTTTTCAATTTCCATACCTGTGAGTAAGGCTTCGGTGTTTCTTAGTTCACAGCTGAGTTTAAAGATTTGTTCTGTACGAGGTTCAATTGTAATAGTATTAATGGAAGTATAGGAAGGCGGACATTGTACAGATTCGGTGGCATTGATTGTATCGTCTGTCACTTTATACAGCAGAAGTGTCTTAAAGTTGGTTATTAATTGTTTTTTGTCAAAGTCAATAATGCAGTTGTAGTGCTCTAGAAAGTCAGAGCCTAACAAACCGTCGAATTCTATATCAAGGTTACAGATATAAACCTTATGTGGGTCTTTTATATTGAAAGGGACGAGGGTCGATTCATTTATAAGAATTTTCTGGTTGGTAATTCCCTGAATTACCACATTTTCCTGAAATCTATCTCTGAAGCGTATGCAAGTGTCTGGTTTGAAAATTGAAAGACCAGCACCGGTGTCTTTAACAGTTTATATGTGTTAGAAGAATCTGTGATGTAGTATAGATTTATAGAATTTACGGTCAGAAGCGGTCTTATAGAAAGCTCTGTTCGGGGAAGTTCAAATTCGGATCGAAGCTGTCTAGATTTAGTGTTTGAATTTGGGTCTGAAGTTCTGTGATTTCCGGTGGTTCCGTTTGAAACACATTCTGCGTTATCTGTTTTTGAGTAATAGTCGTAATCGGTTTGTGTCGATTCGGAATAGTCTTGGTCGTAAATTCCGAAATCAGTATTTTGGTATTGACTTTCGTATAAGTTAGTATTGGGTTTGTCGTACTCATAATTATAAGAGTTGTTCAAGTTATGTGCTCGTTGTTGCCGGAAAAAGTTTTGATTAGGTTTATATTGACCTGAACTTTGAGGTTGTGCACTTGTCGGTGGACGAGGTGGTTGAAAGTTTCTGTTCTGCTGGAAATTTTGAGTATTGGATTGGAATTGTGGCCTATTCTGGAATTGGCCCGGTTCTTGTGAAAATGGGTTAGAACGTATGTTCGAAAAGTTTTGTGCGTAATTTTGGTTTTGTTGCATTTGTCTCGATTTGGTGAGACATTCGTTAACAGTATGCCCCATTCTTTTACAGAAGGAACATTGTTTTTGTACTGGAAACTGGTTGGGCTTTCGAGGAGGTAGACCTTGGTTTCTAAAATTTGAAAATTTTTGAGTTTCTAAATGATGGAGTTGGAGTTCACGTTTAATGCGTGAAACGGCGGTCAGAATGTCTCTAGGATCGCTAGCACGAACTAGTTGTCCTATCTTCGGCTCTAAGCCTGTTAGGAGGCTATTTAGTGCCATGAATTCGATCAAGTCGATTTGTGCCTGTTTCTCTTTTTGAGTCAAGTTTTGTTTGTTAACCGCAGCAAGCATTTTTGCTTGGTGGGTTTGTAGTCTGGCTGAAAATGTTATGGGGGATTCGGAATTTAATTGCCTCATTCTTTGAAGATCTTGAATCAAGGCTGAGAGATCTCTAGGATCTCCAAAGTGGTTCTCTAAGAGTGTCTGAATTTCTGTTAATTGAGTCGGGTTTCGAGAATTTATTAGTTCGCCTGCTCTGCCGCGAAGTTTATTTTTAATGTGCAATATTAAGAGCAGTTGTTGACAGTCAGTTGCCATACTATACGCAGTTTGGCATGAAGAGATGAAAGTGTTGAAAAATATGGGGTTTCCGTCATATTCCGGAATTATTGCAAAAATGTCGGATATTTTGTATGGTTCTACAGTAGGGTCGCCTTGTCTTGTAGTTGCCATTTCAAATATTCAAGTGTTACGAAAATAAAAATTAAATAAAGCGGAAAAATGGAAGTAAGTAAAGTCACACAAAAATTTATCAAAATTCAAAATTATGTATGAGTAAAGCGGTTAAAAGGATAATAAATTGCTAATATAAAATAAAATAAAGCGAGGTTTAATAATAATAATAAATTGGTTTCAAAAATTATTCAATAGCTTAAAATGTGGTTTAAAGGCATGAGAAATATATGGAAATTTTAAACGAGAGAACTGATAATAATAATATAAAAATAAATATAAAAATCGTTTCAATTGATAAATAATTGAATCAAAAACGAGATGTTTCTACATACGTTATTAGTATCTTAGGCATGAGACTGTTTTGGAGAAGCTGAGGACTGGTTAGCTGTAAGGTTGCGTGTTCCGGGTTCTCGCTGCCACAGTTGTTGTCTCGGTCTGGAAGTTCTTGTTCACAAGGATTTGGCAATCGACACAACTAGTGAGTGTACACGTGTTCTAGCTGTGTTGGACAATCCTACTGACTGCGCCAATTTTATATCTTGTAAATCACTTTTGAGTTTTTTAAAAAAAATATTTATTGAAATACAAAAAATTTAAAATTTAAATAAAACATTAAATTGAAAATTAAAATGAACTAACTAAATGGTACAAGTATACTAACGATAAATGACGACCGTGGGACCGCGACGCTCTGATTTATAACATTAAGAAAGCTGATTAATCAAAAGAACGTTTAAGTCGATGGGTTCCCAGGTTTACATAATGAAGCAGGAAACTGGTCAGCGAAATATGATACTTTGTATCTTACACGTGCATGATATTTACGCCTAATATATATATATATATATATATATATATATATATATATGTTAGGTGGTGTCCGGGAATTCATATGCGTAGTTGATAACTGATCCCTGACCAGGATCGATTGTAAAATGACGACGTTTCGGCAGAATCACATCTGCCCTCTTCAGGTAGGTTCGCATAATTATCGTAGCCTTCTGCTTACGCTTCTAGTTACTAGAATTTACAAAAAGTTCCATCCGCGAGTATTCTTAAAACAACAAACGAGTTCATAAAGGTGCCCTTCATACTTATTCAAGATCAGAAAAAAATGAAGAAATGAGAAACGTTATCATCAAGATTATGTGGTTTATTGAAAAATCCATAAATCCAATTTCCCTTTTCGTTTCCTTGTTACGACGATTTGCACTTCAATCTCCAACGTTGGTAAAGATCTAATCGAACTTTTAAAATGAGCAATTCATACATTAGAGACTCCGACCATTTCATAAAAAAACTATATGCTCTCAAGGAGCATCCGGGCAACATATTGTTACAATGTTTAATTTTGAACCATGAAAAGCAGATCCAAAGTGCAACTAAAATAATTATACAACACAAAACCGGAACAAAATTATTTGCGAGAATTAGAGAAGTAGTAGTAATTGAAACTATTGTAGTATTTAGCACAATTTTTTGATTTCTGAATCATGGCAATGTAATTTTGACAAACGTGAGTAAATAAAGAAATTATTTTGGGATTTAAATAATTTTCAACGGACCCAGGACGTACTCAATAAAATTAATGAGCTTCGACGTAGTTTTATATATATCATTGTCCCGGTAAATGAAACAAAATATCATCTTAAAGGACATATTTGAACTGTTTCGTTACGTATGAAGTACTACTTATTTTTGGTGAAATCAGGAAGTCTATGGTATAGGCATGAGAAGTCTCTACTATTCGACCACCGCTAATTTTTACGTATAGTTTTTCGAAGCCAATGTCTTTAAAATCACTATCTTTAAACTTTCATGTTAGTTCCGTGATGACATGGAGCCAAAGGAAAGGTTCACTAATGGAATTTACAAACTATTTAAATGGCATCCGTTAAAGTATTCAAGTTACCATGGAGAAAGAAAGAGATGGACAATTGGCTTTTCTGGAAGCTGTAGATTCAAAAATAATATCGTTAATATTGAAAAAATGTAATAAATGCAGCAAAACTGAACTGATCATGAGAAAACTGCCATTCAAATGTCTTGTTAGGGAAATCATACAGGGTGTCAAGACCGATGTGTAATTTGCAAGAAACTAGCGAAACTTATCGAGTTGGACTATTTAAAGCGAACTGAGTAACAATCACGCGTAAGAACATTATTAACCACAACTTATCTATTAACACCACTCATGAGAGCCTACCTATTTGGATTCACAATGTTTTTGCAGTATCTGTATCTGTCTTGTTGTACTTTTGCTTTTTTTAATTGATTACAGACTACTCTTTGCGTCTACAAATGATTACAGATTGTCTGTTTTTGTCTTTCGATTGGCAGACGCAGCAAATGGTAATAGATTCAGTTTGGTAACATTTGCACAGATTTCAAGACTGCGGTAATAATTCAATCACGGAATAGGTAGCAGTATATATAAGATAATTATTTTGAGTCAAATATATATTTTCCCTTAAATATTGAGAGCTCCTGGGTGAAATCCATGTAAATAGTCAAGAAAATCTGTCGTAACCGGTAGTTATTAGTTATTAATTTTCTCTCATTTGTGTTTCTCTCTCCTCACCATAACAAAATGTATGTACATTATATTGCTTAATTTATCTAACAAACAGATTTTTGGGTCCCTTGCTGGATGCCCGTACGTCTCATTGACGTCACTACAATCTTACAGATTCGTAACAGTTAACTTGATAAAAGCATTCTCATACCTTATCAAGAGTTCATACCTTATCAAGATGGAAAATACCCTTTTCTTTGGTACTACCAATTAGGATTTTGTTTCCGTTCCATCGGCGCTGTCCCAGAGTCATTACAAAATTCCGTTCTCAACTCGAAGGTAATGTTATTCTTCCTTGTCAGAATTTTTACGTATCTAGGTCAATGGTCTGATCTGCACTGATCTGCAGTCCAATCATCATTTGTTCTGGCTGTAATCTGTTTAATGGATATGTCTTTTCGTGGTTTAATTTACTCACCATTCCTGCATCTATGCTGAGTGTTGACATTATATTGCTGTTGTTTTTTTTTTAGTTGGGCGTTTGTCAGAATTGACTGTCTCTGGAAGGTCACAATCTAACTCCACCATCCTTTTTAAAATGTCCGATTGGTCCACAGCGGAAACAATTTGTACTAGTAGCCTTGGTATCATTTTTGATTGTGGTTTTACCAGCAACTAGTTTAATAATGCTTTGTGCCCTCTTTGTACCTTTGCTCAAATGAGGATGATCGTTGTGGTAGCCTAACTCTACAAACTTTTTGCCCGCAGCGGAAATATTATACACTGGTAGGCTTGGTATCAATTTTCCGTAAGGTGTTTTCCAATATGTTCCTCATCTCAGATAAGAATTTGTTAAACATGGCTATCATCTTAGTTGTGCCTGCTTCGTTCTTCTGCTCAAGCGAAAAGGGTGATGGGTATGGCAGCCAAATTTACAATTCATTTTAAAATGTTCAGTTTGCCCGCAGCGCAAACATTCTTTCTTCTACTGGTAGGCTTGATGTCATTCTTACGTTTGACATTCTCTAATACCTGCTTCATCTCAGACAGTAAATTTATATAAACAAAGTTTTTTCTGACTAAGATGATAGGGCGCCTTGTTCAACAAAAACTGTTCTCACTTTTGGCATATAAATATTCATGACTGTCTCAATTTCTACAGCAAAGAGAAGGGCTTCATTACTCTTTATGAGACAACTAAGTTGCAGGCTTTTCTGGATATTACCATCTTTAAAGCCCTCAAGAAATCTTTTGGGGTCAAACTGTTCCCTAAACTTTTCAGATGCTTCTTCGCAAACGTCTAATGTTTGGTTGAAAATCTTGTGAGCTTTCCCCACATTTCTGTATTCGAGTTCTAAGTTAGTAAAATTGACTTGAATTTGGTTCCCAGAACGGCTTTTACATTGTACTTTTGTATTGAATTTGGCAGTTCGTCTTCGACTCCTTCTACTTTGTCTTCAATGTAGTTAATATTCAGTTGAACATTTTTTACTATTTAAATTTCCTTATTTACCTCGTCAATTTCAGATTTTTAATTCTGTTATTGTTGAAATTTTATTAACACCTCTAATTTTTTTGTCTTTTCCCGTCCATCTTCAAAATTCAGATTATAAAAAATAGTTCGATTAGGCTTACATGGAACTAACAAGAAACTCTATAAAGATAAAAAGTTTTTAATTAATTTGCGATGTTCGTATGTAATTCGTAAACGAATTTTCAACCACTTATGTGTTCTCTTAGAATTGTTTTGGAGTTTCTGTATTTCGATAGCTTGTCAATACAATCGTGGATAGTAAACTAATGTTCTCCAAAAAGACGTTCTTCTAAACGGTCTTAATAATACGTTTTCTGATTAAAACATACACCGCACTAGATGTGCACGGAATACGGTATATTCCAGCTATAGAAAATGTCTGTCTTCTGCCTTTGCAGATGTCATGCTCTATTGTACCATTTTAGTTTCTTTACAAATGGTCTTTATACTACGTTCTTTCGAAGCTTGTCAATTCGATCCATTATATTGTATATACAGGACAATGATGCTCTTGCTTCTTCATGTTTTTATCTTTTCCAACAGCTTGTCTGATTTCATGTTCTGACTGCGAAGCCAATAAAATCATTAGTTTACATTAGGTGTTTGCATCTTAGCTGAAAGCACTAATTTTCGACAGTTCTTTTTAAATAAAGTTTTACCTGTAAATTAATAAAATCTTATGGATGAAAAAAAATTCGCCGCGAGTCTTCAAGATAAAGTAGTTTTTAAATCACCAAAAGACAAAATTATGTTTAATAAACAGTTTGCATTTTTAATCTACGTGTTTGAGTTACCTTACAAATTTTACGTAGGTCCGTTAAGTACAAAAAGAAGATATATGAAAAATTATTACCAATTGATCGAAAACCATAATTAATATGATAGCATTTATGTTACAGCACGAGTAAAAATTATTTTATAAATAAAAACGAGAAATTTACTGTTATAGCGTAAGCTACTTGCAACCCACGTCAATGCCAACAACATAAATATAATTAACATTAGGACACATTGGAAACCATCCAGACATACAATCCTGGAAGTTTCCAAGTTTGATAAACAATAAGGTCCTCTGACGTCATAGGCGACGAGGATTGGCAAGCATTGTTCGGTTATCACGGAATCATTCATATCACTTGCCAACACATTACGATGGGGGGTAGACAATTGAGTCCGCCTGGTGATAAAATTTCGTATTGTCGCGCCATCCAGAGACTACGCGTAACGTCGACACATAATGAGATGTCCTTAGAATATAAAACATGTTGAAATATTCTCATTTTCGGTTTGAATTTGAATAAAAAAAAATGGAAAAATATATATGTACTTCAAACAAATTATTAAATATTTAAATGTGAATTGAGTAGTGACATCTATAAGCTTCAGAAAAACGAATAATTATGTACCAAAAAGCGTTATTTGTACTATGTGTAACGCCTTTGCCTTATTATTTCTATCACGATACACTTATAATGCCGATGCGCATCCAGCAGTCTGGTATGACGTCACGTTGGAGCCAAAATTTAAAATTCTTAAAGCTAAACACATAAGAGTTTTCGTATCAATAATTAGTTTCAAAGACCTATTTTGTAATACAACTGAATTGGATATATTATCGATCATGTGTAAAAGTTAATGATTCAATGTAAATATTAGTTTCCACTCAATTATTATAAAATGAAATGAACATTTTTATGTTTTCGACAAAAGCGATATTTATTTTTATTTATTTGCTGAAGGAGATGTGATGGCAAAATTTGTCTAGTCAGCATTTACCTTTGAAAAATATGTTATATCATGTAAGAAGTACCAAAAATTTAAAAACATTATCGACTTACATTGTACTTGACTTTGTTAATAACTAAAGTATTAAAGTGGATCTATATTCTGTTAAAATGTGAAGGATGATTTGAGACTTTTGTGGAACTAATATTTCAACAACTACAGGGAGAATTAATCACATATAGAATAAATAAATCTACAAGTCAAATGAGAATTATTTTTTATTTGTTAATTTATATAGTTTTTTTTTCAATTTTCTTTGGCAGTTGCATATTGGCATTAATAACTTGCAGCAGTAGATTTTTAATCTGTTTTTCATGTATTTTCATTTTTTCTTTTAATTCAGTGACTTCACGAAAATAATGATATATAATAATTTGTTATTACAAATTAAAATTAAATAAATTTAATTTACCTACATTCAACATTAATTGCACATTTACTAGGTGCTGTCTCAATCATTAAGAGTTCACTAATAAACTGAGGTCAACATAAGACTCATTCGGATCAGATTTCTAACAATTATTTGACAATGTCTCGTTTGGTTCCTCTTATCAATTCTCTTTGAGTGGTATAAATCCATTTTTTCCGACAGGTATCAGGAAATTGTAATAATGGGACTGCATCTGATTTTAAATTTTGAATATTTTTTGTAAGATATTGCAATAGTCTTTACCGCATAGAAACTTCAAAACAATTCTCCTCAAAATGTCAAGAACATATACGGTCTAAAGTTTAAAAGACAGTGACAATAAAAAACTATAATGTTAGCATTTGTATTAAAACAGTAATAGTGAATTCTTTACTTACCATTTTTTAAATTAATTGTATCTTTTCGACAACAAGCATTTATCCATTGTTTTGGCTAAATCCTCATTTTTTGGAAATCCAATATATTTAAAGTTTGTACCTTTAGTATTTCGGTTTGCAGTTTTCTTAGTAATATTATTAAAACTAATAATAATAATAATATAAGGGTATCGTGTAATAAATGTTTTGACTCCAACGTGACGTAATGCGCACAACAGTTCGAAGTTGAGTTGACAAATCAGCATACTATTATAAGTGTAACGTGATTTCTATGTTTAAAATCACACGAACTAAATTCGAAGTTTACCCTAACCTTTCAAGGAACTAACATCACCAGCCTTACGATAAGTTACAAACTTTTTGACGCAAGAAGTATTTTGTTCATAGAAGAGAGCCTTTATTATATGCGCTAATATCAAAAGACCGAAATGAAAAATTATGTTTCAGGCATATATATCCTTTGAGTTGTGTAACTCTTCCTCTACGTTCAAGAAGTTAATGGAGTATGTATAGAGTGGGTTAACATATTAATATTCTTCAAAATGAAAAGTGTCAACTTGAGACTCAATATCAAGAGGTGTTTCATGTTTCAGAAACGGGTAGAATTTCGAACCACGTCCTTTGAGATTGAACGACAGATAAAATCCGTTCGTAAGTAGCCGGTCGCTACAGACAAACAAGAACTTCGAAGTTTCTATATTGCCCTTTTTTCATTGAAATTAAGAATGCCAAACGGCATTCTGTTAATTGAAAGCAGCATTATGTATTGGTCCAGGGTCAGGGGCCGCCTCTTCCCAAGTACAAGATGCTGAAAAGTGGGTGATCGAATATTTATACAGTCGAAGATTTTCAACCTAGAAAAGACTAATTGTGTTACAAAAAAAGGACTACTATCCGTAATCAGGGCTCTAGACCATATTCAGAAATATCTGTACGGTTGTCGGCTCTTAATCAGAACTGATCATGTCGCCCTCAAGTGGCTGTTGAATATGAAGACACGGGAGAGCATTGGGCCAAGTGGATGGAGAAGTTACAGAAATACAATTTCAAGGTAGAACACCGTTCCAGCCGTTTACTTAGCAGTGCTGATGGCTTTTCAAGAAGACCCTGTCGAACAGATTGACGACATTGCCGGAAGATAGAACAACGAGATGACATCTACAACTACAGATTCGAGTGCAGTTGAATGAAGACTGGAAAACAGATCACTGTGAACAGGATCAATTGAGGTCGAATCAGATATTGTGGGCCCAATGAGACTCTTGCTATTGATGTCGCTGGATTCCGAGGACCAAGATGAATGTGGTTTAAATATACCGACTTTCTCACTACCATGCATGATGATTCTGATCGTAATGATCGGTATTAAGGGGGCAGTATTATAAAGATTAATTTTTTACACTACTAAAGCTAAATATTCTCGAAAAAATATTTTTTGCAATATAATAAATTATCCTTCCGAAGAAATAGCTGGAGATGGAAAAAATATTCAGTCGATATAGAGTGAGAAGGCGTAGGAATAGAAGATATACGCAATTCGAGTTGCTGCAGTGAGTCAATTGGAAAGTTGTTTATGGTCGACATTTCGAAGCGAACATATTATAGTGACTTATTAGTAAGTATAGTGAATTATGATATCGAAATAATAAAGAAAAAAATATTTTGGAGTACTTACTAAAATTGCGTTGTCAGTCATGGGTACTGAAAATCCCTAAACACAATAAATTGAACCAAGAGCAAAGTCAATAAAGTTAATATATCTTAATAAATAAATACTTGAAAAATCAGTTATTTAAATTAGCATGTGACTAAGCAACATCATAGAATCTCAACAGCTAGTTTGCAAGCAGTCATGGTGTAATTATATAATTCTCTTCAAATTGGAAAATGGCATTAACTTAAAACGATAAAAGGTAGGCGGCAGGTGGCGCATACCTTGCTATCCCTACAATACGCCATCGCAAAAGGTAGAAAACAGAATGGAGATCGTTATAATGGTGATGGTTGACAGCAACACTTTGTCCTCTCATATCTTAAAAACGAAGCAATTTTTAACTTGATGTCCACGAGAAATTTTGTTCCACATATCATGAAATACATCATGCTAATTCAGCTAATTTAAGCAAAAGCCATTTTCCATAAGGTTATGGGTTGGAGATTAATAAATACTAAAATTTTTGTAAAAATATTCTTCATTTTTCGCATGAAAATATTCAACTATTAAAAGCTGCTTACTTAAACTAATGTGAATTCATTTGAATTATAAATGAGAAACAAGCACCGAAAAACATTTTTCAAGCATTTGGAATATCTTTCAGAGACAGACCCACTAGGCACCAAGAAAACAACTTCCTTTCGAAAGACGTATAAATTCATGGAATTCCTCAAACAAATTTTTCCCATTTCAGTTCACAAATATTATGTAAAGTAGAGTCTAGATGTATGTTATTTCTTTCTGAATAAAATTTGCAGCCCGAAAATAAGTCGGATTTCATAACTCCACCGGAATAGCTACTCCATCAACATACATATAGGCTTTCAAGTAGACACGAATTTCTGTTGCATGTAAATCTATCAAGATGGAAATCCAACGAAATGTTTTATGGACATGAATACCCTTCGAATCGCTTTCTCATCTTGTCACGGAAGGCCCGATCGTTCTCCGTATGCCATGAATTACTTCCTTTCATCTTATTCTATATACATGTTTATTATGTTACTTATCATATTCGAAGGTAGTTCGATGTATAATAATAAAAGAACAGAACATGAAAGTGTTCAGGTGTACAATAAAACTATTATAATATATAATTAAAGATGACATACAAATAGATAATAAATTCGGTTATATAACTTTTAGATATTATATAATTATCATTAATGAAATAATTATTTATAATGACTTTTTAACATACCACAAACTAAGAAGTATAAAATAAATCCACAAAGAGTTATAGATACACATTCCTAACCCCGTACACCTTGCCCAGAAAATTTTTGATAGGGAATTTTTTATTTTAGTTGTAGAATTAAAAAGATTTATAACAAAAAATGTGGAGCGCATACAATAAACAGTTGATATGATGCATCAATGTGAACTATTAAATCAGTATTTCATTACTCTGCAACTGATGATTACACTTCTAACAAAGCAAGCCATTGTCATTTTTAGGGTTCCGTATTTACAATATACGGATATCCTTATAATATCACTCCTGATTTCTCCCTCTTTTACATCACAGCAATTTTCTCCTAAACTACTGGACGGAAAAGGTTGAAATTTCGTATCAGTGTATAGTTTCTTGACTGATCAGGAGTACATATCGAAAATGAAAAAAAATAGATTTTAGGGGTACATATGGGGGGAAAACTAAAAAAAATCGACGGTTCTCCTCCTTATCTACGAAACTATAAGAAGAAAAATTTTGAAAAAATATAGATATGATGCCTCACCTGAAGTTTACCGGAAAAATTAAGAGAAACCTCTACTAGTAATTTTGAAGGGCAAATGACACAATTAAATGGAAAACATAAAATTAAAATTATTTTTAACGCAACACGTAATATATAAAATCAAAGGGCTCATTATGACGAATACAAATATATATTTTACATATTTTTAAAATTAATATTTTAAAATATATTAACAAAAATAAAAAATTACACATTCCCCCTTTATTCCCCAAACTATAAGACCTAAAATTTTTGGTTTACAGGAAAAATACGAAGAAATCCCTAATATAAATTTTGGGGGCCAAATTATAGGATTAAACGGAAAATAAAAAACTATTTTTAATGCATTATGCAATACATCAAATGAAAGGGCTCATATTTTTAAAATTAATTGTTTACAAGAAATCAACAAAAAATATATAAAAAATTCTCATTTTCCGCTTTATTTCCAAAACCATACTACCCAAAATTTTGAAAATAATTAGGGGTACTGGGGCTCACCTGAAATTTATAAGAAAAATTAGTAGAAACCCCCAATATTATTTTTGGGAACAAATTATAGAATTAAATGGAAAATAAAAATTAAATTTTCAAACGCATCATGTAATATATCAAATAAAAGGCTCATTATGTGAGTTACAAATACATCATATTTTTAAATCATTTGTTTATTTTATTTGTATTTTTAAATAAATTGTCTAAAAGATTTAATAATTTGTTATATAAAACTTGACCTATTTCCCCCTTCATTTTCCAATCTACAGAGTCTAAAATTTAGACAGTATAAAAGGCTTCCCTGAAAGTTTATTAATAAAAGAAAACACTAATGTTAATTTTGGGGGCCAGATTAGAAAATTATATACATATTTTTATAAAAATCAAGCCAATCATGTAGCAGATAAAATAAATAGTCTATGTGTGGAAAATAAACGTAGATATACACGTCTATTATAAGATTGTAAGTTTGTTTGTTTGATTGTTTGTTTGTTCGGGCATCACGTAAGACCTACTGAACTGATTTTGCTGAATATTTTTTTGTTGAAAAGCCTATAATTTGACTTAAAATCTGGTAGACATTTGATCTCCCTAAATTGACGGAAACGGTAGATATAGCGAAAAAACTTCTACCATGTTGGGTAATACAATTACTTAATTGGTTCCACCATACTCACAAAATATTAGATACTGGCATCAGCTTAGCTTTTAGTCAAAATTCAGAATATGCCAATGCAACCTGTTTCGATTTAACACAAATCAACTGATATAACGAGCGTAATTTTACAGGGTGTTCTGTATTATAGGAAACTTAGAGCGGAGTAGAATTAAATGGATTTAAGAAATCTAATAAAAGTTATATTTGGTGTCCTATAAGCAGCTGCATATATACAATGTGGTTGAAATAAGGGAGAGTGGAATTAGTTATACGGGGTGGTCTAAAAAGTTATATTGAGTGGGCAATAAACAGTTCCATATACCAATTGAGTGAAAAAGGGTAGAATATTTATACAGTTTGGATAAAAAATCTTTTAGGATCTTTGTATTATGTTCATAATAAGCTGTTAGTTAGAAGGAGCTGTTTATACAGGGTGTTTGAAATATAAGATGGAGTGGAATTATACTTTATGTTGTGGTTAAAAATTGGTTTTATATCCACAAGCAGTTGCATATATAGGATGGGTGAAATATGTCGCGGAGTATAATTACAGTGATACAGGTGGGTTTAAAAAACAAGTAATGTAATGATCTACAAGCTGTTCCATTTACCAGATGGTTGAAGTATAGGGTGGGGTATAGGATTCTATGATACAAGGGTGGTAAATAAGTAGTTGCATATAAAAGGTTATTGAAATATAGGGTGGTGTAGAGTTATAATTATACGGGGTGAGTAAAAATGCTAGAAATTTTGTTATATAGCAGTTGCATATATGGAGTACCTGACACTTGGGGCGCAGTAAAGTTATAGTTATACAGTGTGATTCAAACAAGGTTAGACGAACTTGTAAATGAAGGGTGGTTTAAATGAAGTGTGGAGAGAAATTATACTTTATAATGTCGTTGAAAATTTATGAGGAAAAATTATGAAATAGCGTAGTTCGTAATAAGCTGCGAAGATAGGATTGTTGAATTATAGGGTGGCGAAGTGTGGTTAATTATTTAAAAATGTTATATTGGTTAACCAATAAGCAGTGGCGTATACAGGGCAGTTGTAATACATACAAGGTGATTCAGAAACATGCTGAAAAAAAAGTTTTGGTGAAATATGTTGGGCATTAATGGCTTTATAGTTATACAGGGTGATAAAAAATGTTATACTGGGTGGCCGATAAGTAGTTGCGTATAGAAGGGGTTGAAATACCGTGGGGAGTAGAATTATTGTTAAACAGTTGGATAATTTTTTTGTAGGATAGAACATGAGCTGTTGTATATATGTAATATCTGAAACATGGATCGAAATAAAATTATATATAGTTCATACAGTGTGATTAAAACAATGATAGAAAAAGCTTCATATAAGGGGTGATTGAAATACAGGGTGGAGACAAATTATACGTTCAAGTGTGGTTCAAAAATAGTTATATAGCGTAGTCCATAAGCAGTTGCATATATAAGATAGTGAGTGGACCAGAGTTATAGTTAAATGTTTAAAAAATGTTATATTTGGTGGCCCCTAAGCAGATGAAATATTTTGTAGAGTAAAATTATGGTTATACAGGGTGGTTCAAAAACAAGTTGTAATGTTTGACAAATTGGCAGCAGTGTATACAGGATGGTTTTAATGTAGATTGGAGTAGACTTAGTTATACAAAGCGGTTAAAAAAAGTTGAATAAAATTGTTATATAGGGTGGCGAATAAGCAGTTGCAGTTTGGGTGAGTGTTTAAATAAAAGTTGGGTGTTAGGGTGCAAAACTGTATTTTTAAATTTGTGACACACCAACGGTTCCACCGGTTTTTCCAACAGGGTGGATCTAAAAAAGTTAAAAAATTATTGTTATAAAGGGTAGACCATGAACAGTTGTATTCTACTATATGGAATATCTGAAATATGGGGAGAAGCAAGATTATAGTGTTATGTTAGAAAGAGCTGCATATCTTTATATGATTGATTAAAATATAGGGTATAGAGAAATTGTACTTTAAAAGGTGGTTCACAAAATATCAGAAATAATTGTTATACAGCATAGACTATAAGCTATATATAAGTTATATTGGGTGACAAATAAATATCAGAATATACAGGATGGTTGCAATATAGGGTGAAGTAGGGTTACAGTTATTCAAGGTGATTAAAAAATGTCGAATAAAATTGTAATATAGGGTCTCCCATAAGTACTTGCAGTTTGGGTGAAATATATTCGGGATTGGTGGATTTATAGTTAAGTAGGGTGGTTTAAACAAGTTAGAAAATTTTGTATTCAGGATAATCCATGTGTTTCATAAGTTATTTCTTTTTGCGAATCTTGAACATTCCGTACGCGGGTGAAACCGCGGGTAACGGCTAGTTTTTATAAATTTAAAACGCTTCCTTTAAAAGACATTTGGGTACATATAAGAAAATGCACTCATTCCCTGCTTCTCTGAAACTAGAATATTAGAATCTTGAAGGTGGTACGGAACCCTCAGTATGCGAGTTCAACTCGCACTTGACCAACTTATTCTTTTTATATCAAATATTTCCCTAGCCATGTCACAAATATTCAGGACAAAGTCTATGGGTTAGGAATTTTTATTGGCTCATGGATCTGTAAGAGGCTAGGAGAAACGTGGTATATTTAAAAAAATGTTTGTACAAACAATTAATTTTCGCTTTTTAATATCGTATCTATAAAATTTAGCAATCGATTGTGAATATACTCTCTTTGACAATTATAGAAATGGTCACCATTGCATGTATATCGTATCATTATTACATTCATTATCATTTATTTATTTAGTTTATTCTTATCCTTACTCATTCATTTCTTCATTTCATATACACATACACGAGATAATCTATAGATTTAACCATAACGTTAGGAAATACTGCAAAATCTATAGAATATTTACTTCATATAGAATATATACATATAGTTGTCTTCTAAATGTTATTTGTTGCATATTCACAATCAAAATAAAAAGCTCTATATTGAAAGAAAAACCAAACGTACAATAACCGTAACATCTTGCATGCAGTGTAAGGTGAAAACAGGAAAAAGCTGAGGCCAGTTCTTTTAAGGTTAGTCGGTAAAGTCAAAACTGTCTGGCCGAAAACGTTTTACTATTTATTCACAGAATAATATTCTATCTTTACAACTACTTGCTAATTCTTATCCAAAAAAATTAATTAATGAACTATTGTTCACAACGGTCTTAGAATTAGAAAATAACACTATCTCCAATAATGTAATCAATAAAAAACCCAATGGAAGCAATATTGACTCTGATTCTCAGTAGAGTTTCAGGTTTGCCTCACTCCCATATATTCGAGAACTTACGCCAAGGCTATGTAAAATTTTACAACCTATCAACAGATTGAAGATTTCTGTAAAGACAGTAAATAAAGTGGGTAATATTTCTCCAAAACTAAAGAAAAGTAGAATTCAAAAATAGATCAAATGTTATTTATAAAATCAGTTGCTCAAATTGCCCACTACAATATGTAGGTCAAACCAAAAGAGATCTCAAAGACCGCCTTGTTTCTCACAAAAGTGATATGAGGAATAAAAAAGCTTCTTGTGCTCTATCCCAACATCACATAGAAGAAGGACATCTACTGGCATTTGACGATGTTTTAGACATAAGCATTAATTTCTTAAAAGAAACTTTCTAGAAATGAAGTACATTTTTCAGTGTGATAACTGCATGAACAAAAGAACAGACTACAAAAGCTAAACATGATGTACAGTAACATATTGTACATCTCCCAATAACTTTTGGTAGTTTAACAATAGATTTTCGGGTTTCACTTCTTTTTAAATTTGTTTTACTGTTCATATTTTTCACTTGACGATTTAGGGACTTGTTTGTTTTTCACTGATTTTCTAAGTTTTTTTGGCAAAATTATTCTATACGTAATAATTTTATATTTTGTTAAATTTTCAATACTACATTGTTTTTTGAGGTTTATTATTTTTATCATATTATACCTATGTATGTATATGTGTCTATGTGTATATATATTAAGAACGATGAAGAAGCCGAGATCACTAACAATTCTTTGAGTTTTCTCGTTCTGTCATAATCATACACAATAGGAAGTCATCAAATCTTCACTGCTACGTTTCGTTTCTTCTGGGCCATCATCAACTATTTTTTTAAATACGGTCCTGTACTTCTTTGATATAATATTGATCAAGCAGTCAAAAGAACATACTTTGGTAAATCAGATGTGAAGTTTTATACCGCGTTGTGGAAGAAAAAATTTAGATTAAAAAAAATTAGTACGGTCCTGCTTATAGCCTAAATAGTAAAATTGAATAACTGTTTGTCATGACAACAAATCATTAAATTTTAGTATAATTTGGACGTTATCAATGGAAACATGTAAATAGAAAATTCTAGGTAATAGCAATATCTATGGAATACAATCGACACATTTTTTTTAGTTGCTTTGCAAATTTCAAACAGTACAATATTTGCAATAATTAATGGCTTCCATGGGAAAGCAATAAGGGCTTAATATATTTTTTAAATAAATAGCTCTTTACTTGCTAAATTAATGTCAACAATTTCGTGATAATATAGTCAGCATTTTAGCAACAATTCAATTTATACCAAATATAAGTATGATGTTGCATAATTGATTGTTCAGCTGGGAAGACTCTAGTAACTGCGAGTTTGTGAATAGCTTATCTATGATATGTATATTCTGGATCATTAAATTTATTATAGTACAGTCCTACAAAAAGGGTCGACAAAAGTAATTTTTAAAATTAAAAAAATACTTAGAGACCAGATTTGCATAAAGTAGCAACACTAAAGTGGTCACCCGGTTTCAGTGGTCAATTTTTTTTTGTTGAAATTGGCATAGCAACAAAACATGTTACAATTTTATGTTGTCATTCGGTAGGCCTGACTTTTACCTACTTACAACTTTGAAAACCATATATTGTATGTATATACTGTGCAGCAATCCTATTTTCTTCATTAAATAATGACATATTGTTTATTATTTCTTGGAAAATCTTTTCTCTGTATTCTTCATTCCGACATTCAACATTTCATCAATATTTAGTTCCATATCACTATTTTCAACATCATCTCTACACATAATATTAAACATAAGCCCTTATAACTCATTTTCATTTCATCACTATTTCTATTCCCTTCAACCTCTTCCTCTTCTCTCTCTCTTTCTCTCTCTCTCACACTTCAATGGTTTGTCTTTCTTCTTCAAATTTTATTTTATGGTCCATAATACCATTTTCCTGGTTTCCAACATTATTTTAGGAAAATATATTTTTTTGTATACCCATCCCTATTATTGCTTCATAATACATATTTTAATAATTAAAAATTAATTTGTATCTGTTTAATTACAAAATTAATTTAATACTGCCGTTTTGTTAGTTTCTTAAATTTTCTTATTATTTGTAGACATTATATTATGTTTTGCTTTTTGGAGTCTACATTTATTCTTCCCTGTGTTATCTCCTTAGGGGTGGTTTCTTCCGAACCTATATCCACTAGGATCTTTATTGTTACTTGTTTCATTTTCCACGTATTGCACTTGAACTTTTATTAACTAATACTATTAACTAAACACAATATTTGCCAACTAAATAACTAAAGTATTTACTAACGTTTTCCCCTCTTCTTCAATCCTGATTATATTTTATATTTTTCTATTTTATTCTTTTGGGTTGATGGGTCCCATTATTTTTTAATGTTTATTCTATATTATCATTACCATTTGTGGTGTGATATCAGTTTGATCTGTCAAGTTGATAATAACAATAGAAAAAAGAAACGATCATGCCAGAGTACTTACTTGCTTCGTTGATTGCTCTGCTGACCGCTCTGTAGGATGTGGACTGTATTTTGAGTGATTTGATATGCATTGCCGTTTTGTATATTAGCTGTGCCCAAAATAAATGTACAATACTTTACAACTAAAATAAAACAAGAATGAATCCTCAAAAATTTGAACGATTATCCCGACTTGACCATACAATGTATGGCATCACACTCATTCTAAGGCACACATACTGTGCCTTTAGGGGAAAATTCACTAAACTCCAGATATCCTAGATATAAAAAGGGTTTAGCTCTGTGGGAGCCCTTGCCAGGTTACCAGGCCCGTGGTTGGCGTCGTGGCTGCAGTTCCCCATGAATTTTCTGACCGTCCTGCCTGTTCCTAACAGGCCGGCTTTTTGCATCAGTTGGTAAAGATGTTCGTCCAGACCGAGGTATTTCAAATTGTTTAATAGATGTTTTGGGACTACTTCTGTTGTTGACATAACAATTAGTACCGTTCGAGTGTTGTTCATGTCCTATTGTCTCTGTATTTGAAATTATAAATCCCTATATTTGGCTATTTTTTCAGCCTGCTTAATATTTAAATTATTGTTGTTAGGGATTGCTATGTCAATTAACTACCATTATTATCCCGACTTGACCATACAATGTATGGTATCACACTCCCTCTAAGGCACGCTATAGTGCCTTTAGGGGAAAATTCACTAAACCCCAGATATCCTAGATATCAAAAGGGTTTAGCCCTGTGGGAGCCCTTGCCAGGTTTTCAGTCCCATGGTTGGAGTCGTGGCGGCAGTCTCCCATGAATTTCCTAATAGGACGGCTTTTTGCATTAGTTGGAAAAGATGTTCTTCCAGACCGAGGCAATTTAAATTATTTTTAGGACTACTCCTGTTGTTGACATAACAATTGGTACAGTTCATGTGTTGTTCATGTCCCATTGAGTCTTTATTTGAAGTTCCAAATCTCTATATTTGGTTATTTTCTCAGCTTGCTTGATATTTATATTATTGTTGTTAGGGATTGCTATGTCAATTAAAGTTGTTTTCCGACAGACTTTATCTACCAAATCTATAGTCTGGTCTATTGTGAGCAACTGTCCCGGTCATCGGTCCCAGTACAGCTTGTAGTTGTTATTTTCAAAACAGTGGTTTGTATTTCTAGTTGGTAATCCGGTATAATTCAAGCAGTATTTTGAAGTATTTTTGCCACAGCATCGTGTCGTTCTTTGTATTCAGTTGCAGCGAACGCTTGACAACCTCCTGTGATATGCTGGATAGATTCAGATGTATGGCAACCGTACCTGCATCTGTCGTTGTAAATAGAAGGATCTTTAACGATGTACTTTAGGTAGTTCTTAGTTGGAATTACTTGATCTTGGATTGCCAATATAAAGCCTTCCGTTTCAGGAAACATATGACCAGAGATCAACCAGTAGTTCGACGCTGCAATGTCGACATAATCTTGGTTGACGTCATTTATGTGTCTTCCATGAAGGGGCTTCTCTTTCCATTTCAGCAGTTTCTGATCTGTGGTCTGGTGGTGTAATTGGACATGTTGTTGTGTCAGTCGCAGTGGTGTTGAGTCATCAACCTGGCACATGACTCTGTGTAGATCAGAAAATTCTGCGAGTTTCTGGAAATGACTACGCAAAATGGAAATTTGTTGATCTAATAGTTTGCTTAGATCTGTCAATCCTCTTCCTCCTTCATACCGTGGCAAAGTTGTACGTTCGACAGAGCTCTTTGGGTGGTGATTTTGAGCTTTTGTTAGTAAAACTCGAACTTTTCGTTGTAATTGTTCAATTTCACTCTTGCACCAATTAACTATACCGAAAGAGTAACTGAGCACTGAACAGGCATAGGTGTTAATAGCCTGAAACAGATTTTTACTGTTTAATTTAGTTTTCAACAGTCGTCTTACCCTTCTGTAAAACTGCTGTTAGGTCCTTTTTCATAGTCATGTGATCAATACGTTGAGCGTGCTTTATTCCAAGGTATTTATAAGTATGACCTTCCCCCATAGATTCAATTGAGGTGCCATCTCTCATTTCGAAGTGCCCCTGCTGTATTTTGCCTTTAACTATATTAATAATTCGGCATTTGCCTAGGCCAAATTTCATATGGATGTCACTAGAGAACCCTTCTACTATTTTAAGCATATCATGCAGCTATTGTTTTGTAGCTGTCATCAACTTTAAGTCGTCCATGTATAACAAATGGTTTATCCTTAATGTTTGTACGTTGTTGTGTTTGAGACTGAACCCAAAATTAGTCGAGTTCAGTTTGTTTGAGAGAGGGTTCATGGCAAGGCCCAACCAGAGCGGGCTAAGAGAGTCTCCCTGGAATATACCCCTTCTGATTGGAATGGGGTCAGTTTGTATCGAACAGTTGGCTTCATTCAGTGAGATTTTGGTTTGCCAGGTGGACATGGCATATTTTAAAAAGTTAATAATACAATTATTCACTTTATAGAGTTTCAGCACCTTAATGAGCCAATCATGTGGAACTGAATCAAAGGCCTTTTTGTAGTCCACATATGCCATGTAGAGATTTCGCCGTTTGGCGTGGGCTTGATTGCAGACAACGGAATCAATTATCAGTTGTTCTTTGCACCCCATCGAGTTTTTCGCGCACCCTTTTGTTGTTGAGTAATTATGTTGTTCAACTCACTATGTTTGAAAATGCGATGATTAATGCACGATGTTATGAGTTTGTATAAGGTTGGAAGACAAGTGATTGGTTGGTACTTTGCTGGTTCCTGTACACATAGGTTGTCCTTTGGTAAGAGGTATGTAGCACAATGCGTAAGGAAACTAGGCATCTTGTGTGGGTGGGTAATTACGTCATTTATAAGGGCTGTTAGTGTTTCGTGGGTTGCGTACAGATTCTTTATCCAGTAATTGTGTACACCATCTGGTCCTGGTGCTTTCCAGTTATGGAGATGCTTCATTATATTGGATGTGTCTTCCGTTGTAAATGGTTGGTGTTGCATGGCCTCACAGTTCTGAGATGCAGCCTCCTTCTCATTAATCCAGCTTGCTCTGGAGTTATAGGAGATTGTTGTGGAAAGCTGTGTTTTCCAGAATTCCTCGATGTCTGTTTTACTAGGGTAACTAGGGGATTCATTGTTATTGTTGTTGTTAAGTTTTCTATAAAACCCTTTTTCTGATTGTCGGAAGAGTGTGTTGTCTAGTTTCCGTTGGTTACTGGTTTTATACCTTCTCAATCTACTTGTGTAGACGGAGAGCTTTTGTCGTAGACTGTCCAGACACTGCTGAGATGTGATGTTTTCTCCATTCCACTGGGAGTGTATTCGGTTATTGTCCATGATAGTCTTGACAAGCCTTTCTATTCTGTTGTTCCTGACTCCTCGTTGGTACTCGGTCAGTCTTCCAACGTCTTTCCGAAGAGAATTGATTTTCCCTTCAAGTCTTCTTTGTCAGGGTGGTATTCGAGGTGTTTGTCTAAATTGGGGAGGGTCTTGTTTTGCTCTCACTGCGACCCCAATTGTTCTGCAGATGGAAGTTGCAGCACAGTAGATGATTGTGTGTAGCGACTGTAACGTATTAGCACCTAAAACATAGTTTGGCAAGATAAATTTGTTCATAGCCTGCAAGACGATACCCAGTTTCTTAGAAGATCTTAGTTTGGGAAGAGCTGGTCTAGTTAGTGGATCTGTTCCACTATACTCTCTAGGAGCTCCTTCCATTTCTGCTTGGATCTTCTCAAGCAGGTCAGCGTTGGTTGGCTGTTCTTGTTGTAGTTCTTGAGTCTCGTCCGCTCTTTGTGCCAAAGGTGTTTCAGGCTCTGGATCGATTGTATTTCGACCAAATAGTTCGCGCTCCACTTCGCTCTTTATTCTATGCAGTTGTTCAGGCGAAATAAGGCCATTTCTCAAGATGACACGATATTGATCTGCGACTCTCTGTTCAGTAACTTGAAGCTCTGGGTACTCACGACAGAACTCTTGATGGAGTATTTGGCGATATCCAGTCTTGTCCTGGCCAAGGTTTGTAATTCTGTAAAACGTGCGCATTATAAATTCATTCATGGCGCCAGTCCATTTCATTATTATTATTATTAGAGTTGTTGTTATTGTCTATTTTAAACTTTATTTACATTTACCAATTTTTTATTATATTTGTAACAGTCCATTGTTATTATAGCTTTATTTTCTTGGAATGAGTATGAAGCTCACCAAGAAACAATCACTTCGGATCACTTTTTAATGAAATTAATTCACATAACCTTGTTTGACATTTCACCATTCATTAAAACTTTTAACTTTATAGGTTATGTCTAAGTGCTTCTTGGGAAATAACACCACAGTTTAAAGAAAATTGCTGTATATTCCAAACGTTTCGGGGTCTAGATCAGACCCCGTTGTCAATGGTTAAGGAACTACGGATTAAAAATGCACAATTCTAAGATGTAAATTAAAATATTTGACAATGGGTATTATTTGATTTTTGACGTAACTAAGAGACTTTATTTGTAATATACAGGTTTTCCCTTATGATTTTAATGGGATCACTGAATTAACAAAGTTCTTTGGTCGCATTTTTGGCGAATGCACTATTTTATAACAAAGTCGCACCGAGGAGCGCCACATAAAATTCTGAAGATCTCCCTTTCAAATTCTCCCAATTTGAAAGGAACTTTATGATTATATGATCTTTAGAAATTTCTGTGCTACTGTGTACAAATAAAATTCTCTTAGTTACGTCAAAAATCAAATAATAGACATTGTCAAATATTTTAATTTACATCTTAGAGTTGTGCCAACGAATATAGACTCTTATAGAAGCGCACGTCTTATGGAGAGAATGTCCTCTGTTTACATGTTAGTATGTTACCCACGCGATAGGGGCGCTGGTATTTCAGTTAATGTGTCATGTATATACAATATCATTGAAATACCAAACAGTTGAAACGGTAGCCGAGCGCTTAAAGCGCTCTGATGATCTGATGTTCCTTCCTGGGTTCGAGAGCCAAGAACAGATTTTTTTTTTTGGTTTTTAAATATGTCGTTATTAATTAATTTGATGAATCAATTTTATGTACCACTTTCATTATTTGCATTAACATATTCTGTTAATATTGACACAAAGATCATATGAAATATTTAATAGTTGCAAGTTGGTAGTCTTTTAATGCGAGCGCAAAAATCGCGCCAAACCATTAGTTTTTTATTGACAGTTAACAAAACTGCATATCATTTCAGTTTTTATTTTGTAAAATCTTAAAATACAGATTTAATATTTATTTAAATCAAGTGTAGATATTGAATAAGTGTTTGTTCATCTGAATAAATATTAGAAGAATGTCGAAGAAACATTCATTGTGTTTTTATCTGGGGTGCGAAAACAGTATGAAATACAAAAGCAATCAACTGATAGAAATACAACAATATTAGATGCTTCCATGAAATATCTTGCAGGGTATTTAGCTTTTAAATATTTATCAAAAAGTAACTGTGACTGTTGTAAATCTGTTTTTACTCGCGAAAATAAAAAATTAGAACAAAGCGATGATCTTTTAATATTTTTAAAATAGTACAAAATATATCAAAATGAAGACAATTTAGATAATCTCTGCGTTCCTTCAGACTACTTTACTGCTGTTATTGAGACAGCTATTAATTTTTTTTATTCAAATTTCGATAATATAAATTATGTGAATGGTGTAGGAGAAATCATGGCCGATAATATTATTGCAAAAATTAAAGAAAATCATAAATACTTGTTTCAAATTAATGAACCCTGTAATTTCCATAGGAAATATGTAATTTAATTTTTAGTTCGTGTACAGATATTTTATAAATTAAAATGGTTGAATGCAGATAGGAGGGACCAAAAATGTTCAAGAAGACGCAAATCAGATAAGAATACAACACGCTCTAATAAATTAGATATTTGGAACTACAATTAAAATCAAATATTTGTCGTTTAAATTATTAATAAACATTCAGGGTTTTTAAAATAACAAGTCTACCTTTAAAAAAATTCGTGCATTTATTGATTTGATTTGCATTTCTTTAAATATCAACAACTGTAACAAAAATACTAACCGTTTTTTTCTACCCTAATAATAAAAACCTTACTCCTTTTCATTCCATCCCAATCCTGATGGAAGATGATCTGCTACCTTCCCGCTTGGTTTCCATTGAGTTGTATAAGTTTACATAGTACATTATTAATGATTAGGTAATCATGAAATTAATTTCAAATTTAATTAAAATATTACACTTTTTTGTAAACTTATATTAGCCAAAATAGATCATTTTTTTCTCTTTTTTTCGAAACATAATTTTTAATTTATAAAATAATTGGTTTACGAAAATGTGTTTTATTCATTTATGTGAATTGAAAAATGAAAATACTACATAAAATTAATTAATAAGAACTTAATACTTAAATAAAACAAACATTTTGCGGATTCGATCCCACCAGCCTCAATTAAAAACCCGGCGCCTTACTCTTTCGACCACCAGTCCCTAACTAAATTAGTTAATTTTAGACGGTATCCACGTTGCTTGTAGTACATCAGCGCCCATATCGCGTGGGTAACATATTAACATGTAAACAAGGGACATATTTTACTTAAGACGTGTCCTTCTATAAGAGTCTATATTCGTTGATTGTGCCTTTTTAATCCGTAGTTTCTTAACCATTGACAACGTGGTCTGATCTAGACCCCGAAACGTTTGGAATATACAGCAAATTTTCTTTAAACTGTGGTGTTATTTCCCAAGAAGCACTTAGATATATGCCACAAGTATCATTTAGAAAACAATTTATAGGTTATGTTGTCGCAAATCAGACAGCATGAATCTGTTCTCTATTTTTACAAAATTCAAACTCATCCATCCTAACCTTCAGAAACGTGAGTATTTACGAACTTATCTCAGAAACGACTGAAAATTTGGTTTTTTCTGGCCCAGTCAGCTGAAATGGCTAAAATTTCATTTGTTTTTGCCTTTGTTGCGTTAGATCTGGCCCACGGTGTAATAAAGAGGTGAAACGGCGGTCTTAGTTCAAGAGTTCAAGAATGTCATAATAGTAAACTAAAAGTCCACAAGAGGCCTCCAACTCTCTGGTCCGGTTAAGGTGTATTTATAAAAACTAGCTTTGGAATAAATAGTAAAAAATAGTGGCATATGCATAACCTGGTCTTTGTAAGAGGTTACAGAGCAGATACCCAATTTACACAGCGATTATTTACGAGAATAAAGGTGATTTATTTTGTGTTTTTATTTAATTTTAGTTATAAAGGATTTGAGCATAAGTTTAGTAAAATTGGTTGATGACAAATGATAGATAATTTTGGTATTGAAAAAATGTGGACATCCGTGAGGGTGTAATAAAATTACCTGTTATGTAAAAAATACTTCCTATCATGACGAAAGGAATTAAAAACGTTAAACCTCCTTCAAAGAGATCAATTAGCATGAATAACTGCAAAACAATGAATTTTTTTCTGATTTTTTTCCAATTTTAAAACACATATAGGTTATCAATTTGCTCAAAAGCCCTGAAATTAAGGTCACTAATATAATTAAACGAGCTAGGTGATGTTAAATAAAAGACACTTTGTAATTAAAATTATAGATTTTCATTATTTTGAATACAATTCATGACAATTGCTGTCAAAAAGAATTCCTACTTTTATTTATTCTTCTGTTATGTTCAGTTATGTGATATGCAGTTAAAAACAAAATTATTATGTAGATTTTTAAGTTTCACCATGGAGATCAAGTATCCGTGACAAAATGGAATTTGGTTCCAGTAATTTAGTCCTCGTTCTTTCTGTACGTTGGTGGAAAACAGGGGTTTTTGTTTCATGCAGTATTGCATGCACTTTGTTATAAAGTGAACAATACATGAATATATCATTCACATTTTCGCTGTTCATTGGAACCATTAAATTCCACAATTTGACAAATCGAAGAAATATACATATTATATATATATATATATATATATATATATATATATATATATATATATATATATATATAAATATTGTCGAAGTTTTCTTCCGGTGTACAGTAAATTAAGAAACAGAAATAGAAACACTTCAGTTGGATAACCGCTAAATGTAAAGCAGGAATTCAGCGGATGTACACCGTAAGAAAACAATAAGAACAAACATATAAATCTATATATATATATATATATATATATATATATATATATATATATATTTATATCACACTTTCAAAATTTCTCTTTTTAAAAAAAGATTTTATTTATAGTTGCACAATTATTAACTTTTAATATAAAACTTGAAAATAACAATATAATACTTTATAACAATAAAAAAGACAAAATGAGTGTTAAACTAAACTAGACAGAACTGTAAGTAATAATGAATGCAGACATAAGGCAATTGAACAATTTATAACATTAGAATGCTGACTAAGCTGTCGCAGCGTTTGCTGTTCTCACGGATGTACGTCGTCGAAGGTAACCTGAGACGACACGTGGATGCTGATTCAGCTTGGGAACTGTTGCTAGATGGTTTCACATAAGTCGATGGAATAACTTATATAACAACTCCCATCCATATAAAAAAGTTGATGCTACAGCATCGACTTTTAAGGGAGGTTCTGCAATTCCATATCCTCGACAGGACTAAGGAGGCTATGGAGTTTTACCCTGGGCTTGATGGTTGATGGACCTGGTGGTGGTGCTGGATCGGCAGGAGGGCTGATCGTTGGAGGCTTCTGGAATTTCTTCCTGATGATGTTCATGGAAAGGAAGGCAACCACAATTGCGATTGATGCCATTGTGATGATCGTAAACCAGGAGGTGTGTTTCTCCAAGAATGGTTGGTCTAGGAGCTTTTCCAATTCCCTGGAGTATTGTCTAAGCTTATAGTTAGCGATATTCAGGTCTCTGGCATCCAATTCTTGTAGTCTCATGGGTTTCAACTTTGGAAGCTGACTGATGGTTGGCAGGTTGTCGCAATAGTTGTAGGGGATGTTGACTGGGTGACTCTTAAGTGTGATGTTGTCAACGTTGTTGGTGGTCCTTCTGGCATGGACCCTGGTGTTTCCGATGAAGGCATTGCAACTGGGTTGGATGGTCAGTAGAGAATTTGTCGATATGGATTGGGTAACGACATCTTCTCCCTTGCACTTGATGTTGATGGGCAACTGTCCGGAAATCGAGATTAACCAAAGGTTCAGGTCAATCTCTTGAATATTATACTCTTCGGCATATAATATTAAAGGCTTGCAAGTTGGAGGAAGGGCTGCTGGCTGTCTAAGAAGCTGTGCTTCGCAGAGGGCTTCTTTGTCTATGGTGTGTGGAATAACTTTGGAACAGATCTTATGTTCTTTAGATAATGGCTTACAGTCACTCAAGTCTTCGAAAGATGCGTATAATAGCGAATCGTCATTTCTCGCGATATATTTTAATTTTGTTGGAAGAATATGGTGAAATCCTGTTCGATAATCCAAAACTGGGATAGGATACAAGCGGTACAGTGTATAAGTTTCGGGATTGACTAAGGGAATTTTTAGTACAAAAACAATTTTAGTATTGATTTGAAAAGCTTCCAATTCTATTAGATCGATGTATCGAGCAACATTTGAACTATAGGTTGGAAGTGGTAAGTTATTTTCATGAAGTGACTGTGATATTTTCTGAAGGGAATCGACCAAATCTACTGGGTTTATAATTGAGCTATGTAAAATTTTTAGACGGGCGAAAGAGACTGCAGTTAATACATCGTTGAGAGTATCTTCAATGTATACGTAACTTTCCATTAAGCTTTCACACAAATCCAAGACATTGGCTTGAAGTTCATAAAAAGCAAGATCGTCTGTAATGAACACAATTGACTTCCTAATTGCTTCGATATTTTCCGAAAATATTCTCTCTTCGGACTGAAATTTTTGTATTCTGGTGTTAAGGTTCTTAATGACTGAAGTTGTTACTGATAATTGTCGTTTCATTAAGTTTTCAATTTGATGTTGATCTTTAGTAATTTTGTTTATAGAGTCACTAAAGTATTCTCCGTCTGTTGCATCTAAGTTACCGGAAATAGATTTCCAAATCGATCCCAGTCCATTAATTAGTCCGCGTTTCTTTCTGTTGGTACTGTAAGTCTCAGTGTCAGCGAAAATTTCTGTATATTTGATGTTAACAGATTTTGATATTTGTTTCAGGAGGCTTACGTGAGTCTGTACTTTTGATTTGAAGATTTTAATGTTAGTTTTGTTGTCGTTAATAGTTTCTAAAAGTCTGTTCAGTATATTGTCGTTGTTAGAGATAGCGTCTCGAAAGGGGTTTAGATCTTTGTAAACAAGGAGTGTCCATTTTTCATTAGAAATTTTAAGGGTGCCTTCTTCATGGAAGAAAACTCCTATAGTATTGTTAACAGGCGTAATGGAGTACTGTTGAAGGTTCACGATTGAAAACAGTCCACAGAATCTGAAAAAAGGGATTTATTCAAAATAGGGTTTTAGTCTGTCAAAGTTAACTTTAGTTATTTGGTTTGTTTGTAAATTTATGACGGTGGCAGAGTTTTTTCGTATTGCGGTAATTTCGAAGGGGCCGTTGAATTTGTTTTCGGCTTTGTTTTTGATTTGGGACTCTTTTACGTAGACTTTGTCGCCTACTTTGTAATCGGGTTGTTTAGTAGAAACGTGTTGGTCAAATCGCACTTTAGATTTTTCTTTCTGTCTTTCGGTTTTAGCACGGGCGAGTCTGTAGTAATAGTCCATTCTGTTATTTAGGTCTCTTACGTATTTCGAAATCAGTTTTTCCTGGTTGTAAAGGGTTTCTGGAGGCCTACTAGAAGTGTGCCCAAATATGAGTTCGTAGGGCGTGAAACCGGTAGTTTTATTTTTCGTGTTATTATAACAGATGATGGCATAAGGGAGGACATTAAATGGATGTTCGTCTGGATGTTCCGCTGTATTTGCCCTTATCATTTCTGCTAAGGTCGCGTGAAATCTTTCAATAGAACCGTTTGACTCGGGATGTTGAACGCTGGAGAATGTCAGTTTTATGTCGTATAGTTGGCATAAATCTCGCATTAAAGTGTTGTCAAATTCGCGTCCATAGTCACAATGGATGCGAAGCGGAGTCCCGTAATGTTGAAAGAAAATCAGAAGGGTGTTTACGACAGTTGAAGCTGTTTTGTCGTTAATGGGGTAGGCTTGCGTAAATTTCGTGAGTTCGTCCCTAATAGTGAGTGCATGATTTCTAGATGGCTATTCAAAGATGTCAATGTTAATACGTTCGAAAGGAGTCTTGGGTGTTTCCGTAATAACAAAAGGTGCACTTAAGTTTTTCCTACAGAACTTTACCTTTTGGCAAGTTTCACAGGATTTGATAAATTATTCTACAGTTTTAATTAAGCCGGTCCAATTGTATTTTTCCCTAATACGTCTGATAGTTTCGTTAATGCCACGATGGAGGTTGTTTTTACCAGAGTGGTATTGTTGTATTATTATAGGAATTTCGTCTTCGGTAGGAGTTGTAACAATGTTTTGGCAGATTTTCAGTTTGATTTCTTTGTCGGAGAGAATGAAAGATAAAATTTCGAGAATGGGAAGTTCTATGTTATTTTCTATGCAGTATGTTTCGGAGTCGTTGAATTGGTCTTGGTTGGTATAAATAATTTTGAAAAGATGTGAGACGACAGTTTCAGGGTCATAGGGCAAAGGTACAACTAAGTATTTTCTATGCCTGACAGATTTACTGGCCATGATGTTAAGAGTGTCATTACTGAAATTAGGTTCTTCTTCGAAAAAGTCATCAATAATTTTGTCGTGTAAGTCGTTAGTTTTGTTTTGCCAAAAGAATGTAACTATGCGTTTGTGGGACTTGTCTAGAAGTTGAGAATTGGATATTTCAATTTTAGAATAATCGATTATTGACTCAGTTTTGTAGAGTTGAACAAATCGATTAAACTCAGCGATAATTCTTTCGTCATGTTCGTCGTCATTGTCAGAGTTTTCAGGTTGATCGGAGTCAGTTTCGTTGTTAGCGAAAATTTTGATTTTGGAAAGGAAATCAGCACATTGCTTGAAATGGTTGATTTTGATGCGAGAAAGAGCATCTGCGTTTTGGTTTACCTTGCCGGGCTTGTACTCGATCTTATAATTGTATTCCTCTAGCTTAAGGCGCCATCTGGCTAGACGACTGCCAGGATCTTTGATGGAAAAGAGCCAAGTAAGCGGACGGTGGTGACACAGGAGTGTAAACCTTCTCCCAAAAAGATACGGTCTGTAGTACTTAACAGCCCAAACTATGGCCAACAATTCTCGTTCGATGGTGGAATATCGTGTCTCTGCAGCACAGAGGGTGCGAGAAGCGTATGCGACAGGGAGATCTTTTCCCACGGGGCCTTGAGAAAGAACCGCTCCAATAGCAAAAGCACTAGCATCAGTAGTGAGCAGGAAGGGTTCTTCAAAGTTTGGATATATCAGAATTGGGTCAGATACAAGGGCTTGCTTCAGTTCATTGAAGGAAGACTTGCAGTCTGCGTCAAAGATGAACTTGACGTCTTTTTGGAGTAGTTTTGTCAGAGGTTTAGAGATCTTCGCAAGATTTGGTATGAAGCGTCTGTAATACCCAGCGAGACCAAGAAAAGATTTGATGTCTTTCGGAGTTTGGGGTTGAGGAAAGTTTTGAATACATTCAACCTTTGAAGGGTTTGGTTTTACAGCTTCTTGTGTGATAAGATGGCCAAGATAAGCCACTTCTTTACGGAGAAATTCGCACTTATCAGGTTGGATTTTTAGGTTAGACTTCCGAAGTCGTTTAAAAACTTCTGTCAACCGGGAAATATGTTCATGGATGGTCGGAGAGTAGACGATGATATCATCCATGTAGACGAGACAACGTTCATTCTGTATACCCAAAAGAATATTGTCCATGACCCTCTGAAAAGTAGAAGGTGCATTTTTTAAACCAAATGGCATACGAACGAATTCGTAATGACCATTTTCGACAGAAAAGCCAGTCTTAGGAATATCTTCCTCTTGGATTTCCAACTGGTGGAACCCGGAAGCGAGATCCAGTGTCGAAAAATATTGACACTTTCCAAGTTGGTCGAGAAGATCAGAGATATTTGGCAGAGGATATTTATCATCTACAGTCAATTCATTTAATTTCCTGTAATCGATAACTACTCGCCACTTTTGTTTACCAGAAGCATCGAGCTTCTTGGGAACGACCCATACAGGGGAGGACCAAGGAGATGAGGAGTGCCTAATGATACCTTGTTCAAGCATTTTTCCAATTTGGGTTTTCACTTCCTCTTTATGGACTTGAGGATATCTATATGATTTAGTGAAAACGGGCTTTGCGTTATTCGTATCAATCGAATGTTTAACCTCGTTAGTGAAAGTCAAGACGTCACCTTCAAGATAGAAAATGTCTTGAAATTCCAAACAAAGATCAGTGATTTGTTCGCGTTCTTCGTCATTTAGATGTTCAGTTCTAATTTGTTGTCTAATAGTTGAGTTTCTGTCTATGTATTGGGAATCATGATAATCGTCTGTATTGAAATTCAGAAGAGGGTGAGTTTTGTCAAGTGGTTCCAGTTTTAAATCAGAAAAAGTTACTGTTTTGGGCATCGCGTTAGCGTTGATAATGGAAGTTAGAAATTCACCTTTTGAGTTAATGTGTACGAGTGCGTTCGGAAGTCGTACTCTGTCAATTTCTTGAGTTGGTAAGATGGCGTCGATGTTAGAAAGATCGCATTTAAGTTTAAAGATCTTTTCTGTGCGTGCCTCAATGGTTATTTTGTTTTGTGTAGGTGTTTGTGAAGTAATATTAGGCTTAACGTTGAGTGTGTCGGGTACGTCAGTCAAGGGTTGATCGTTATCGGGAACTTTGTGTAAAGGGATGGTTTTAAAATTTGTTATTAGCTGTTTAGATTTTAAGTCAACTATGCATTCATAGTGTTCAAGAAAATCTAATCCTAGTATGCCGTCAAACTCAATGTCCAAATCGTATATGAAAACTTTATGTGGGTTACGTGGAGCGAAAGGGATTAAAGTTGATTGTGAGATGGGAATTTTTTCGTGGGTAATACCTTGAATAGTTACCCTTTCAGGAGATCTTTGGGTGAAATTCTTTACGGTATTTTCTTTGAAGATAGAGATACCAGCTCCGGTATCAATAAGAAGTTTAAATTTAGAAGAAGCGTCAAGAATATAGTAGAGATTTTTAGAGTTTACAGTAAGAAGTGGGCTTAAAGAAATAGTTGTTCCGGGAAGTTCAAATCTGGGTTCAGATCGTCGAGATTCAAGTTTTGAATTTGGGTTTCGACTTCGCACAAAGTTGTTGTCGAATCGGGAGGTTGGTCTAGGCTCGGAAGCGCTAGAAAATCCTGATAATCGTGACAATTAAGAGGCTCGACAGGGGTATCGTCAAAAGTTTCTTCGAAGCCTGAATAATTTTGACTATCATCCTCGTAGTCATAAGTATTGTAATTATCGGTATAATAATCCGAATATTGTGAGTAACCATCATTTTGATGTTGATTGAAATGATGTGTCCTTTCAGGACGGTTATTCGGGTTATTCTGTATAACCGAAGGACGAGAATAATTTGGGTTCATTTGAGACCTAAAAGGGGGTCTCTGAAAGTTTTGTGGACGAAACTGTTGTCCTTGTTGAACAGGGGTGTGTTTGAGGGGAAATTTGGCCTTGTTGGTTGGTGAGGTCCAACAGGATTTGGCCTATGGTTTTGGTTGAATTGTTGAGAACCATTTTGATTTTTCAATCGGCAATTTGCGGCTATGTGGCCTAATCGACCACAATGAAGACACTTAAGAGGTTGTGTCGGCTTTCGTGTTTGAAAGTTGGGTTTGAGAGGAACATATTTGTTCGTTTTTTGATCCTCGAAATAAGAAAGTTGAAGCTCTCTCCTAATCCGGGAGTGTGCCTCTAGAAGGTCTTTTGGGTTACTGGCACGAATTACCTGACCTAAACGGGGTTCTAATCCCGTAAGAAGGGTATTCATCACCATTGTATCCACTAGAGTGGTCTGGGCGTCTTTTTGTTCTGGACTAAGCCCAGCGGTTTTGTGGATACAGGAGTGCATTTTCGCACTCAAAACTTGGAGTCGATTATAAAATGTCAGTGGGGACTCATTTGAAAGTTGTTTCAGACGTTGTAGGTCATGAATCAGGGAAGAGAGATCACGAGAATCTCCAAAGTGTAGGGTCAAGAGTTGTTTAATTTCAAGGTATGATCCGGGATTCCTTGAATTAACTAACTGCGCCGCTTTCCCTTTGAGTTTGTTCTTTATATGGATCACTAATAAATATTTTTGATCCGCCGTGGACATATTATATGCGCAATTACACGCATCTATAAAGGTTCCCAAGGAAATTTGGTCGCCTTCAAATTCGGGTATAACGGAAAATATTTCCGTTAACCGATATCTTTCGGTTTCATTGATTACCGGTGTTGGAGAAGCTTGTGCCATTTTTATATTAGTCGATATAAAAGAATTGGAACAAGGGTGTAAAGTTTATAGAATAAAATGTTAAAGGGTATAGAGAATTAATAAAATGTAGAATACGTTAATGGGAATAACGATTGTTTGAATTATAGAACCGTATGGTAATCAATTAAAATAGTAAATTCAAATAAATCAGTTATCAAAAAAAACAATGAAATAAGTAAATCAGATATACCAATATCAATAAAAATAAATCAAATAAATATATCAATAAAATAAAATAATTCAGTTAATGAAATAAATCAATGTTTCATTTGAATCAAATATATCAAAATAAAAATCAAATTGATAAATATGTAAAATCAAATAATAAAATAAATCAATATTAATCAAATCAAATAGATTATATCAAATATTAAAAATCAATGTTCAATAAAATAAATCAAATAATATTTACTTAAAACGAATGACGATTCACCATTACTTACATCAACAGGAACATTGAAAGCGCCGTGTTCTACGTTTGATTGCAGTGAGGACTTCTTCCAGGTTCGTTGTTCCGTTGAGGGATAGGAATCCGCCGCTACCAGTTAGAGTACTCGTGTTCTAGTAACGTTAGACGGATCCTACTGACTGCGCCAATTTGTTATATCACACTTTCAAAATTTCTCTTTTTAAAAAAAGATTTTATTTATAGTTGCACAATTATTAACTTTTAATATAAAACTTGAAAATAACAATATAATACTTTATAACAATAAAAAAGACAAAATGAGTGTTAAACTAAACTAGACAGAACTGTAAGTAATAATGAATGCAGACATAAGGCAATTGAACAATTTATAACATTAGAATGCTGACTAAGCTGTCGCAGCGTTTGCTGTTCTCACGGATGTACGTCGTCGAAGGTAACCTGAGACGACACGTGGATGCTGATTCAGCTTGGGAACTGTTGCTAGATGGTTTCACATAAGTCGATGGAATAACTTATATAACATATATATATATACATGTGGGACGCATACTTTGGGGACAGCTTTTTTTATTGATTTTCTCTGCATACATAGGTCATATAAGAGGTAAATATTCTAAAGAAAAACTAATTTTGCTTATGTATACTTAATTTATGGCCAATATTTAAGAATAATGCATATTTTAGACTTTTTATATCTTACGTATAGTTTAAGGACGGTCCTGATACTATGCGCTACATATATCAAGTGAAAATTTTCTGGACAGTCCTCAATCTATGCGATAAATATTTAGGTCATTCATATATATTCAGTATATATTGGGGACAAACAATTTATATCATAGGCATACTTTGGGGACACATGAATTGTTTGTTGCATATCGTAAAAATTTATTGCTGAAGCACCTACTTTATATTTTACACGCTCTTGCAAAAAATTAAAAGTGGGTATGGTAATTTCATAATTCTTAAAATTTGTTTATTTAATGTCCCTTTGTTCTTTTCTCGAGGACAAAAATATCAATTACCTCAGGTCAACTTTAAAATCAAATGTAAATTATTAATTCAAATATTTTCCAATGAACTTTTATCCATTGCCAATAGTCGATGGCTGCATTGTTACTAATCTTTATATATACATGAGAATGTTTGTCTGTACGTTCTTTATAAAATCCTAAACGGCTGGACCGATTTTGATGAAATTTTTTGCCTATGTTTGGGTGAGTCCCTGGATGGTTTAGATTTACAAATGGACCCGATAGGTGACACTAAGATCGGGTTCTAACTGCTCTTAAACGGCTGGAACGATTTTAATGATTTTTTGTGTGTACATTTGAGTGGGTTCCTGGATGGTTTAGATTCCAAATTGGATCCGATAGGTGGCACTAAGATCGGTTTCAAACTCCTAAACAGCTGGACGGATTTTGATGAAAGTTTTTGTGAATGTTTGGCTGGGTCCTACGATGTTTTAGATTTACAACTGGACCCGATAGGTGGCACTAAGATCGGGTTCTAGCTGCTCCTAAACAGCTGGACGAATTTGAATGTTTTTTTGTGTATGTTTGTATAAGTACATGGATGATTTAGATTCACAATTGGACCCGATATGGGGCACTAAAATCGGGTTTTAACTCCTCCTAAACGACTGGACGGATTTTAATGGAATTTTTTGTGTATATTTAGATGGGTCTATGGACGGTTTAGATTCACAATTGAACCCGGTAGGTGGCACTAAGATCGGGATCTAACTCCTCCTAAACGGCTAGAACTATTTAATGATATTTTTATGTTTGTTTGGGTAGCTCTCTGGATGGTTTAGATTCACAATTCGATCCGGTAGGTGACACTAAGATCGGGTTCTAACTGCTCCTAAGTAGCTGGATGGATTTTAATGAATTTTTTGTGTATGTTTGGGTGACTCTTTGTAAGATTTAAATTCACAATTGAACCCGGCAGCTGCCTCTAAGATCGGGTTATAACTCCTCCTAAACGGCTGGAACGATTCTAATAATTTTTTTGTGTATGTTTTGGTGGCTCCCTGAATAGTTTAGATTCACAATTAAATCCGGTAGGTGGCACCAAGATGGGGTTCTAACTCCTCCTAAACGGCTGGACGGATTTTAATGGAATTTTTTATGTATGTTTAGATGGTTCTTTGGACAGTTTAGATTCACAATTGAACCCGGTAGGTGGTACCAAGATCGGGATTTAACTCCTCCTAAACGGCTGGAACCATTTTATTGATTTGTTTTGTGTATGTTTGGTTGGGTCTTTGGATGGTTTAGGTTCACAATTAAATCCGGTAGGTAGCATTAAGATCGGGTTCTAACTCCTCCCAAACGGCTGGAACGATTTTAACGATTTTTTTTGTGTATGTTTGGGTGAGTCCCTGGATAGTTTAGATTCACAATTGGAACAGGTAGGTCGCACAAAGATCGGTTTTAACTGCTCCTAAAAGGCTGGATGGATTTTAATGATTTTTTGTGTATGTTTGGTTGGGTCTTTGGATGACTTATGTTTACAATTAAATCCGGTAGGTGGCACTAAGATCGGGCTCTAACTCCTCCTAAACGGCTGGAACGATTTTAACGATTTTTTTGTGTATATTTGGGTGAGTACCTGGATGGTTTAGATTCACAATTAGACCAGGTAGGTCACACAAAGAGGAATTCCTTTGATTTTTGACGATTTTCTTTCGCACATTAGTATAGAGTATATTGAATTCTAATATTTAAAGAACATTTGCTGAACCCGGCCACATTTGGGCAGAACAAAAGTTGGGTCAGCTAGTTTATGTATAAAAGTAGAGACAATTTTACTCAGCGTTGTCCTCATTACTTTTAATATACTTTCATCTTGGTGGTTACTTGTATACCTACTGGTAAGGCAAACATTTATTTCGTCATTGGGTTATTCAAGTTGACCATGCTAATAAAATAGTAGCAGGGAATTTTAGTGGGTTTCTCAGTAATCACGATCAGTCCTATATCGAATTTGTTACGAAATAGAAACTAATTAAATAGTCTTAAATATCCGAAATGTTTTAAAATTTGTTTGTTTTTTAATTTGTAAATTAATAAGTTGCTCGTTCTAGTATGACGGCTAATAATAATTAGGTAAGGTTTTTCCAGTAAGGGGTCGTTCATACAATACGTTCTCCTACAGGGAGTGGTGGGAGTATCAGTTAGTGTGACGGGATGTGACAGTGGAGTTGGGAGGGTCTAAGGAAATGTGACGTTCACAATTCATCAAACATTTCAACTTTGATTTTTCTCCCGACCGTTTCATTTTCCGTTGCTATATATTTTAGTTACATTAGTTTACTACTTGATATATTTACTAAGATTTATTTTTCGACATCGACGTCGGTCACAATAGGTTCCTCTCTATATTCAATATCATAGAAAATAACTCTTCCATGTGTTGAATAGAGAGCGCAGATATTCAATAACAGATCATCGTAAACGTTCAAGACTATATACGTCCGATGGTATCATGTAAGTTCTATAATAAATATTGTTATTATGGACACATGATTTTTCTGATACAATAAAACCTGGTTAACTCGAATTTGTAAGGAAATTGATGATTGTTTCGGTCATTCCTTGGTGAAAATTCATATTTTAATTATATTAAAACACTAACCATTGTGGTAACTATTACAAATTTATTATTTTCTTGACAATTGTTTCGCTCTGATGACAGGCTTCGTCAGAATGAAATGTTTACTGTATAATATTAGTGAAGGTAAATATTATTAATATAATTTGGAATTTTGTATTATGTAAGTATATTAAGATTAAGTAAAGGAGACATATTTGTATCAGTTTGGTCATTTAAAAAATGTGGTGAATTTTTATTTTTATTGATCTCAAGTGATTCTAACAGAGTTAATTTTTTACTTTTTTGTTCTAGATGTAAAATTTCGAAAGTAGTTTGTGGAATATGATTTTCATTTAATAAATGGTCGGCAAATGTAGATATGTTGTATTTCTTTTATAGCCTATGAAAATCATATTCGACAGACTACTTTCGAAATTTTACATCTAGAACAAAAAAGTAAAAAATTAACTCTGTTAGAATCACTTGAGATCAATAAAAATAAAAATTCACCACATTTTTTAAATGACCAAACTGATACAAATATGTCTCCTTTACTTAATCTTAATATACTTACATAATACAAAATTCCAAATTATATTAATAATATTTACCTTCACTAATATTATACAGTAAACATTTCATTCTGACGAAGCCTGTCATCAGAGCGAAACAATTGTCAAGAAAATAATAAATTTATGAAAATTACCACAATGGTTAGTGTTTTAATTCTAAGGAAATGCTAAAAATTTCGAATAAATGAGTTGTTAGCGTAATGAGCATTTAGGGATATACATATACAAACGTTTTTACCACTACAATCGTGTCTCATAAGAGAACCTATTTTAAAGGTTCTATTGTATTTATTGCTATATATTTATTTCATCCGTCACTTAGCAGTTAACAAAAGAAACTCTTACATTTCTCAATTTTATGCTAGTCATTAAGTGTACTACTCAGTCTACGTTAGCATTCCTAAGATTTAACAGATTTAAAAAAAGAAGATAGTTCAACCAAAGATTATTTAAAACTAACAAAAAAAGTAATTCATTAAAAAGCAATTAAAAAATGTATTCCCAAAACGGACAGAAAAAGAGAAGGTGGTTGAGCTCTAAAGCTGCTATGCAATTGGGCGTTGAAAGCAGAACGGATGGATGAAGGTGAGGTAAATAGTTGTCGAAAAGAAACTATACTGCAGGAGCGATATGTAAGATTGTTCATACAGTGTGGGACAGCTAAATGGAATAAATTCGATAACGAATAAAGGAGGGCTTGTAGGTAAAAACGCTTGGACACTGCGATTTATATTTTTGAATGCGCATTTTTTCGTAAAAAAAATATATATAGGGTGTGTCTTGTGACTGGTCAATACCAAATTTTTATTTTAAATGCAAGCCCCTGTATATTATTTATTTTTTGGATTCTCCAGAAAATTCTAGACATAATTCATGTACAATGTCCTACACTTATCTCCAACCGTTTCGGAAATATTAAGTGTTTTCAGATTTATTACAAAAATTAATATTAAAGAATGAAAAATATTTATTTTCAAATTCGCTTAGTGAGCAAAAACCATTCCTGCGATTCTTTTTACCGATATGAAAATGTTTATTTTCGCCAAAACTCCTTAGCATCTTGTCTGCCTGCATGACAGTGGTGATCAGTGTCGGTGCTATTGCTGTTAACTGTATGTAATAGTATCACAAAATGGTTCACTTAACACAAATGCACAAAATAACAACTCTACAAATGATTATTTATTTATTTAAGCTTAATTGTCCAACAGTATAAACCACTAACAGAGCAAGTCTATATAAAACTAAATAAAAATACATCTTAAGTAATTAAATCTATGAAACTAAATAAAATACGCTGACTAATTAAATCTATCATAATAAACAAAAAATAAAAAGAAAAAGACAAAAAAAACTCAATTAACGTAAATATTTCAATGTAAGCCGTTCACCGTTGATTCAATCACAGCTTGAACCAGATCTCCAACATGACAAAAATGAATGTCAGAATGCTTGCGCATATTGGTGTAATAGTATCACATATTGTGCATAAGAGATTTGAGCAAAACGTTTGTTCGAGCCCTAGAGCAAAAAAATGTTAAGCTATTTCTGGCCTAAGTTCGAGGTACCAGAAAGTTGATTTTGATAAGTAGTGTCGGTGAATCAATATTATTATGAAGTAGGTTGAACAAAAATTTTAAGAAGGCGGACATTAAGGCTGACAATGAAATCTGATTTAATAATCTGCCATATTCAATACCCTATAGCGGACAGATATTGCACGTATTGAAGTACGGATATTTCCGAAACCTTCTTTGAATTCGGGCTACAAAAACTTTGTGACACTCATAAAAAGGAGGCCATATTATATCTCCGTATTCAAGTTGAGAACGTACAAAAGTATTATATAGTATTTTTAAAGTCACAATATTTGAAAGACCTTGAGAACTTCTTTCAATGAACCCATACAGCAGCATTAGATGTCATATACTCAATATGATTCGTAAAAGCCAGTTTGTCATCAAAATGATACCTAGATGCTTTACTTTTTCTCATCTCTCAAGGAGATTATTGTTAAGATTATATGAGAATTTAGCAAGAGCTGGTGAAACTGATAACACAAGGAAACAAATGGAAGTTTCTCGCTTATTTCACAAAAATTTTTCAAATTGGCCGTTAGTATCATGAGGAAAAATTATCAAAATAAAAAAGTAGTTTCGCGAGCTTGGTCATGTAAGATAGATAAAAAAGTAGCTGCCAATGCTGTAAGTGATAATATGAAATTGGATATTATGATTGAGTTTCAAGAAACACACATAATTCTGATCGAAAAGGAGCCCCACTGTTCAACCTTAGCCACACATCAACTTTTGGAGTATTAAAGGAAAGCAAAATGCATCCCTATAAAATGATGCGGACTCCAGATCACTGTGAGCAAATGGCAAAGGTTAGATAACAATGCGATCAAATTAGAAGCTGTTTTGTTTTCTGATGAAAGCACATTTACACTTCACGGCCATGTTAATCGTCAAAATTGCCACTATTGGTCTAAGGGGAATATCCACTGGATGACAGAGAAACATACGCAATATCCTCAACAAGTTAATGTTTGGGCAGGAATTGTTGGAAATCATATCATTTTCATTCATGGCAACTCGAATGGAGATAAATACTTAGAATTTCTCCAAAATAATGTCGTGCCAACTATGGCAAACTTATATCCTGATCCTGTACACCCAGAAGTTCCTGCCAATACAATATATTTTCAGCAAGATGCAGCACCGCTCCTTTACGAAATATATGGCCGGCAGTACCTGATCCAAATTTTTCCAAATAGGTGGATTGGGAGGCGCGGATCGATAGAAACGTCAGCACGATCTCCTGATTTGACGCCATTGAATTACTTTTTGTGGGGATATGTCAAAACTACTGTATACAAAACTAAACCCCTCAACGTACTAGAATTATGTCATCATTGCATGAAAAATAAGAAAGTTGGTATAGTCACATGACACACCCTATATATTTTTTATTGTTGTAGAAAGTGCGCATTTAAAAATAAAAATCGGCGTGTTCAAGCGTTTTTCCCAACACGCCCTAATTTATTCTTTATCGAATTTATTCCATTTGGCTGTTCCACATTGTATATTTAAATTTTATAACTGAGATAATAGATATTTTTTCAAATAATAAATAAATATAACTATTGGAGTAATATTAGTAGCAATGTATGCGGAATGCGATGTATTTTATATTGTTATCTAGTATTTTTTAACGTTTATTTTTCGATACAAATCGAAGCAATTTTTAAGATGAATAGAAAGATCTTCAAAGATTAATACACTTAAATTATAAGAAATACTAATGTATAGAATATAACAAATTTAATATCGAAATAATTCTATTTAAAACAATATGATATTTCTTATGAAGAAATTTACAGTTGTCGGCTTGCGAGAAAAATCCCAAATAGTTTTTTTTTGTTCTCTAACCTTCGTTTATCTATAAGCAACGTTCTAAAATCCTTCCCAGAAAATATGCTTTGTTTCGGCCGCCGAACTAAACGATTAATTTCGAACGTCGGGGTAGCCGCCAGTAAAAAAATATGAATAGTACTTCAATAAACAACCACAACAGAATTTAATATTTTAATCAGTTTTTAATAAAACTCGAAAATATAAACCCTATTTATATGTATTATTTTTTCTTAAATTGATGTTTGAGAACGAATAATGATATCTTTAATGCTGGGTGGCGACAAAAACAGACTACTATGGTTAGGTTAGGCTTCGTATGCCAAACTTATGATTTAACCCCTGTGTTTTCAAACGGGAATGTTTATCTTATGGGTACTATGAGTACAGGTTTTTGATTTAAATTTTCTTTAAAATAGCGTTACACTCTTTTAATTTGAGCGGCGCCTTGCCTAAAAATTAAATTTTGATTTAAAGTAAATCAATTGACCAGTGTTAACTGTTATTTTATTGATTGAAAATGTGCGACATTCACCTCGATGCAATAGTTTGAACTGTGTTTTTTGGCACTTGTAAAAACTTCTCGGGTACTTTGTTGGCATTCATTATCGATGCGGTTATTTAATTCTTCTAAGAACTCTGATTTGTCTACATTTTCAGATGTTCATGAATAATTAAATCACAGAAAGATAAATTAGGGTGATTTCGTAGACTACTCGATAGCACCCTTCCCCTAATTTTTGCCGTATAGGTATTGTATAAGAAGGGCAAAATTTTTATTTATATTTTCTGCACATATTGTCACTAACTTCAAGAAAAAAGATTTAACTCACTTGTCAAGTTCAAACAATAGCTCAATATAGTATCATTAGGTAAAGCTTGTAATTTCAGTAATTTTGATTTTATGCCTTCCGTGACATCAAAGAATTGAATGCAGAAATGCATACCCTGCAAACTGTGCAAAATGCTTAGTTGCCTGTTCTTCTATTGTTAATAAATGGTGTAGTCATCACTAAAATTAAATTTCCTATTTAGTTGAGATATCATTCACAAGACGAAGCAGTCAAAACAGTAAACACTTTACAATGTTCAAATGTCACTGAAAGAAAACGAAATATTTACTACTCTTGCACACTGGTTGTCTATAAATAACAACTTAATGATTTAGATTTTAATTTTTAATATCATAAACCATTTATAAAATCTCGATCTAATCTAATCGAAAGGACCAAGTAGCATAGAAGTAAATATTCCGCTTAAGTAGGTACTTTACTCTAGATAAAGTAATAACTAAGCATATAGGGCCTTTGTGAAGATGTTTCACAACGCAGTCATTCCTATTTAAAGAAATAAGGGGTTAAAATTACAGCCATGGAATTAATAGACAAACTTGTTGTCAGTTCTTAGGTACTTTCCTCTAGATAAAGTAATAACTAAGCTTATATTGCCTTTGTGAAGATGTTTCACAACCTAGTCATTCCTATTTAAAGAAATAAGGGGTTAAAATTACAGCCATGGAATTAATAGATAAACTTGTTGTCAGTTCTTCATGCAAACTCGTAAACCTCTCATCATAAACGTTGTATATATATATATCAGAATACCTAGTACTAGAATTTGTTGTTAATAGGGCGTTCAATATCTTTATCGGGAATTGATTATGTACCTCTGAGGTTCCGAAGAGTGCTATCGTTTTGAAACTAATTGATTTCACAACATTTCGATAGCTTTAGATCTGCTCCCATCATCGTTGAATGATGTATAATTTAGATCTGTGGCATTATTAAATGCTTATGAACTCATGTTTCAAACAAACGGCGTGTAATAATTCCAAATTTGCACAAATGGCAACAATTTTTCGCAAAGAACATCAGAAGAATTGTTCAATCAGAACGAATCTACCTATTTTGTTGAATTATGGTGGGTTTATATTACTTATACTGATGTCAGTAGGTCACAAGTATCAGTGTTTAGTGTCTAAATTGCCCTTTAAGCAATTTATGGCAACAACTAGTTTTGCATGTCTTAGTCAAAATTGTAGATCACAAATTAATTCTAAACATACCCATACATTATTTTTCACACATATCAACAATATTAGTAAAACAAATGATTTGAAGATTTTATGTTACGCTGTTGAAGCATTAACAATTTATTGTAAAAATAAATAAATAGTCGCGATATTAATTTTGTGATCAATAAAAATGAAGGCTAAATTAGTATGTTTGGTAATAATATTTTTATATGTATAATATACCACAACAGGCTTCAGTAAAAAGCTCAAAATATTTACCAAGGAACTGACAGTTTCTATTATAAATAAAATAATAATGTCATTATAGGTTAACTAAAAGACAAAACAAAAACAAATTGAAAAAAAATAAATCTCGCTTTAGTTGGCCTTGACTCCAACAACGATTTTTTTATAAAGTACTTGCCAAATGAAATTAGAGCACACATAGTTTCAAACAAAATTAGTTTCACAAATGAAGAACAACAAGATATGTTAAGTTTGTTACAAATTAGATGGAAACAGTACGATAACAGGCCAAAAGTATTTTGAGTTATATCTGAAAAAGCATCAGCCGCATAGACCATTATGTATTTTTTTTTTCGAATATTAATTAAGTGCTCAAACTTAACACCTTCTTCTTGAGTACACAAAGGAGTACGTCGGTTTAAATTAGTGACATTACTAATAATATCTCTTTTTGTAATCGATCTGAATTGTGTAATGATAATTTTCCTAAATTCTTCTATCGTATACTCTGCTTTTCAAAGTGCCTCAGAAAAATGTATTCAGACTTGTAATGTCGAAACACCTTGCCGGCCATATTACCGACCCCGAATTCTCTACCCATTTATGTCGAAAACTTTGATCTAAATAATCACAAAAAGCTCTAATATTATGTGGAAGGGCCTCGTTATGCTGGAATCCGCACCTAAAATAGTTGATAAGCGAGAACTCATCGATATTCACCAAATTAGGTTCTCAAGAAAGTAGGATAGGTTTCCTTTGAAAGTCACTTGAAAAAATTAGCTCCGAATATTTGATCATTACAAATTCCAGCCCATACATTTAAACCGACAACGATTTTGCGGCCTGACTTCCCTATGGTGTCCAGGGTTACTTTGTCTCCTAATATTATTTCTATGGAAGACGCTACAGTTTGAAAAAACACTTTCGTCAGTCCAAATAATGGTTTTCAAGAAATCCCGAGTACGATTCCTATTTGAGAGCCAATGCTAAAACTACATTCCTCAGAATCACCTGGATTTATATTAGAAAATGTACATTTCCCAGAACTGGTAAATGTTTATTTATATATTTTAATTTACTTCCTTTAAACTTCCTCCAATCGCTAGTCTGTGCTACACCCACATCTGACGAAACATACTAGTTGATTTTAAACGGTTGGTATTTATCTAAAAACCATAGCGATAAAATATTCCAATTTTTTAATGTTAAATTTATGAAATTTTGTTTTACCTCCACACTTTTTCTATCTCCAATTTTCTATTTTTTTGGAATTCTTCGGAAGTATTCGGAAAATTTAATAAAAAAAACACTAAAGCACAAGCACTAAGTACTTAAGCAATTTTGGCCCCAATTAACTTCGTCATATCTCCTGTAGTTTCCGAGTGGGTGTCGTTTCGAATTACCCTGTATAGTAGGTGGTTTATTTTATGTCGTATTTGCTGTTTTTTGTTTTTTATGTTAAAGCCATATTTAGAGTTACTGAGTATGTTGGAGACCAAATGCAGAACCATAAAGAACTGGTACGTCTCCTCGTAGATTCCCTTGTCGAATATATAGTTCCTCGGTCTGTAAAGTTTCTAATTCAGAACTTATGCTAATATTTTTTTATGACGCAGCTATGATTTCGCAACTTTTGTTTGTGGAGTTCTAAAACAGTTACCGCACCTACATAAACAACGGCAAGGCATTCAGCAAGATTTGGACTTATGTTAGTTTATTTGCAATAATGTCATTAAATCTCTTTAAAATATTGTTTATCTGTCTATTAATTTTCAGTAGCCGTTACTTGGTACTGATAGAGGTTTTTGCCTGCCAAAGTAAATGAAGTTTACCTTTAAACACGTTTCTTCTTGATCTATTAAACTGGTGCTCATGATTTCGTCATTTTTATTATGTGATGTTTCATTGAGATCTGGCTCTGGTTGACTCATTCCCACTACAATTTCAACTTCTCTTCTTCTCGTATTTATCGTTCATTTCTAGTGTTTATGAATAACTGTCGCCTCTGATCTAAGGTATTCTAATATGACTTGTTACTTAATTGTGGAATTTTTTGGGGCATTGCCTTATAGAGTTCCATATTATACGGTCTGTGGGCCGTTTCCATTTTATTCAACTTCCGCGGTTTCTTACCAGTAGGTGTGTCTTGGGTGGGTCGAACAGTGCGTTCGGCAGACCTTTTAGAGTTGGCTTTTTTTGCATTGTTATCAATTCGTTGTTTCCTTGCAGGTTGTGTAGTAGGTCCAATCCGTGATACAATACAATATACTTTTCCTAATTTCGTCTGAGATGATCTGTATAAACTGGTCTTAGAAAAGTTCTGAGGACAACTTTTATTTGCCTCGAACTCCACAGTAGTATTACTAAGATAATACAAAACTTTTTACCCCAATCGCAATACCTTTTGGTGTTAGGTTGAAAAATATTGTGTTGTTTCTGTTATAAACCAAGAGCTCTACAGGTTTTCCAGTAGCATTAGTATTATAAATGATCCTTTTAATTTATCATACTCTCCTTTGTATATTTAAACATATTCCCATTTACACCAACTCATTTGTTATTCCTAATTTCCCAATATTTCAAATGTGCTGTCATGAATTTCGTTCTTATTGTGCAACAAATCATAGCGACCGAATTCCACTAATGTAGAATGATGCCGCCCTTCCAAGACAGAATACAATAAATTGATACATTAATTTCTTGCGAACTTTTTTATGCAGCTTTATCTAAAAGCTGGGTTGATAAAAAAAATAGACTGCAATATCTACATTAAACATTGGTAACTCATAATATAATATTACACTCTGCGTATGATGTATATATTTTCTCCACAGAAAAGTAAACATTTCGGTCCTCTTCACCAGTTCTGTTATATTCATTTCTTATTCTGCAAATCAGAGTTTTCACGTCACTAATATTTACGTCACAGGGTCACATCAGAAATGGCGACTCGTAAGTATGGGAGAAAAAGCATACAGAAACCTGTACTAGAGTTTTGGACACACTGTATTATCTGGGCTGTATAAACTACTATTTCCATGCTTTTGGAAGCTCACTGAACTTGAGGGTCCTGGAGAGTGCAAACGCCCCACCGCCCACACCTTTGGGCCTGCTCTTTACTCACTAAATACTTTGTTAGTGTACTAAATACTAAATATGAAAAAATATCTTCAGACATTTCTCACTCATTCATGCAACATGTTAAGAAGTAAGTTGACTAAAATGGTCCTGAAATATAGGGATATCGGTGACCCAAATCATTTAAAATATTTTGTGGCATTTTACAGAGAAAAAAATGGTAAAATATGACGTAACTATTTCATAAAGTACTAAAGGGAAAAATATTATTACAGAATTAATATCTGAAATACTTCTTTATTGTGAATATACGCATATTTCCGAAAGATGAATGTTGACATTCTTCTATCCCCCCCACCCCCATGTAAGAAACTGTAAGACACAACTTCATATTCATATTATTAAAGACAACAAAAATGTCAAATTTTTGAGGCTTTAATTTTAATAATAAGTGGTAAATTTAGATTTCTTCTACTTTACACGCATCTTTCACTCCACTCTCCTAAACAATATATCTGAAAAATATAAGCAATACATATTTTTGAAGGAAATTATCTATCTTCAAAAAAGATTTGAATGCAAAATTTTCCTCAAAATATTTCCGCATAAGTATTGATCCCTTTTTACAATTTAATTTTTCACAGTTGGAATCTTGTAACATAAACCAATCTGTGTCTAACGGGGAAGGAAATATATTTTTAAAAGATACTAGCTGCTCTACAATAAAGATCTCATTATTATTTTTCGTTAAATTTACTCTTTCAAAAGTTATTCGACTTCCAGAGTTTTCTTAGATTAGTTAGTACATATTTAAAACTGAAATACTTTTCTGTATGTTAGAATTGTTTAAGATAATATTCCTTAATTAGTTTTTTCGTTACTGCAAGTAAATGTTCTGAGTTAAATAAAACTGTTAGATTATTATACAGTGTGTTTCTAAAATAGGATTCCAAACTTATGTTGTGTATTGAACTCATTCAAATAAGCCAAAAAGTCCCTATTAAAATGTGCCCTAAAACGCACCCTTACTAATTTATATGCACTTAAAAGGCTCAAACAAAAACTATTTGTTTTCCAGTCTCACCACTTTTACTAATAAAAGACTGCAAATCTCAATTAACAGTTAATTAATAACTAGAATGGTTAAGAGTTGTGGCAACGTCAGTATTTTATTTGTCATAGTAAATAGAGATTTTTGTAATGTATGGCCTAATTAATAACTTAGAGAGCACAGTAATTTTCAAGCTCAATGTACTTGAAAACCATTGGAAATATCGATTTGGACAAACATAATATTTTTTAGATAAAATTGTTAAGATTTTATAAATCTGTAGAAAAAATGGTAAAAAAATTGAAATGAAAAAATACGGGCTGAGAACACTAAATAGGACGCTTATGATTTACATACGGAGTAGTTATTTATTATATATTTATTATATTATTACATAATCTCCACAGAGGTCATCGGAGCTACCTGTTCGTGGTTTTGGCATAATACCTAAAACTAATAATATATAAACCTATCCTATCGAAAATATATACTTAACATAAAGGAAAATATCTAAAAATACATAAAATAAAAAAGAACTTAAAAGAAAAAATAAATAAATAAAACATAATTTTTCAGGAGTTTCGATAACAGATAATAAATAAAGATAATAAGCTTTATTAATGATCCAGTTTTTTAACTTATTTTTTATTGTTTTCTGAATGTTATTTGTGGCATCTTCTAGTTTATTTTAGATTTTCTTGGGAATAATACCACATCAGAGTTCAAACTTGTGTATATTTTAAAACCAAACGTTTCAAAATCCTGTCGGATTTCGTTTTCAATGGATATAAATTTATATTTTATTATTTTTATAAATTTTTATAAATTTATATCCATTGAAAACGAAATCCGACAGGATTTTGAAACGTTTGGTTTTAAAATATACACAAGTTTGAACTCTGATGTGGTATTATTCCCAAGAAAATCTAAAATAAATTATTTTTTATTGCAGTTACATTACTTAACGCTTTTAGTTCATTTGGAAGACTGTTGTATACATTTCTTGTTCATATAAAACTGCGTTTCTTACTGACTGTTTTAGATCTATGCGGGAGAAGAATGCTCTTGCTTCTCGTAATACTGTTTGAGTTCAGGAATTTTTCTTAGTGATATTTTAAAGATTCAAGTGAGAAGAGATTTTTAATAGTCTCTTCTGGTGGCTTTGCAGACGTTTTGTAGCGTTGAAGTAAGCTCCTCCCAGGCAATGATTCCATAGTTGATCATACTGTGGAAAAGTGCGTAATACAAATTCATCAATGTGTCCTTTTTCATTATCTTGGAGAGATTATAGAATACAGAACAAACAAACGTAAGAAGTTATGTGAGACCCATTCATTTTTCGTATTTATGTTAGATCGTTTTATCAATAACAAAAAAAAAACAGTTTTGTTAGATCCCTTTGAAAGGAATATAACTAACTGCCTAAGGGTGCGTTTTAGGGCACATGTTAATAGGGACTCTTGCCTTATTTTAATGAGTTCTATGCACAGCAGAATTTCGGGACCCTATTTTAGAAACACCCTATATAATTAATTAAATATTGTTAATGTTATAACTATATAATATTTGAAAAAGCTTATCAAGTAGATTGTAAATTTTTCTATAGAACTTGATAATATCTAATGGGCAAATAATATAAAAAAAATCTTATGTTAAATCCTTTTCAAATACCAAACTACCTCCATTACAACATTTCGTAAGATACTAGCAGACACCCACGCACCCTCAAATATCTTAGGTAATTTGTGGATGTTCCATTGACTTATTTCAAACCAAGCATGAAATATTTTATGATATGTGCATGTTTCCTTGGTTTTTATTTCAAATTTAAAGTTCAAACTCGGAAGTAGTGTGTGGTAAACAGACGAGGATTTAATTAATAAGAATTTACCTATTTATTATATTTTAATATCACAAATGTGAGTATTGTTACTTTCTGAACCTTTAAACTGAAGTGAAAATATTAAGTAATTCCTAATGTTTAGATAAAAATAATGTCGCTTTCAATTTACGACAATTCCAGGGATCCTATTTCTCAGCAATGTTTGTCGACGCGACGGCAGCGTAGTATAAAAACCTTTCTTAAAAATTCCGTCCGGTGATACAAGAACTGTTTTATATTTTGTTGTCTAGTCAATACCTACGTATATATGTAATTTATCAGGTTGATAACGAATGGTGGAAGCCGCTTTGTGATATTCGATTATTATAATGAATGAAATTAAATATTTTGTAATAATATCGCGTCTCTATTAATAAACAGTCACTAATTTCGACATTAGACATGTCATAAATATAAATTAATAAGGTAAAAAAACATGGTGCATTTCTGGATAAAGAATATATAGTGTGTGACAGGAAACTGGCTATTTGAAAAAGTCAAATATGTTCCTGTTTACATCTTACATCTAATTGATCATTAAGGAGTTTTTTCTTTAGCATTAAATAATAGGTTTGATAAATTAATTTGCGGTTTAAAAGTAACTCTAATATTTTGTCTAGATCAAAATTCTAGATATTCTCTCTTAGAGTTCCGAAATGCATAAGTGATACTAATGTTACTGGTTGTTCAGAGTATTTAATAAGGGGGTAAATTAATTAATTGACAAATTGTTGTTGTTTTCCTAACATAAGATGATTAGTTATTTTTCGTTTATATCCGTTATTATAACCTCTCGACCTAATAACCTTAAGATCAATTTCTAAATCATTTTTTTACAATGGTAATGTAATTTTTTTTATTACTGGATTTATATTAGTATTTTTCGGGATATTGACTTATATCATATATATTTGTGACATGAAAAGATACTAGAATTCATTTTTAAGAGATTGTATGTTCAGTGATTAACCGGGACAGTTCTAATGAATTTTTCATTGAATGAGGAGCTTTTAAACGATTTGAACTCTGAATTCAATTAAAGAATTGGGAATGATCTTTGTAGCATAAAAATGTATTTACCACGCTACTAAAATTTATTTATAAGATGTTTATTAATGAACTGAGAACCAAAGCTGTCCAAAAATATAAAAAAGTCATGTTTTAAACTTTGTATATTATCAAGGTAGTATACAATTTCTGATAGTTGCATTCAAGGGATATATTAAATATTTCTCCTAATAGTGGACTGATACACACCGAGTCGGGGTAGGATTAACTACTATAAAATATATATCATTTTAGAGAGTTGGGATAAAATTGTCTGTTTTTCAACTCTTATTTGTTTATAACTATTTCCACAACTTTATGAGATGGCGCAAATGGATATATTTATTATACATATTATTTACAACCTACAAAAATCGGGTGTATTCCCTGTCTTTCATGAAATTTTTTTCTGTTCTCTTATTGAAACCTTTCTGCAAATCAGAGTAGTATATTGGTATTCATGTAACTATATGGTTATTTATTTATCAGTGTACTAAAGTGCCAAATTTGAAAAAATATCTTAAGGCATTCCCAACAAATGCAGGAAATATTTCGAGAAGTGAATTCACTAAAATGTTACTGAACTTCTTACGATTATGTAAAATTTCATAAATAGATTTAAAAAATAAAAATATTTCACATTATTTCATGAACTACTTTAACATATTAGTGTTTCTGAAAACATTTTAGAAATATTTCAAACACTTTAAATAAGTCATGATAAATTACAGAATTAATTCCTGTTATAATAGGGACAAACGTTATAAAATATTTCAAATCACTTTTTTTCGAGAATATACGAATATTTAAGGAAAATTTGCATGTTTGCTTGGTTATTATTTCAAGTTTCAAGTTAATGCTCTTTATAAGTACATATTAGATGAACGAGGATTTAAGAATACTAACGGTAGCCCAGTGGTTGAAATTCGACCAGAATTCATTAAAATGTTATGTTTGAACTTTGAGGATTATTGAGATTTTTTTGTCAAAAGGTATATATCTATAAGAAATAAACTCGAAGCACCTTGTGTCTGAGTGTTTGACACCTTTACTGGCGATGTCTGTGTTGTAGCAGGTTTCGCTACAGGAGGTGGCCGCGTCGTTGACGTCTGATATTTGTCATATTCTGACTTAATGGCGTGTGCCAGTTTCTTGATCTCATGATGTACATTGTGCCTAGGCCCAATGAACTTCAAGAGCTCATCGATCTTTGCTCCTAATTTGTTTGGAGCGCCACTCTCAGTTGTGGCCCTTTGGGAGGCGTCAACTGCACTATCCGCCTTTTGGAGGACTTGGCTGAATAGTGTCTTGCTGCCAGCTCTAGTTTTAATGGTCGATGTTGTACCATTAGCAGTGTTCTTATTCTTCTTGTCACCATGTGACGGAACCAGTGATAATTCGCTCCCCCCAGAATCCGTGGAGCGTGCACCGGCCACCGAGGCTTTCACTCGATCGGAACCGGTGGTGGGATTATCCTCTGCAGAGGTACCCACCTGGGGTATTAAGTTGACCTTATCACCCATATCCATGAATGGTGTGTGTGTGTGTGTGTGTGTGTGTGTGTTTTTTTTTTTTTTTTTTTTTTTTTTTTTTTTTTTTTTTTTTTTTATCCGAAGAGGGGGAAATACATTGCGTACTTAGCTAGCACGTGCTGGCCGTCGTGCGGGACTCCCGATGCAATGACTTCAAAGCAAGATTAAATCGTTGCATTGAAGCCAGTATAACGTATACCCGCTAAAACCCTAACCTCTTTCTCCTACAACCATGGTCCCCTGCGGCACTCTTTGTCAATACTACTTCGCAAGGGTGGTTCATTGCAGATGTTAACTGCTCTTACATTGAAAGCCTCTAAAGCCTACTCCTCGAAGGTATTGCGGAGGTCTTTGAGGATAGTCTCCGCGTAATCTGATACCAAGTTCCAGGCTTGCGGGCCCTTCAGCATGGCTTCTACTAATTGTTCTGGAACGATATTAGTCTCCAGAATCCTCTCCACTTCGGCACGTTGATCCTGAAACCGGGGCAGGAGAAGAACACGTGTTCCGCGTCCTCTATCACGTCCGTACAGTGTGGGCAGTTTGGGGAGTTTGCCCTCCTGAACCTGTGCAGGTATGCTCGAAAGCATCCATGTCCAGTCAGGAGTTGAGTGATGTAAAACCCAACCTCCCCATGCTGGCGGTTGACCCAACGACTGATGTTAGGTATCAATCGATATGTCCACCGGCCTTTTGTAGAGCTGTCCCACCTCTCCTGCCATTGCCCTAGACTCATGGCTCTTTCATCGCTGTTTCTTGTCGGCTGGTCTTTTTCTAACTTTCTGCGGTAAAGCCGTCCCCTTTCTGCAGCCAGGATGTCGATTGGTAGGGTAGAGGCAATCACACTCACCGCCTCATAAGACACAGTGCGGTAGGATGATGCCACTCGAATCGCTGAGAGCCGCTGGACTGATTCCATTTTCCGGCGGTACGATGGTAGCTCGAGCGATTTCTCCCATACCGGTGCCCCGTACAACAAAACAGAAGTAGTTACTGTTGCCAGTAGCTGTCTTCTTATCTGTCTAGGGCCTCCGACATTCGGCATTATTCTAGATAATGCCCCCTGTACCCCAGCTGCTTTCTTGCTGGCCGCGATTATGTGCTCTTTGAAGTTGAGCCGTGTGTCCAGGAGCACCCCCAAATAGCTGATGAAGGGCTGCGACTGTATGTAGGTGTCGCCTATTTTGAGGGTGATGGTTTCCCTTGCCTTTCGACTGCTAACAAGAAGTGTTTCGGTCTTTTGCTCTGCTAAACTCAAGTCCGCTGAGAGCATCCAATGCTGAATTGTGGCTATAGCGAATGAGAAGGTTGTTTGTATCTCCTCTATGTGCTTGCGCACTATGATCAATGCCACATCATCGGCGAATGCCACTAGCCTGACGCCCTCAGGCAGACCGAGCAGGAGCAGGTCGTTGTACATTACGTTCCATAAGAGGGGGCCAAGAACAGAGCCCTGAGGTACACCTCCTGTGATCTTATAGTCGACTTGCCCATTTTCAGTTTGGTACAACAAGATGCGATCCTTGAAATACGCTGAAACCATTCTGCGCAAGTACTGCGGAACTTCCATCCTGGCAAGAGCCTCCAAAATGCGGTCCCAGCGGGCCGAGTTAAAGGCGTTCTTGATATCTAGGGTGGCTATTAGACAGTACTTTTTTCCACCTCTTTTCCATCTCTTTCCCGAGATAGCCTCTCTGGCGATGTTGGTAACGAGTTTCACGGCATCGATGGTTGATCTCCCCTTTCTGAACCCGAATTGGTTGGTGGAAAGTTTCGGCTCAACGTAGGGCTCCAGCCTATTTGCTATTATCCTTTCAAGGAGCTTTCCCGCAGAGTCCAACATACAGAGGGGACGATATGATGACGGTTCGTCGGAGGTTTCTTTCCCCCTTTAGGTAGGAGCACAAGCCTCTGCTTTTTCCACTTAGTCGGGAAAACCCCCTGCTTTAGGCAGGTCTCATACATGTGTAGAAACATGTCAGGCCTATTGGCTATGGCGCATTTTAGCGCGATGTTAGGTATGCCATCTGGACCGGGAGCCTTACCGTTTTGGAGCCGGTTGCATGCGCCCATCAGCTCATTCATAGTCACTGATGGTATATCTTCGTCCCTCACCTGCCACGAAGGATAAGCGGGTAGCTCAGGCTTCGCAGGAAACAGGTGAGTGACAATGCGGTGCAATGATTCGGGGCAGTTCGTTGATGTCATGGGAGGGGCCTTAATTTTATGCATCACGATTTTATACGGTTTTCCCCATGGATCTTGATTAACTTCGTCACACAACTCCTTCCAGTAGGATCTCTTGCTTGAGAGAATGGCTCTTCGTAGTTGTTGTCTTTTGATCTCATAGTCGAGCCTTAGTTCTTCTGTTGTGACCCTGTCGCGTCTCCGTTCTCGTTGATGCAGCCTTCGTGCTTTGAGACACTCTCGTCGGTGTGTGAGATCGTGTCGTTCCACCAGTAAACTGGTGGGCGGCTGTTGTTCTGCCGTCTCCTTGGCATGGAAGCATCGCAGGACTTGACAACGCTTGTCATTACCTCTTTGGCAGTGGCGTTCTGCGCTTGTTGCTATTGACAATGGTTCCTGCTCCATAACCAAGGCGAATGAATCAGCATCGAAAGCATTTTTGTTCCAACCGACTGGCTGTGACCTCGCACGACTGACACACAATCTTCGTTTGGGAGTGGTGTTGATTTCCCATATAATAGCTTGGTGGTCGCTATTAGTAAACTCCTCATCGACCCGCCACTCACAGCCCCCTTTAATTAGGTTGCTGCTAACGAATGTCACATCGATAATGGAGCTGGCTGTGCCTTTGCGATATGTGCTTACGGCTCCTGTGTTGAGGAGTACCAGGTTGAGCGAAGACATGGTCTCAAGGAGAGCTCGTCCTCTCGCGCTCGTTTCCCGGCATCCCCAGTCAATTGCCCAGGCGTTGAAATCTCCTGCGATGGCGACCGATTCACGCTTCCGTACATCCTCCGCCAAGGTGTCCAAGAATAACTCGAACTCCTCGAGCTGTGCACTAGGAGGTGCATAGCAGCTATAGGAGTGAACCCCTCCCACTTTGGCTCTCACAAGCCATGGTTCGGGGGTATTTGGGAGTTGTTGGAACGGAAGTTTACCGCAAGCCCATATCGCTGCTCTGTCCGTTGTGTCATTTACCCAGGACAGGGTGTCGAAGTTTTTGTACTGCTCGCAGATTATGGCTACGTCGCAATCCAATTCCCGCACCCGCTGTACCAGTAGGTCTTGGGCTGCTTCGCAATGGTTGTGGTTGAGTTGCAGTACTTTCATTTACGGGCTTGTGCTGCTCTCATCGCCTGTTGGTAGATCGGACATTTTCAACTACCCGCAACGTGCCGGCAGTCTGACCTACTATCTTTCTCTTTGCAAAGTAAACACTTGGCAGGTTGTTGACAAGCCGAGGCATTGTGACCAGCGCCTCCGCATCTGTGACAACAACTGCTTCGGTCAGTCTTGCCTCTGCACGCCTGGGCGTTGTGCCCAAAGTGCCAGCATTTGAAGCACCGTCGAAGGCTGATCCTCTCGCGAACACGTACTGTGCCCCACGCAAGTTTCAGCTTTCCAAGTGCGATGGCTTTCTTGGCCTGGACCTCTGGGAGACAAACAACTGCCGTTTGTGTTGATCTATATGCCCGTCGAAGTGATTTCACTGCCTCCTCAGTGATCTCTGCCAGGCCGTCGATATTATCTTTGAGCAGGTTTACTACCTCTTCCTTGGTACTGATCTCGTCCAGGTCTTTAATTTCAATCTCGATTTGCGGTATTCGAGATTGTACAGTGGCCCCGCTTGGGAACTTATTCTTGATGGCGTTACAATAGCGCTCCATCTCCTGAGCGTCTGCCTTCGCGAATAACAAAAGGAGATCTCCCTTAGCTGTTCGTCGGATCTTATTGACTTTTTTGCCTATATCCTGCAAGGTGGGATCATTCTTGATACCTCGCAAGATATCTGCATGGGAGCTCTTCTCGCCTTTCTTTATAAGCAGCGTACAATGTGGCGCTGGTTTTTGCTTATTGGTCCTCGGGCCTTTTTCCTCTTTACCACTTGCCAGTCAGTCGACTGGTTTGCAGGTTGGTTTTTGGTCTGCGGTTTAAACTTGGATTTTAATCCATTGTTTCTCTCCGCTTCTGAATTGACCACCCTACTTGTTGTTCCCTGGGTGGTTTGCCCGATGTTCTGGCGACCTTCCTTACCGGGCTTTAGCTTGCTAGCTAGCACCGGTGAGTTTTAAGTGGTGAGGCTACTGAAGGCGAGGCCTTCGGTGGTGAGGTCCTTGCTACAGAGGCTACCTGCTTTGGGCCGCCGGTGTTGATGCATTTTGAGTTAGCTGCTTTTGAGGCAGCCGCTTACCTTTTTGCTGTCCACCTTGTGTCTGAGTGTTTGACACCTTTACTGGCGATGTCTGTGTTGTAGCAACAGGAGGTGGCCGCGTCGTTGAATATTTGTCATATTCTGACTTAATGGCGTGTGCCAGTTTCTTGATCTCATGATGTACATAAAAACCTCAAGAGCTTATCGATCTTTGCTCCTAATTTGTTTGGAGCGCCACTGCCTTTTGGAGGACTTTGGATTGTCTTGCTGCCAGCTCTAGTTTTAATGGTCGAACCATTACTAGATATGTGACGGAACCAGTGGCTCTCCGTGGAGCGTGCACCGGCCAAGGCTCACTCGATCGGAACCGGTGGCGGGATTATCAGAGGTACCCACCTCACCTTATCACCCATATCCATAAATGGTTTATTTTCGCCTTCCCCAATCTGATTTTGGTCCTGAGGCCTCAGTATCCCCATTGTGGAGAGCGTTTGGCGCCCGGTAGTGGATTATTATATATATATATATATATATATATATATTATAATAATATGTTGTGTGTGTGTTTTTTTTTGCACTCTTACTCAATACTACTTCGAAGGGTGGTTCATTGCAGATGTTTAACATTGGAAGCCTCTAGGAACGTATTGCCGAGGATAGTCTCCGCGTAATCTGATACCAAGTTCCATGGGGGCCCTTCAGCATGGCTTCTACTATTTGTTCTGGAACGATATTAGTCTCCAGAATCCTCTCCACTTCAGAATCCTCACAGGAGAAGAACACGTGTTCCGCGTCCTCTACCACGTCCGTACCAAGTTTGCCCTCCTGAAAGTATGCTCGATCCATGTCCATGTGTGTGAGTGCGTGGGTGTGTGTGTTTGTGTGTGTGTATCATTAATTAATTTATGGCTAGTTGATTTGTTAGTTAATAATATTATCAATTAGTGTATCATTATGTTTGAAACGCCATATTGTAGTGTTTTTCACCTAGATCCTTATTAGTACATGAAAATATGTGTTGGATGTTGTTGTTCAATCGCGAATGCACGTGTAGACTAAAAATATTATATCTAATAATATCTCGTGGCTTAATCCACATTAGCAATAATCCCATTCTAACAGGTTTAACAGGTTTAATTCGAAAAAATTGTTGAAAGTGTTAGTAATTCGTTTTACATTTATTTTTTTGTTTTTTATTTATTTTTAGTCCTTCTTGTTATAACAGTCATAGTTGTGGCTGAATTCTTTCCCTATTTTTTTTCGAACGTTATAAACAATATAAAAATGAAACTTTTATTTAACGCCGTTGATGGAAAGATTTATACTCCTGTAATCGATTATTACGAGATAAAAATGCCAATATTTAGTAGTTTTAAGTATAAAAAAGTTGCGTTTTATGCCACTTTTTGGGCCACTCGGAAAGATATTGTGCCCTGGCACCCAACTCATTGTGGCCATATCTACGGTTGCATTTCCTCTGATGTTTTGGCAATTAAGACAATGACATCAGTAAATCTCAGGGTTCCGAAGTTCCGAAAGATGGCTTCTAATGCTGCCTTGAATACATTCGGTTGTACCACAAACATTTTGTCTGAATCTTAACTTTGTGAGAAATTTTGGGCTGGCTTCAAATTTTTGATATTGTAGGTTTGGGTTCCCTGTATGTGCCAGACGATTCTAAGTACAGCTTTTCTATAAGTTTTTCACTGAGAGTGTTGATTGCTGTCTTTGGAGATATTGTGGCGAAAGTTTTCTAAAAATGTATAATGGACAGGGCAAGATGTTTATAAAATTTGTTTGTTCGACTGATGACTGTCCTTAGAGTATGATGTTTAAGTAGCGATGAAATCATTGCAGGATTTGACTTGCTCTTATGGTTACCTGGAAAGACGCGTACTTTTTACTGTGTTTTGTGTAGGGGTCTCACTTGTAATTTGTAAGTCCGAATGTCCTGTTTACTACTATTTATGTGGATGAATACTTTAAGGCACACTGTTGTATATCATAAACTACTACTTACTCAATTAATTATGCAATTAAATATGTACGGAATCCCTAAACTTATTTGGAGGCGTCGGAAAATCCCAGTTAGGGTATACAAAAAGTAATGTTACTTTGTACTTTTTTAAAGATAATGTTTTTATGTCGAGACTGAGACTTAGCATTGGAGATTTTCTGGATAGTTGGGAAGGTAGCAAAAATCTTGTCTATTGTTAACTATATGCCTATATTAATGTTCATATTCGTGATGAATTACTATTATTACATGAACTTATTGCTACATGGACGTCTCTCAGATATTTTATTCAGTTTAAGATGCTTGCAGTTTTTCTGATGGTGAATTCATGTGGTTCATAAATAAGTTAAGACCATCAATTTCAAATGTAGAAATGCGGAGATATCTACGTTCTATTTCATTTGTGATTTCTAAGTATGTTTCATGTCCTATAACTAATGACAATATATATATATATATATATATATTCAGTTACCTACAAGGCAGATTGAGGCCCCGAGTATCTAGACTCTGAAACTCTTTTTCACTTTTGTATAATAAGCAGGAGTCGAAACGTAGTATTCAATAAATTCAGACGCGGTTCTCAAACCTAGCTTAGTTCATATATATATATATATATATATATATATATATATATATATATATATATATATATATATCGAACAATTTACTATTGAAAGTATTAATAACTAATAGCTAAGATTTCTTTATTTCAAACTGAAGGGATTGATTACAAAAAAAGAAGTTAACGTAAGATTGTCTACTAAATAATTTATATTTAAAAAAGAACCGACTTCAAGTGACTTAAAATAAAAACCGCTTAGAAACCGTGTGCCATCAATCACTATTTTCTGACATATATTCTTTTTTTATCTACAAATCTATTTATTATTTTAGGGTATTCTTATCTGTCTCCCTCTCTTTTTCCCTCTCTGTCTAATTTGTTATTTTTTTAAATATTTTCCAAATACTTTTTAACTTTTTAATTTGTTTTATAACTTTCTATAAGTGTAACTCCATTCACCCTATATTACAACAACCTTGTATTTGTTTCTGTGTATTTTTCATCCAATATAAAGTATTTGTCTATCATTTTCTGAACCACCCTGTACAACTACAATTTAACTCCACACAATTTTACAACTGCCCTGTATAAGTATTAATCCTTTCCACCCTATTAACTGTTTCTATCTTTCTATTTAAATCATTTTGTATACATATAATTTTACTTCTCCCCATATGTCAAGTATAAGCAACTACTTATGTCCCACACTATATTACATTTTTCAACCACCCTGTATAACTATAATTCCACTCCACCTTATATTTCAACCATCCTGTATATGCAGCTGCTTCTAATATTTTTTCAACCACCCTTTATTACATTAACTCTATTCCACCTTATATTTCATATGCCACCAACCATATGCCACCTATATTTCAACTGAGCACACTGCTTGCTGCTTGAATATTTCGAAGCACGCACACACACACCTACCACCTTATATCGTATAGAAAAGATCGGTCATATGACAGTTTGTCTTTTTGATACACTAATGGAATATTTTGTGCCATTTCACTCGACTGTAAGCCCCGTAAAATGAACACCGTTACAAACACCCTGTATACTTTCATGGCATATCTTGACATTTAAGAAGATATTTATGACATTTACGTTGATATTTACCGTTTTTTTGTACATATTTTTCTGATTTTCAGAAAAGTGGTTTATTTTAAGTTATAGAAAATTATACAGAATCAAGCTGGAACTTCTCTTTGTAGAATACAATTTAAAATATTCAAATTCATTTAGCCGTTTTTAAGTAAACAGTGTAAATTCCTTGAAATTCACGGAAGTGTAGTCTCTTAATTACAGTTTTTTCAGATTTTCTGGATTTTCTGAATAATCACTGAGCATACATAAAAAAAAGGTGCCGACGATTTGATTATTGCTTATTGACAATGTATCTATCCAAAATTATTTCAATTTTTTTTACGTTTTGAGAAATATTTTTATAAAATGTATTTGTTGATTGTACGATATGGTGACAAAATACAGGACTCCAACGTAAGCCTGTTTAACACGTTAAGCGCCACCCTGTAGGCCAATGTGTAAACTTAGTAAAACTGTATGAAAAATGCTCTTTTTAACTGTTTTTATATAAGTTATGTATTAAATTTTTTGTTTTTTCATAAAAAAACTTCTTGTATTTTTGATTTGATACTAAGAAAAGGAGATGTTCGGCTTGCTATGAAAGACTAAAAAACAGTCATGATTGGAAATATGTCCAAACTAAATCTTCACAAACTCGTTAGAAATGCAGTTCTTGTAAAAAATGTTATTGTTTGAAATGTTTTTTTATTACTCACAAATCAGAATTAATTCAATAAATATGAGTTTTTATAAATTTCATTTGTAAAAGCACTTAGAAAAAATATTTTGTTATATAATTCAACTATAATGTATTTTTTTTTCAAAAAATATTATTTTATTATCCCAAAAAAAAATTCCCAGGCCACAACCAAATTTTGGACCAACGGGCCATGCTTTATAAGTCCCCTATACATTTAAACGCACACGTTGCATCTGTTTGAATTCAGCCAGCCTAAAGTAAAACTTAGTCCTTTGTATCCGTTCGGATACAGCTCGCCTAAATGATCAATTTTACTTGTATCCAAAAGGATACAAATGGCGCTTAACGTGTTAACGATACAAACCTGGACAGGCCTATTGTAAGAGAGGCATATAGGACAAAAATAAAGTATAGACCCACGTTAGAGATAATTACACAGCCAACCATCCTAAAGTTTCAGTCAGCATACAACTAAAACTTTTTATTAATTGATCAATTTTGAACAAATTTGAAGAAAATCTTTATAATGCAAATCAACAAGTATATGTAGAACAGTTAATAAGTAAATCATCTGTTCTAAAATATTTACACATTAATCAATGTTCCCCAAAAGGTGAGAATGCTAACATAGCTACAGATTCCATCAGTATGAAGCGCCGCACACTAAGAATAAGTCGAGATTACTTTCGCAATATTTTCCGAAATAGATGAGTCGGAAGGGATATTTCATCGAATGACCAGCTAGGTATTCACCTCTTCATTAGGGTTTTATTTATGAAGTTTTCTCACCGGAAATAGAATTAGAGTCGAAATACAGCCACAAACCTAAGGGCTGCAGGAAGGAATGGTCAATATTTCAACATTTAATTTGATTGGTTATTATCTTTTTTGCAATAAATCGCTCATTTTCAGAACCACAAATATTTTCAAATAATGAAATCTTAGTATTGTTCGTATTCTTCTAATGAGGCCGTTTCAGTCCGAAGGTTTGGGATTTAAAAGACTAACATGGTTCTAGATATGGAACATGCATTGAAGTACCTCGTATGCTTTCATTCGTCTGGTCGTTACTGCGATTTAGTTTCAGTAGAGATTTGTGATTAATCGATTCCTTCTCTATCTATTCTGGTTGAAATGAGAATTTCTATGAATTATACTCGAGGCAGAATTCAAAAATGAAATGCAAGATGTGTGTTTCGATTTAAAATTAATGCTCGTGACTAATTTATGTACCTCCCTGTGTACGTAAACTAAAAATCTTTCTTTTCTGAATGTTTTTCTGTAAAATAAATCTATGAATTTTAAATGATTTTTAATGAATTTATTCTAACCCGTCCTTGATCCCTTGTATATTTAAATAATGTAATAATGTATTTATAATACATTAAAAAAATCCAGTTAAAATTTTATTCATAAAAATGGGGAAGCATTTTTACAGGTAGCCAAACCCACATTTTCACTGAGCCAAAATTCTATATGGACGGTCAATTTTGTGTGGTTAGAATTTAATTCGGGTGACTTAAAATTTCAGTTGTTAATTAAGTTTTTGTGTACTTGTACTTAAAAACTTTTAGGGTTAAAATTCATGCTTTAAGTAAGTTATAGTAATTTTCAAAGGGAGTCAGATAATTGGCTCGTTCTGTACAATGGTTACACCTCAACGTTTTCAGCAAATGTCAAAACGCTCAGTCAGGACCTGGCCCATTAAGCATCATGCACAGAGAGATAAGATACAATCCAGGATAAAGTTATAGCCGCTTATAGTTAATTATTGTTTAGAAGGATAATTAATTTCCAGATAGTAAACGATGACGTTTATTACACAGGTTAATTAATTGTCATCTTATTCAGAATGGAGTGCATAGAAGCAGTCACGCACGAAATGTTATCTAAAATTTATGTTCATGAGTAAGTATAGTTAAACATTTTTGTTCCGTTATTATTTCATAATTTGGAGATTCTAAAGAAATAGTGTAATGCTATAGAATTACAAGAGTAGCGAGAATTGATAAAATTATTGTACGATATACAGTGTGTCCGGTTATGGACGAGGGATAATCTAAATATATGTAAAGCAACTATTTTAATACACAAATAAACCATAAACTAGGGCTCAATACCCCACCCCACCATATGGCAGCCATTTTGTTTTTTTGATAACCTATTCTCTACGTGTGAACAAAAACGTTCATATCTTTTAAAGTTTTGGTCTTACTGAGATAAAAATAGGCTTATTCGACGGACAATAATTCTGTCTATCAACAACATTTCAAAACAAAGTGTTAACGTTTTCTTAATTTTTGAAAAAAAGATGAAATGCAAAAAAGGGTAAAAAAATTATGCAAATTAACAAATTATTGCAAATCAATGCAAAAGCAGTCCCGATAACCTTTTATTTTTTTTTTCACTAAATCGAAAGTTTTTGAGTTAAGCTACAATGCAACAATAAATTCACAACTGTATGTTTATTACTTTAGGAGTTATTGTTGTTTGAACATAGCGTATGCGCAAGCTCAAAAAACCTTTGTCGGGACTTTAAACAGGTAAACATTAAAACCACATAAAATTCTTATTACTTTCTATTTGATACATTTACAATCTTTTATACACATTAAATTTCATCTTACAGCAGTTGTTCAAAGTGCCCACCTCCAGCTTGCAGACAAGTTAATGCTCTGTGTGCTATCTGGGCAGTTGAGCGCTTAATTAGTTTTAAGTCTGATCTTACTTCTTCGGCGACTGCCATAATTTTAGCGACAAAGTTTTCTCTGGTGTTTGGAACTGTAGTATACACCTTTTGCTTCATATCACCCTACAAAAGATAGTCTAAGGGGGTCAAATCGGGCGAGCGAGCTGGCCACGCTACTACACTACCGCGACCAATCCACGGTCCATGGTTGTTGTTCAAATATTCTCTCACTGCTCGAGAATAGTGCGCGGGTGCACCATCGAGCTGCAACCACATATGTTGACAGTATAATAAAGGTAACTCTCATTTGTGCTTGCGCATACGCTATGTTCAAACAACAATAACTCCTAAAGTAATAAACATACGGTTGTGAATTTAATGTTGTATTGTAGCTTAACTCAAAAACTTTCGATTTAGTGAAAAAAAATGAAAGGTTATTGGGACTGCTTTTGCATTGACTTGAAATAATTTGTTGAAATGCATAATTTTTTGACCTTTTATTGCATTTTATCTTTTTTTTTCAAAAGTTAAGAAAACATTAACACTTTGTTTTGAAATGTTGTTGATAGACAGTATTACTGTCCGTCGAATAAGTATTTTTATCTCAGTAAGGCCAAAACTTTAAGAGATATGAACGTTTTTGTTCACACGTAGAGAATAGGTTATCAAAAAAACAAAATGGCTGCCATATGGCGGGGTGGGGTATTTAGCCCTATTATATGGTGTATTTGTGTATTAAAATAGTTGATTTATGTATATAAATTATTGCTAGTCCATAACAGGATACACTGTATAGCTACTAACAATTGTATTTGTTAGCAATATTCTGCTATATAAAGATTTAAAGATCTATTTAACAATATTTCATACTTAAACTAGTACAATTAAATCTATTATTTACATTTTTACATATGCCACAGCATTTTTTCTTAAATACATGAAGACTATTCTTAGACACAAGAATATTATGTAAAGCGGAAAATTATTAATAATTGGATAAAACTAGACTATTATATAATTTGTTCAAGTTTGAGTTGGACTCGCATACTAAGGATTCCATGTTACTTTCGAGATTTGTTACAATGTAGGTAAATCAAAATATATATTTTTCTAATATTGCAGTTTCAAAATAGCAGGGAATGAGTTGATTTATTTTACCCATACACTTTCAGTGAATCTCTATATATTCTTTTGGCTGAATTTTAGGCTCAAAAGTTTGGAAGATATTTTGGAGAAGAGTAAAATTTTAAATAATAAATGATTACATCTTTTAAACAAATTATTTTAAAATACAAATAAAATATATTTGTATTTTTATGACGATTCCTTTAATATGCACTAAAAAGAAACAATTTTCCATTTAAATTTATAGATTAATTTTAGAATTTGTGTTTTCCTTTTCTTGTAAATTTTGAGTGAGCAGCTATATTCTCAATTTTTCCCAACTATAGGCTCAGATGTATGCATATATAGGAGGAAATTAGTCGAATTATATTATTAAATATTATTCCATAATGTTTTTGAAAACAAAAATTTCATTTAATCCTGCAATTTGGCCCTCAACCTTTATACGAGTGTTTTCTTTTGTTTTCCTGTAAAGTTCAAATGATGCTCTATATTTTTATTTTTTTAAATTTTATATCGTATAATTTCTGAACTTAATGAAATAAGTTAATTTTTTAAATATTTTTGTTAATATCTTATTAACAAATTATTTTTAAAATATGAAAAAATATATTTGTATCTTTTAGTACAGGGAATGAAGCTCAATAATGGCAAAACTTGGCAATTTTTTCTTCCATCATCGAATTGTACAAAAATTTAGGTTTGGGCTTATTTTTCACCCTCTAGTTAATTTTCTATATCGTGTCGCTTTTTCTTTTTTTAGGGTGAAACTAACCCTAATTTTAAAAACTAAAATAAAATTTTAAATCTTAATATGGGTAAAATTTGGTTTGGATTAGTTAAATTAAGATTTTTTTATAGTTTAGGATACAATTTCATAATGTTTTAACCCTTAAAAATCAACCCTTGTTAGAACTTAATGTAAATATATATATATATATATATATATATATATATATATATATATATATTTATCCTAACAAACTGATTTAATATTGCATCGATGTGCAAAAAAAATTGGAAATTAGGCTTATCTCACCTTCTACTTCAAATTCTATGTCATGTCTATGGATGAAAACTACCCCTAATTGTTAATAAAGCATTTAAAAAAATATATAACCGACTTCCAAGTATAACTAAAAAGTTGAAACTAATTATAAAAAATACAACTCTACCAAATAAATAACACATTCAGTGTTGTTAGGTACCTACACACAAAGTAATAAATGTAAACATTAAAAGGTGCTTATTCTGTACAAATTAATTACCTAATTATCTAGTATTTTTTTGAAGTCAGTGCCAAGCAAATCTAAAATCCTGCATTGCGTACTTATCTACAACTTCATCAAACTTGATTGTTGCTTGGCACCGACTTCAAAAATATACTATATAGTTAGGTACTTAATTTAAGAATAAGCACCCTTTAATGTTCACATTTATTACTTTGTGTGTAGGTACCTAACAACATTGAATGTGTTATTATTGTCTAGAGTTGTATTTTTTATAATCATTTTCAATTTTTAGTTATACTTGAAAGTTGGTTATATATTTTTTTAAAAATGTTTTATTTTCAACTTTTTAGTTTTTCTGAACTCGTTTAATTTTTATTCTTCATTTTTTATTTTGTATGTATAACCTTAATAGACCAGGACCAGGTAACATCGAAAGGCACAACATTACAGAATGATTGATTTTCATTTAAATTGACAGGTAAAAGTTTACGAACAAAATGAACTGGTACGCATTGACTGAATAAGCCACAAATATGTTTAACTATCTGATCCGACAGATGTTGTCTTGACCAAACGTTTTATAAAGATTCTAAAAATTTGTTTTGATGGTATTAAATGAAAGAATTCATTAAAATACATGGCGCCTTCACGTGTACAGTTGATATAAATTAACCTCTGAATAACCTGTGAATATAACTGTATAGTTTAAGCTTTAATGTGTTAAATATAAATGTAAAACTGTGTTAATTAATAGTAAGAACACCAATTTTAGTAGCGGACATTTGCTCTGTAAACTAATTGTTTCGAAGACGAAATGAATGAGTTTAATTTCAATTTTCTTTTATTAAAGCACTTTGTATTAATTCCACTTCATAATATATTTCAATTACTATTGGTGCTACCTCATAGATATCACATTTTTGTAAAATTTTTAATCATGCTGTATAAGAATTATTCTTCTCCGCCCTATATTTTACTATCACATATTCACTTTATATATTTTTTTTTAATTTTTCGATCAGCAAACGTCCATTTCACCCTATCATCTTAAATTTTTTAACTGCATTCTGTAACTATCATCTTATTCTGTAGGATATGATGGTTGGAATATATTTAACTATCATATATATGCAACTTCTTTTGGGCTCCCTATAAATCATTCATTTCTCTAACTTTTTTATTATCACCCTGTATAACAATATCTCCTCTCCACCCTATATTGCAACTTAGGCTACGCAATAAAGCAGTTTTACATCTAGTTAGCATATATTTTAATCACCCGGTATATAAACCTACTTATTGTCTCCCAATATAACTTTTTTTAATAACCCTGTAGAACTGTAATTTCATTCTAACCTATATTCTAAGCACCTTGTAAATGCAACTACTAATGGTCTACCTTATAGGTATAGCTTTATTTTAACATTTTTTAACCACCCTATTTAACAACTACTCTACTTCGCACTATAATTTCATTATCATATATATTCCACTACCGATGTCTACTTTATATAATTATTTTTTCTGTATATACTTGTATGTATACCTTGTGTTAGTCAATCATAACAGTCTAACAACATTTCCCAAAACACCCTAAGAAATGGAACTTTTAATATTATTTTCTGCTTTTACCTTACCGTGTTGAACAATGACTTCTCAAAAAGTTCACTGTATAATTGAATCCGCTGTGAAATTTGCACTAAGAAATGATAAGTTGGTTGTTTTATATATCGATATAATTCAGACCGATGCATTTGTGTTATTGTTATTGCTTTTATCACTTTACTTTGTGGTTTTGTTTGCTATTAACTAAACACCCTGTGTATAATCGTACCAAATAGCGAACTAGACATGTGCTGTCACTGAATTTTCTATTAGGCCGGGAGTAGGTGACACCAAAAGCTGTGGTCTTCGCAAAATTGAAAAATTTTCATTTAAACCTGTATTTGTCAGGTATACAAACAAAATGAACTTGGTAGGTACTCATTAATTTCACGAGCCAAAAATACTATACTATAAAATTTTCAAATTCGCAATTAAAAGTTCCAGTGCCTGCAATTCCCGTACTATTACGTTGGAATTCAAATATTTATGAGGAAATGTCAGTTATGTCACTTCGATAGAATTTTTGTAAAGAATATTGGATTTTTCGGCGATTTTCTGCAAAACTGCATGTTGCAAGTCGCAGAAAAGTATATGAGATCACCTAGGGATCTTCCATAATAGATTACACTTTAAAAACTATACCCATCGACAAGAGGTTTTGGAAAAATCGAGCAATATGTTAGGTATATTGTTCGATTTCCATGCACGCATGTGTTCATTCACAAATTTCATCACTTTACCAATAGCATCCCAAATTTCAAGTTTCACCAATCCGGATATATACTCTATTAAACAAGCCCATATTCGTTCAAATCAGCGCACAACAGGAGGAGAAATCAGGTAACATACATACAAAGAAAATACGCTCCGAATTGATAACCTCCTCCTTTTTGGAAGTCGGTTAAAAATTATATAAAACATTTAAAAAATATATAAGCGACATCCACCTATAACTAAAAAGCTGAAAACATTATAAGGTGCTCATTCTACAAATTAATTATCTACCTATCAAGAATATTTTTGAAGTCAGTGCCAAGCAAATCTAAAATCCTGCATTGCGTACTTATCTACAACTTCATCAAACTTGATTGTTGCTTGGCACCGACTTCAAAAATATACTATATAGTTAGGTACTTAATTTAAGAATAAGCACCCTTTAATGTTCACATTTATTACTTTCTGTGTAGGTACCTAACAACATTGAATGTGTTATTATTGTCTAGAGTTGTATTTTTTATAATCATTTTCAATTTTTAGTTATACTTGAAAGTTGGTTATATATTTTTTTAAAAATGTTTTATTTTCAACTTTTTAGTTTTTCTGAACTCGTTTAATTTTTATTCTTCATTTTTTATTTTGTATGTATAACCTTAATAGAGCAGGACCAGGTAACATCCAAACGCCTAACATTACAGAATGATACATTTTCATTTAAATTGACAAGTAAAAGTTTACGAATAAAATAAACTGGTACGCGTGGACTTAATAAGCCAAAAATATGTTTAACTAACTGACCCGACAGACGTTGTCTTGTCCAAGGTTTTATAAAGATTTTAATTATTTGTTTTATTGACATTATGTGAACGAATTCATTAAAATATGTTATCATCATCACGTGTGCAGTTAATATAAATTAACCTCTGAATAACGTGTGAATATATCTGTTTACTTTAAACTTTAATGTGTTAAATATAAATTTAAAACTTTGTAAATTAATAGTAAGAACGCCAATTTTAGTAGCGGATACTTGCTATGTAAACTAATTGTTTCGAAGATGAAATTCATGAGTTTAATTTCAATTTTCTTTTATGAAAACACTTTGTATTAATTTCACTTCATAATATATTTCAACTACTATTAGTACTACCTCATAGGTATCACATTATTGTAAAAATTTTAACCACCCAGTATAACAATTATTCTTCTTTATTTCACTATCACATATTCATGGACCAAACTTTATACATTTTATTCAAACATTTTTCGACCAACAAACGCCCACTCCATCCTATATTCCAACCATCCTGTACATACGGTTGCCTATGGGCCACCATAATTTTTTTAACTTCTGTAACTTTCATCCTACTCCGTAGGATATGTTGGTTGAAATATTTTCAACCATCATATATATGCAACTCCTTTTGGACCGCCCTATAAATAATTAATGTATCTAACCTGTATAGCAATATCTCCTTTCCACCCTATATTTCAAACTAGGCTATGCAATAAAGCATTTTAAAATCACATTGTATAAGTATATTTCTACTTAGCATATATTTCAACCATTCTGTATATAAACCTACTTATTGCCACCCAATATAACTTTTAACCTATTTAACAACTATTCTACTCCGCCCTATTATTTTCTGTATGTATGTGTATGTATACCTTGCGTTAGTCAATCATAAAATCATTGGCCGGTCGTCGGGCAAGATGGTCACGTTTTTACAGCGCTCCTAAAAATCTCTAAAACTCTTGGTTTATTCTAAACTTCCCGGAAAAAACTAAATACTAAATAAAGTAACGTAATAATTGAAAGTGTGTGTTTAAAAAAATCACCTCAGTGAAATCCATCAATGATATATTAATAAAAACAATCTGTTAAAAAATATACTCTTTAAAAACATTCAATCGGCTGAAGGGACGAACGCAATAATCTTACGGGCCCAAAAGAGCTGCGGGTACGTAGAAAGGTATATTTATGTTGGAAGTGTACAAAATCTGTGAAACAAGTGTTTTGAGAACAATTGTCTGTTTGGGCCTAAAATTGTGAACGAACCAAGGAATGCCATACGAAAACTCATTTTTGTGTTAATTAAGTTTTATCAGTATAACGGCGAGTGACACAGACTCAAGTGAATCGTGAGTTGACAATTTTATCGTGAAATCGAAGTTTGTAGCATTTAAGCTTTGCAAACTTAAGTTTCACTTTGGGTGTGTAGCCATTAAGAAATCATGGCAAAAGTTCATAGGGTAAAATACCAACATAATCTGGTTTTGAGACGGATGTAAACTGAAGTGCATGGAGTTTGTCGAACCAAGCACCAAGCCTAAATCTAATGCTGAAACCTTGTTGGCGAATGAAATTGAATATTTAAAAAAATAAATCTTACTGAAAGACCAACTCTTAGCTGAGAAAAATTACTCTAGCGATTTGCAAAAAATACCTTATTAGCAACTTTGAGCAATAAATGGCCAAGGGCAAAAAAGTGAAACGCGCAACAGCTGTAAGCAGACGGTGTCCATACAACCGGGAAATAGTACTGCAAAGACGTATGCGACAACAGTTGCCGCCAATCCTGGACCATCAACCGCAAAACGCCATACGTCAACAGAAATTCCGGCACCACCAATCATAAAAAATTCAAAAATGGGAACCCCAAGGCTCTCGTGACAAACAGTAGCGTAAATACGGCTGTCTTACAAGTCACCCAGGTGCAGGTCATGAAAGAAATCCAAAATCTTGAAAGTCCTATGCAGGACTTAACCGATAGTGATGGTTTTGTTAGGCCCAGAAATCGAAGCAGAAGATCACGGAAATTCTTGGTGGGGAAACACGAAACCAACAAAAGTGTAGAGGGGGTGCCTCAATCATTGTCTTTGCCCGAAACTTCCCAGAAGTTACCTGTGAGCCACATCATTTTAAGTATCCGGACATCTATGCATCAGTAAAGGTAAATATATGGAAAGAAAATCTAACTACTGCTTGGAAAAAAGAGATATGGCCTAGTGGTGCAGTCATTTCACATTTTTTTGCCAAGAAGAGGACGCCAAATCAGGAATTGGGTCCTCAATAATGACTACGAACAAATGTGCATTATACTGTAAATACTGCCAGTTCTGCTGGTGCGCGTACACTTACTGTGTACTATCAGAATGTTCGAGGTCTAAGAACCAAAACTGAGAGTCTGTATAGTAGTGTCCTATCTGAAGAGTATGATATAATAGCTCTCACAGAAACCTGGCTATGTGATGGTATATATAATCCCGAGTTATTTGATGAAAGGTATGCAGTCATAAGGAGAGACAGGAAACGTCAAGAGCTTACCAGACGGGGTGGTGTCCTTTTTGCAATTAAAAAAGACATCTCCTATGAGGTAATAAACATTAACTGTGATAATGAAGCTATCTTAATTAAAATCAAACTAAAAAGATCTTTTATATATTTATGTATTGTTTATATTAGACCTAATAGTAGTACTGATTATCTGGAAAATTTTTTAGATATATTTAGGAATATTCTCTAGATCACTCTAGATCATAAGACTTTAATATTAAGTGATTTTAATCTGCCTAACTTTCAGTTAGGTTCAGATGTTGCAACAGCTGAACTCAGTTACAAACTTGGATTTGGGTATCTCTAACCTCGAAGTTGGAGTAAAACGGTCAGACAGTCCTCTTCTCAAGGAGGATGCTTATCATCCAGCACTAAATATCTCGTTATCATTGCAGGGAGAGCCAAAAGTGAGTCCCTTCCCGAAAAAGTACAAATACAATTTCGCTAAAGGCAATTTTCTCTTGTTATTCAATCTTTTAAGCTATTGTGACTGGTCAGACGTACTGGCATGTGATGATGTTAATAAAAGTGTAAATAGCTTTTAGTCAAACTTGTACAGATGTTTGGACGCATCTATTCCTAAGTACATGGTGAGAGGCAAATCACATGATGGTTGTGTGCCACGGAGGATGACTTCGAATAACGTTAACTTGACCGATGAACAAAGCATTGCAGATGCCTTTGCACAATATTTTCATTCTGTGTTTGAACCAAGTACGATCACACATTCATGGACCACATTTTATAATTTTTTTTAAAACATTTTTCGATCAGCAAACGCCCACTCTATTATATATTCCAACCATCCTGTACATACGGTTGCCTATGGGCCACCATAATTTTTTAACTTCTGTAACTATCATCCTACTCCGTAAGATATGATGGTTGAAATATTTTCAACTATCATATATATGCAACTTGTTTTGGGCCGCCCTATAAATAATTCAGTTATCTAACGTATTTATTATCACCCTCTATAGCAATATCTCCTCTCCACCCTATATTTCAAGTTAGGCTATTCAATAAAGCATTTTTAAAGCACATTATATAAGTATATTTCTACTTAGCATATATTTCTGTATATAAACCTACTGATTGCCACCCAATGTAACTTTTTTAACAACCCTGTATAACTGTAATTTCATTCCAACCTATATTCTAAGCACCTTAGAAATTCAATTACTAATGGTCCACCTTATAGGTATCGCTTTATTTTTTAACCAACCTATTTAACAACTGTTCTACTCCGCCCTATAATTTTCTGTATGTATGTTTGTATACCTTATGTTAGTCAATCATAACAATCTAACAACCTTCCATATTGTAAGGAAATTTTCTTTAGCCGGCAGTCAGTTAGACAGCGACGACGAGCGTATATTGTAATGCTATTGTGAATCAGATGTTCTGTATAATTTGATGTGAATAAAAGTTCTAGAAAAATGAAAGTGAATATAAGTTGTATAATTTTAATTGGACCCACAGACTTTATAACAATTTGGTGATCAGAAGTGCAGGATTAAGAGCAGTTAAAATCGTAATTTGATTTACGGAAACCCGTAGCATGGAAAAAATGGACCAAACTACCAAAAAAATAGTCAAGTAGGTTACGGAAGGACTAGACGAAAAAAATGCCCAGATCCTGGAAAAACGAGACAAAAAAAGAGAAACAACATCAGGAAGAAATTCAGCAAAGGTTAGTGAAATCTGTAGATGAAAAACACAATTTAATTGAAGGATTATTCTCGCAATTTGAAGAAAAACGAGAAAATGATTTTAAAATATTTGAACAAACGCAAGATCAAATTGAATTAAAACGACAAAATGATTTTATAGTATTTGAAGAGAAACAAGATCAAATTGAATTAAAACGACACGAAACTGAACAGAAAAGACAACTGCAATTTGAACAATTAATGTAAATAGTAGGACAAGTTAATGAAACAGTTAATGAAAGAATGCAAATAGTTGAGTCAGATATAAAAGAGATAAATGATGACATTAAGACCATACAAAATACCGTGGACACTCTTGAAACCAAAGTAGGTGACCTCGATTCCATCCAAAGCCAGGTAAAATTTGAAATCAGTTCATTTCAAAACACATTTCAAGTCCAAATCAGTTCCATTAAAAAAACAGTACATAGTGAGGTACAAGATAAAATTAGTGCCATCCAAAACAAGGTAGAAACAGAAATTTAAAAAATGCAACAGGACTTACAGCGAGGAAAATACCAGGACACTACGAATACCAGAGGTTTCGTCAGGAAACCACCCACATTTGATGGCAGTTCATGTTGGTCCATGTATAAACGGCAATTTGAAGCAGTGGCTACAGCTAATGAATGGGATAACCAAGAAAAATCTACCTCTCTTGTAATTTCCTTAAGAGGTCCGGCCTTAGAACTCCTCCAAACATTCCAGTCGATAAACAAGGCAATTTCGACAAGATCATCGCCATTCTGGACAAGAGATACGACAATCAATCCTTGAGCCAGATACACCAGGTGCAATTAAGTGGGAAAACGCAAAAATCCGGAGAAAGCCTTCAAGAATTCGAAGCAGAGATCAGACGTTTAGTGCACTTGTCCTACCCAGACCTGCCAAGAGAAAACCAAAGATCAATTGGCCACACAGAGTTTCATATCAGAGATTTGAAAGTACAACGAAATCTAAGACTTAGTGGCTTCAAGAAAGTAATGAACCTTTACTTCGGGCCTTGGAAGTAGAGGCACTCATGAACATGTCGAAATCAAGAGTGCGAGCAGTTTCCTTCAGCCAGGACCAACCAGAACCATCCCTCCAGGCAGTGTTGTCCGGAATCCATAAACATCTAGAACGATCACATAGAACTGACCACAGAGGAGCATGCTACCGGTGTGGACGGACAGGACACTTTTAACGTGACTGCAGAGTGAGGCTACCTGCACGATCACCAACCAGAAGTAGCCAAAACAACAACCTCACCAACAAGGGAAACTCCAATCAGTCAGCATAAGAGAGGCGAATGCTGACTAACCCTCCACCAGCCCCGAGGACAGTTTCCGTGAGGGGATTTTACCGAGATAGCAGCAGCCTAGTCATCAGAGGCACCATCAATGGCCGAGTAATTACCATCACCATCGACACCGGCGCCACTGTGTCCATTGCCAAGTCCAGGGTTTTGAGAGCATAAGAAATTCGGACAGTTACCAATAACATCCGGATCAGAACAGTCATTGGCGAGTCCATGTCAATAAAGGGTGAGGCAGATGTCGTGCTACAGATAGGGGACAACATGATCCGGCATAGGGTCGATTTTATACTGGGTATGGACCTAATTAGCCAGCATGGATTTATGTTCCAACCGAGATATGATGTTCTTCGGTTCCTAAATGAGGAATTTGTATTGACACGGCCCGTCAACAGTTCAGTCACCCCCATAAAAATTGTGGCAAAGTCTTCAGCCAGAATTCCCGGTCGAACGGAACAGATTATTCATGGGCAGCTAGATAGCCATCCTGGGAGCTGCGTTGGAATGGTGGACCCCGTACACTCAGCTCATGACTACTTAGTTGGACGGGCTATAGTTAAAACCGGACGAGATATACCAATTAGAATCATGAATTTGTCCAACCACATCAGAATTGCCAGTGGTCAAGAGGTAGCTTGTTTCGAGCCAGTAGAGACCATCATCAATTGCGAAGAAGAGTACCAGACGTCGGTGAAGGAGACAGGGCCCAGTAAAGAGTTCCTACAACAGTTTGTTGACCATTTGACACACCTGACACCAGAGAACCAGAAGAAAGCCAAGCAATTTATCACAAGGCACTGGCAAATTTTTAACAGTCAAGATGGAACCACCGGTCTCACCAACATCATCCGGCATCGAATAGATACCGGAAAGGCTCAACCCATCAGAATACCACCTAGACGACTACCTTTGGGGCAACAACAGGCAGTCGAGGAAATCATCGAGTTCATGTTACAAAATGGAGTTATTGAGCCATCCGTCTGCCCATGGTCTGCTCCCGTCGTGCTATTTAAAAAGAAGGATGGAACTACTCGATTTTGCGTGGAAGCGTGAAAGCTGAATGACGTCACGAAGAAAGACAGCTATCCACTACCCCGAATCGATGACACTCTGACCACACTAGCAGGCTCCCGTTGGTTCTCCACACTAGACATAAAAAGTGGATATTGGCCGATTGGTCTATATGCAAACGACATAGAGAAGACAGCGTTCTCCACCAGTAAAGGGCTATTTCAGTTCACGGTCATGTCCTTTGGGTTATGTAATGCACCCGCTACATTTGAGATTCCAATGGAGTATGTACAGAGTGGGTTAACATGGAGGACGTGCTTAGTATACCTCGATGACATTCTGGTCATGGGTAAGACATTCGACGACCAGCTGAAGAAGCTGGACGAAATACTCTCCAGAATTAATAATGCCAACCTAAGACTTAACCGAAGAAGTGTTCCATGTTCCAAAAAGAAATAGAGTTTTTGGGCTAAGTCGTTTCCGAGTCAGGAATCCGCAACAACGAGGACAAGACAGAAGCCATCCGTGATTGGCCAGTCCCAAGAGACAAGCATGAACTGCGAATCTTCTTGGGCCTTTGTTCCTATTACAGGCGATTTGTTGAGGGATTTGCCACAGTTACCGCGCCTCTGCATCGGCAGACCACTGAGAAAGAGACCTTCCGTTGGAATCAGGATTGCGAAACATCATTCAGGCGACTGAAGGCAGCACTATGTTCCAGCCCAATCCTAGCCTTTCCTGTGTAGGAAAGGCTAGGACTGTGTAGTCCGGCAAGTTCATCTTAGACACCGACGCCAGCAACACAGGTTTGGGGGCCGTCCTATCCCAGGTGCAAGATGGTAAAGAGAGGGTGATCGAGTACTACAGTCGTGGATTCTCGAAACCGGAAAGAAATTATTGCGTCACCAGAAAAGAACTTCTGGCATTAATATGGGCTGTACACCATTTCCACAAATACCTCTATGGTTGTCATTTCTTAATCCGGACAGATCATGCCGCCCTCAAATGGCTGCTGGACATGAAGACACCGGAAGGACAACTGGCCAGGTTGATGGAGAAACTACAGCAATACGATTTCAAGGTGGAACACCGTGCCGGCCTTTTGCACAATAATGCCGATGCCCTATCCAGAAGACCCTGTAGAGCAGAATGCGGACATTGTCTGAAGACGGAACAGCGAGAGGCTATCTCCATTAGACAGATCCGGGTGCAGGCCAATGAAGACTGGACAACGGAACAGTGCATCCAGGACCAAATTGCTGATCCAGACATCGAACCAATCTTGTCACTCAAAACGAGAGGGGCACCCAGACCACGATGGAACGAGGTAGCTAGATACTCGGGCGTGCTGAAATCGTTTTGGGCCCAATAGGACTGTCTACGAGTAGAGAATGGAATGCTCAAGCGAGTTTGGGAAAGCACCGATGGCCGAGAAACCAAGTCCCAACTGGTAGTTCCTAAGAAAAAGGTACCAGCCATCCTAACCGAAGTACAGGATGGGATTACCGGGTGCCATCTGGGCATGAACAAAACCTTAGACAAAGTTCGCCAGCGATACTACTGGGTAAATTACTTCGAAGACCTCAGAGCTTGGTGCCGGAAATGTTACACCTGTGCAGCCAGTAAGGGCCCGAAGACCCGGACCAAGGGCAGAATGCAGCAGTACAATGTGGGCGTCCCATGTCGCCGGTCCGTTTCACGAGTCTGAGAGGGGGAATAATTACATTCTGGTAGCAATGGATTACTTCAGCAAATGGCCTGAGACATATGCGATACGTTACCAAGAGGCAACCATGGTAGCGATGGTGCTAGTAGAACAACTATTTAGCTGGTTTGGCTTCCCGATGGAACTACATTCAGACCAGGGGCGTAACTTCGAATCGAATGTATTCCAGAAGGTCCGCACGATGTTGGGGATCAGGAAAACGAGAACAACACCATTACACCCTTAGTCGGACAGAATGGTGGAAAGATTCAACAGGACCTTGGAACAACATCTATCCAAGATCGTTTTCAATAAACAGCGTAATTGGGATGAGCATATTTCCCTATTTCTGTTGGCATATCGCTCTGACGTATATAATAGTACGGGCCTGACTCCAGCCAGTGTCCTATTCGGAAAGGAACTGCGATTACCCTGCTATTTGGCTTTTGGCTCCCCCGAAGAACCTTCCCAAGACAACGACGATTATGCCAACCAGGTCCGACATAACATTAGCCCGAACGCAGATGTTGGCCACCAGTGACCGGTTGAAGACGCGATGCGACCTCAAGGCCAATTCAGTCCGGTTCCAAGAGAGGGACAAAGTGTGGCTGTACAACTTCCAACGGAGCAAGGGTAAATCCCCAAAGCTTACACCCGCCTGGAATGGTTCATACGAGGTGGTCAAGAGGCTTAATGACGTCGTCTACCGGATCCGTCGAAACCCCAGGGCTAAGTTGAAGGTGGTCCATTTAGATCGACTCGCTCCCTACCATGGAGAGGATGTTTCTGACCGGGACGATTAGAATTAAAGGGGGCTGTGTAACGAAATTTCCTTAAGCCGGCCCTGGTTTCATTCCAGTACGACACCGATCGCTTTTAGGACAAAAAATTGTTCTCGAAATGGCTGGACAGCTGTAGAACTAATGATTGATTGTACAAGAGTTTTCGATGCAGGTTTTAAAAGGAGAGATCCATAATCGCGGCAGTCAGTTAGACAGCGACTACGAGCGTATATTCTAATGTTATTGTGAATCAGCTGTTCTGTATAATTTGATGTAAATAAAAGTTCTAGAAAAGTGAAAGTGAATATTAGTTGTATAATTTTAATTGGACCCACGGACTTTATAACAATATTAAATTGAACTCTTAATATTAGGAGTGACTGCTCTTACCTTACCGTGAAGAGCAACTGCTTATAAAATTTTTTTAACCCATGCCTATAATTATACCCCGTCCTACGTCCTATAATCCAAATATCCTAACTGCTTATGCTTATATAACAGATTTTTGATATACCCTCAATAACAATAATTGTACCCCACCCTTACTTTAAACACCTTGTCTAAGCAACTACTTATGTTCCAAACTATATAACTTTTTTAAACCGCCCTGTATAACTGTAATTATACTCCAACTTATATTTCAATCATCCTGTATACTCAACTGCTTCTGATAATTTCTAAAGCCTCAAATATCCACTCTGTATAACTATAGTTTTGCTGCACTCTATTTCAACCACCTTGTATACGCAACTACATATTTGCTACCCAATAAAATATTTTTAGAAACACCCTGTATAACTAATTCAATTCCAACTTATATTTCAACCATCCTATGTATACAACGGCTTATGTACCACCGTATTCCACCGTATTCGCCGGAATAACAAATTTTCGTTTCAATAAGCTAATGGAGTATTTTCTGCAATTTCACGCGACTGTAACTTATCTTCGTTTCTAAAATAAACTGACTTCAAAAGCATCAAAATGAAAATCATTACAAACACCCTCTAAGACATACTTTCATGGCATTTCTTGACATTTAAACTAGATATTTATAATGAAAATTTGACATTTGGCATGATGTTTACAGTTTTTGTGCATATATTTTTCCGATTTTCAGAAAAATGGTATCTTTTACGTTATAGAAAAATGTTAGGAATCAATCTGGAACATATCTTTGTATAATACAATTTTTAATATTCAAATTGCGTGAGCAGTTTTAGAGAAAACAGTGAAAATTCATTGAAAATCGCTGAAATCTACTCCCTTATTTACTTGTTTTTTTGATTTCCTAGAAAACCGTAAATCTCATGTTATAGTCAATTATATGGGACCTTTCTGTAATGTTCCTTAATATAATGTAGTTTAAATCATCAAAAAAAAAGTTGTAGACGAATTGATAACCTCCTCCTTTTTGGAAGTCGGTTATAAAAAAATACGCGCCTTTTTGGAAGTCGTTTAAAAACATATACAAACTAATTAAGAACCTCCTTCTTTTCAAAGTCTGTTAAAAAGGGAAATGATAGAATTGATTTGTAAGAGTTTAGTCATATTATGTCAAATGATTACAAGTTTAGCTGATAATGCAGTTTTCATTGTAATATGCGTAGCCTGATTAGACAAGTTGTACTTTGGATCAATGATGTTGACAGATGGCTGTTCTCTTTGATGTTGTAGTAGTTTTTTTTTGCATTTTTGAATAGTGGTGGTGTCATTAGGTCTCTTGTCATTATGGAGTTCTGGCCTTTTTTGCATTCTCTCTTTGGCATCCATTGTATAATTTTTTGACCGTCCAGTTTCTGGCATTCTGTTAATGTGTCCATACCGTTGGAATGGTCCATAATTCAGTGTCTTTGTTATAGACTGATTTATTTCATCCTCTCCAGATACCTTGGGTTTTTAATTTGTCCTGGCTTGTAACCCTTAAACATCTCCTAATATTGTCCAATTCTACAGTTCTTATAATGTTCTCTCGAAGTTTCTTTGGACTTCCATCGCCTTGAAATGGTAGATGTCACAACGTTTCAATAGCTTTGCATCTGCTATCGTCATCATGAAATTATGAGAAATTCAGATTGTTAGCATCGTCTTATCCGGCGGTTTGTTTTTGGTGATGCGTAGCGGCAGTGGCCAAAGTAAGGGTCTCCAAATGTTTTTAATTTGGACGCTGGGCTCGCTAATTATATTTTCGAGATTATATATGCTGTCTCTATAAATTTTCTTTTATACCAGTGCTCTTCCTTGTAAATTACCATGGCTGGTTCCAGTTGATCTCATGGTATTCTGTCCATGATTAGCTATCCCAGACTTCGTTAGCTCCGCGCTTTGAGTAGCTATGTGGTTTTCTTTAACCTTGGTCTCCAATGGTCGCTTTGTCTTTTCAATGTAAAGATCACATCACAAGGTATGCTCGATACACAGTTATTTGGTAAAGCAGGAGCGTCCGGCGTGGTTTTGTAATCATGCTCCTCCAGGTGTTGCTAATCTTTATTTTTATTCCATATGTGTGTGCAATTCGTCTAAGTTACTCCGACAAGTCTTTAGTATACGGTAATAATAGAGTTGCTATCGTGGTTTCCTCTTCCTGCCTAGGTGGTTTGTGTGTTGTGGTTTGTTCTTCAAAGGCCTTGTTTATGATGTTTTCGGGATATCCATTCGCCAGAAGGTCTTCTCTAAGTTTCACTTGTTTCTCTTTGTGGACTTCTGGTGTGCTGACGATATTTTTGGCTCTATGGATTAGTGTTTTGATGATGCCAGTTTTCGTTGCTGATGGGTGGTTAGAATTGTAGTGTAGCAACGAAAACTAGCATCATCGAAATACTAATCCATAGAACCAAAAATATATACAGCACACCAGAAGTTCTTAAAGAGGAACAAGTGAAATTTAGAGAAGACCTTTTGGCAAATGGATATCCGGAAACCATCATTAACAAGGCGTTTGAAGAAGTGAACAAATCATCTATTATTGCCGTATAATAAAGGCTTATCGGTGCAACTTACACGAATTGCACCGATAAGCCTTTATTATATGTCAATAATAGATGATTTGTCCACTTAAAAAAAATAAAATAATAAAAAAAATATATAAAATAAGAATGTTTTTCAAAATTAGCCGCACCTGGAGGAGCATGATTACAAGAACGAGGTCGGATGCTCCTGTTATATCAAATAATTGTATATACAGCATACTTTGTGAATGTGGCAATCTTTACATTGTAAAGTCAAAGCGACTGGACCCCAGGGTTAAATAACACCGCATAACTACTCAAAGGTCGGAGCTAACGAAGTCTGATCTAACTAATGACGCAAGAACCGAATATCATAACTTCAACAAGGAAAATTGATAGAGACAGCATATATAATCTCGAACGAGAATATAATTTGCGAGCCCAGCGTCCAAATTAAAAACATTTTTAGACTCCTTCTTCAGCCACTGCAGCTACCCATCACCGACAACCAACCGCCGATGATAACAGATATAAAGCTATTGAAACGTTGTGAGATCAACCATTTCAAGTTCAAGGAAACTTCGAGGAACGAGTAATATTGTCTACCAGCTTCAGACTAACAAAGTTACACCTTTGTTTTAGGCCTTTTATTTATTAGGATGGGTTTTGTGTAGTGGTTTTCTATTTTTATTCTGCTTTAGTTTCCTTATACGTTTTCTTAATTATATTAATCCGTTTTTCTCTTATATTCACTCTTTGCATGGCTTGTCAGACCTTACATCTTTTTCCAGGTATATAAATGTCATGTGTGCTCAGATTTTCTTGTATTTCTAAGGGAAGTATATTATAATCTCATTTAGCTCAACGTGTTTCATCGACTTACACTTGCTTTGCTCCAGAATCTAGTACTGAAGACACCTGATTAAATCGAAACAGTTCGCAAAACCTCTACAGGAGAGTAGAGCTTGCTTGAATTTAGAAGAAATTGCAGTGAATTGGTTATAGATTGATTAACTACCATGAAAAATACAGCCCATTTGGCTGGTTGGTAACATATTTTGATGGTAGATCAGTTATGATCGAAAGAGGAAATCTCGCCATGGCCGCACAAACTTAGTGGTGCGGTAGTGCTCCTCGATGTATAGAAGACATTCTGGACGAATACTTTGGCATTATCAGCATATCTTAACAATAATAAACGTGTTTGGGACATGCTTGATTGTTGCCTAAGAAATCTCACCAACAAACCTCATATGTTTGAGAAGGTGGGATAACCTCTTCCTTAATGATTGATCGCTTATATTAAGTAAGAGTCGCCAATGTCACCCAACCGTACTCGTTAAGTTTAAGTACATTTGTCGGAACTTTGCTTACCCAGAAGTTTTGATTTTTTTTGATTTGTCTTTTGTAAAAGTTATTTGTTTTATGATAATTTCTTCGAGGTTGTAAATCATGAAGCAATACTATACCGTTACATTTGTCGAAATAGTATAGTAAATTATGCATTTCCTATTGTGGTTTTAATTTTTGGAGCAGAGTATAATGATTTACAGTGTTTTAGAAAAAAATATAAGTTTATTAATAATCGAAAATTCCGAGAAATTTTTTAATCTGCTAAACAAATATGTATTTAATAATATTTAAATTTGAAATTCCAGTATGAGCTGAGTCAGACATATTCCAAGAAGTCCCTGATATGTGTTTGGAATTATGTGCGTACCTTGTGTTCAATTAGTGTAATAAGTTTTTTTGATGTAGTCTTACTGAGGACGTAAATCAATTAAGAAAGTAAGTACGTTGAATCCAATTTAAAATACGAGGTACGTCATTAAGTAAGGTACTAAAAAGGAAAAACAGACTAATGACACTGTTAGTCACCATAATTATAACTCGAAATACAGTAACAATTCACTCGACGATAATAATTGCCACAACTGGAAACAATTGCCTTAATTACGCCGGTCACAGCGGGCAGTGGGCCATGATGATGACGACGTCGGACAGCCGAACTGATAGTCCCTTGTCTTTTCCACAAAGCTGATGTCAGATCGTTAGATAACCAACAAACTATGAGACCCGACGTTCCCTACAGAATAAAGACGAAACCGAATTTGATATGATAGCGAAGGACTTGATTTGTTGTGCAGATTTCGTTGAAACTAAACATATATGTTAGAAACTCTATCTTTTAATCTCGAATAATATGTTTGTGACAAATAGCAATTACGGTTCTCTCATTACTTTCTCTATAAACATTCCTATGCCATAAACAGACTATAAAGTGGGCGGTATATATTTTTATATTAGTTTATATTAATAGGGTAGTTGTTATACAATTAGAGGAATATCCTAATGATTCTAGTATAATAATATAATTTGGGTGATTAGATAATATGACAAACACGACCATAATACGATGTATTATGGTCATGTTTATATAATGTTACACCAACATGCACAATTTGTGACTGACTGACATTATTTTTCGTTATTAGTTAGTCTGATGTATATAAACACGGTAATTAAATGTCGACCCACATCATTGGAATGCAAGAAATGCCGTTTTTTTTAATTAATTTTGCCGAATATCTCCAAAGATATCCCAAAAAAATAAAAAACTGGAGATTTCTTTTTTGAAGAGGAAACGGACACGCAAAACCAAAACCAACTGACATTATCACTTTTCAGCTATGCAATGACCTTTTCAGATTAGCCATCCGACGTTTTCGTTTTTTGGCTAACATCATCAAGTTTTTTTCTTATGGACGACTTTTCCGCAGAAAAATAGTGAATTTCATTCTGATTACATTGATATACAACTTGTTATAATTTGCTTTCTTTAAATCACAAATATTTAAATAAATAGAAATATCACCTTTGTTGTCGTTGACTACACTGAAGTACTTGTAAATGAAATTAGAGTACCCACACAATAAGGTTCGCATTTTTTAAAAGCATAAGCTATTTCCGTTTCTTATATACTTACTTTGTTCCCAGAAATAATGTTGTTTCACCCATGAATCAGCCTCTCACCTGCCTCTGAGTTTTTGCCACCGGTGGCCATCTTAGCTTCATAGCAGGTTTTCGAATGCAATTACCCGATTGGCACCTCTATCTAATATAACGCCTCAACAAAACACAATTATAAACGAACAAACCAACTTTTGTAGGATAGCCAGATTTCCAAGAATTATTGGAGCAGTGGATGGAACACATTCGAGTACAATTACCAGGTAAAATACATTTAAACACATCTATTTGTTAATTCCCTTTAGTTGGTGTAACATAGTATTTCAATATTAAATTATTTTACTTGGAGATGAGTTGAGAAAATTACTTTTCTATCAATACATAAGTAACTTCTAGTGCAAACCTGAAATTAATAGATGTTGTAGCTCGGTGCCCAGGATCTGCCCATGATTCTACAATTTTTAATACTGTCATCTTAGAACACAATTTGAAAAAGAACATTTTGGAATAGTTTTTTGTTGGGTAAACATCTATTACTTATGTTCACTACAACAAATTTATAAAGATGTGAAAGTAGTAATTAAAATTATATAACTTCCAGGAAATATTGTGGATAACCTACCAGAAATTATTTTCTTACACGTCTGTTACACCCCATAGGTCAAAGTGAACAACTGTATAATGAAACATTAACAAATACAAGAATCACAGTATAAAGAGCAATTGGCGTCAGGAAAAGGAGATTTCCAATATTGGCCTATGAAACAAGCTTAAACCTTCAAACGTGTAGCAACAGTTATTATTGCAACAGCTGTATTACATAATATGGCTATTGAAATGAATGAACCATTGCCCCCACCTCATGAAAATATGGATATTCATCAGCTAAATTATTTTATTTAATTAGGATCAAGAGGTGCAGATGAACCAAGGAAAATCAAATTCTAACTAACCAACTAATGCAAAAAGCCGTTCTGTTAGGAACAGTCCGGACGATCAGAAAATTCATGGGAAACTGCCACGACTCCAACCACCGGCCTGATAACCTGGCAACGGTTCCCACAGAGCTAAATCCTTTTGATATGTAGCATATCCCGGGTTTAGTGAATTTTCCCCTAAAGGTACGCTATGCGTACCTTAGAGGGAGTGTGTATGACATATATTGTATTGTCAAGTCATATGTATAAAAAAATATTATAACGTCTATTTGAATTGGTGATAGCCCTGATGGCATCTCTTCACTTAATTGATCTGAGTTGTGTAATGATGCTTTCCTTCAGTTCTTCTATCGTATTACACTCCCGTTCCTCTTATACTCTAATTTTCAAAGTACCTCAGAAGAAAGTATTTAGAACTGTCAGGTCAGGAGACCTTGACGGCCACCTTATCGCCTTCAAATTTCCTATCAACCTATGAAAAAATGTTTCATTTAAATAGTTAGTAACAGCTCTAGTTTTAGGTGGAAAACAACCATCATTCTGAAACCGGTACCTATTATAATTGACAAGGGGCAATTCATCGACATATTTTTCAAATTTGTTTCACTAGTTAAAGTCTTGTTGAATATATAAGGTCCAAGAATTTGATCATTACAAATTCCAGCACATGCATTTAATCGAAAACGGATTTGCGGCCTAACATTCCCTAAAGTGCAATTTTAACTCCAAATATGTTCACTATTTCCATTGAAGATGCCAAAGTGTAAAATAGTACTTTCCCCAGTCTAAATAATGATTTTAAGAAAATCTCGAAAATTATTCCTATGTGTCTATTGCACTCATGTGAGCACTGGTTAGCCTTGTTAATACAAATTCTTAGTTGAGAAATTTCCTGACACCTTCGTCGAAATGTTTGATTCCACTTAGTATGAATTTCACCAGAAATAATACTTTCTATAAAGCTTTGGGTAGCAAACTGCTCCCGAAACTCACAATTTGCATCTGAATTTGCTGGGTTCACCAAAAGTTTAATATCTTGTATGTTTTTCCTATAATTCAGTGGTTACTTGAGTAAAGCTTTGGTTGTCATACAGTCGGTCAAGGACTGAAACTAGTTTGTCAAAATCTGTCTCTTAGTCATTTGGAATACTTTGGAGTAATTCTATTACAGAGCCTCTCAGGGAAAATATTATTCAAATAATGCATCACAAGACCCTCCACAAAAAATTGTTAGTGCCAATTTGGCACATGTCAGTTTTATGACAGACTTTACTTTGAATGACTTTGCCTGGTATTTCTTCGAGATCGATATCTTATCCCATTCAAAATGTAATGTGGGGGACGAGACTATAAAAGTCCTGACTGGAGAGGTTTGTTTAAAGCAGAAAAAATAGTACCTTGATATCGATCAGTTTTTATAATATATTAGTATGACCATACGGACAAACATCCAACAGTATTCTATTGGAACTGCAAATGAGCGAACCTTAAGGAATTTGGTATTAATTGTTCGTCTCACTAAAAGAGAATCAGAAATTTGCTTTACGATCAAATAAGTAAGAATAAAAATTAAAGTACATGACTAACCTTTATTATATTTTTTAATATTTTGTTAGGTGTTATCACACTACAGGGCTAAAATATTAATTGGTCCCTTTTAACGAGGAATTATCGCAGTCAGTCTCCTTATTTCTTCTCTTAATATATGGATATTCTAAACGTTTTTTGTACCAACCTACTGTTGGATGTATAGAACTGATTGATCTATTGCCTCTGTGTAAATAATAGTATTACCTTACGAAAATCACAAAGAATATGATATGATCCATCATCTAAATATTGTGTTTTGCTAAGAAATTTCACTCATCAATGGTGGCGAATTGTTCACTTGTTTCGGTCATGAGAATGCAGCTCATGAACATATCTAACTAATCCCTATATGAGATTACAAATTTCGTTTTAAACCGATACGTTTCCTTTTGAATAATGATGCAAACCTCATTATTCATTTTTGATAAGTCTGTGTTTTAGTTATTTGTTTTTTGTTTTATGAGTTGAATTCAAACAAAATGGAAAACTATTATTCTTAAATTTGAAGACGGGAGATGTACGACCGACATCTAGGATTTTCGAGAGAATTAGCACACAGAGGTTCCGAATCTGGACCGTTCCGTGTAATTGCTGTTCTCCCTTAAATCCTAGGACAGAATGCCACGATAAAATTTTCAGGTTACATCACCTGTCAGAGATATTGAATACTCTCTTCCTTTGTACGCAAGACAATATATATTATATATAATATATATTGTTTCTGGTCAGGGAACCTTCATCAGTTGCGCTTTCCACAATTGAATGTCCTCTCAAACACTCCTTTATGTATTTGATACATTTCCTTAAATTTGAAGAAAATCCTAGATCTTACATCTCGCGTCTTCAAATTTAACGAAATGTATCAAATACATAAAGAAGTGTTCGAGAGGACATTCAATTGTGCGAAGCCCAACTGATGAAGGTTCCCTGACCAGAAACAATATATATATATATAATATATACATATATATATATATATATATATATATATATATATATATATATATATATAATATATATTGCGTACAAAGGAATGACTCCTCGAAGAGAGTATTCTTTTCTATTCATTGACATTATAAAGCTAATTAGATAGTTTAACAATATAGTGTTAATAAATCATTATGCGGAAGGATAGAACAATTGTTAATAAAACCAATGCTTCTCATAATAGTAATAACGCACAATATATCACTGTTATAAGGTATTATGTATCCCACACATTTCTGGAAATACTAAAATGATTAGGAAAGCAAATATTTATATATTAATTAATGATACAAATAAAGGGTATTCGTTAATGTTTGAAAGTTAAGTTCCTAATTCTTTAATTATTTTAAAAACTGATTTCAGTTCAGAAGAAGACAAATAATAAAGTATTACGGAAAACATTTATTAGTATCCTATCACTAAGAAGAATTATGTGGTTCACAATATTTTAGTGAAAAGCACTTTGTTGGGTACTTATTGTTAACAAAATCTGATAGTTAATAGATGATTCTTTAAAATTATACTGTAAAAAGTTCCTTTATATTTGCTACATTATTGTTCTGTGGGTGGAAACTTATGTTACAACTAATTAATTTTAATCAATGAATTAAATTTTAATGGAAAATTTGCCTACATGTGCCATTAAATTATTATTATCGCAAGTTTTCAAGCACAAAACGTTATTGTGCGATATTATCGACAAAGGCGGTGGAGTTCTTCCAAACTTATAACGATAAATTATCGAGTTTTCGTTTAAGGGAGAGCTCCCTACATAGTTTTCGTTCCATTTTTATTGTCTACTATTGTCAGTATTCTGGTTCATAATATTCTTTTCTGTATGTAATTACTAAAAGCACTGCATAGAATTTTTACGTAAAACATTATAACATACAAGGTTTTGTATTAATCCATGAGCAAAACGACAACATTTGAGTATGCCAAGGAACTGAAACTGTTAATTTTAAGTAAAACAATGAATTTTGAAGAAAGAAAAGAAATTAACGATTAAACTTTAAAATTTTATGTAAATTATCATCTAATAGATTCCATATGAAAATTTGGCTGTAGTACATTCAAAGTCATTTTTTATATTGTGGCGGGAATTCATTAGATATTTTGTGGAATCGACTAAAATGAGGCCGGCGGCTGGCGCTAATGGCGCTACAGTATTCAGAGATGAAATATATACATATGGAGAAGGATTCATTCTGTACTTAGCAGCAGTTTAGTAAAATTAAAATTAAAGTAAGTGAAATAAACTAGAGAGAGTTCGACTGTGTTTTTAAATACATCCAAGAGTAAATAAAAACATTACAGTGGTGACAGGTTTAGGTTGTGGAACATTGGAAGTGGAAAATAAATAGACTAGCAATGTTTAAAGCGATGAGCTTGAGAAAAGGGATTTAGAATGTAGTGGCAAGAAAAGTGAATTAATACAACGGCTACGAGATGCCCCAAAAAAATGAAGGTAATAATTCCGTAACTTATTTGTTTGAAGTTTCTGGAAATGGGGACATGAGAATGCTACCAAAAATGGAAGAAAAGTTACAAAAAGTACTAGAAATTCTTTAGTCTTTCGAAGATAAATTTCTAGAAAATTTTAGAAGACAATTTACAAGAAAATTCTAAAACCGGTGTAGATAAGTTACTAGAAAATTCTAAAACCCTAAAAGGCAAATTAATAGAAAATTCTAAGACCCTAGAGACATTACAAAAAAGTTCTAAAACCCTAGAAGACAAATTGCTAGAAAATTCTAAAAACTTGAAAGCTGCTTTAGAACATAAATTGCTAGAAAATTTTAAAATCCTAGAAGCCCAATTCCTGGAAAATTCTAAATACTTAGAGTAAAATTTGATGTGCATGGTACAGAAAAATACAAAAATGCAGGAAGGGAAATTATTCGAGAATGTCGGCAGAGGAAAAGGCAATAGCATTAACCCTTGTCTTAAGAGGGGATGCTACAGATATTTTGCAAAAGTTGAATACCTCTGAGCAAGAAGACTATGAACAACTGGTTAAACATATTGAACTGGGGTACAGACAAACCCATTTGGAGCACGTTTATCACTCCCAACTGAAAAATCGCTACCAGAAATCAAACGAATCCCTACTATTTCCCGTCTGGTTCCATTTGCCTTTCCATGCACGCCAGAAAATGCGATAGAAAGGTTGGCAGTGCAAGCGTTTCTGGACAGACAAGCATTGACACTAACTCGACCAACTCGATTAGTGGGTGCACTGGCTCGAGCTCTGGAATTCGAGGATGCGAAAAACACCTGTAGAAGTCAGGGCAGAGTCTAAATCACTGACAGAGATTCAAAAGATGGCGGAAATGATAAGGACTGTAGACAACAAGCCCCAACTATCAACGCATATGTCTTTTCGCTACAACACCGCATTAACAGTGTATTTGTAGATGGTCTTATTAATAAGAAACAATGTGCAATGCTGCTGGATTCGGCGCAACATTGTTCTAGACCAGACGATGATAAAACAAACAAAATGGCAACTGCGAACAGCGACAGGAGAAGCAGCTAAGGTCCAAGGTGAAATAGAGGTTGAAATGGTCTTGGAAAATACAACATTCCAACATCAGGTATTAGTGGCGGACGAAGTCATCGTCGGAATGGATGTCGTGAACTCCAAGGGTTTGAGTTAAACTTTTAATATGGGATTCTGCGGATGAATAACGAAGATGTAGCGGTTCATGGGAAAGATGACATAATGCTTCGAGTAATCTTAGCAGAAGATGTCAATGTTCCGGAAAGAGCTGAAATTATTGTACATTCTTGCCTAGATGGGAAAGCTAAAGCTGGATCAGTGATGATGTTTGATTGCGAACTTAACGACGAAAATGTAGGGAATCGCACTGGGAAAGACCCTGTTTCGTGCCAAGGAGATTGTGCCTGTAAGAGTAATGAACCTGAATCCTACTCGGTTGCATTAACGAAAGGAACAATTTTGGGGCACTGTTTAACAGTTTCCTCTATAGTTAGAAGCAAACGACATACAGCAATACCACCAGGTAAACTAACTAACGAGCTAGAAAAACTCTTAAGAGATTTTTCCAAGAATTTAAAACCAACCCAAAAAGCAAAATTGACGGACATCGTTAGAAACTATGAGCATATCTTCGACGTAGGGAAAGGAAAATAGGGCGGAGTGATCTGGTGAAACATAAAATTAATAGCGGAGACGCTCAAACTATTGGACATTCGGTGAGAAGACTACCTCTAGCTAAAAGAGAAGAATCTGACCAGGCTATAAAGAATGACAGCTCTACCCTATCCCAAGAATAGACGAAATTCTAGATACATTGGCTGGGTCAAAGATGTATTCCACCCTAAAGTTGAGTGGATATTGGAAGTGGAACTAGCTAAGGAGACCCGACTAGGCACTGCTTTTACCATCCGCTCAGGACTTTACCAATTCATGGTGATGCGGATTGGGTTGTGTAGTGCTCCAGCAACGTTTGAAAGATTGATGGAAACAGTGTTAAAAGGGCCTTTATTGAAAACCTGCCTGGTGGATCTGGACGACATCGGTTTGAAAATAGGTTGAGGACCACGCATTGAACCTGCAGGAGGTTTGTTTGGCGAAGTTCTGGACTAAAGTTGTCTGAAAAAGTGACAACTGTTCCAAGAAGAGGTGCAATATCTCAGACATGAGGTTTTCGCAAAGGGAGTAGCTGTCGATAAAGATAAAATCAAGCCGTCCAAGAATGGCCTATACTTAGAGATATCCACGAGCTAAGAGGTTTCCTAGAGTTATGCACGTACTATCGTCGGTATGTAGCAGGATTTGCTATTATCGCCAAGCCACTCACAGTACCAGTGGGACGAGGAGTGCCAGGGATAATTCGAAACAATGAAAGGAGCATTAACCAGTGCCCCCATTTTAACTTATCCTTTACCAGATAGGAACTTCATCTTGGATACCGATGCAAGCAATTTCGGAAGAGGGTTAGGAGAAAGTAATCAGATATTTCAGCAAGACCTTGAGCAAGCCAGAACGGAATTACTGCCTTATTCGCAGGAAACTCTTGGCTGTGGTAAAGGGGGGAACGTTTTTACATTTACCTCTATGGTAAAAGATGCCTCCTCCAGCACTGAAGTAGTTCCTGGAGTTTAAAAATGAGAGGTTGCAAGAATTCGGCTTCGAGACGGAACATCGCGCTGAGACAAGCCATAAGATTCCTGATGCCTTATCGAGGAGGGCATACTCTGATGAATCCAAACATTATCAGCGAGTTGAAAAAAAAGCGGTTGTTCTCTGTAAAACAACCGCCGTTGATGATCATTGGAAATCTGAGGAGATCTAGAAAGACCTGAGATTAGATCCAGAGTTAATACAGGTTTCCGGTGGAAAAAAGACAGGAGGTTTCCCGTTTCGCACTCACCATAAAGTCATCCTGGGTTCAGTGGAGCTCCCACATCCTGGAGAACAGCATTGTGAAGCGCGTACTGGATACTCCAGAGGAGGGCATAAACATAAAACAGATTGTAATCCCCAGAAATATGAGATCGGTGATTTAGTGAGAATTACATGGCGGTACAACCGGAGGACATCTGGGAAGTTAAGAGAACGCTTCTTTTGGGTAAACTGCCAAGGATTGGCGCCGGACGTGTACGGTTTGTGCAGCAAGTAATGGGGCTCTGAATCGAGCTAAATCTCCCATGAAGCAATATAATGTAGGCAGATCCATTTCCTGAATCTGATTCAGGAAATAAGTACATTGTGGTGGCGATAGATTATTTCAGTAAATGGACAGAAGCTTATGCTTTGCCGAATCAAGAAGCCTTGACCGTTGCTAATATCGTTGTCAAGGAATGGATCAGCAGTTTTGATACTTACTTGGAGTTACACTCAGACCAAGGTAGAAATTTCGAGTTTACTCTTTTCCAAGACGTCTGCAACCTTCTGAAGATCAATAAATCATGGATGATAGCATTACACCCGCAGTCCGATGGAATCGTAGAACCGATGAATGGGACTATTGACCGACATTTGTCAAAGGTCTCTGACTACCAAAGAGACTGGGATCAGCATCTTCACTTGTTTCTAATGGCATATCGTTCATCTATGCACGAGTCCACTGGTCAGACTCCGGCCAGTGTTATTATGGGACGAGAGTTATGATTGCCATGCGATTTGAGGTATGGAAGTCCCCCAGGAGAAGAGACCGCAGGTGACGACTATTTCAGCCAGTTATTTCAAAAAATGAACGACATCCATCAACGAGTCCGGTTAAATATCGAAAAAGCCAGTGCCGAGAGAATCAACGATGTTGTCTGCAGAATAAGGATGCTACCTCGAGGAACACTAAAGGTAGTACCTTTCAACAGGTTAGCAAATATCGCCGTACAATGAAACATTCTTTGACATTCTCGAACGAAATGATCTTAAGGAGGGGGCAATGTGACGGGAATTTATCCGATATTTCGTGGATTCGTCATTTATCCGATATTTCGGGGAACCCGAAATGTTGGTCTGTTGACACGAGGCCGGCGGCTGGCGCTAAGGGAAATTCATCGAATAGTATTTAGTCGCAGTTTAGTAAACAACATGTGTTCAAGATAAATAGTTGTGTGAATATGAATTAAAGTAAAGGAAATAAATTAGAGTGAGTTCGACTGTGTTTTTAAATAAATCCAAGAACCCGAAGAGTAAATGAAAACATTACAATATATTGAGCCAAAACTATTTTTTTTTAAATTATAAGAAATTAATTGTTAACAAATGTATAATAAAGTTTCTTGACGGCTTTATTCCGTTCTCTTGTCAACACTACGACTTTGTGTTTGAATGAATGAATGAATTTGATCATTTCTTTGTGTTTCCGGGTAAGCATGTATTTGTCTGCTAGTGCAATAATCTTCTTTGTGTGAGTGAGAACGTTCGTTTTTATTATGAATATTAGTCTGGTGTTATGGTCCTAAAAGTGTGTTTATAAATCAGCGATATTATTATTTTAATATTTTTGTTGACTGCCGCCTATGCAAAAAATCAATCTATCAGACTTAATATATGGATATTAGTATTTCAAATTGATGATATTCCACATTTCGAAGCTTCATATTCAAAAAGCTTGTATGACTTATTTTACTGTAATGTCAGTTTTCACAATTAAAAACGGTTTTAATACAAATCACCTATAGAATGCCTGAAATTATTACATTTGTAATAATCACATCTGTAATTATTTTGTCTTTAAACAAAACCAGTATATATTTTTTCTTTTTTTTTGGAATAACACCTAGGTTCTCCCACCTAGTAGCGCTAGATGAAATTTTGAAGATAACTTTTTCTTCCAACTTGAAAGAAGCTTTGTTATTTCACAAGACATCCATCAACGAGTCCGGTTAAATATCGAAAAAGCCAGTGCCGAGAGAATCAACGATGTTGTCTGCAGAATAAGGATGCTACCTCGAGGAACACTAAAGGTAGTACCTTTCAACAGGTTAGCAAATATCGCCGTACAATGAAACATTCTTTGACATTCTCGAACGAAATGATCTTAAGGAGGGGGCAATGTGACGGGAATTTATCCGATATTTCGTGGATTCGTCATTTATCCGATATTTCGGGGAACCCGAAATGTTGGTCTGTTGACACGAGGCCGGCGGCTGGCGCTAAGGGAAATTCATCGAATAGTATTTAGTCGCAGTTTAGTAAACAACATGTGTTCAAGATAAATAGTTGTGTGAATATGAATTAAAGTAAAGGAAATAAATTAGAGTGAGTTCGACTGTGTTTTTAAATAAATCCAAGAACCCGAAGAGTAAATGAAAACATTACAATATATGAGCCAAAACTATTTTTTTTTAAATTATAAGAAATTAATTGTTAACAAATGTATAATAAAGTTTCTTGACGGCTTTATTTCGTTCTCTTGTCAACACTACGACTTGTGTTTGAATGCATGAATGAATTTGATCATTTCTTTGTGTTTCGGGTAAGCATGTATTTGTCTGCTAGTGCAATAATCTTCTTTGTGTGAGTGAGAACGTTCGTTTTTATTATGAATATTAGTCTGGTGTTATGGTCCTAAAAGTGTGTTTATAATCAGCGATATTATTATTTTAATATTTTGTTGACTGCCGCCTATGCAAAAAATCAATCTATCAGACTTAATATATGGATATTAGTATTTCAAATTGATGATATTCCACATTTCGAAGCTTCATATTCAAAAAGCTTGTATGACTTATTTTACTGTAATGTCAGTTTTCACAATTAAAAACGGTTTTAATACAAATCACCTATAGAATGCCTGAAATTATTACATTTGTAATAATCACATCTGTAATTATTTTGTCTTCAAACAAAACCAGTATATATTTTTTCTTTTTTTTTGGAATAACACGAAAATTGCTTGAATTAGTTCATAAGGTTTTTTCCTAGGTTCTCCCACCTAGTAGCGCTAGATGAAATTTTGAAGATAACTTTTTCTTCCAACTTGAAAGAAGCTTTGTTATTTCACAAGATCTTTAAAATTTTTTAGTGCTACCTTGTATATATTAAATTAACAGTAAATTCTCTTATTTACATAAGATTTGTTGTCAAACATTTAATGTCAAATTCTAAATTACTTAATTTGTCAATGCGAACTTTTTAATTTTTAATTTTCTTCTTCAGTTATGTTAAGTTTTATTACCATTGAAAACGGATCTGATTTAGAACCTGAGACGTTTGGACTATTTCAAATATACAGACTTTGAAGGCAACTCGTGGTGTTATTCCCAAAATCTGAAAAAATATAAACCAGAGATGCCACAAGTATATTTCACTAAAACAAATCTAGTATGGATGAAACTGATAAAACTTGAAGCAAACAAATAGATAGGTCTTTGAGTGTTAAGTCCTTATTAAGCTGTTGTATCTTTCTCGGCATACACTTTTAGTTTGTATCATTTATTTCACACCTATAATAAAACTGTATTTGATCCAGATAATAATTCAATCAAGTGGGTTGAGCAGCAGTATATCCTAATAAGTCATACTTAAAAGCAACATCGAGTTTTTGAAACATAAAAATGCATTAATATACAGGGTGTCACATAGGCCGACGTGAAGCCGGAACCGGGTGGTAGGCCAAGTCATAATAGTGATCAGAAGAATATAAAAAAAATCTTAGTGGCCAGTTTTAAAAATTATAGTATTTTAAAAAAATCTAAAAAATCTACATCTTGTAACGGACTTTTCACACCTGTTGACGCAAATCTTATATTTTTTGTTAATTATAATATTAACAGCTTCTACTTGAAATAAAATGTCTTTATAGCCCAATATCAAGTGATGACAAAAAAGTTCTACCCAAGATTGGCAAGTAACTTAAATAGTAGGCGTTTTAATAAGAATTCCAAATTGGTATGACATTTGCTAGATTATTTTTTAATTGTTTACAATATTTTTTTGTAATGAAACCCAGATTTTTTTCTTATTTACTTATAAAGAATTCTAGTGTACCCAAAGCTTTTCTTAACGATCTAACTTCAAGATTCTATATTGATCGACACCGAGGAGTCATTTCACGAAGTGTGAGCGAAACAGATTCATTTCAAGTAGATTTAGTAGTACTACTTTCTTTTGTAGAAAAGTTTTAAATTAGTAACTTAAACAACAATAATTTCATTGCAAAGCTTTATTCAATTTACAACGAATGTTCAACATGTCTCAATTTAACAAAAAAATGAAATGCTGACCTTACATTTATATTAACTATTTAAATTGCCTTCGTTCAGCTGCAATGCAAGTCTGACATCTTAAAAAAGTTGGGGTTATCAGAAGGGTGACGCCTCCGTTTTTAACATATTCAAGTACTTTCGTTAATCTTTGCCTTAGTTGAGCTAAATTTTCATCTGACTTTTTGTAAGCTACTTGCCAACATCGCATAGTACTTTTGTTTCAATAGTATCACTTAAAATAGAGCTAAGTACTGATTTTAAAATTTTCTTCCAAGCAGAAGCAGTTGGTTATGATTTTTGGAGAAGCTAGTCTGAATCTGGTAGACAATGTCCCTCGTTTCTCGAAGTTTCCTTGAACTTCCATCGTCTTGAAAAGGTTGATCTCACAACGTTTCAATAGCTTTGTATCTGCTATCGTCATCAGGTGAATGATGGGAAATTCAGTTTATCCGTGGTATTTATACCTTTAATCGGTAATGCGTCGCCGGTCATGGTCATTGGGTCTCATCCGGTCCAATCAGCGTCGTCGTACTTGGCGGTTGGCCAAAGAAAGGGTTTCCAAATGTTTTAATTTGGACGCTGGCCTCGCTAATTATATTCTCGTTCGAGATTATATATGCTGTCTCTATAAATTTTCTTTTATACCAATGCTCCTCCTTGTGAATTACCCTGGCCTGGTCCCAGTTGATGTTGTGGTGCTCGGTCCACGCGTGGTTAGCTAGCCCAGACTTCGTTAGCTCCGCCCTTTGAGTAGCTGTGCGGTGTTCCTTAACCCTAGTGTCCAGCGGCCGCTTTGTCTCTCCAATGTAAAGATTGCCACATTTACAAGGTATACTGTATATAGGTATTGCTGGTGTTTATAGAAGCATTATTCAGTATTTTATTATAACACAAATAATATAAAAAAGGGAAAGTAACAATTTGCATCAAAAGGAGTTAAAAGACCATCACAGAGTGATTTTTTTAAATGCAATAATTTTTAAAATACCTAACTTTTTCTTCCTTTGGGTTTTAACCTCTTACTTGTTGTTTAGGTCGTGGTTCATTCTGTCAATTTGGCTTTTCAATACTCTTTTGTTTTCTTAAATTTATATGGTTTGTAGCATATATATTAATTTCTTCTATAATATCAGTATTTCTTTCTGTTAGGCGCTGTTATCGTTTTATATAATTTGAGCTTTGTTCCGGGTCTGACTTTATTTGTTAACGATCTGTATATTGTTCCAGGTATTTATAGGTATTTGTAGAGTTTTGGATGATATTTATTACCTTAGTTGTATCTCACATCGTTTCCCAAATAGCTTAAGGGCTCTTTTGGTAAGGTGTCAATAATTATTTAGACATACCTATATAGGTTCCTTTAAAGTCCATAACTTAAGGTTATGGGATATTTTTATAATATAGGTTTACAAAAATTATTTGGATTGTGTAGTGATCTCTCAATGTAATTCTTCTGTCCATTGTGTAATAGCTAAGTCAACATGGAGAAGGCGAACGTTTTTATGTGATGTTTAATTGATTTTTAAATCGGGTTTGATCTCTTATTTTCATCTTCTGATAATGCCGTCTATGTATATGTTAAACAACGTTGGAGAGAAACTGCAGCCGTGTTTGGATCTTAGTTTATTTAGAATTGTACTCAGATTCTTCGTTGTGTAATCAGAACTCAAGAGTGTGTATGCAGACATTTGATTGATTAAATTAATTGGGGAATATAATTTCCATGTCATTATTTCTCAAATTTAATTTGATTTAAGCTTTCTCAAAGTTTCCAAAACCTTTCTCAAAGTTTACAAAAGCTAGGTGAGTTTCTAAATTAAATTCTCGTGTTTCTGTTTTATTTGTTTGATGGAAACTGCATTACATGATGTTCACTTTTGGAAAGCCAGTCTATCCTCCTCTCAAAAATATTCTGTAATAGTCTTCAGTCGTTCGGTTATAATCTTTGTGTACAGTTTGTATGAGGTGTTTGATAAACTACTACCCTTATACGTTTTACAATTATTGCGTTCTCCTTATGTTGAACAATGGTTTTACCTGTGATAGTTTCAATTCTTTGCTAGAATTTATTGTAAAGATGAAGTAGTTGTTGTTGTAGATAACAGATAAGTATGGGTACATAATATAATCACACACTTACTTTATTTTAGAAAATGTGTTAGGATGACTTTCTATAAGAGACAACCGTAAATTCGAAATTAACCCTCGTATATTTTATTTCCGTTACAAATTACAAATACCTAAGAGTTTAAGAAAAGAACCGACGAAAGAAAACCCCAATGGATAAAATAAGTTAGGAGAATTAAGTTAAAAATAAACTATGGAGTTATTTTAATTTTTTGCTGAGTTTATTGTTATTTGTTATATATTTGATTTGTAATTACTAAGATAGTTGATTGATTTTAAAACTTCTTTTAAATTTGGCAATTTTCTCGCAAAATATACAAGAAACTACACATACCTATATCTGAAAAGTAAGAAGATAGTACAATTATTGCCCACAAGGTTTATTGTTCTTAAACATATCTGAAATAATTATGTCCACAGTAATATTTTCCTTTTATCACCTCTACTGTTAATTTTGTTATGAAACTATATAATCTACTAAAATGGCTATCAAAATAAAGTGACATGAAAAATGTGCGTGTATTCATCGTCGGCATGACACAAGACCGGAAACTTAACATTTGCGTAGAGGCTAGAGAAAACTGTCGCATGTTTTTCGTCTGAAGTACCCAGGCATATACGAAGCACTTGATTATATTGCCCGGCGACCTCCATTAACGCCGCTCCAGGCGGGCTTTTATACCCCATTACGGGGTCTTGTCGAATACTTTTTCCTTCTTCTTTTGCCGGTAATGGGATATCTGTAAAACGGTTTATTTGCTTTCGCTTTTATTATGTAGTTTTGTTGTCACTGTTATGATAATGTCAGTCTTTGTTGAAATGCAATGTGTTCTTTGTGTATGCAAGCCAGCTCGATAAATTAGCTATACTATACAGTTTTCTTGTTATAAATATAGCTATTATGGTTTGTATATTGTACATGTTTTTGGTTTCAAGACACATTATTAATGCGGGTTAAAATATTTTTACGTTTTTACAAGGTGTGCTAAAATTTTTCCTACAATAGTTTGGGTAATATTAAGCCAGATACTGAAATTAAAATTTAATCATATTTAAAATTATGTATTCTGAGTTTAACTTGGTGTATAATTTAACAACTTTCATTATTATGTGTTGAATCGTGTGATTGGTTTTAAGAATAATTATACTTTCTACTATTTTTAGATGATATCTAATATAGCTGCTTCTGAAGACGAAATAATTCTAAACCAATTGAGCAGAAGACAATAAGATGTAAGAAAATGTGTTTCTACTATGATCGCTCTCGGGCGAAATTTTTAATTTTGAAAAAAATGAGACCCTGCTAATAATAGTCTATCTAGAAATGCAGTCTTTATGGCAAAGGTTTAAACTGTAACACACAGCAGCAGAAACGTAAGTATGGGTTTTTATTCCGAATTTCTGGAAAACGATAAATCTCAAGTTATAGAAACTTATATGGTACCTTTTCGTAACATATCCTGTTGTAACAATTTTGAAAATTTTTAAAGGCGTTTTTGAATAATCGATGAGCTTACATATCGAAATAGCATATATTGATCATAGTTTCAGAGCCGCTTATAACTCAAAAGTATATTCAAACTATGTCAATGACAATATATAAGATTTACCGTAGAACTATAATACAAAAAAGTATTTTCCAATGGATCCGGTGGCCTTTTTGATACCTTGAAATCTTTGTTATTTCTTCTACTGTTTTTCGGTTGATGCTTTTTTGCTTAGTTTTTCTTCAAACTGAAAAAAAAAACATTTATATTTTTAGTTATATAATTGTAATAGCAATGTGTAAGGAATTTGTAACTATCTGTCTAAAATATCGCAGTACAATTATGATGTAATGTGTTTTTAATAACGTTCTTTATCTAGAATCTCAAGTATATTAGCAGTGTCACGACGTTAATAGAAGCTATTTAGTCAAGATGTTCTGCTAGTAAAGAGATAATTCTGTTACCTTCAGATGCGTTATTTTATACACTTCCACTTTTTTCTTCTCTATTCTTAGAATGTATAGTTATATATTTTTGTATAAAATATATAACTATATAAGTTACAATTGTGTTATTTTCACATATTTTTCGCAAATGCTATAATAACTTGCACACCAGTGTAGTTATATTGCAGGCTTTTGTAAAGTATGGCTATAAAAAAGTTTTGCCACAAACCTTCAATTTAGTTTTAAACAACAGAAACTTTAAACGAATAAGTGGCTAAATAACAATATTTTTCAAACACCAGTGTGGAGAAAATAACGGAAACTAGAAAGAAATAAAATAAAAACATTCTATCAAAGCAACAGTAAAGTGAAGGAAGGAAAGAAACATAATTGTAAGATATTTGGGATAAAATCTAGCAGCGTTAAATTAGGAACAACCGAAGTACTACTTATTTTTAGGAAGTTACCGGTATGTAGATCCCCAATGTGGTGAGTTTGTGAAATTTCAGAACCATGTCCTTTAACCAGGTCATCAGTTACACTCATCATAGCCAATCATTTAGTGGGAGATTCCTCTATTTCTAAAAGCTTTGGATCTAGAAGGTCATACTATGATGCGCTTAGTCCATCTGGTATATCGTGTTCGAGTTATAGGTCCCAAGAAATTCCACCTACGAGGTGTTACTTTTTGGCGGCATCTAGTACCCCAGTTCTTTTTCTGACGTTATTGTTAATGCATTTTGTCTCTCCGGGACATTCCTAACATAGAGCTTTCTATTGCTCATTAGATTACTTGAATTTAACGCAGCTTGTTCTTGGGTACGGCATACTGGTTATATACCTTTTTCTTTAAGCACATAGGTATACTAACATTGAAAACACTCTTTCTTTCGTTGTGTTGCCTATCTGTAGCTCATTACTCATAACAATTATTGGTGAATAACACTTGTTCTAAACGGTTGAATAAAATGATCTTTTGAATAAAATTTTATATGAAATTTTGTGTACCATTATGTGGATATGATCCTGAATTAGTGCCGCTGAACTTGCAATATGAACGCAGTTTAACTTAGTTTTTTTTGAGACCTCTTGTTGTTATATATGAACTGAAGCGACGTATTCGAGCAGTTAGTGTTTTTGTTTCTTTTTATTAACACATGCGGGATAAGTGGTTTCTTAGAGCACGCTGTTGCGGTTGAAAAATAGCTGATTGCCCATTTTAAAATTACGCACTCTTATTTGAGTGCGACAAGTTTACTTGGCGCATGCAAATTACACTTAGTACAGGCAAACTATTTTTATTGCGTGCGACAAACTTGGGGCACACAAATTATACTTAGCACACGCAAACGATCTTTGTCTCACGCAAATTGACTGAACATCAAATGAGGCAACATAACTGTTAATATTAGAGAAGTCAGATTGACATTACATTAATAGTATGTGCAACCCGGGCACTAGTTGCACAATATACTACTATTGTGGCTAGCGTAACACTAGTGCTATCCGCAAAGAAATAAAATTATGAACATAGAGTCAAATGCATAAACTAATGAAATGATGCGTATTCAGCCTAATTTATTTAACAGTTCTTGCTGCAAAAGAACATACGAAAAGTTGTGTCTCACAATCTGAAGTGAGGGTGATGAATAATTTTAACCTGGGATATTACTGATCCTGTTCTGATTGTAGATGGTTCAAGAGCGATATGAAAGCACTCATAGTTAATCTACCAGATGAAGTAAGATCTCTTAAGGCTCAGTCCATTGAAACTCTGAAGCCTGCTTAAGTGCAAACATTAGACTTCGAAGATGTTGTTGCTTAACTAAATAATAGGGACCGGCGCAGAAATGGTATTGTTTTTTTTTGGATTAGTGAACCCGAGCAGAATCATCAAAGGCAAACCACTGCAGCACTAAGCGAGGTTAACAAGAGAACTATTGAGAACATCTTGCGTTTCGTCGACTCAACTCTTACCATAGATGGAATTAAACCTATACGTCTGTGAAGATATACTGATGGTACAAACCGTCCTGTTAAAATAGGCTTAAAAAATGAACAGCAGGTACATGCAATAATCAGAAACGCCAAAAATATCAGAAATCATGACATTTATAAAGACGTCTCTATATCATATGATGGAACTCCGAAATAAATCGCATATTTTAAGATAATCAAACAGCAGTTATGGAACCGCCATAATGATTAAGATAGTATTTTACTAATATATAACGGAAAACTAGTTGATCCCAGCAGAGCGCATTCCCAATGTTTACTTAGTTATCAAGTATTGTTTTTGTTTGCGATATATACCGGGTGATCAATCTGCAGTGTACCGAGTGGTCAATACTTAGGTTTAGGTAGCAACATGAACTGTTGGTATTGAGAATAAAGTCATTTTATAATATAATAATAAGTTGACACAATTGATGTCATCACTTTAAAACCTTCGTGTTGACATAACTTAAAATATTACAAATGCCTACAGAATAAGTAACTGAAGGCTTTTAATTAAGTTAATTAAAGAAAAATATATACCATCTAAAAATAAAGAGTATGAACTCGGGGTTAATAATCAGATGGACTATGAGACAAGAGAGCCTCTAGAGATCCCAATATTGACCTGAAATAATCTATTGTTAAATGTTTAACAAAGAAATTTACATCAGGTGATAATCAGCATAATAAATGCATGCTCATGCTGATATAGGCAAAATCTTAAAACGTGTTAAATTCATGCAGATAAATAAATATTGAATTTTAAAATTTAAAAAATCTAGAATATAAGAGTTATTTACATTGAGTATGATGCACACTTAATAAATGACATGAAGGAGAGGAAACATCTTGATATTGATGAAGTAACTGGTATTCTGGTATTTTAATATAGATTAATGCAAGAATTTCTGTGATTGTGATCATGTTCAAACAAGTGTAGAAACAGTGCGGTCTGCCTCTATTGTGCTGAAGAGTCATGATAAGAATAATATTTTCTAAACAGCTGTAAGTATAACATTAAACATCATACATATAAAGAGAAATAGACGACAGAACTGAAAGTGTGGTTGTTTAGAAATTTGTAATTACGAATAAAATTTTAACGTATGTTACAAATATATTTTGTAATTGATAAAAAGTAGTATAGTAATAACATTTTTAGCTTATCTAAAATGTTGTACATACAGTTACACATATGCAAGTTAGATAGCATGTACGTTGAGTTTAATCAGTGCACTGTTGAATAATTAAATTAAGAAATGAATATGGATGTAAGAAAGTATTTGCTTAAATATCATGTTAATAAAACATTACATTTATACGCATCTATAAATAAAAAGTCAAACCGAGCTAAAAATCCTTCTAATATCCAAGAAAACAGGTGACATTTTAATGAGTTGACACTTGACATTTCAAAAATGAAACCAACCTCTGCAATAGACAAACTGAAAATTTTCCTAGTCTAGGAATTTTGGTATTGCCAATTCACTTGATACACTTGATACTGACCACTCGACATTTAGAGCCGGTGCAGAGGCCGACAAGTAAAGACCTCGCAACAATAAATTTGTCTATACACACACAGTCAGAGATCAAAGCGGACCTCTTCCAACGGCTCTGATCATAGGCGTGCATCCAAAGATGTTTAGTAATATAAACATAATACTTTTTTTCCATTCTTTAACAACTTTTAATATGATTTACTGTTACTAATTGTGTGAGATATGGTGCTAATCCCTGAAGTCATTTTATACCTAAATAAAAATTAAAAATTTTGAAAACCTCTGAAAAACTCTAATCATTTTTTAAAACTTAATAAAAATAAATAACCCATTGCCGTTTACATTTTTTCTTTTTCTCTTATTTTTACAGATTAATTTAAAGTTAATAAATAATAGGGAAAATAATTAAAATGAATTACTTAAAAAAGTAGGATCTTACATAACAATTTTGTAAAACTAGGGTTATTAACACAAATATACGACAAAACTCGAAAAATCAGAAATCTCCAATCACACTCTAAACCAAAGCTAAATCTCCTTACAATTCTCACTAATTTATAACACTAAGGGTAAATTAATGGGTAAAACCTATTATGCAAATTTTAATAAACCATCATTATTCTCAGAAAAGTACCTAAAATTTCCACAATAAATATTTCAAGCAATTATAGAATGTACTGTTTGATTGTATCCTTCTCTGAATTATCTAGATTTGTTGTTAAGAGTTGCCAGTTTCTTGAATTTATTTGTAGCATGATCTCCTTTGAAAATTTCTAAAAATGTATAGCATCGGAATTTTATATTGCTATATACTCCGTATTTTCAATTAAAAATTTAAAAACTAATTTTCACTCTCACTTTCTAGAAACTTTTATTTACATCAAATATACAGAACAGCTGATTCAAATATCACAAATATAATACAACATAAGCTCTTCGGCGCACTAATTAACTGCCATGATGGTGGGTCGCCCCTTTTAAAACCGGTATCGAAAACTCTCGTAGAATCCATTATCAATTCTACAGCTGCCGAGCTATTTTGAGATCAATTTTTTTAGTCCTAAAAGCGATCGATGTCGTACTGGAATGAAACAGGGCCGGCTTAGGTAAATTTCGCAACAATATATTTAGCACCTTATTATCTTTCGGGGCAAACCAAGTACTTAAGTACTTACTTATAGATTTACCTCATTCATTTATTTATTTACCCGTAATGTTATAAATCTGAGAGATAATAAAAGATAAACGTAGGCAAATAATGGCAAAAAACTGAATGCATATGACAGCTAAGAGTCCAAAATCAGCTAAATTTTGTAAACACATCTATAAAAATTGTAAGTTCCAATAGGTAGGTACTTTGTTCCAGAACTGTTAAAATCCCATTATGGCAACTTCATTTTAATATGAGTCAAGTAGTGTATTCATAACTGCCAGATTTATGGTTTATTAATGAAACACCCAGAGTACCATGTAATTTCTGTAATTGATTTTTAATGGAGTAAAAGTACAAGATGGCAAAGTAGAGAACAGTTTACTGTTTTTACACTCTTTACTGATTATGATAGTAACCCCATAGAGTAGGGTTCCCAACCCCCAATTTCAAAAACAAGGTTTTATTGTTGAAAAAAAAAACACCAAAATTTAGTTAAAAAAAAGGACGCAGTAAGAGAATATCCATAATAATATTAAATAATACCGTTCTGCAAATAGCTTAAATGAAAATCAAGTAATGATAATGTTAATTAAGTTTAATAAAAGTATTCGATATTTTTTGAAAAATATTTTCAATAACGATATGTATGATTGTTGAAAAAGTTACTAAAGTATAAAGCAAACGCTTTAGTTTCTAACAAATACTTCAAAACTTAGTATCGAATATTTTTTTGTCAATCAGGTTATTCTTATTTTAAACTTATAATAATATCATAATTTATAAGTTTAAAATAAGAATAACCTAATATTCCATACTAACTTAAGTTTTGAAGTATTTGTTAGAAGTTAAAGCGTTTGCTTTTTACTTTAGTAACTTTTTTTAGCCACATGAATCCCAAAACATATATATGTTGCAAGTCGTGTAGATGTTTATATAGAATTAATTATGAACATAATAATAATGTACACGTTTTACAGAATTACGAAAATTGGCCAGGACAAGACTGGATAGCGCCAAATACTCCATCAAGAGTTCTGTCGTGAGTATCCAGAGCTTCAAGTTACCGAACAGAGAGTCGCAGATCAATATCGTGTCATCCTGAGAAATGGCCTTATTTCGCCTGAACAACTGGTTAAAATAAAAAGCGAAGTGGAGCGCGAATTATTTGGTCGAAATACAATAGATCCAGAGCCTGAAACACATTTGACACAAATAGTGGACGAGACTTAATAGCTTCAACAAGAACAGCTAACCAACGCTGACCTGCTTGAGAAGATCCAAGCAGAAATGGAAAGAGCTCTTGTAGAGTATAGTGGAACAGATCCATTGATTAGACCAAATCTTCCCAAACTAAGATCTAAGAAACTGGGTATCGTCTTGAAGGCCATGAACCAATTTATCTTGCCAAGCTATGTTTTAGGTGATAATACGTTAGAGTTGCTACACACAATCATCTACTGTGCTACAATTTCCATTAGCAGAACAATTGGGGTCCCAATAAGACCCAACGCAAGACCCTCCCCAGTTTAGACAAACACCTCGAATACCACCTTGGCAAAGAACGCTTGAAGGGAAAATCAATTCTCTTCGGAAAAACATTGAAAGACGGACCGAGTACCAACCAGGGGTCAGGAACAACAGAATAGAAAGACTTGTCATGACTATTAAGGACAGTAACTGAATACACTCCCAGTGGGATAAAGAAAATATCGCATTTCAGCAGTGCCTGGACACAAGTCGATTGAGAAGGTACAAAACCAATAACCAACGTCAACTAGATAACACACTTTTCCGAAAATCAGAGAAAGGGTTTTATAGAAAACTTAACAACATCAATAATAATGAAGCCCCTAGTTACCCCAGTAAAACAGACATCGAGGAATTCTGGAAAACACAGCTTTCCACAACAATTTCCTATACCTCCGAAGCCAGCTGGATTAATGAGGAGGAGGCTGCATTTCAGAACTGTGATACCATGCAACACCAACCATTTACAACGGAAGACACATCCAACGTAATAAAGCACCTACATAACTGGAAAGCACCAGGACCAGATATTGTGCAAAATTACTGGATAAAGAAACTGTACGCCACCCACGAAACACTAATAGCCCTTATAAATGACATAATTACCCACCCACACAAAATGCCTAGTGTCCTTACGCATGGTGCTACATACCTCTTAACGAAAGACAACCTGTGTACACAGAACTGCGCAAAGTACCGACCAATCACTTGCCTATCAACCTTATACAAACTCATAACATCGTGCATTAATCATAGCATTTTCAAACTTTGTGAGCTGAACAACATAATTACTCAACAACAAAAGGAATGCGCGAAAAATTCGATGGGGTGCAAAGAACAACTGATAATTGATTCCGTTGTGTGCAATCAAGACCACGCGAAATGACGAAATCTCTACAAGGCATATGTGGACTACAAAAAGGCCTTTGATTCAGTTCCACATGATTCTCTCATTAAGGCACTGAAACTCTATATAGTGAATAATGTTATTATTAACTTTTCAGAATATGCCATGTCCACCTGGCAAACCAAAATCTCACTGAATGAAGCCAACTGTTCGATACAAACTGACTCCATTCCATTAAGAAGGGGTATATTCCAGGGAGACTCTCTTGCTGTCTTGCCATGAACCCTATCTCAAGCAAACTGAACTCGACTAATTTTGGATTCAGTTTCAAACACAGCAACGTACAAGCATTAAAGCTAAACCATTTGTTATACATGGACGACTTAAAGTTGATGGCAGCTACGAAACAACAGCTGCATGGTATGCTTGAAATAGTAGAAGAGTTCTCTAGTGACATCCATATGAAATTTGGCCTAGACAAATGCCGAATTATTTATATACAAAAAGCAAAATACAGCAGGGGCACTACGAAATGATCACTTGACCATGAAAAAGGATCTAACAGCATAGTTTTATAGAAGGGTAAAACGACTGTTGAAATCCAAACTAAACAGTAAAAATCTGTTTCAGGCTATTAACGCCTATGCGTGTTCAGCACTCAGTTACTCTTTCGGTATAGTTAATTGGTGTAAGACTGACATTGAATAATTACAACGAAAGGATCGATTTTTACTAACAAAAGCTCAAAGTCCCTTCCGAAGAGCTCTGTCGAACGTCCAACTTTCCGACGGTATGAAGGAGGAAGAGGATTGGCAGATCTAAGCAAACTTATAGACCAACAAATTTCTATTTTGCGTAGTCATTTACAGAAACTCGCGGGATTTTCTGATCTGCATATGGTCATGTGCCAGGTTGATGACTCAACACTACTACAACAGACACAACAATACGTTCAATTACACTACCAGCCCACTGATCAGAAACTGCTGAACTGGAAAAAGAAGCCCTTTCATGGAAGATATATAAATGACGTCAACTAAGATTACGTCGACAGTGCAGCAGTGCAGTATTGGTTGATCTCTGGTCATATGTTTCCTGAAACGGGAGGCTATATATTGGCAATCCAAGGTCAAGTAATTCCAACTAAGAACTGTCTAAAGTACATCCTTAAAAGACCCTTCTATTAACCACGACAGATGCAGGTACGGTTGCCAAACAGCTGAATCTATCCAGCATATCACAGGAGGTTGTCAAGCGTTCGCTGCAACTGAATACAAAATAACAACCACAAATTGTACTGGGACGTTAATTGACATGGCAATTCCTAACAACAATAATAGAAATATCAAACAGGCTGAGAAAATAACCAAATATAGTGTTACGAAATTTACCTAAGCCGACGCTGTTTCATTAGAGTACGACACTGACCGCTTCTAGGACAAAAAATGTTCTCGAAATGGCTCGGCGGCTGTGGAGTTGATGATTGATTATACGAGAATTTTCGATGCTGGTTTTAAAAGGACCGACCCAAAATCGCGGAAGTCAGTTAGTACAGCGAAGAGCTTATATGTGGAATTGTTATTGTGATTTGAATCAGCTGTTCTGTATAATTTGATGAAAATAGGAGTTCTAGAAAAGTGAAAGTGAATATTAGTTGTATAATTTTAATTGGACCCACGAACTTTATAACAATGGGGATTTGGAATTTCAAATAAAGATTCAGTGGGTGATGAACAACACACGAACTGTACCAATTGTTATGTCGACGACAGTAGTAGCCCCAAAACATCTATTAAACAATTTAAAATACCTCGGTCTGGACGAACATCTTTACCAATAAATGCAAAAACCCGTCCTTTTAGGAACAGCCCGACGGGCAGGAAATTCATGGGAAACTGCCACATGACTCCAACAACGGGCCTGAAAACCTGACAAGGGCTCCCACAGAGCTAAACCCTTATGATATTTAGGATATCTGGAGTTTAGTGAGTTTCCCCTAAATGTACGCTCTGCGTGCCTTAGAGGGAGTGTGCTTCCATACATTGTATGCTCAAGTCCGGATATGTAAATATAACATCTTATGTTCTTTTGAAATTAAGGTGCGATAAAAAGGGTTGCAAACGACTGCATAAAATTACAATATTGCTCAAAATTTTATCATAATAGAGTTCATAATCATGTCATTTTTTTTGTTGTTCAACAGATATTTTACACGTTTGATTAGGAATTCTTGCTTAACTAATTACCTTTAACTAATTGGTATTTTATTTGAATTACATTTTATGCTAATGAATTACAAATTTCTTGTAGCAGGCAGTTTCATCGATTCCCCATTCTATTCTCACTTATGAAAAACTTAATTAAAACTTCACCCCTCTTTTTATTTTATTATTTAATCGCGATCTGAAATCGAAAAGGTTTACAACGTCGAACGGAGGGAATGCGAACGACACCTATACATACCCAGTCTTCATGTCCAGCAGCCATTTGAGGGCGGCAACATCTGTTCGGATTAGGAAATGACGACCATAGAGGTATTTGTGGAAATGGTTATTATTGCAAGAAGTTCTTTTCTGGTGACGCAATAATTTCTTTCCGGTTTCGAGAATCCACGGCTGTAGTACTCAATCACCCTCTCTTCACCATCTTGCACTTGGGATAGGATGGCCCCCAAACCTGTGTTGCTGACATCGGTATCTAAGGTGAAATTTCTGGACAGTGTAGGAAATGATAGGATTGGGCTAGAACAGAGTCCCGCCTTCAGTCGTCTGAATGATATTTTGCAATCCTGATTTCAACGGAAGGTCTCTTTCTCAGTAGTCTGCCGATGTAGAGGCGCGGCAATGGTGGCAAATCCCTCCACAAATCGCCTGTAGTATGAACAGAGACCCAAGAAGCTTCGGAGTTCATGCTTGTCTCTTGGGACTGGCCAATCACGAATGGCTTGTATCTTGTCCTCGTTGGTGCTGATTCCTGACTCAGAAACGACGTGGCCTAAAAACTCTACTTCTGTTTGGAACATGGAACACTTCTTCGGGTTGAGTCTCAGGTAGCGTTTTTAATTTTGGAGAATACTTCACCCACGTTCTTCAGATGGTTGTCGAATGTCTGACCCCTGACCAGAATGTCGTCCAGGTATACTAAGCACGTTCTCCATGTCAACCCGCTCAATACATACTCCATTAGCCTCTCAAATGTAGCGGGAGCATTACATAACCCAAAGGGCATGACCGTAAATTGAAACAGCCCTTTACTGGTGGAAAACGCTGTCTTCTCTCTGTCGTTTTCGTGTAGGCCAACCTGCCAATATCTACTTTTTAGGTCTAGTGTGGAGAACCAACGGGAGCCTGCAAGTGTGTCATCTATTCGGGGTAGTGGATAGCTGTCTTTCATCGTGATATCATTCAGCTTTCTGTAATCAACGCCAAATCGGGTGGTTCCATCCTTCTCTTTAACTAGCATAATGGAATTGTCGAAATTTTGTTGTTGATCGACTGGAATGCTTTGGAGGAGTTCTAAGGCCGGACCTCGTAAGGAAATTACAAGAGACATAGATTTTTCTTGGTTATCCCATCCATTAGCTGTAACCACGGCTTTAAATTGCCGTTTATACATGGGCCAGGATGATCTGCCATCAAATGTAGGTGGTTTGTTAACGGAACCCTTGGTACTCATGGTGTTCTGGTATTTTCCTCGCTGTAAGTCATGTAGCATTTTTTACAGTTCTGTTTCTACCTTGTTTTGGATGGCACTGATTTTATCTTGTACATCACTTTGTACTGTTTTACTGATTTGGTCTTGAACTTCGAATTGAACTGATTTCAAATTTTACCTGGATTTGGATGGAATCGAGGTTATCTACTTTGGTTCAAGAGTATCCACGGTATTTTGTCGTTTTAATTCAATCTGATCTTGTTTTTCTTCAAATTTCGAGAATAATCCTTTAATTAAATTATGTTGTTTTTCATCTATAGATTTCACTAACCTTTGTTGAATTTCCTTTTGATGTTGTGTCTCTTTATTGTCACGTTTTTTTCAAGATCTGAGTTATTTTTCATTTGGTTTGAATATTTTTTTGGTAATCTCGTCCATTTTTTCTTTTACCATACTTCGGGTTTTCACTTAATCCTGCACTTCGACACCAAATTGTTATCAACTCCGTGGGTTCAATTAATTAATTTAAAAAAAACTAATATTCACTTGACTTTCTAGATCTTTTATTCACACGTAAACATCAAATATTCTAAACAGTTGATTCTAATACAATAACAATAGGTAAGCTCTACTAACTAACTACTGAAATTAATATCGCCTTATATAGCGTAGGCCGATTTTTCTGGTTGTTCTACCTTTGTTCGCACAGCGTCCAGATCGATAGTTCTTGCTCATTTTGAAGACTCTAGAAATTGATGTTTTTATGTTCTTTGGGATGAATACTGTTTTTACGTTCTTTCGCCAGGGACGGAGTGGATAAATTTTAGAACAATATGCTGCAATGTATCCTCAACGTGTAGCCTCTCATTACAGTTTGTTTGGACGGCTTCATCAACGACTAAGAGAAACGGGTAGCTTCAAACCTAGAAAACATGATTGTGATCGCTTCCGGGATATTAGGACACTAGAATTAGAAGAAGCTGTACTTAATTTAATTGACAACACGGTACAAGCACTAGGAAAATTGCTTCACAGCTAGATATTCATCATATGACGGGATTTACTATCTTAAAAAAATTTCTTAAGCATATTTTATTCACGGACGAAGTAAAGTTTTTCAAGGGAAGTCATTGTTAATAACCACCGCAACCACATATGGTTGAAGAAAAGCTCACCACTAGGAATGATTTTCTTTACAGTGATCACCTAATTAGCCCACATTTCCTTTCACTTTAATTAAATGCAGATACATACACCTAGTTTCTAAGCGAAGAGCTGCCACTTCTACTTGAACCGATTACTTTAGGTGTCAGAGCGGGAATGTCGTTTATGGACGATGATGCTCCTGCTCATTTTAGTATGAGAGCACGTCAGTAGTTGAACAAAACATATCCAGGTCGCTGGATGGGTTGACCTCAATTTTGGCCAGCTCGTTCACCTGATTTAAAGTTGATAGACTTTTCAACATGGGGATAAACGTTGGTTTATAGTGGAACTCCTGTTCACGACATAGAATACTTAAGATATTATCGTTTCTTGTAGAGTTATTCAAGATTCTCCTGTGATTTTTCAATCGAATAAGAAGATCTATGTGTCGCCGTCTAGACTCATGTGTAATGGCTGAAGGTGGCCAGTTTGAGCACTTAATTTGATCTCTGCGTTTTCAAAGTTAGGTAAACTTGTTTTTTTAAATGATTTTGAAATAATAATAGCATATTGCATCACAGAAGGATTGTTTGTTTTTACGGTTCAAATAAAATTGATCATTTTTTAGACAAAAACAGTGACAGTTTCGAAAAAAATGCAAGAAATAAAAAAGATTGCAAATTGATAAGAGATTAATCTACAGTTTTTGTGAATTGCCAGTGGCGTACTGAGAAAAACTTGTAGGGGCAGAAAGATCAAGTGGCCCCATAGAAAGCACCACCATGTAGATTTTCATGGCCGCTTACGTGTGATCTTATTATGAAGACTTCATAGAGGCATTAATGCTCAAAAATTGAACTAAATATCTCGAAAACTTTAGTAGTCAGAAGAAAAAACTGAAAAAAAAATCAGTATATCTGTAATGAAGCGTTTGCTGACATCCATATGTTCATAGGAACTTTTCGAAATAAAATGATTCGAGGAAGCACATCTTGAAATCTTTCGCATTTACTCATTTGCACCCTGTACAACATTTCCAGTATGTAGTGTGACCTTTTTCTTTTGTATTTATCTTACTTTGCTTAGACCCAGCACATATAATATTCTGCAGCTCTTCTGTTCTAAAAAATTATCATCAGTTGACTTCGTCGGTATATTGTAAGTGGTAATGTACAATAGTCGTTTTCCGTGGTAGCCAGATTTCTGTCGGGTATTCATAGCACTCTCTGTTCTTAGTCTTGTAGGCTCGCTACTGTAATGGGGACTGTTGAACCTCCGGCGACTGGGTACATTGGTATCATTTTTGTTGATTGCATGTGGAGTGATGGCCATAAAACACTGCTCTGAATAAACGCGCTGGTGAGATTTGGGTAAGAGATAGTAAAAGGGAAATGTAAGGTTTGGTTAGGAGGAGATTAGTATGGAACAATGAGTTCCTCTGTATGGTATAATCTATTATAATTAAAACGATCTCGTTATAATCTTGTCAGAATAGAAGACGTCGCCAGGCATGAGCAGGGGGAAGGGCCTGTTGTCGCCCTTGGACATCTATTGCTGAACATTAACGCTACGTTACGTGTGAAATAAAAATATTTATTTTAGATAATACCTAATATATTAAAGCCATTTTTCTATTTATGTTAACAGAAAATATTTGATTCACCCGGCACTAGACAATAAACCCGCTGACCTGCCCCCTTCTAAAAGCCAATTCCCCAAAGCAGGCGCCGCTCTTGTCAGAATGTTAATAGGGCAAGTATGTTTGAATTCCAATAATTTAACAGATTTTCATTACAAATTAACTAACACGTCATATGTTCATTTTCAATTATTTTTAAATTAAGAAGTAAATTACACATAAGGATTAATCTTGAATCGTAATAAAAAGGTAACAATGATTTTAATTTCCATGAAATTCATATCCATTTAATAAAAATGACACAAAGAGAGAACTAGAGAAACGGAGTCTAAATGACTGCCGCACTCTTTTTTGGTTAATTTTGTTTATATAGATGAAACGTATGTTTTTGCAAATACATTTTTTTTTTGGTTTTTGACACTGTGTCCGTTGATTATTTAGTATTATTGCGTAGAACAAAAATTTTGTATCAACATCGATTATTCCGAAGATGATGAATGAGAACTTTCAATGACTTATGATGAATGAATTCATCCGCGTAGTTGATAACTGATCCCTGCTGGGATCGATGGTAAAATGACGACGTTTCGCCAGAGTCACATCTGCCCTCTTCAGGTCGGTTCACATAATTCTCGTAGCCTTCTGCTTTCGCTTCTAGTTACTCGAATACTAAGATTTTCAGAAGCGCTCGCGCTGTTATATAGTCGCGGCTCAGCGCAGATTGGTTGGCACCGTGAACGGCTGCTTGTGATTAGCCCTGGGCGCTCAGTGGGTACGCCTCCCGCCTGCTGATTTATTATTTCCGGTTGAGTTGTTATTGGACGGGTCCGGGCCGGTATGGTGTTTAATAAATTTTCCAACAATTCGATAAGTTCTGAATTTCATTGCGTGCGTTTAGACTGTGAGGCCTCTTCGCTATTTAAATTGCCTCTCTTACGAGTCTTGATTTCGGGTGTTCTATATTTGCCAGTACTCTGGTGTTCTCAAAGTCTATTCGGTGTGACATCGTGGTGGCGTGTTCCGCAATGGATGTTGTTTTTCCCTGCTTTCTTACAGCTCTGGTGTTCATCACGTCTAGCTTGAATTCTTCTATTAGTTTGCCCCACATAGGTTTTATGACAGTCTGCACATGGAATCTCGTACACTCCCTGTTGTTCTAAAGGGATCCTCGTCTACGGAGTCCTCAACACCGTGCTTATTTTCCTGTCTGTATTGAAAATAGTATCGACATTATGTCTCCGTAGAATTCTTGCAATACTGTCCGTGGTCCCCTTGACATACGGTAAATAAGCCTTGGTTATTGGTGTCTCATGCTGCTCGTCTGTTTGTCTCGGTTTTGACTCTAGGACTCTTTGTATATTTCGGTCTGTAAATCCGTTTTGTCTCAGAGCTGTTTTTAAACTGTCCATTTCCTGTTTGATGTTATCCTGGTCAGCTAGTCTTTGTGATCTGGTTACTAAAGTCTTGACGACGGCTTGTAGTTGGCCTGTGGTGATCAGAATTCACACTGTTGGTGTGAGTTGCTTTCCTATATACCGCATGGCCAAGGGTTCCATCTTTCTTCTTATTTATGAGAACGTCAAGGAACGGGAGTTGATTGTTGGCTTCAACCTCCATGGTAAATTTTATTTTGTGATGGATGCCATTAAGGTGGTCTAAAAAGTATTGAGGTGTTCCCTCCCATGAGACCAAATCACAACTGTATCATGCACATATCGCAACATTGTCATTCTACCTACTGATAAAGGAAATGCGACTGTAATTTTATATAGAGCGGATTATTCAAACAAAATTCAAACATTGCTACAAGATCCAGCATATAAACAAATTACTACTGACCCAACAACTTATTTGGAGAAAACAACCAAGGCCAAAATCCAAGCAAGTAGGATCGACAAAAATCTCCAACTGCAACTCATTCCGCGTGAAAAGTCATCGAGATATCCGAAATTCTATGGGTTGCCAAAAGTATATAAAGAAGGTGCACCTTTGAGGCCAATAGTAAGCTCAATTGGATCCTCAACACAACACCTATCCAAAAACCTAGCCCAACAACTTCAACCGTTTGCAGAGGAGGCAGACTCATATGTGAAAAATCCGACACATTTCATCGAAATACTTACAACCAGAGTGTCTTCTTGTAAGTTTTGACGTAGTCTCCCTTTTCACGAACATCCCTATCGACGAAGCCTTGGATATCATATTAGAAAAATACAAACCACCTCAACACCTTGTAGACTTAACAAGGCACTGTCTGATGAACACCTATTTTGTTTACGAGAACCAACGATACAAACAAGTGGAAGGAGCTCCAATGGGATCGCCACTCTCACCAGTTATAGCGAACCTTTTTATGGAGAACTTTGAGGAGTTGGCACTAAAAACAACACCTCTTAAACCCAGTTTATGGTTGCGATATGTGGATGATACATTTGTGATTTGGCCTCATGGGATGGAACACCTCAAGACCACCTTAATGGCGTCCATCACAAAATAAAATTTACCATGGAGGTTGAAGTCAACAATCAACTGCCGTTCCTTGACGTTCTCATAAATAGGAAGGAAGATGGAACCCTTGGCCATGCGGTATATAGGAAAGCAACTCACACCCAGCCCAACTACAAGCCGTGGTCAAGACTTTAGTAACCAGATCACAAAGACTAGCTGACCAGGATAACATCAAACAGGAAATGGACAGTTTAAAAACAGCTCTGAGACGAAACGGATTTACAGACCGAAATATACAAAGAGCCCTAAAGTCAAAACCGTGACAAACAGACGAGGAGCATGAGACACCAATAACCAAGGCTTATTTACCGTATGTCAAGGGGACCACGGACAGTATTGCAAGAATTCTACGGAGACACAATATCGATACTATTTTCAATACAGACAGAAAAATAAGCACGGTGTTGAGGACTCCGAAGACGAGGATCCCTTTAGAACAACAGGGAGTGTACGAGATTCCATGTGCAGACTGTCATAAAACGTATGTGGGGCAAACTAATAGAAGAATGCAAGCTAGACGTGATGAACACCAGAACGCTGTAAGAAAGCAGGAAAAAACAACATCCATTGCGGAACACGCCACCACGATGTCACACCGAATAGACTTTGAGAACACCAGAGTACTGGCAAATATAGAACACCCGAAATCAAGACTCGTAAGAGAGGCAATTGACATAGCGAAGAGGCCTCACAGTCTAAACGCACGCAATGAAATTCAGAACTTATCGAATTGTTGGAAAATTCTATTAAACACCATACCGGCCCGGACCCGTCCAATAACAACTCAACCGGAAATAACAAATCAGCAGGCGGGAGGCGTGCCCACTGAGCGCCCAGTGCCAATCACACGCAGCCGTTCACGGTGCCAACCAATAGGCGCCGAGCCGCGACTATATTACAGCGCCAGCGCTTCTGAAAATCTTAGTATTCGAGTAACTAGAAGCGAAAGCAGAAGGCTACGAGAATTATGCGAACCGACCTGAAGAGGGCAGATGTGACTCTGCCGAAACGTCGTCATTTTACCATCGATCCCGGCAGGGAACAGTTATCAACTACGCGGATGAATTCCCGGAAATAACCTAAAACATATATATATATATATATATATATATATATATATATATATATATATACTGTGTGTCTGCTTAAGTTCGCACCATACGGGAAACTTTTTTATTATTGGTTTTATGAAAAAAGTTATTGTTTATAAAAAGTTCTGCATGGTCTTAAACCTAAAATGAAACCATCACATATTAATTTTTTTCAGTCGTTTATAAGGTTTGGTAGAAAATATGAATTTGGCTCAAGAGTAAAGTACCTTTATTTTTGACAATATCGAAAATTGTTATTAGGAAAAGTTGTTTAGAGTTGAAAAGTACGTTCAAATATGCAATTATAGTCAATTACATGTATTTTTTTCAATCTACAATGACAAATGTACCGTGAAATCTAGGATGCGCTGATTTACAAATGATTTCTTGACAACAAGAATTGTTTGGCAGTGAACGTCAAATATAGTTTGTTAACATGCCGGTTGCCGGTGATATTTAGTGTGGAAGAAAAAGTACAAATTGTGTTAATTGTTGGTAAGAATTATAAAACTTATCGTGAAGCAGCTGAAATATTTAACAACAGACATCCAGGGAAAAATATACACCATACATCAGTAATGAGAATTGTGGACAAATTCAAATCATGTGGAGATGTTAATAATAAATTCACAAACAAACGTCGAAAACCTGTTGCAAGTGAGGACATGAAGTTAAATATTATGTTATCTGCAGTGGAAAACCCTAAATTGTCTCTGCGAAAAAGGGCATCTTCGCTTCCAGATGAAGTTGGTAAAGATACAATATCAAATATTTTTAAAGATAATAAATTTCATCCATATAAACCACAATATTTCCATACTTTAAAACCAGTAGACTACTACAGACGACTAGAATTTTGCTTTCCCATCCTTTTTTGGTTAGGAAAATAATTCATTCTGACGAAGCTACATTTACGTCTAATGGAACAGTGCCTTCACAAAATTGTCGATGGTGGAGTAACTCCAATCCTCACTTTACGGTTAAAACTCGCAATCAATATTATTTTAAAACTAACGTTTGGTGCGGCATTTACAAGGATAAAATAATAAGACCCTTTGTTTTTCGACATGGTTTTCTTCCTGACCTTCCAAGACATGAACGGCAACAGGTATGGTACCAGCAGGACGGCGCAACAAGTCACAGTACAATGGAAGTAAGGCAATACCTGGAAAACATCTTTAATGGAAGGTTAATTCATAGACATTCCGATATATTTTGGCCAGCTAGGTCGCCAGATTTAACCCCATTAGATTTTTTCTTATGGGGTTACTTAAAAGAAAAAGTATATCAACACAGGCTATTCACAAACTTAGAACATTTGGAAACAATTATTACGGAAACAATTCAGGGTATAACTCCGAATATAATTAGAAATGTATTGAGGAAATTTTCTTCTAGAACGGAAACCTGTATTGTAAGAGATACGTTGAAGCAATAGTAATTTGATGATAAAAGTATTACACGCTTGTATGCAATTAACATTATTAGCACTGTATTCTGTAGTTGATATTTATTGTAAATTAAATAATTTTGGTATGATCAATTATTTTATCAAAATAATGCAACATGGAGGTTAAGAGACGTAAAGGTTATCAAATTTTCATCGAATAAAGAGATAACTGATAAAAGTTTCCGATATTTTCAAAAATTAATTTACTTTACCCTTAAGCCAAATTCATATTTTCTACCAAACCTTACAAACGACTGAAAAATATTAATATGTGCTGGTTACATTTTAGGTTTAAGACCACGCAGAACTTTTTATAAAGAATAACTTTTTTTCATAAAACCAATAATAAAAAAGTTTCCCGTATGGTGCGAACTTAAGCAGACACACTGTACTTATATAGATAATTCAGAAAAATTCTTCCAAATAAATTAAGATTATTTCATTTCACAAAGCTCACTTCTCAAAGCCCAAATATTGTCGTGTTTCATTTAAAAAATATATATGTGATGTAAGAATGACATGTATTCTTCATTCTAGTTTTTATCAGGTTTATAATTTATATAAGAAGAGGTCAAATATCTACAAAATAATTATTCTTTGCACGTTACCAGCCTGCCAGCATGGGACTCTTCAATACATAAGCAGCACCCTGTGGGTAATAAATTTTCCCGATACAACAATGAACCCTTATGAGTACTTGTTATTTCAGGCACATAAGCTGATTTAAGAGGATGGCTGAATATAATCGAAAATGTATTTTTAATTTGGTAAGGTGTCAGCAGCCGAATATGCCAGATGTTTTTGAAAGGCTTCATTATTCCATCTTCTTTTATATATCTTTTTTTTCATCAAAGCGTATAAAGCATATCGGAAAAGTGAGACAGACGTTGTTGACAATGATTGTGTATAACAGGCTTCACTTCTAATAAAGGATCGAACTGTTTAGATAAATAACTGACGTCCCCGTTTAATGAAATCGTTCAATATTTTGCAGTGTTCGTTTTTCTCGTCTAAAAACATGTCACGAACGTAGAATTTGTGATGGCGAAGGGTACATTAATTAAATTCAGCACTGACAAGTTTTCAATTTACCGAACATTCAGTAATAAGATTTGTGAACATATAGTATTTTTATAATATTTTGTGTTCCGATAGAGTTTTCAGTGTAATTTTGTTGTTTGTTATATAGTAATTTTTGTAAATGTGAAATATTTAGTTTTACATAAAAAAAACAACCATATATTAATTAATATAGAGTTTTCAGAGTAAAGATCTATTGAATTTGTTTAATTTTTTGTGATAAATTCAGTGTAGCTTCGTAGTTATTCGAGCAATGTAGTATCATAGAGCACAAAATCAAATCTCTAAATTATCGAACTCATTGCAAATTGATATATGATAGCAGCCAAAAATTTACCCTTAATATAATACTAGGACTACATGTTCTGTCAGAAAGATTGAAAAGAGTGGCACCAGATTTAATATTAAAACAACATTCAAAACAAGGAGTACACTGAAGTCAGTTATCCAAAAACTAAAAGAAATAACGATATCAAAACTCAAAAAAATTGCATTTATAAAATTCGTTGCGAATGTAACCAATTGTATATTGGAGAAGCCCCTAGATTTATAAATGATTGAATAAATGAACACAAAAATTATATGATTTTAATAGAATGTCTGGAACATCAGAATTTCTATGATCTCAGTTTTGAAGAATTCACTATCTAGGAGCGCCATATGAAATTCTGAAGGTAACTCTTTCAAGTTCTTTCAATTTGAAAAAAGCTTTGTTATTTTACATGATCTTCAGAATTTTTAAAAGCTACCCTGTAAATATCGAATTAGCAGTACATTTTCTGAGTTACATCAGTTTTATTGTCAAATTGTGAATTAGTAAAATTCTTATTGCCAACCTTTTAATTATTAATTTTCTTGTTTAGTTGTTTAATTCTTATCACCATTGAAAATGGGAATTGATTTTGCACCTTGAAACGTTTGGACTATTTGAAATATACAGACTTTCCAGCAATTGTGGTGTTTTCCCAAAAAAAAAAAGAAAAGAAAAATAGGTACTTGTTGGTGTAATATTAGCAATTAACATTTTCCAATTGCGTTAGCTTAATTTTCCAGTTATATGGCAAATCAAAATTTTCTACGAACGAAGTATAATAAGAACTTTCCAAGATAATATATTAAATGAGATCTGGTAGTAATAGATCACAACTAGAGTTTCAAGATTGACAAATAAAATACAATGAATTCAAAAAGTTTGATGTGGAGGGACGTCCTTGAGCATTTTTAAGTAAAAGTATTTCATTATATTAAATATTGTTAAGTATTTTTGTATTAAAATATAGTTATAGGCTTCAGAATGGTGACGAATAATATATATTTTGTATACAAAGTGTAGATAAGTGTATATATTACAGTACACCATCTATCTATCTTCTATACTATTATAAAATTGTAGTTGTCTGTTTGTTTGTTTGTGACCTCATCAAGTAATAACTACTGAACTGTTTTTGCTGAATCTTTTTTTGTTGTAAAGCTTATAGTTTGACTTAAAATCTGGTATACATTTTATCTCCCTACATTAACAGAAACGGTAGGTATAGCCAAAAAACTAACATGTTAGGTAATACACAATTAGTCAATTGGTTCCAGTGCATGCACCAAATATTATAAACTTAGAACGGAGTTGAATTAAATGGATTTAACAAATCTTAAAAAAGGTATATTTGGTGGCCCGTAAGTAGCTGCATATATATACAAAGTGGTTAAGGGGGAAGTTATAGGGGGTGGTTCGAAAAAGATGTATTGAGTGCACCATAAACATTTGTATATGGATAACGAAATGTTATATTTTTTATAGTCATAAGTAGTTGCTTATACAATGTGGGTGCAATAAGGGTAAAATATAATTATATTTATATAGGGTGGATAAAAAAATATTTTAGGTAAGCAGTTAGGACATTTGAATTTTCTTGAGCGATTACTATAGTTATGAAATGGGTTGAAAAAATCGTAGAAGCAGTTGTTTATACAGGGTGGTTGAAATATGAGATGGAGTTTATAGGGTGGTTAAAAAATTGTTTTAAATCCACAAGTAGTTCACAAATTCACAAGTAGCATATTACAGGATGGTTGAAATATGTAGCAGAGTATAATTACAGCTATACATGTGGGTTTAAAAAATATTATAAAGGAATGATATGATCTACAAGCTGTTTCATATACCGCATAGATGAAATATAGGATGGACTAGAATTCTAACTATAGAGAGTGTTGAAAAAATGTTATATATAAGTAGTAGCATATGCAAGTCGTTGAAATAAAGGGTGGAGTAGAATAATAATTATATAGTGTGGTTAAAAAAAGTTAAAAAATTCTGTTATATAGTGCAGAGCATGAGCAGTTGCATATATGGACTATCTGAAATATGGGGCGAAGTAAAGTTATCGGTACAAAGTGTGATTCAAACAAGGTTAGAAAAAGTTGCAAATGAAGGATGGTTCAAATGAAATGTATAGATAAATTGTATATTATACTGTGCTTCAAAAAATATGATGAAAAATTGTGAATTAGAGTAGCTCATCATTAGTTGCACAGCCAAGCACACTAAACCTAAAGAGTGGATATTGGCAGGTTGGTCTACACGAAAACGACAGAGAGAAGACTGCGTTCTCCATCAGTAGGCTATTTCAATTCACGGTCATGCCCTTTGGGTTATGTAATGCTCCCGCTACATTTGAGAGGCTAATGGAGTATGTATTGAGCGGGTTGACATTGAGAACGTGCTTAGTCTCGACCTCGACGACATTCTGGTCATGGGTCAGACATTCGACGACCATCTGAAGAACCTGGGCGAAGTATTCTCCAGAATTAAGAACGCCAACCTGAGACTCAACTCGAGGAAGTGTTCCATGTTCCAAAAAGAGTTTTTGGGCCACGTAGTTTCCGAGAGACAAGCATGAACTACGTAGCTTCTTGTTCATACTACTGACGATTTGTCGATTTTGCCACCATTACCGCACCCCTATATTGGCAGACCACTGAAAAAGAGACCTTCCATTGGAATCAAAACTGAAGGCGGCACTTTGTTCCAGCCCAATCCTAGCGATTCCTATGGGTAAATTACTTCGAAGAAGTCAGAGCTTGGTGCCGGAAATGTGACATCTGTGCAGCCAGTAAGGGCCCGAAGACCCGGACCAAGGGAAGAATGCAGCAGTACAATGTGGGCGTCCCCTTTGAGAGAATTGCCATCGATGTCGCCGGTCCGTTTCCCGAGTCTAATAGAGGGAACAAATACATTCTGGTGGCAATGGATTACTTCAGCAAATGGCCTGAGGCATATGCGATACCCAATCATGAGGCAACCACGGTAGCGACGGCGTTCGTAGAACAGTTATTCAGCAGGTTCGGTGTTCCGTTGGAACTACATTCAGACCAGGGGCATAACTTCGAATCAAATGTATTCCAAAAGGTCTATACGATGTTGGGGATCAGGAAAACGAGAACAATACCATTGCATCCACCGGCCGACGGAATGGTGGAAAGATTCAACAGGACCTTGGAATAACAACTATCCAAGGTCGTCAGCAATAATCAGCGTGATTGCGATGAGCATATTACCCTATTCCTGTTGGCCTATCGCTCAGCTGTACATAACTGTACAGGCCTGACTCCCGCCAGGGTACTATTTGGAAAAGACCTGAGATTTGGCTCCCCCGAAGAACCGTCCCAAGACATCAACGATTATGCCGACCAGCTCCGACATAACATGCTGGCAATACACGAACTAGCCCGAATGCAGATGGTGACTAGCAGTGACCAGATGAAAACACAAGATATGACCTCAAGTCCAATTCAGTCGGGTTCCAAGAGAGGGACAAGCTCTGGCTGTACAACCCCCCGAGGAGCAAGGGTAAATCCCCAAAGCTTACACCCGCCTGGGATGGTCCATATGAGATGGTCAAGAGGATTAATGACATCGTCTACCGTATCCGTCGAAACACCAGGGCTAAGTTGAAGGTGGTCCATTTAGATCGACTCGCTCCCTTCCATTGAGAGGATGTTTCTGATCGGGACGATCAGAATTAAGGGGAGGGCAGTGATATAAAATTTATCTATACCGTCCCTGATTAAAGCAACGTAAAGCATTATTTATCCCAATTAAATATCAAACGCTGGGATAGTATAAAAAAAAAGAACCAGAAGGTTCAAATAGGACAAAAACTGTGCTGTGCGAACAAAGGTAGAACGACCAGAAAACTCGACGTACGCTATATAAGGCGATATTAATTTCAGTAGTTAGTTAGTAGAGCTTGCCTATTGTTATGATTTTGATGTTATTGTATTAGAATCAGCTCTTGAAAATATTTGATGTTTACCTGTGAATAAAAGAAGTGAAGTGAATATTAGTTTTTTTGATTAATTAATTTTGAACCCACGGAATTTATTGCAATATTTTATTTTATTTTATTTTATTTTTATTTATTATTACAATATCCAACAGTACAAAGACCAATTATAGGACAGGGGCAAACAAAGAAATATCAAAAATGAAGAAAATCCGTTACTAAATTATATACATGAGATTAACAGAAAGGGTGATCGTGATTACTTTTTTTTATTACACTTATGACAAACATATTTATTTCAAATTTTACTGTTTTTTGAAAATTGTACTTGAGAACGGGGTTTGAGTTGGCGCTTGCAATTTCACAATATAAAGGCTTTTCTATAAGTGTAGTGAGATTATTCCCAAGAACTTCATAAATGCAAACCAATCATCACGTTACAAACCTGTATATTTGGCCAGCGAACTCACCACCTTCAAATTTTTCTCAGCAACAAGTTACCAGACACTAGTCAATAATTTATATCACTTACAGATACAGAAGACATGGTAACGTCAGTTAAACGGGCCTACTACTAACTGTGACCGTATTGGCAAGGAACAAATCAAAAAAATTGAAAAAGAAGATTACGGGCAAGTTACACTATGAAATAACGATAGAATATCTCTGAAGATGATAACAAAAACGAGGAAAATTATAATATGATAAAATGTCATAACCTTCAAAGAAACAAAATCGTTCTCAAAAAAGAAAACTGCAGGTGTTTAAAATTGACGTTTGTACGTCAGGTATTTAAAAACACCATTTTGTTATTCTATTCTAAAATGAAGAATAGAATTTTGGCTGGCATACAGCTTACATATGATTTGTTGAAAACATACACAATTAAATAAACAAATATCCTTCTAATTACTTATTGGTGTGCGGTGTTTTACTGTTTTATGTTTTATTCGAATTTCAATTTTCTTATATTCGCTGCTTTGTCCATATTATTTATATACGATTATATGGTAAATTTGACTCTTGATCATACTGATTATCCCTTTATGGGATTTTCATTATATTTATTTCCACTTATGTTTTTAGTTATGAGTACAACCGCAATTTATGAATATAATTTAATTTTTGTTATAAAAAAATAAATGTATTATGATGTTTTCATGTTGATTTCTGAAGGATAATTGTAGCATATCTGTTTTTTCTGAGTTCTTTGAGAATTACATCACATAAACTGTATATTTCAAATAGTCCAAACGTTTCAAGGTCTAAATTAGACCCCGTTTTCAATGGTATAACTTAACAATGAATAGGAAAAAATTACAAATTAAAAGGATTCGTAATGACAAATTTAGTAAAACACAATTTGACATTAATATTGACATCAGATTGTCAAATATTAATGTCAAATTGTGATTGTCAAACATTAATTCGCAATTGCTATAAACGATATCACCTCAATCGTTTCCTATACATTTTCGAGACTTGATCCATAGAAAAATTAAAGTCTCTAATTTTTTGGTGCTTTTCATAATAAAATATCTTTTGAAAATGGAAATTAAAGGTGTAGGACAGATCTTTCTTTTCCAGTTTGCAAAACTAAATTATATTAATAATTTACCCCTGTTAATGAAATTTATTTTTAAGATTTTTATTTAGGAAATGAAAAGAATGTTGGAAAGTAGTACAAAAAAAAATCTCTATATACAGATATATATCCACATATTTATATGTGGATATCATTCAACGTATGACAGCCGCTTCCTTGAATCTAAAGTGAAATACTTGGATGTTATACACATCAGTAAGACAACAGTCAGTGTATTGAACCTAATAGATGTCGGTGACATCTACCGTGTATTGAGTAATTTAAGTATATGAAGGCATACTATGCTATAACATATACCATACTCTTGACAGCTGGTTCGAGTGTTTTATATAAAAACACATAAGTAAATATAAGTACAGATATATATCCACATATTTAGAACTATATCATTCAACGTATGACAGCCGTTTCGAACCAGGAATTTACGTTGAATGATATAGTTCTAAATATGTGGATATATATCTGTATATATATTTACTTATGTGTTTTTATATAAAACACTCGAACCATCTGTCAAGAGTATGGTATATGTTATAGCATAGTATGCCTTCATATGCTTAAATTACTCAATAGACGGTAGATGTCACCGACATCTATTAGGGTCAATACACTGACTGTTGACTTACTGATGTGTATAACATCCAAGTATTTCACTTTAGAACTTGTCATTCAAGGAAGCGTATCTGACGAGAACTCCTGGTTCGAAACGGCTGTCATACGTTGAATGATATAGTTCTAAATATGTGGATATATATCTGTATATATATTTACTTATGTGTTTCTATATAAAACACTCGAACCATCTGTCAAGAGTATGGTATATGTTATAGCATAGTATGCCTTCATATACTTAAATTACTCAATAGACGGTAGATGTCACTGACATCTATTAGGTTCAATACACTGACTAAAAAAATTTCGTTTTAACCTTAACTTTATAGGCACAGGCTCGAATAATTTCAACCATTTGCATGTATTATTTCAGATTTGCTCACTATTGCAATTTACAGATATTTTTTAACTGACAAATTAATTGTTGCTATCGTTGTGCACCGATACAGACTGACTCAGAGGAGAATTAGATACTGTAAAATTTGTATCGTTATCTAGAGTATCTATCTAGAAGTAAAACGTCTGCATCAAACTTTAAATTTAATATTTTCTCAAATTATAGAATATTTTGAAATGGCATGTTATCAGTCTAGCAAAAATTTAATTCTAATATCTATTAACATTTTTTCTGCAACATATATGATCGAAATTATGTAAAAAACTGAAAAAGGACCTTTTTCTGTAAGTATTTATTTCTTTATATAAAATATTTCTCTACATTCTGACATGAATCACAATATACATTTATTATATATATTGTCTAGAATCCTTATCTACAAAAACAGATCTATTTATCATTTTGCATGAAATTTAATTAATATAACAATAATTCGTTTAAACTCAATATACAGTTTCCAAATTTACGTTATTTATATATATTCCCAAAATTTAATAATTCAAAAAATTATATTAGAAGTTTATTGACTTATACTCATACAAAATGTAGGAATGTGACCTTTTTTAATAATTAGAATAAACTTGATATTTGTGGCTTGTGACCATTCAGGTTAAAAGTATAATCTAAGAAATACTAAATTTAGTAGGTATTTACCATGGAATGCTAACACTAACATCGATATAAATTACTCCTACAAACGAGTACCATAATCAAACATGATTTACATAAAAAATTATCATATTTGTTTATTTCTATTGTTCAAGAATTAAATTTCGCAAGCAGGCATTGACAACCTATGATAAACTCCTTTGTTTATACAACTTTTTCATGTCATTTATAAAACACAAAAATATTTTTTACTTGATGTGTAAGTCGTAAATAAACGTATGTCTATTATTCATATTTATTCAAAAATGTAATTGAAATGGGTATGCTAATGTCAAGATTTATATTCATGAAAAATAAAGCCCTCATGTTACAAACACAATGCAGTCGTTTCATTTATGTATGTTTATTCACATAAATGTTAAATACCCACATTAAATCGCTTAAACCTAAATATGATTCTGTTTGTCGAACAAATAGCAATTTAACCTAAAATTTTATGTTTATTGTTCTTGTTTGCGCAATAGACTAAGGAATGCACAATAAGAGGACGTTGAACTCTGTTTTTAATCCTTTGAAAGGGGTATAATAATCATAATGTCGGAACTCGAATTGTATTTGAAGATATTTTATGACTTTTATTGGTAATACATTTATTACCGATATAAAGTTTAATGCATGGAACAAAACCGTTAAGAAGATGAGTGAGATTGTATATTTTTCTCTTCTAGCATTTACACAAGAAAATTCTCAAACTGCCAACCTGGATTTTTACATTTTATGTAGCTGGGTAAGTTAAATGTCATGACGAAATGGTTTTGAAGCTTTAATAATTATATTAGCACTTTCTCGATTTTTATAAAGTTTGGTGGAAGTAACAGTACTTCGAATTCAAGGATGTAGATGCCATTGAATCGAAAGATAGTTTCCGTCATACTTCTCACCACCTTCCACTTCAGTCCATCCAACCCACAGACTATCTTTGGGACCGCCAATTTCATCAGGATCTTCTCCATCATCACAGTCCTCAATCCTACTAAAATCTTCCAAAGTTTGCTATATGTTGACTTGCCCTGCGGTAATGTTTTCGTTACCAAATAGAAGACATGTTTACCTCCGAGATCAATCTTTCAAACGTTTTTGGACCATTACACAGCCCAAACGGCATCACCTTAAATTGGCAAAGTCCTGAGCCGATGGTAAAAGCAGTCTCTTCGCGGTCTTCTTTGGCAAGTTCTACCTGCCAACAACCGCTCTTGAGGTCCAGGGTGGAAAACATCTTCGATCCAGCCAACGTGTCTAGGGTATCATCTATTCTTGGTAGAGGATGGCTGTCTTTCTTTGTAGCGCGGTTTAATTGCCGATAGTCCCCACAAAATCGGGTGTCTTTTAACCAAGACAACTGGAGAAGCCCAAGGGCTATTGGATGGTTCAATAACCCCTTCTTCCTCCATTTTACGGACTCTCTTGTCGGCTTCGTCTCTTTTAGGTAGAGAAGACTGTCGAATAGGCTGAGCATTCCCGGTATTAATTTTATGTTTCACCAGATTAGTCCGTCCTCTCTTTCCTTTCCCTAAGTCGAAGATATCCTGATAGGTTTTGCCGATGTCATCTTTGCTTTCTGGATTGGTTTTAACTTTCCGGAAGAATCTGTCCACTTCTTCCGATAGTTTACCTGGTGGGATTTCTATATGCTATGTGCTTTTGTCTACAGAGGAAACTGTTGAACAGTGGCTCAATAGTGTTCCCTTCTTTAATGCAACCGAGTAACAATTCATGTTCATTACTCTTATTGGCACAATCTCCTTGGCACGAAACAAGGCCTTTCCCAGTGCTGTACCTCTCGCTACATTTCCATCGTGAAGTTCGGGATCAAATATCATTACTGTTCCATCTTTAGCTTTCCCATCTAGGAAAGCATCTATAATGATTTCAGCTCTTTCCGGAACATTGTCATCGTTCTGCTAAAATGGTTCAAAGCATTATGTCATCTTTTCCATGAAGCACTACTTCTTCGTCATTCACTCACAAAATTCCATCTTTTAAGTTTAACTGGAATTCCTTGCAGCTCATGGCATCCATTCCAATGATGACTTCGTCTTCGATGTCTGCCACTAATGCCCGAAGTTGGAATGTTAATAAAAACCACTCCACCATATTTTACAAATGCTATTATAATTTTTAATATAAAAAATGACTATATTAAATAATATTTTTGACTTGAGAAAAAAAGTCCGGTAGTTTTAAAGTGTAATGGAACGAAATTATTCAGTCAATTAACAGTTACGATTTCAACTCATAAGAAGAAAATGTAAGGAACTAACTCAGCAGATAGTATTAATCTGGAGTACTATTACATTACATATATTTACAATACATAAGTAGAAATTGATAAACCTTAAACTACAATATATGTTAAAATTAAATATATTTTCATTAATGTGAGTTAAACTCACTTACCTAGTAGTCTCATAGATAGATCCGGTTTTTGCTCGTCATCGAGAAAATGGACAGAATGTATCGTACTAAGTTCAATTCCTGAACTACATCACGTTTCTAGGCAGGTGTCAGAGGAAGTGATTACATAAGGGAAATCATAATCTAAAAGGACGTACAGCTAAATGACATATGTATGGTTTTCATGACGTCATTAATGTGGTCTCTATGACGTCATACACAATTTTTTTAAATGCGAAGCGACATTTTTCATTACTGATTTGGAAAGAGCGGAAAATTTCAAGTCCGAATATGACTTTGACCATGATCTTGACCTTGACCTTCAAGGTCATTCCAAGATCAAAGTTTGTTTGAAAAATCAACCTATTATAGCCAAATTAGGTGTACGGGGGGTTTTCGACGTCACTGATTTCGAATCTGAAATCAGTTTTTGTTTGAAAAACTGGTCCGCCCTCTTGGATTAAGAAAATCTGAATTCAGATTCGTAATCAGATTTTGATAATTGGCAATTTGAAAAAATCAACCAACGTACTCCCAATTTGATATACGGGGGTTTTCGACCTCGATGATTACGAATATGAAATCAGTTTTCGAAAATTTTCAAAACAAGTAGTGGCTAAGTTCAACGTCAAATTTGTTTTTAATTTGAAATAGCCTCAGTGAATTGAAACTGAAATCATGAAAATACATTAATAACTTTTCTCACTGAATAAAATATGAAAATTTAAATCGAATAGGTAGATCGTTAAATATCTGTGCATAATGACACGATTTCCGTAATCCTTTTCAAATTACATGAAACTTATCCGACAATAAAGAATCTGAATTGAAATAATAACGTTAGTATAGTGATATATTATAAGACTTAAATTGATCAGGTGCTACATAATTTTGACAAACGATATTTACAATGCAATGAAAGTGGCAAACATGCGGGAGTCCAATAAACCGCTTTTAATATGTAACATAGTTTTTCGTGGATTCTATTTCAATAGCATGCCTATGTAGGATAACTTTAGCGAAGGGGCAAAACTTGTTAGTTTTACATTTAATTTAGTTTGTCATTCATACGGGAGTCAATCCATCTTTACGATTTCTGTCCAATAAATCTAGCGGCACTGTTACTATTATATAGTTGGCATTGGAGGCAATATTGATTTTTAACCGACTTCCAAAAAGGAGGAGGTTATCAATTCGTAGCGTATTTTTTTTGTATGTATGTTACCTGATTTCTTTTCCTGTTGTGAACCGTTTTGAATGAACACGGTCTTGTTTAATAGAGTATATATCCGGATTGGTGAAACTTCAAATTTGGAAAAAGAATTCAATTGGTAAAGTGTTGAAATTTGTGAATCAACACATGCGTGCATGGAAATCGACCAATATCCCCAACATATTGGTCGATTTTTCAAAAACTCCTTATGGATGTGTTTCGGTTTTTAACGTTTAATCTATTAAGGAAGATCCCTATGTGATCTCATGTACTTTTCTGCGACGTGCAACTTCAGTTTTGCAGAAAATCGCCGAAAATTCCAATATTCTTATCAAAAATTTCATCGAAGTGACGTAACGGTCATTTCCTCATAAATATTTTAATTCCAACGTAATAGTGCGGGAAGTGTAGGTACTGGACGTTTTGATTGCGAAATTGAAAATTTTCTGTGTACATCTCAAGCATATAGGTAGTAAAGCACAGTTTTTTGGGCTCCTTAAATCAATGAGTACCAAACTCGTTTGGTTTGTAACCAGGCAAATACCTATTTGAATGAAAATTTTTATATTTTGCGGACGGAGCTTTTGGTCTCACATTCTCCCGGCCTAATAGAGAATTCAGTAACAACAAATGTCAAACTGTAAACTGCTATTTGGTACGATTATACACATGGTATTTAGTTATAGCAAACAAAGTGATAGAAGGAGTTGAATGTATATCATGATTGAAATATAGGACGGAGTAGAATGATAGTTACAAAAGGCAGTTAAAAACATTATAGTGGTCGTTTGGTGGTATAAAAATGTTGGAAAAAATGTGGAATTAAAATTTTATAGGGTGATTAAAAAACTGTTATATGATGTGGACATAAACAAATCATATACAGGATGGTTGAAATAAATGCTGGAGTTGTATTATATATATACATATATATATATATATATATATATATATATATACATTGTGATAAAATAATTATTTTTTTTATAGCTCTTAAAAAGTTGCATATAGTGTGGAGAGGAATTGATGTTATACAGGGTGATAATACAAAATGTTAAAAATGAAATAATTTATGGGGTAGCCCACAAGGAGTTATAAACGATGGTTGAAATATGGGACGGATTTGAATAAGGGATGGTTTCTACTCCGTCCTATTTTTTACGTATTTATGGTTGTTCGTAGGCTGTCGTATGTACAGGATGGTTGGTACATAGGGTGAAGTGGAATCTATAGTTATACAGGGTTTTTAAAAAAGTTGAAAAAAGGTTACATGGCGTGGTTCATAACGCATAAACATATTTTGGGCTTATTAAATCAACGCGTACTAGTAAATTTCATAAAATTTTACGTATCAATTTACCTGAAAATTAAGGTTATACATATAAAATAAAAAATAAAGAATAAAAACTACCTGAGTTCAAAAAAACTAAAAAGTTGAAAATAAAAATAAAAAAAAAATATAACCGACTTCCACCTAAAAAGCTTAAATAGTTATAACATAATACAACTCTAGCAAATAACTAACACATTCAATGTTGTTAGGTACGTACCCAGAAAGTAAAAAATGTAAACATTAAAAGGTGCTCATTCTGTACAAATTAATTACCTACCAATCTAGTATATTTTTGAAGTCGGTGCCAAGCAAATCTAAAATCCTTCATTGCGTACTTATCTACTACTTCATCAAACTTGATTGTTGCTTGGCACCGACTTCAAAAATATGTTAGATTGGTAGGTAATTTATTTGTACAGAATGAGCACCTTTTAATGTTTACATTTTTTACTACCTGGGTAGGTACCTACCAACCTAGTATATTTTTGAAGTCGGTGCCAAGCAACAATCAAGTTTGATAAAGTAGTAGATAAGTATGCAATGCAGGATTTTAGATTTCCTTGGCAACTACTTCAAAAATATACTAGATTGGTAGGTAATTAATTTGTACACAATGAGCACCTTTTAATGTTTACGTTTCTTACTTTCTGAGTAGGTACATAACAACATAGAATGTTTTATTTATTTGCTACAGTTGTATTATTTTCAGCTTTTTAGTTATAGGTGGAAGTCGGTTATATATTTTTAAAAAATGTTTTTTATATTTTATTTAATGAACTAATATTATAACTGAATTTTAGCTTTCTGCACTAACGCATATCAAGTCCTACTAAAGAAAACAAAACCTATTTATATATAGATTCGATTATAAAATATATCTACAACACTAACTTTACCTTAAAAATTTATCAAAACCAGTAAGTTCTATATTACTACCTTTATAATTTGATATTTTCGAAGTAATATTTTTGAAACTTTGTATGTGACAATACAATGTATTTATATTTTCTTTATACTGCTCTTTAATTAAAGTACCCTAAAATGTTTTCTAGGATGTTAGATTAATGGACGTTTTTATCCCTAAAGTTGTAAAAGTCTATTAAACTACAGCCATGCTATTTGTGTCAGACATTTAGAAACGATTCCGTTTACTAGTCCATTTCCTTCATAATAGTTTTATTCACCCTATACATTTTGAAATGGAGAGCGGCACTTTTATAGCTCTATATACGTAATTACATTTTTATGGCATATCTGCAGGCTTCAACAATTTATACTTTTACCGCTTTAATATTTGCTGTCGTTGGCGATAAAAACATTCCATGTTGCCCGGATGGTAAATAATATTCTAGAGACGTTTTACGAAAACCGCACACATCTGCCATATAAGTACGTAAATATATGCTGTAAGGATACTGATTGCCTTAGTTGATAATTTGAACATAGTAGGTACTGTAAAACATGAAGTCAGCTTGAGGGTTGGATAATGTAGTAAATGGCAACAAAAAAACAATATTTCGTAAATAGTAACAGCCGCATTCGTATGGTTGTAGAAAAATGAACTAGGTTTAACTTAGTGTGAGTACAGAACAGTTTTTTTAATTAAAAGAAATATTTATGAATACAAAATTAAAGACGTGCTTTACCGTTAATAATAACTTTAAGAGTATATTCACGGGCATTATAAGAATTTAACTACAATCCTAGAAATAAATCTTGTTTATTACTTCCATTTCACACAAAATTACAATTTAAATATTTCATATTAAAACTTCTTGCCTGTCGTCGCAAGTTTAGTTCTGTCGAAGCTTCTCCAAAGTGCTGTATATTTTTTCCGTCTCCAGTTGTTTGGTTGGACGAACAGTTTTTACATCGATAACTACATTCTAATATATTTTGATCTTCTTTTTTAGTAGCTTAAAATGATGACCCATTATAACAATGTATTTCTTTTGTTTTTTCTTAATCATATCAACAATTTTTCACACTCTGACGTTATACTATATATTTAATAGATTAATTTCGTCAAAATACACTTTCGAAGCGAAAACTTTTTAACTTATTTACAAGTTCAATCTATATGAAGAAGTGGTAGATGATATTATTGGTAACTTTTGATTAAATTATTTTCTTACCTTGCTGATTATTAAACATTAAATGTTGGCGTTCTGTTTGTTGTTGTCCCACCCATGTAATTTTCAGTAAATTACAAACTTTGCATTAATGAATTTGTTTAAAACATTGCTTATACTGGATGAAAAGATGTATAACTGATCTACGTTATTGTTCCCTTTAATAATTTTGACAAAAAGTATCTTTTATTTCGAACTATCCCTTAAAACTCTAAAATGTTTCTGATCTATTAAAAATTCGGCATAATAACAGAATATTCTTCTTTTCTTTTCTCCCTCATCCATGAACGAAACATGTTTAAAATGAGTCGTTGCAGAAGAGGTTCAAAATTACCTATATGGCGGTTATTAAAGATTCTGGAAAACACTTAAATTTATTTGTCGGGTTGAAATTATGGAGGTGTTACATTTCACAGTATTATTATTTGAATTTGGTCGGGTAATAAACCAAGTGCCCTCAACTTTTAACATGAAAATATTATTTTAGTTCATCATAATGCCTTTGTAAAAGTAAACAAAAAGGTTATAGTTTAAGCAAATTGAAAATCTATATAATAGGACTGAAAAATATATATATTGCTGCTTATGCTCCAAATTCTTTTACCTAAATTTATGTATACTGATGTTTTATTGTTTTATTTTACCAGGCGTTTCGGTTTTATTGTAATTTTCTATAAACCGTGGGTATCTACTTGTCTCAGTTCCAAGATTCATTGGCTTAAGTATATTCTATAGTTCAGATGAAACTTACAGTATAATCATAATTTTGTTGAGATTTCTAGTATCATTTTGTTCAGCCTTATGAAGGGGAGAGTTCAACAGAATAGTGCTTTATGAATAAATAATCTAGGAGTTAAATCGTACAAATCGTATGTATAGAACTACAAATATATTTAAGAATTGAACAGAAATATATTAAAATATACAAAGTAAGTATGGCTAACATAACATAAATTATAGTAGCTAGTTACACTAGACTGCATTAATTTTACAGTGAGAATAAAAAGGTATCCGATATTCAAATTACTCTTTATTACATATCATTTACATAGACGAAATATATTATTTTATTAATAAACCAAATTGCAGCATAATAATAGTTCATCCTTAAGGTAATATTTTAGCAGCCAACAAGAAGTATATCTAGAAGTATATCAGTTCAATAACAATACTTTAATTAAAAAAGAAGCCGTTATAGCGTTACGTTGGCTTCGTCCTCGTAAACAGAACAAAAGGAGCACCCACTGAAAATATTTTGTTTACTAGATTATTCAAAACAGGGTTTAATCGAACTTAGTAACGCAGTGTATATCTTTAGATAAACACACATTAAATACATACAGAATTCTTACACAAACTCAGAAACACGCGTGCCCTCATAAATTTAAATAAATTTAATTTAATATATATATATATATATATATATATATATATATATATTTTGGCGAAACGTCACGTAGAATGTTCATTTCAGAGCACAAGAGCACAAACCGAGAAACAGATGTACACCGGATACAACAAATAAAATCATATATATATATATATATATATATATATATATATATAAAATGGTTTCCGGGAATTCATCCGCGTAGTTGATAACTGATCCCTGCCGGGATCGATGGTAAAATGACGACGTTTCGGCAGAGTCACATCTGCCCTCTTTAGGTCGGTTAACATAATTCTCGTATCCTTCTGCTTTCGCTTCTAGTTACTCAAATACTGATATTTTCACGGTGCACCGTGCGCGCTCTTGAAAATATCAGTATTCGAGTAACTAGAAGCGAAAGCAAAAGGCTACGAGAATTATGCGAACCGACCTGAAGAGGGCAGATGTGACTCTGCCGAAATGTCGTCATTTTACCATCGATCCCGGCAGGGATCAGTTATCAACTACGCGGATGAATTCCCGGAAACCATCTAATACATTTAGTGCCCGTGAAAACTTAAAAACAAATATATATACATATATTTGTATGTAGAAAGGGAACAACTGTTTATCTTACCAAACTGGTTCTTGGTCATCGGTTATATATATATATATATATATGAATAATTAACGGGATTCAGCCTGAAGGTAGAATAAATAACATTAAGATTCGAAATATCTGTTTTTTTGTTTAAACAATTAGACTGATTGTTAATACAAACCATTTCCAGAAAATTGCATTTGAAACGATTTCTCTCGTTAATCAATACCTGAGCGTTGTCAAATCTACTATATGATCACTGGATATGCAATGAGTGGCCAAGGCACAACTTTCTTTGCCTTGGCTGAATCCCGTTAATTATTCAATTTATATCGAACAACCAGCCGTTATTCCTGCGTATATATATATATATATATATATATATATATATATATATATATATATATATAATACATTTAGTTTTTTATGTTGTTTTTTGGTTTGTACTTAGTTTGAAATTTTCATATGTGATATTATGTGTAACGGTACTTGAATTTTTATTTTTTAAATTTGTTATTATAATTAGAATTTTGGGTCTAATTATATTTGCGATTAATTAAAATATTTTCAACTATATGTTAAAAGCAATGCATTGCTTGTAAGAAGGCGTATAGAAGTATGGTTTATGTAATATATCTTTTTGATATGCTGAGGAAAATCTACCTAGCGAAACGTTCCTAAACCAAATGAATTTGGTACAGATTTAACCTGTGTTGATTTTAGATATAGAGCCCGAAAATAAAAGAAATAGTAAAGAACGTGTGTCCAGAAATGGACCAATAAAGGGGCCGATGAAATGAGATGTCTAAACCTTATGACTTGTCAAATATTAGTAAACATTCGTGTTGATATTTGAGAAAAACATTGAAATACCATTCCACAAATTGTATTTGTTATCTGTCTAAGCTGAAGATTTAAATAAAATAGAAAAGATTATTATTTAATCTATAAAATTCCACAATATATAGCCTTTGTACGAATCGTATCGTTTCCATATATATTTTTTAAATATGAAAACAATAAAATTTTAATTGAAAACTTTTTCATCGCTGTTAATGACAACGTCGCCATTAAAGCTGACAATTGCCTATTATTCCTCCCATTTCGACGAAATATATATTCGTTCGCCAACGCCATATTCCAATCTCTCAATTTTATGCTTCTGTAATAAAGCACATAATTTTGAATTTATATCGACATAAAACTGATAATGAAGCATAAGTATATGGGATTTTTGTTGTAAATTCAGAGATTTCATGCGATATTTTACGGCCGCAATTTTAGGGAATGTACTCCATTCTCTACGCCCAACCAAATCGACAGACATATATATATTTGCCTTTAATATATTACGGAGGGATATGAAACGTAAGACCTGGGATCGAATTTCGGGTTATGTTGGCGTTCAACTGCCTTGACGTTAAAGTTGGGTCGGTTAATAATCGATGAGGACGTATTAAATTTATATAAAAAGCAAACGTTTTGTTCACAGATCAAAATAGAAAAGTGGACATATTCTAATTTAAACATTTTCTGATTAATTTGTCTAAATAGTTTTTTTATTGGGTTAAAACTAATAAATTGCCAATGTATTGTTTTTGGAGTGCATGATTTTGTATGTAAGAGTAAAAAGTTTTTGTGCTTGATTCAAATACACTGCAATATAGTCCGTGGGTTCAACTTTTTAATTATAAACTAATATTCACTTTCACTTTTCTAGAACTTTATTTACATCAAATTATACAGAACAGCTGATTCACAATAACATTCGAGATACGCTCGTCGTCCTTGCTAACTCACTCGCGATCGTGGCCTGCTTCCTTTATAAAACCAGCATAGAAAATGCTCGCAAAATCATCATCACTCCTATAGGTGCCGAGTCTTTTCGAGAACCATTTTTTTTATCTCAAAGCGATCGTTATCGTACTGAAATGAAACAGGGTCGGCTTTGGTAATTTTTGTAACACTGCCCTCCCTTTAATTCTGATCGTCCCGATCAGAAACATCCTCTCCATGGTAGGGAGCGAGTCGATCTAAATGAACCACCTTCAATTTAGCCTTGGGGTTTCGACGGATCCGGTAGACGACGTCATTAAGCCTCTTGACCACCTCGTATGGACCAGCCCAGGCGGGTGTAAGCTTTGGGGATTAACCCTTGCTCCGTTGGGGGTTGTACAGCCAGACTTCGTCCCTCCCCTGGAACCCGATTGAATTGGCCTTGAGGTCGTATCGCGTCTTCATCCGGTCACTGGTGGCCAACATCTGCGTTCGGGCTAATTCGTGTATTGCCAGCATGTTATGTCGGAGCTGGTCGGCATAATCGTCGATGTCTTCGGGAGGTTCTTCGGGGGAGCCAAATGCCAAATCGCAGGGTAATCGCAGCTCCTTTCCGAATAGAACCCTGGCTTGGGTCAGGCCTGTACTATTATGTACGGCAGAGCGATATGCCAACAGGAATAGGGGAATATGCTCATCCCAATCACGCTGGTTATTGCTGACGATCTTGGATAGGTGTTGTTCCAAGGTCCTGTTGAATCTTTCCACCATTCCTTCTGACTGTGGGTGTAATGGTGTTGTTCTCGTTTTCCTGATCCCCAACATCGTGCAGACCTTCTGGAATACATTCGATTCAAAGTTACGCCCTTGGTCTGAATGTAATTCCATCGGGACGCCAAACCTGCTGAATAGTTGTTCCACTAGCACCGTCGCTACCGTGGTTGCCTCTTGGTTGGGTATCGCATATGCCTCAGGCCATTTGCTGAAGTAATCCTTTGCGACCAGAATGTATTTGTTCCCCTTTCAGACTCAGGAAACGGACCGGCGACATCGATGGCGACTCTCTCAAAAGGGACGCCCACATTGTACTGCTGCATTTTGCCCTTGGTCCGGGTCTTCGGGCCCTTACTGGCTGCACAGGTGGCACATTTGCGACACCAAGCTCTGACGTGTTCGAAGTAATTCACCCAGTAGTACCGCTGGCGAACTTTGTCATCATGTACTTCGGTCAGGATGGCTGGTACCTTTCTCTTCGGAACTACCAGTTGGAACTTGGTTTCTCGTCCATCAGCGCATTCCCAGACCCGCTTGAGCATTCCATTGTCTACTCTTAGAAGCCCATTGAGCCCATAACGATTTCAACACGCCTGAGTATCTCGCTACCTGGTCCCATCGTGTGCCTGGGTGCCCCTCTCGTTTTGAGTGACAAGATTGGTTCGATGTCTGGATCAGCCATTTGGTCCTGGATGCACTGTTCCGTTGTCCAGTCTTCATTGGCTTGCACTCGGATAATGGAGATACCCTCTCGCTGTTCCGTCTGCAGACAATGTCCGCATTCCGCTCTGCAGGGTCTTCTGGATAGGGCATCGGCATTATTGTGCAAACGGCGGGCACGGTGTTCCACCTTGAAGTCGTATTGCTGTAATTTCTCTATCCATCTGGCCAGTTGTCCTTCCGGTGTCTTCATGTCCAGCAGGCATTTGAGTGCGGCATGATCTGTTCGAATCCTGATTCCAACGGAATGTCTCTTTCTCAGTGGTCTGCCGATGTAGAGGCGCGGCAATGGTGGCAAATCCCTCAACAAATCGCCTGTAGTAGGAACAGAGGCCCAAGAACCTTCGCAGTTCATGCTTGTCTCTCGGGACTGGCCAATCACGGATCGCTTCTATCTTGTCCTCGTTGGTGCAGATTCCCGACTCGGAAACGACGTGGCCCAAAAACTCTACTTCTCTTTGGAACAAGGAACACTTCTTTGGGTTGGCGTTATTAATTCTGGAGAATACTTCGCCCAGGTTCTTCAGATGATCGTCCAATGTCTGACCCATGTCTAGAATGCCGTCGAGGTATACTAAGCACGTCCTCCATGTTAACCCGTTCAGTACATACTCCATTAGCCTCTCAAATGTAGCGGGTGTATTACATAACCCAAAGAGAATGACCTGAAACAGACCTTTACTGGTGGAGAACGCTGTTTATCTCTGTCGTTTGCGTGTAGACCAACCTGCCAATATCCACTTTTTAGATCTAGTGTGGAGAACCAACGGGAGCCTGCTAGTGTGGTAAAGTGTCATCGATTCGGGGTAGTGGATAGCTGTCTTTCTTCGTGACGTCATTCAGCTTTCTGTAATCCACACAAAATCGGGTTGTTCCATCCTTCTTTTTAACTAGCACGATGGGAGCAGACCTTGGGCTGATGGATGACTCAATAACTCCATTTTGTAACATGGACTCGATGTTTTCCTCGACTGCCTGTTGTTGCCCCAATGGTAGTCGTCTAGGTGGTATTCTGATGGGTTGAGCCTTTCCAGTATCTATTCGATTCTGGATGATGTTGGTGCGACCGGTGGTTCCATCTTGACTGTTAAAAATTGCCCAGTGCCCAGGTGTGTTAAATGGTCAGCAAACTGTTGTAGGAACTCTTTACTGGGCCCTGTCTCCTTCACCGACGTCTGGTATTCTTCTTCGCAATTGATGATTGTCTCTACTGGCTCGAAACAAGCTATCTCTTGACCATTGGCAATTCTGATGTCGTTGTTGGACAAATTCAGGACTCTGATTGGTATATCTCTTCCCGTTTTAACTAAAGCCCGTCCAACTAAGTAGTCATTGCTGTCTAGCTGCCCATGAATAATCTGTTCCGTTCGACCGGGAATTCTAGCTGAAGACTTTGCCACAATTTTTATGGAGGTGACGGGCCGTGTCAATACAAATTCCTCATTTCGGAACCGACGAACATCATATCTCGGGTCGAACATAAATCCATGCTAGCTAATTAGGTCCATACCCAGTATAAAATCGTCCTCAATATTCGCTACCAGGACCCTATGCCGTATCATGTTGTCCCCTATTTGTAGCACGACATCTGCCTCACCCGGTATTGACATGGACTCGCCGGTGACTGTTTTGAGCTGGATGTTATTGGTTTAAGTTCGAATTTCTGATGCTCTCAAAACCCTGGACTTGGCAATGGACACAGCGGCGCCGGTGTCGATGGTGATGGTAACTGCTCGCTCGATGGTGCCTCTGATGACTAGGCTGCCGCTATCTCGGCATAATCCCCGGATGGATAAGTTTTGGGGGCTGGTGGAGGGTCAGCCAGCATTCGCCCCCTTATTCGAGTAACTAGAAGCGAAAGCAGAAGGCTACGAGAATTATGCGAACCGACCTGAAGAGGACAGATGTGACTCTGCCGAAAAGTCGTCATTTTACCATCGATCCCGGCAGGCAGGAATCAGTTATCACCTACGCGGATGAATTCCAGGAAACCACTTAAAACATATATATATATATATATATATATATATATATATATATATATATATATATACTTATATACAAACATTGTTCGTATTATAGTATTAGATATTAGATATAGGGACCAGTACATAATTCTATTTTATAGTAAATGCTAATTTTCGCATCCATGGTTACGCTGGTTCTCTCTATGGTTTCAGATTTTGGCATTTGTGTTGTTGCTTACAACAGGGGAATTCAGTAATTTATTTTTTTTAATGTAGGAAACTTTAATAGAAAATGTGAGAAAACACGATGTTTTGTATAATCAATCATCCCATGACCATAGGGATCAGCGCAAGCGACAGGAAGCCTGGGAGGAAATCAGCAGGGAATTGAAAACACCAGGTGATCATTTTATAAATCTATTAGAATATTATTATTAGGTTTATGTTCTGAGGAACTCGTCGAGCTACATGCTTCACTTTCCGTCATGACACACAAAGTAAGGTAACAAATGTGACGTGAGTATATTCTGTTTCTAACGCATCACAGCATGTGAGATTTCGCCAATGAGACAACGCATGAGCACGCGTGACGTGACGATAGGCTGTGTCCACCTTTATACAAGTGATTTCCTATGTATGCGTATGATGCTTGAGCGTGCGGCCATCGCATGTGCTTATCGTACGACTAGTCTCGAGAGGAGTCTAGATGTAGACACGTGCGATTTCAGTAGTGAAAAGTATAGTAAATGTACATCTGTTATTTTTATTATTAACCAAAAGAAATGGGAAAGTAAACTTTTATAAATAATACTAAACTTAAAATGTCTTTCGACATAATTTAAATGACCTGTTATTAGTAAATTTACATATCCCTCAGTTTCCTTTTTCAACATAGTAGTTTTTGTTATTTGTTTTTCTCCTATTTCCTAAACGAAAAAAAGAATCTTTGCTTCTTGAACAGCCTTTTCTTCTAACAATAATAATTGTACAATGCACTCCATGTAAAATTTTTTTGCTAAACATTATTTTGAATTTCGATAGGAATACACAGCCTTCTGCATTTCGATCTTAAATCTACTGGTTGTCTTCCGATTGTTAGGAGCCCATATGTTCCATTCAGAATTTGTTTCGAGCATTATACAATTAAGTTTCAGGCAAACATGTTTACTACATTAGGGCGGGTTGGTTCTCTAGCCCTAAAGTACCTACTCTAAAATAATTCTGAATTAAAATGTTTTATCTACTATTATACCAACACCATAACTCTGGTAGAAGGAGGTTGTTACATGATATAATAGTCCTCATTATTTTTATATGCTACCTATATGAGTAATGAGCCTGTATAAGGTTCAGTTTAAAATACATCACATTCACTATAAGAAGTGAAATTCTTTGCTCACCAAATCGAATGCACTCATTTTTGTATGCCGTTTGGTCTAAATAGCTCTTAAGTTTTAGCTATTATTGAGTTAATGTTGTTGGTTAAAGGTAGTTAATAATTTTACCTTTTATTCTAGGAAAGTTAATGTAAAAACACAGATTTTAGTATCAAAAGTAAGTTTATTTTACACCTATTTTCAATAGCTCCTAAATGATAGGTTCATCTAGCCGATTGGATAATTAGTTACTGAGTTATTTGAAGAAAAAAATCTGTAAAAATACGCATTTTTCAATAGTTCAAAGTTATTTATAAAAAAACGTTGAAATACCTCATAAATTAATTTTCTTTTGATTTTGTTTTATTGTATGTAAATGCAGTTTGAGAACCTACATTTTGGTATTCGGAATGAAATAAAATTTACTGGTGGGGAGGCCCTTCCCCCAATTTTACTATTGCGTTCGAACTTACATTCAAACCACAATGTTTTTCACATGGAAAATATATTAGTTGTTTTTTTATATTTTTTTATGTATACATTATTTTAAATTAGATGACTGTAATAAGGAATTGATAATAATAATTCATATACAATTATATAAATGATGAAATTTATAGATGCGTTGATTCTTGCCCTAATTTAAATGCCATGCCAATTGTCAAACTGTCTGCTGATTCTCCAGAAACGGTGGCTAGCATAATTTGTTTATGATGTTGACCCAAATTCGAAGCTCATGAGCAAATCTTTTATTTTTCGTTTTTGTACTTTTTTTTTATTACATTTGTATGTAATTATTCAATTTATTTTTCTATTCTATAAATTATGAGGCAAGTAAACATTTGAATTTTTATAACGTTAGACGTTAAAGGCCCTAATTTAGTACAGCAGGAGATTCATGTTCTAATTAATCTCTGGTAATATCATCGTTTTGGGTGTAGGATTTAAGATCCATAGAGCCATCAAGATTTCAAGGGTTTGAACACTATATTTGAAGCAGAAATAAAAATGATGGTGGTATGGAACAGAACAAGAAAGAAGTTATTTCTGTTTAAAATCGTCGAATAGATTAAATGTAATACTGTAATCGACTTTATTACTTTCTAAACTCTGACAATTAAAGACAGAAAACAATTACGAAGGTAAATCCTATATAAACGGTATTTTTATACATTTATTGAATAATATTACTGGCAAATCATTATTTTAACATTTTTCAATATATCTCTCTGCATGATCTACACACTTTTGCCACCGATTTGAGAGTTTCAGTATTTTCTGTTCATAGAATGTTTTAGGTTGAGTTGCGCTTGTGCTCCTCGGCTTTTTCATTTCTTCCAAACCGTTTTCCTCCCGGTGATTCTTTTAGACACACGAACAAAAAATAGTTACAAGAGAACAAGTGAGGTCTAGGAGGGTGCTCGACGATTTCCCAGTCCATTTCTTGCAGTGTATTCTTTGTTTCTTTTTCAATATGCGGCTTTTGGCAACCGTAACATTAGGCGGTAGTAATCTGTACTTTGGTCATGTAGAAAAACTATTAGTAAAATTCCCTTAGAGTCAAGAAAAATGCGTTGCGAGGACTTTTCCAGATGAGAGAGGGCTTTTATTCTTCTTTGCTACTCCTTACTGGCCATTTTAGATGATGCGCTACAAAAGGGCCTTCTCTTCTTGCTGATAATCGATTCAGAAGCGTTTTAGCGATCTCCGATCTCACCTGCTTTTGGTTTTTTTCAGTCAACAACTTCGGAACCCATTGAACACTAATTTTTCTAGAACCTAGTTGATCAATGATAATTGATTGAACACTTCCATAGCTGACATCCAGTTCAGAGGAAACTTCTTCCACGGTTAATCGGCGATCACGTTCAATAAGCTCTCGAGCGCTACTGGTATTGTCGGCTGTAAGGGTTTTCCTTGGTTGTCCACCATGATTACCCTTCTCGTCCATAATTAAATTTTATCAGCTACATATACACGTGATATGAGCTAGTATACTATCCCAAATTGTGCCTTCAAACCTTGTTAAAATTTGTGAGTGTTTAACGCCGCCACTGGTTGACAACTTTATGTAAATCTGTTGCGCAACAGACGAATATACCTCTTGCTAGGTCATGACTGTACTCTGTACTGAACACAGATCATACCTCCTCATACACTAAACATCTACTCCACACAACATCATCTACTTCGAACAGCATTCTAAACAGAATAGCAAAATTACCGTTTATATTTGATTTACCCTCGTATATAATGTAATTTCCTTGGGAAAAGCATGTTAAACGTCATGTCAACTCGATGACATGCTGTTCGTATTAACCGTGAGGGGAAATGCTGTTCCCCTTCCACTAATATTTAAGAGTTGCCGAATACCAAAATGCGGAATTTCAAATTAAATTTGCATAAAATAGAACAAACCCAAAAGAATGTTAATATATAACGGAGGTGTGCCGAAATATTTGGTAACTACAATGTTCCATTCCGATTTATAAAAAATAATTTGATGCAGAAAGGAGCCTTGTAAACATGACCAAAAATAAAGAGCTCTCGAAAACAAATTACGTTAGAGAGAAAACATTAAAAGCCATGAAGTTGAAATGTTGAATAGTTATTTTCAATAGGCAAGTGAAACTTTATGTTTCATGGTTCTAACATTCTTTAGGCAATAGCTGCGAATGTTGAAAAATGAGCTTTCACAATTTTCGCGAAAAACTCAATTATTGATTAACCACCAATCCTATCTGATTTAGTAGATTCTAAAAATGCGCATACAATACACTTAATTTTGATACTGTAAATTGTTATACGGTTGCTGAGAAGTTGCAAAAACTGTCAAAACTACGGGTTTTTGCTCTTTTAAACACCTTTAATTAACTAAAAAATAAAAATGTGTTAACAAAACTTTTTTGTTATGCGGTGTATCTTCTTCAAGAAAAACAGTTGAAACACTAGCGGAATATATTGTAAAAATTGTATTAGAGTATTGCTAAGTTCCCTACTCTATTTACAGATACTAAAGGAAACTGTAGATACATTTTGTTTTAGTTTTTGTTTATGGGGCAAGGCAACACTCATCTCACGTGTTTGTTTTTTCCTTTTTACCATTTACAAAGCAAATAAACAATGAATAATACAACAATATAATAATATAAAAATAAAATAAAGAACATCAATAAAAAAAATAAAATTAAAATACAAATGTAAAAACATTATTATGCCTGTATCCAGTTACTAAATAAGTAATAATACCGAGTTATTATAAATGATGGTCCCATTTTTAAATATTAGTATTTATTAATGTACAAATCCAAAATGAACAATCTGTATACCAATGGAAAGTAGAAGTTTCAAATTTTTTTTGCAACATATTATAAATGTTTAATGTGTCCACCGTCTACTGCTCGGCAAACAACTATGCGGTAGCCGAACTTAACGTGACCTCATAAGAAGTAGTCACATGGGGTGAGATAAGAAGTGTAGAGCCAGGGTTTAATTTCCCGCGTGAAATCTACCGGACGCTTCTGAAACCATCATTGCCCGCCGAAACTTCCTCTTTCCATTGCTATAAAGATTATTCATCTTGGATTTGTATTATAATTACTAGATAATTTTAAAAATAGGTTCATCATTTTATAATAACCTTGCATAATTCTGATATCAATAGTGTCGTAATAATAATTACATACATAATAACAATACAGTATAGCCACGATAACAAACGGAATAATTCTTCTCTGGTCGCAATAATTTATAAAATAAAGATGATAATACAATAATAAGTATTATATGCTTGAATCAAAATGTGAATGCTAGAATATAGGTTCTGGTTGTGTACAATATACGGTGAGAATTTTTTTTGTCCACTAAAGTAGCTATATGTAAAACATTGGAGGAAATACTGCGGAAACTCCCGACATTGCAGAATGGCAGCTATCAACTCACTCTTTTGCAGCTATCGACACACTGTATTCTTTGCGATATCTTGAGATTAGATATTGGAGCGCTCTAAATTTGTGGAAATTGATATCGTTGTTTATCAAGTACTTGTTAAATTAGTTCAGTCTTTCAATGACACGTCCCGATATGTGATGTGACAATGACATCAAGAAATTATCTGGATCAATTTGGCCTAAAGTATTAATTCCAGAGAAGAGACAAATATGAATAACAATTCAATAGTCTCACCTACACTTATTTCATTAGTTCGTCGTCGTTAAACCAGATATCTATTCGTGTTTAGCCGACTATCAAAAAGGAGGCGGCTATCAGTTCGGCGTGTATTTTTTTTGCTTGTTACCTGATTTCTTCTCCAGTTGTGTAAATCTGGAATGGTGAAAATTCAAATTTGAGAACGAATTGCATTCGTAAAAAAGCTGGTTGGGATTGAACACATACCTGCACAGCAGGGAAATTGACCAATATACCTAATAAACGCCTTTCCGATTTGTATGGCCGTCTAAAGGGCATACTATTAAGGGTGAAACCGAGGTGGTATCATATATATGCCATCGAAGTGACGTATCTGACTTTTCTCATAAATATTTTAATTTCAACGTGAATAGTACGGGAACTGTAGACACTGAAAGTTTTAATCTGGAATATGAAAATTTTCTATATATATCAAAAGTATAATATATAGGTAGTACTCGTATAGTATAGTATAATTAATAGACATATTTCTGGCTATATAAATCAACAAGCATTAAGTTTATTTTGTTTGTATACCAGCTAATAATCGATTTACATGAAAATTTTTCGATTTTACGAAGACGATGCTTTCGTTGTCACCGACTCCTGGCCTAACAGAAAATTCAGTGACAACACATGTTAAGTTCTAAACTGCTATTCGGTGCGATCATATAAAGGGTGTTTAGTATAGGTAACAAAACCATAATTAAAAATATCTGGCTTATTAAGTCAACTCGTATCAGTTTCATTTTCCTCGTATAACTGTTGCTTGTCAATTTAAGCAAAAATGTATTATTTTCTAATGTTGCGGTTTTCGTTGTTACATCTTTTCGGTGTATTAAATTTATGTATACAAAATAAAAAATAAAGAACATAAATAACTAAAAAGCTGAACAGAAAATATTAAAAAACAGACTTAAAAAATAGTAAAATATTGAAAATAAATCTTTTTAATAAATATTAAGCTACTTCCAAGTAGAACTAGTTGAAAATAGTAATCAAAACACATCTAAAATCCTGTGTTGCTTACTTTTCTATTACTACATCAAACTTGATTGTTATTTCGAAAATATATTAGAAAGGTATTTTTTTAATTTGTGTGTAGGTACCTAAGAATAATGAATATGCTATTTATTATCTAATCTAATCTTTTGTTAATTATTTTTAGTTTTTAGTTCTACTTAGATGTCCTTTAATATTTATTTCAAAAAAATGTTTTATGTTAATAGGGATATTTAGGACTCGTTGATCATCTTATTATTTTTATAGTCCAATTTATTTTTAAGTAATTTCAAGATTGCTGTGAGGTAATTTGTTGTTTCCATAAACATTGGAGTTTTCTCCTCTTACAATTAATGATAATATAATACATTGTAGAAATAGTACAATTGTATATGTCATCATTAAGCTTAATATTTCTATAATGTGAAATTTTTATAAATATGTATGTTAGTAATCTTCATCAATTCAGAAAATTTGGACCTTTATTATTGTAACAATTTAAATTTTTATTTTTCTGCGTGAAATTATATTTAAATGTAATAAACAGCATTTATTATCATACAATAATTTAGTAATTATATTAATATGGAGAGAACATTTGTTTGAATTTCTTCGAAATAACACCATACTTACGGGAAAGTCTGTATATTTCAAATGTTCTAAACTTTTCAGGGTTTAATTTTTTTTGGGTTCATCCTTACATCTAGACAAGGAATTTATAAATATATTTGGTTTAATTTTTGATATAACTGACTTTACTGTATTTCTTAGTTTGAATGTTGTTTTAATATTAAATCTGTTGCCCACTTCTTTTATTCTTTCTGGAAGACTGTATGTATCGTATGGATGTGGCTGAAATGCGATTATTTTAATTATGAGTATTGCTTGGAGCAGCTTAGTGTTGAATGTTAATCATTATTTTGTTTCAGATTTGTGTAATTCTTTATTGGTAAAGTCTGATTTAAACAATGAAACGTTTGGAACATTGGAAATATGCAGGCATTTCTAATAGCGTGCTGTTAATCTCAAGAAATTCAAAACACATGACTAAATATTGTCTTGAATAAATATTTCTACCAGGATAGTCTCGTAAAAAACAATGGATATTACAGCAGATTTTAGAGGAATAAAGTCACCTTCCCGTGTAATAATTGTTGAACTAATGGGGTGTAAGTCGACCACCATTACTGCGTCAAACGTCATTAGTAGAGATATTCATTTAAAGTAAATGTCAGTTTACTAAAATTTAATGCCGTGTCTGCTTACGAGAATATGGGAAACATTATCAGATAGGCACTAATCTCTCCGGAATTCGATATCGAACTGGTCGTTAAGTTCCCACTTACGAAGAACATGTATTTCCATCGAGTTTCCTATGAGATTGGATTCAGAGCTGAATGATGGTAGAATACATGGCTGTTCGCTCAACGACAAATCTATGTACTTATATTCAAGTTGTCGACGCCATTGTACAGAAATATAATTTTATAAGTAGTATAGAAAACTAAAAGCATTTAGTATTTACAATATTCAACTTTAAATTTAAAATTTACAAATGAAATCAATCTTAATAACTTTAATAGTTTGAGTTTAACAATTAAGTTGACCACTATCAGTCCGTATATCTTTCGGCAAATAACATTTTCTATTTCAGTTTTAGTATGATCCTTATTCTATATGACGTACTATGTAACTTGGTAGAAATTATTATTATTACTCCGTTAATAATGTTTTGTAAAAATTAGTAAAACTAGTAGTCAATTGACTGTTTGACAATAATGTAGTTTTTAGCATTTTGTAATGTATGACTCATTTTTAAATTGCTTTCATTGCCTTATACATTTTTTTTGAATGACGAAAAGCAATATTAATAGCAGTGCTGTTTTTATAATCGAACCAATTTTTTAAAATTATGTATACTATTATTCTTACTTTATGTTATACTTTTCCACTCCATTTAATATATTTCGTTTTGGTGCATTAGGTGATGCAAAATATAGAACTGCATTTTATTGAAGTTAATTACATGAACACAGAGTATTCATTCGAGATACAATTGATCATCGATATAATTGAAATTCACGTAGACAAAAGGATTAATTCAGACACGGCGAAGTTGGACACGTTTTGTTTGCTAAATCAAAACAGTTTTGGTTCAATGACTAGTTTGATACAAAATGATTAGAACCACATTCTAATTTCCAAAGAAAAACAAAAATACCTGAATTGGGGAATTACAGATCTATATTACGTTACCTGCATAATTTTCCTGAAAATAATTAGACAGAGAGAGCCAGAGAGGAACAAATATATATATATATATATATATATATATATATATATATATATATAGGGAATTTTATATGCTATTTGGGAATACTTGCCATTTTCGTTGCTTTTTCTTGGCATACATTCATTAGAATCATATTAATATCACCATTTGTATAGCGTCTTTTTAACTATGTAAAATCAATATATAATAAGCGTTACAAAATAGGTAATATACTATCTTCGAGGTGTCATTCCTTTGTACGCAAGACAATATATATTATATATTCAATATCTCTGACAGGTGAAGTAACCTGAAAAATTTTATCGTGACATTCTGTCCTAGGAGTTAAGGGAGAACAGTAATTACACGGAACGGTTCCAGATTCGGAAGCTCTGTGTACTGATTCTCTTGAAAATCCTAGATGTCGGTCTCACATCTCGCGTCTTCAAATAGGAAATATTTTTATAACAATTTTCCCAAAGTATTCATTTCTGGTCCATTTTTTCTTATGTCGAGGTGTTATTTTATAACTGGTTTCCCATATCTTCACATTTGTTCTTCCATGGTTTGCTCTGGAAATATTTTATTAATAAAGTTTTGTTTTTATTTAGTTTTTGAATAGCTTTTGCGAGAATGCGGGGTGTCTCAGTTTGTTCAATGTATTCTTAAGGTATTTTCATAATTGGGTCATGAGCTTTTGGAGGACCAGAACCCAGTCCTCTATTTTTACTATCTGTTGTCTACAAGCTCTACAATCCTACTTGGATCTTCATCTATGTTGTTGAGTATTACCACTTTAGAAGCTATTGTGCTTTTTACCTTTGAGTAAATAGATAGTAATTTATATCTCCGTATCTATGTATGTATGTACGAGTGCCATTTTTGTTATCTCGTATCAGCTAAACGGCTGAAAGAATTTCTGCAATTAATGGTATATTATGTTTTGTTATCCCAGGTGTCTTAAGACAGACGATATTCGAAATAATAACAATAACAAAATATGAATTCGGAGTTCTACAATACGTGCATCGAATTTTTTTTCGTCAAAATCTGTCGAGTGGGGCATCAAAAGAAGGCATAATAATAAAAATATATTATGAATCAAAGTGGTTTTGTAGTGGAATTACTTCAGAACGTTTTATCTTCAATTGTGGCTGACGTCTTCAGCGAGGCGGGCGTAAGTAATGCCTTGTATCAGAACACTGTAGGTACCAAAAGTCCTTTTAGAAAACACCCACTTATAATGGTAGTTCATCTTGGCCTATGTATAAGGAGAAATTGAAGCAGTAGATACAAATAAACGTTAAGATAGCCAAGAAAACCCTACATTTCTAGGAATTTCTCTAAGACCAGGTGCAACTGAGTAGGAAAATACAAAAATCTGGTAAAAGTTGACAAGAATTCGAAGAAGTCATTATCCGATTAACACAGAATATGATTGATAGTAAAAACAAAGGTCAAGAATATTTCTAATCAATCGCGGATTTAGGAATATATACTTTAGCGTACCAGAAGCAGTCGGAGAAAACATCGAGAACAACTATGAGGGTATAAAGTTCACAGATATAAGGAACGTAGTTAAGTAGATAGTTGTTGATGTAAATATTTGGATAAGTTGAACGTATTGTGATTTATTGTGGTGCGAATAAAGACGTTTATATTGAGTGTAAAAACTTGTATTGACCCACAGAAGATTTGTAACGTTCTCAAAATGTCTGCTTCCGTTTTGAACTGTATGGTTTCTTTTATACCTGGTTTTGTTGTTGTTTGTATAATGCACAAAATCATATTAATTTACATTTTCCTCTTAGTGCTATCAGCAAGTTCATAATACCAATCTTCTAGCAACATAAATACTTGGGCCAGGTTTTTGCCTAATAGGCTTAACCACAAAGCTTATTTATATTTTATCGTTAATGATTTGCCGGAATTGATTCATTTGGATGTAAGAGGTAGCATATGGTTCCATCATGATGTGCCACGGCAACATTTTGCAGAAACTGTTGAAAGTTTTCTCAATGAACAAGATGGTGGTAAATCCCCTAATTTAGTACTTCTGGGGGCATTTGAAGGATATTGTTTACAAAACGTCAGTTTATACAAGAGAGGGATAAATGCGTTGACCATACAGAGGATGTCAAAAAGTTTTTAACAGAATGCAAAAATTCTTACGTCGTAGGTCTGCAGTGAAGCTGATGGTGGTCATTTTGACGGTTTTCTTTAGTTGTTATTTTTTAGAAGTTTATTGTTCATTATTTATCAAAAATTTCAATAATTAAATAAATGTTCATGAATATGCAATTTTCTCCAACTCGTCTTGATTTTAAAAAAATGTAGTATATCACCTTAAAAACTTAGCAATTACGGACTCACGTTTGAACTTTTTCACTTGTTTTTGGATTCCAAATCTCCACCCACCTGTTGGTTCAAGGCTTTTGAAACACCCTGTATTTAGTTTTCCTATAGCATAAAGATTAGTTAACGCAAGCGAAATTAAAATTCACATAGCGAAAAATTCTTTAATGCTATGCTTAAGCCATTAACAAAAAAATGTAGTTTATATTTAATATTCCTGTATTAAAAATATTTCATTGAATGTTGCCAAGTACATTTCATTACATTTGTTGTGGTTATTTATATTTTGTGCCATTCAGAATATATCTCGTAGGTACATATTATATTTTTTATTCACCCAGGTCAAGATCCAAACAGACCTAGATTGCAATGTATCAATCATTTTATTTTCAGCTTATATTTGTTTATAAATGAGTAGACAAAAAAAATCTGCATTTAATATTGGTCAAACTAATGAATGGATATATATTAATTAGAAAATTTTAATAGACTTGCAAAACCAATTTTCTCGCGAACTTTATTATAGTAGTTCCATATTTATAAAATATACATTTTATAGTTATGTGCTCTGTTGCAAAATATTATTCTTAATGTACATTTACTTCATTATTTCAAGGTATATATTTTAAGTAGCATGAAAATTATGAAATTATGACCGAGTCATAGAGCAATGTTTTTAATACTTAATATTTTCAAGGCAGGAAATTTTTTTTCTAATAAACTTATTTTACATTTTACTCTTATTCTTAGTAGAATCCACGCATTTTATACAACTCTGCAATGCAGTCCTAAAATACGAGGGTTACTAGCTTCGCCTTTGTGGACCACAGACATGTAAATATCCGCCATTATCGACCTAGGGGTGGCGATAGACTTTGTTTACTTAGTAAACAAAATTTTAAAAGGACCACCCAACGACAAAATCGCCCAATTCGAATGTATGACAAGACTAAAATTGCTAATTGGTTTTTGTTGTCTTTTTTATTTGCGTTTGAAGGCAGGGTAGGCACAGAACGATTGTTGATGTTATCGGGGTGATATTAATAGAAATAATATTCTACATTTAACTCATCAAGTTCTTTCAAAAGTATTGTTTTTGTTACAGACAGTTAAAATAACAAAATTGTCATTTTCTGAAGGCGATGAAAATTGTCTAGGTGATTTGGGTATACTCCAAAAAATATATGTGCTTTCTTTTATGAGCGCATTCCAAACACATAGCAAGGGCAATTGCTAAAGATGTCTCTGTGCATCCAATAACATAATTTTTTTTTGTATTTTAACTTAATTTTTTAAAAATAATTCAATAAGCTGTGCAGGAGTTAACAGTTCTGGTTGAGAATATTATTATTCTAAGAAAGTTGAACAAAAACAATTAAAGATGACTGAAAATAAATGTATCTTGCGATATTTTTTATGATCTTCTTAGAAGTTGTTTTTTATATTACACCTCTGAGGTCGTTTTCATCGAAATGATGGTTTTTGAATATACATTGTGCAGTTCCTCACCGAGTAGTCTTATGACGTTATAACAGGGTTGAAATAGTAAACAGGTCATATCTCTTAATAGAACTACAGTAAATATATTGTTTAAGCATATTAAATTAGGCTAATGAAAAAATAGACTATTAGCACACGCTACTGAAAATATAAACAATACATAAGCGATAATGGAATGGTTAAGGGAGCCTGACACCTATATTGTCCCCCGCGCAAAATGTCATCGTAACAAGCTACGTGATAATATTTAATATGTCAAATATATATCAAGATTTATATACGAGAGATGTTTAAAGTGTTCCTTGAACGTGTAGCAGCATTGATGCTGTTACATACACTGAATATGCCAAGAGGAAAACTGCCACAGTAATGGTTTCTGCTTTGACGTAGGTACTTTGTATGGAATTGGCTGTTAACTAATACATTGGTGTACAAAAACAAAAACATTTTTGTTTAACCCACATTATGACCAGGTGGGTATTAAGCAGGATATTGAGCAGGATAAAAAACATCTAGAATATATATCTAGAAAAATTACAAAGGAATATCGCAAATGAGGGTTGCTATTCAATACCAAAAAGACTCAGTATATATGCATACGAAAAGAAAATGCACAAAAAAAGACTTGTACATGTAAGAACCGAACACATGAAAGCAGAAAAAAATATTAATAGAATATATAAGAAAGAACTGATACGTGAGACCAATGGGCCAAGAAAGAGTCCCAAAAATAATCACACAATGCCTTCCGGATAAATAATTCTCTACCACTTTAGTGTCTCACAATTCCATTTTGACAAAACAAATCTTCAATCAGTTAAAACCAATTTATCATGTTCAATAAATGAATTTTACTTATTCAGTGGTACAGTTTTATTGAGGAGAGAAATGTATAAAAAAACACAATTCTTCTGAAGAGTATTCAAATTCAGATCACAAAAAAGTAGAAACTCTCTCACCGTTTTGAAAATCTGTGCAAATTCTTTTTCTATGTTTCGATACCTCCAAATTGAAGATCTATTAATTGTTTTCTTTAAACAAATACCAAGAAGTTCCGCTACATTATACTAATACAAGATTTTTTACTAAGTAATTACTGTTTTATAAATGATATCACTACTTAGAAGATCTCTGACGTTTGTGATAAAGGTATACTTATCGATGCTCTCGTGTTTTGGAGTAACATGGTGGGACGTGCAGGCTATATGGAAGTTGTTTAGTCGCAGATACAACAATAATTAGGGTGATTTGTTTGTTGCCATCCCAATATGGGGTACCATGTAATAAGGATGGATAATAAGGAACTTAATAAAAGCTTTATTCGCGGTACCAATTCGTTAGCGGTTCATTACTTATCGAATGCGCAGTTACATTAACAGCATTCGCGGTTAAGCAATTATTGAACTGGCAGTAACAATTATGTGTTCCCGGTGAAGGAAAATTCGATTCGTTATTGATTCTTAACCAGATCGTCAGTTCTGACATGCGTTTTTTAATAGTTTTTACTAGAATTTAGTAAATTGTTGGTTTGTATTGCCTACACCGAGAAATTGATTTACTGTTTACAGTATTTAGGTTGGACTTTAAAATTGTTGGAGAAGTCTATTCGTATTTATACGAGTGAGGTGATCATTTGATCTCATGGTTTATTTGTATATAGGTTTAGAATATTTGTCGACATGTCTATGTCTTACTTTAGTTCAACTGATGAGGAACTGGAAGAAGAAGTACATCTGGAAATTGTATATGCTCCAAAAACAAGAGGTTACTATGAATATATTGTGCCACAATGTGATCATCAGTTTGAATTTCATTTTCGGATTAGTCGTGAAATGGTGGAACATCTTGCAAATCGTTTCGCCCTGTCAGGAAAAAAAAGTTTTTAATCTGCTTCAATCGTAAATAGTAGGAGCAGAGTCACGTATCATGTATTCTACCTGTTAAGGAATAGATGGCATCAGGTATCTGTTATTTTGGAATTGCTTTTGTTCGTTAAATAATTGTTTGAAATGTCGCGCTTTAATCAAGCAATTTTAAAGTAATACAAGCATAATCCAACATTGTATTGTTGTTATTCCAATATTGTAAGACATACTTATTAATTCAATAATCAATATAAATATCAAAGAACAACACTGATGAGCAAAATTAATTAGTGAAACAACCATACGAGATTTCTATGGTACTGAATTCGTTCCAATAGCATTAGTGGTACACAAATATTGTTTAGTAGTTGCGAATCAGGAATGCGCTCTTGAGTAGAACGGAATTAATAATCAATTGGTTCAGAATTGTGTTCCGCGAATAAAGCTTATATTTCAACACAAAACCAGTATAATTATGTGGAACCCACTGTTTAAATTTAAAAACTAACCAAATTACAAGGTAAAGAAAATATATAATATTTTTCAGAATGTGACTGTTATTTATAGTTTACAAATGCAACAAATTCCAACAAAGATCATAATTCATGAAAATGAAAAAACGCAATATCAATTTAATATGAATACATCTATCCCAGTTGTTGGGGCGCGTAGTCTGCAGTAACTATTTTGAATTCGAGGGAGCAGAAGGTACTATGTAACATGGGTTGTGGGAACATTACAGACAGAAGAATAAATTGTATTAACACAGTAAACATGGTTATAATACTCTTAGATTAATGAGTTATTTCTAATTTCAATATAATTTTTTATAAATATTCATCTACATCAATATCGTAACGTGATATTGTGACACTGACCTGGTATTCATAAAATCCTGCTCACAATTGCTAGGCGGCTGATTTTTATCGGGAACAATAAGGGGTGTGGGCAAGATATTAAAACATTAATTTTTATTAATGGCGCCAATTGGTCAAAAACCTGTAAGTGAACATACCTTAAAAACCAAAAAACAGTATGAGGTTGTGATGTTATTTCACACCGGCTATATTAAGACTGTATATGTTCCTTCTGAATGAACGGTTTTGTTTTCTCTAAAAGAATAACATCTATGTTCAAAATTTTCACTTGTGCTCACTTTATAAAGAATCGATAGGCTCAGGTATAATAAAAAATATGCAAAATGTAAACAGATGAGAGTTTAATAAAATTAGTGTGTACAAAAAAAAATCAAAAGAAATACAACATTCTTTATGATGATTAAATTGTGAAAATTTATTATTTCTGTAATAGTGAAAAATTAATATATGTTACTAAAGTGAAATTGGAAACAAAATTTGCTTAACTATGACTATAATCAGAATGATCTGGTCCAAAAAAAGATACCGGCATAAACTGTTAACAGAATAAACCTACCTTTTACAAAGATGTTCAGAAAGTTTCTAATACCATATATACATCAAAATGGTTATTTGTACTATACTTCTAGTCTTGAAAATTCAAAACCAAATATTTCACAAAGCCATAGCTGTACAGTAAACGAATTCCCTGAGGTTGACTGTTAAATAGCCATTTGATGAACAAATAAACTTTCCAAAAAACCAAAAAGTAAACTGCAAAAATGTAAATTTCACAAGTCCTATCGTGACATAATAATTCATAAAAACGGCTTCCCCATAACATAAACTCCTTCATAAACTACCAGTAAAACTACAAATATATAACTTCCGGCACATTATACTGCACCGAAATACTTCTAAATAAATAGGACCAACTCCAATAAAAGAAACTCCAAACAACATGCCAACATGGTAGGGGAACGATTCCAATATAAAGGCAAATACCCAACGTAAAACGTAAACGAAGGATCTCAACCTTAAAATATAATATTCTACATGATGACTTTATTTCGACACAAAATGGCCCTGTTTACTTTTTCGTGAAAGGGGTTGGCTTTTACTCTAAAAAGTCCTGAACCATCGGTATATCTTCCAAATTACTTTAAACGCCATGGAATACATAAGTCAACAGTTGGCTTCTCCTTACCTCTCAAAATATTGTAGGGCAGCTTCTCTCTAGCAAAGCGCCACTATTACCAAAAAATTGACACACCGCGTTAAGGTAACAAAGTTTGCTTAACGACATCAAAACGAGAAGAGAGAACGGTCTACGGAGTTGAATGCTCTACAGAGCTTCCAAAATTATCCCCACTAAGACGATAATTAAGGGGCGACACCATGACTTGCGTTACAATATATTAAAATGGGAGATATACAGGGTGTTTTGTAGAAGATTCGCCAAATATGGAATTCGAATTAATCTAAAAAGATTTGATTTTCCGAATGATTCTATTACTATGAAACAATGAAATTTTAAGGTCAATGATGGATCAAATGCAATTTTATTTTATGTATCAAAAAAATTATCTCGTTACTAAAATGATTATTTCCCAAAAATAAACTCGTTGATGTTCTATTTTTATACTATTATGCTATCTGCTTGCTCGTAGTATATTTTTAGTGCATTCCCATTTAATTTTTGCACTTTTGACTTTCAACAATTCTTTGGGTATGATTATTTAATTTAAATTTACAATCACTTTGATAATTTTGAATTTTGAAAACTTTTCTCATTTTGACAACTGTCACTTTAAAGCACCAACAAAGCTTACTGCTGCACTGCTAAATTTGGACTCTTTTTCAATTGTCTTTTCTTGCTTTTATAGTGTTTAACTTTGAAATAGGACTAATTTTTTATAACTTTTTAAATCCGCACATTTCAAATCCCATTTTTCTATATAATAATCCTTTTTCCAATATTTTATTCCCTATTTAATAAATTATGTATAATACCTTCAACTTTTCTTAAAATCCGCAATTTTATAATTTGCTGTTCTCTGCTCATTTTCCCACCAGTGTTTTCATCCATAACTTGTCTTAAAATTTTATAAAAGTTTTCATTGTTGGAATACAACAACGCAATAGTTCGATTCCGCGTTCCGTCTTTGTGTTGTGTTATGAATTTCAGCTTGATTTGATCACGATTTCTGTCAAAATTTCATTTCAAATATTTTCTAACATATGAGATTTAAATTGATCCCTTTAAGTGGAAATATTAAATTTTCAAATGTTATTTACCCCGAAATATTCTACTAAGATCCTAAATTTGTGATTTATTACTCCTATTGCTCCTAAAATATGAAATTACTACAATTCTGGACTATTGAATTTTACTACTGTCATTAAATGTTTTCATTGTAATGTATTGAATCGATAGAATATGAAATCAAGTGATATGCGTTACCTCTGATTCCATATCTATAAAGTTTTTGCAGTAAAATATTATGCTCAATAGTGTCGAAAGCCTTAGCCAAATCCAAAAAAGTAATGGCAATAGGTTTGCTTTTATCAAGATTATTCAATATTATATCGACAATAAATGCAAGTGCATCTTTGGTACTTTTATTTTTTAAAAATCCAAATTGTTTGTTTGATATAATTTTACATTTGCTGATAAATTTCAATAGTCTTTTATGCAATATTTTCTCTAATATCTTAGCCAAATTTGAAATCAGAGATATAGGTCGATAATTACAAAATTCATATTTTTCTTTCGATTTATAAATAGGGACAACTTCAGCCAACTTTAAATCATCAGGCCATTCCCATTCAAAACAAAGATTTATCATATGTGTTAGTGGCTCAACCAGAAAGGCAGTAAGCTCTTTTATTATTTTTACACTTATTCCATCTATTGCACCTTTTTATTTTTCATTTATTCTATTACAATAGCGACTTCCTTTTTATTAGTTGGATACAAAAAAATTGTTTTAGGATTCATTGACGGAAGTATAAGACATTTATTAAGGGGCTTTTTAATTTTATTTCCTAACTCCTTTCCAATATTACAGAAGTATTGATTCATTTTATTTGCTATTATTTGAGAATCAGTTATTTTAGTATTATTTTCATCAACTATATATTTGATATTTTCATTTCTTACTTTATTTTTACCTACTTTATTATTGGTAATTTCATATAGACGCCTGATGTTATTTGAGTTCATTTCAATCTCTTCCTGCTCAAATTTGCATTTAGCCTCTTTTATTATCTTATCTAATTCTTTAACATAATTTTTATATTCTATTCTGGCTACTTCATTATTTATATCATTTTGCCATTTTTTTTAAGTAATTTTTTTGTCACATAAAATGATTATTTCTTTGGTAATCCATGCACTTCTATATGATCTCTTATATTGGATTCTCTTAGTAGATTTAGATTTTTGCATGTAGACATCAATTAATTTAATAATCATTTTTAGAGGTCATTTGGATCCGGTATTGACAAAAGGGATAGACAGTTATGTTTTGCTGCTTCATTTTTCAATTGAGAATAATTTATAGAATAAGTTGTTACTTTATTCTGTTTTTTATTTGTAATTTTTTTTTATTTCAAGGATTAAAGGGTAATGATCATTAAAAGTATTTTCTATTTTAATCGCTTTTGTGTGCATAGAATTAGTTCTCATGAAACAATTATCAATACATGACCCCTCATTGGGATTACCTTTAGATGGTCTAGTAATGGTCTGATAACATGGAACATAGCCCATTTCCAAAAAAGGTTATTCAGATGCTCAAGGTTTAAATTATCCAAGTCCAATAAGTCTATGTTAAAGACTCCTAGTATTAAATGATTTTTTGAATTAACCTTTTGGGATAAGATTGTTCTTAAACTGCTTATAAATTCACATTTAGACAAATTATGACATCTATATAATGATGAAATTTCAAATGTAATATTATTATCCATATTTATCTTAGAGTGTAAGATTTTCAGTCTACCTAATTCAATAATTTCAGTGACTTCAGAAATGTATTCTTTAATGAGGATTACAACACCATCAGCTCGATTAATTTTACTTTCATTATAATAAATTTTGTATTCCGGCAGTTTAAAAAAATTCAGAAAACCAACACCCCATGTGTCAGTACATACAATAACACATGGCTTTATTTCAAAACTTTCAATAAATACCTGTAATTTCGAGTAGTTTGCATTTAAACTTCTAATATTTACACACAAAATGAAGTCCTTATTAGATCCCTGTAGATAAGTATTAAGAGTGTTGACATCATTGTGTATAGTCTCACGTTGAATCAGCTGATCCTGTAATAATTCCAGTATTTTGTAGTTCTAATCAAGTAGAGTAGATGGTAAGGTAGAAAATTTGGTATCTTGACTATGTAAAGAGTTATTATCCATTTAATGCCAGATTTAAAATTTTTCTCCCATTGTCCATATTAAGGATTGGCTTGACTGGATAATTTGTCATATTAATAATTTTATTCCATATGGTTTTATAAGTGTCACAATTACATCTGTCTGAAGCTTCATGATTAACTGGTCTTTTTTTAGTAAGTGACTGATTTGCCTTTATGCAATTTATGCATTTTTTTATTTCTTTATTGGTGCATTCTTCAGTCTTATGATCACCAGAGCAGAAACTTCATTTCAGAACGTTACAATTAACAAATTTATGGTTGTAACCTTGACACTTCATGCAACGATTTAAATTAAAATCTTCACTGTAACGACACCTTTGGTATCCGATATATAATCCTTTTTGGTTAATGATTTGTAAATAAACTAGGTTAACTCTCAATTTGATGCATCTAGTTTGTTTCGTTATAGGATAAATATATTCAATTTTAAAAGAGTCACTTTCAACATTGTTCCTATCACATATATCGTGCTGTATTTCAGTAGAACTCAACCCTTTATCAACACCATAAACCCTTATTAGAGGATCATATTTTTCTGCAAATTCAACCTGTGCACCACTACCAGAATCCTGATCCAAATTTGCTTTAACTTCTTGACAAACATCTGTTCTGCATTTTACAATTATGCTTTTCTTTCCTTTCTTAATATTGATAATGGGTTTTTTAATTTTAATTAAAGAATTTTTGTTTCTGTATAATCATTTTGGCTTGGAGTGCCATCTGGAGTAATAATAATAGTTTTAATATTGCAATATAGTCCGTGGGTTCAATTTTAAAATTATAACCACTAATATTTACTTTCACTTTTCTAGAACTTTATTTACCTTAAAACAGCTGATTTACAATACATTCTCATATACGCTAGTAGACGCGGTATCACTGAACTGCGATCGTGTCGTGCTTCCTTTATAATCCAGCATAGAAAATTCTCGTCAAAATCTTCATCACTCCTTCCGCTGCCGAGTCTTTTCGAGAACCGTTTTTTTTATCTTAGAGCGTTTGTTGTCGTACTGAAATGAAACAGGGTCGGCTTTGGGTAAATTTCGTAACACTGCCCCCCCTTTAATTCTGATCGTCCCGATCAGAAACATCCCCTCTGTGGTAGGGAGCGAGTCGATCTAAATGAACCACCTTCAAGTTAGCCTTGGGGTTTCGACGGATCCGATAGACGACGACATTAAGCCCCTTGACCACCTCGTATGGTCCATCCCAGGCGGGTGTAAGCTTTGGGGATTTACCCTTGCTCCGTTGGGGGTTGTACAGCCAGAATTTGTCCCTCTCCTGGAACCCGACTGAATTGGCCTTGAGGTCGTATCGCGTCTTCATCCGGTCACTGGTGGCCAACATCTGCGTTCGCGCTAATTCGTGTATTGCCAGCATGTTATGTCGGAGCTGGTCGGCATAATCGTCAATGTCTTGGGGAGGTTCTTCGGGGGAGCCAAATGCCAAGTCGCATGGTAATCGCAGCTCCTTTCCGAATAGGACCCTGGCTGGGGTCAGGCCTGTACTATTAAGTACAGCAGAGCGATATGACAACAGGAATAGGGGAATATGCTCATCCCAATCACGCTGGTTATTGCTGACGACCTTGGATAGGTGTTGTTCCAAGGTCCGGTTGAATCTCTCCACCATTCCGTCTGACTGTGGGTGTAATGGTGTTGTTCTCGTTTTCCTGATCCCCAACATCGTGCAGACCTTCTGGAATACATTCGATTCGAAGTTACGCCCCTGGTCTGAATGTAATTCCATCGGGACGCCAAATCTGCTGAATAGTTGTTCTACTAGCACCGTTGCTACCGTGGTTGCCTCTTGGTTGGGTATCGCATATGCCTCAGGCCATTTGCTGAAGTAATCCAATGCGGCCAGAATGTATTTGTTCCCCTTCTCAGACTCGGGAAACGGACCGGCGACATTGATGGCAATTCTCTCAAATGGGACGCCCACATTTTACTGCTGCATTCTGCCCTTGGTCCGGGTCTTCGGGCCCTTACTTGCTGCACAAGTGGCACATTTGCGGCACCAAGCTCTGACGTCTTCGAAGTAGTTCACCCAGTAGTACCGCTGGCAAACTTTGTCTAGGGTTTTATTCATGCCCAGGTGGTCTCCGGTAATTCCATCATGTACTTCGGTCAGGATGGCTGGTACCTTTTTTTTCGGAACTACCAGTTGGGGCTTGGTTTCTCGTCCATCAGCGCTTTCCCAAACTCGCTTGAGCATTCCATTGTCTACTCTTAGAGAGTCCCACTGAGCCCATAACGATTTCAGCACGCCGGAGTATCTAGCTACCTCGTCCCATCGTGGCCTGGGTGCCCCTCTCATTTTGAGTGACAAGATTGGTTCGATGTCTGGATCAGCCATTTGGGCCTGGATGCACTGTTCCGTTGTCCAGTCATCATTGGCCTGCACTCGGATCTGCCTGATGGAGATACCCTCTCGCTGTTCCGTCTTCAGACAATGCTTGCATTCCGCTCTACAGGGTCTTCTGGATAGGGCATCGGCATTATTGTGCAACCGGCCGGCACGGTGTTCCACCTTGAAGTCGTATTGCTGTAATTTCTCCATCCATCTGGCCAGTTGTCCTTCCGGTGTCTTCATGTCCAGCAGCCATTTGAGTGCGGCATGATCTGTTCGGATTAAGAAATGACGACCATAGAGGTATTTGTGGAAATGGTCTACAGCCCTTATTATTGCAAGAAGTTCTTTTCTGGTGACGCAATAATTTTTTTCTGGTTTCGAGAATCCACGGCTGTAGTACTCGATCACCCTCTCTTCACCATCTTGCACCTGGGATAGGACGGCCCCCAAACCGGTGTTGCTGGCGTCGGTGTCTAAGATGAACTTGCCGGACTGTGTAGGAAAGGCTAGGATTGGGCTGGAACATAGTGCTGCCTTCAGTCGCCTGAATGATGTTTCGCAATCCTGATTCCAATGGAAGGTCTCTTTCTCAGTGGTCTGCCGATGTAGAGGCGCAGCACTGGTGGCAAATCCCTCAACAAATCGCCTGTAGTATGAACAGAGGCCTAAGAAGCTTCGTAGTTCATGCTTGTCTCTGGAGACTGGCCAATCACGGATGGCTTCTATCTTGTCTTCATTGGTGCGGATTCCTGACTCGGACACGACGTGGCCCAAAAACTCTACTTCTTTTTGGAACAAGGAACACTTCTTCGGATTGAGTCTTAGGTTGGCATTATTAATTCTGTAGAATACTTCGTCCAGGTTCTTCAGATGGTCGTCGAATGTCTGACCCATGACTAGAATGTCGTCGAGGTATACTAAGCACGTCCTCCATGTTAACCCGCTCAGTACATACTCCATTAGCCTCTCAAATGTAGCGGGTGCATTACATAACCCAAAAGGCATGACCGTGAACTGAAACAGCCCTTTACTGGTGGAGAAAGCTGTCTTCTCTCTGTCGTTTGCGTGTAGACCAACCTGCCAATATCCACTGTTTAGGTCTAGTGTGGAGAACCAACGGGAGCCTGCTAGTGTGGTCAAAGTGTCATCTATTCGGGGTAGTGGATAGCTGTCTTTCTTCGTGAAGTCATTCAGCTTTCTGTAATCCACACAAAATCGGGTGGTTCCATCCTTCTTTTTAACTAGCACGACGGGAGCAGACCATGGGCTGATGGATGGCTCAATAATTCCATTTTGTAACATGGACTCGATGTTTTCTTCGACTGCCTGTTGTTGCCCCAATGGTAGTCGTCTAGGTGGTATTCTGATGGGTTGAGCCTTTCCGGTATCTATTCGATTCTGGATGATGTTGGTGCGACCGGTGGTTCCATTTTTACTGTTAAAAATTTGCCAGTGTTTTGTGATAAATTGCTTGGCTTTCTTCTGCTTCTCTGGTGTCAAGTGTGTTAAATGGTCAGCAAACTGTTGTAGGAACTCTTTACTGGGCCCTGTCTCTTTCACCGAAGTCTGGTACTCTTCTTCGCAATTGATGATGGTCTCTACTGGCTCGAAACAAGCTATCTCTTGACCATTGGCAAATTCTGATGTCGTTGTTAGACAAATTCAGGACTCTGATTGGTATATCTCGTCCGGTTTTAACTATAGCCTGTCCAACCAAGTAGTCATGAGCTGAGTGTACGGGCTCCACCATTCCAACGCAGCTCCCAGGATTGCTGTCTAGCTGCCCATGAATAATCTGTTCCGTTCGACCGGGAATTCTAGCTGAAGACTTTGCCACAATTTTTATGGGGGTTTCTGATGTGTTGACGGGCCGTGTCAATACAAACTCCTCATTCAGGAACCGAAGAACATCATATCTCGGGTCGAACATAAATCCATGCTGGCTAATTAGGTCCATTCCCAGAATAAAATCGTCCTCAATATTCGCTACCAGGACCCTATGCCGGATCATGTTGTCCCCTATCTGTAGCACGACATCTGCCTCACCCTGTATTGACATGGACTCGCCGGTGACTCTTCTGAGCTGGATGTTATTGGTAACTGGCCGAATTTCTGATGCTCTCAAAACCCTGGACTTGGTAATGGACACAGCGGCGCCGGTGTCGATGGTGATGGTAACTGCTCGCCCATTGATGGTGCCTCTGATGACTAGGCTGCCGCTATCTCGGCAAAATCCCCGGATGGATAACGTTTTGGGGGCTGGTGGAGGTATAGTCAGCATTCGCCCCCCTATGCTGACTGACTGACGGTCCCTGGACATGTGGTTGTTTTGTTGGTTACCCCTGGTCGGTGATCGTTCAGGTGGCCTCACTCGACAGTCACGTTGGAAATGCCCTGTCCGTCGGCAGCGGTAACATGCCCCTCTGGTGCCAGTTCTTTGTGACCGTTCTAAGATTTTGTTCAGACCAGCCAACAGCGCTTGAAATGGTGACTCTGACTCTTCTTGGTTGAAGGAAACTGCTCGGACCCTCGGCTTGGACATGTTCATGACAGCCTCTACTTCCAAAGCCCAAAGTAGAGCTTAATTACTTTTCTTGACGCCACTTAGTCTTAGATTTCGTTCTACTTCCACATCCCTGATGCCGTTTATGAAACTCTGTGTGGCCAACTGGTCTTTCGTTTCCTCTGGCAGGTCTGGGTAGGACAAGTGAACTAATCGTCTAATTTATGCTTCGAATTCTTGAAGGCTTTCACCGGATTTTTGCGTTTTTCCACTGAGTTGGACTTGGTATACCTGGCTCAAGGATTGATTGTCGTATCTCTTGCCCAGAATGGCGATGATCTTGTCGAAATTGCCTTGTTCATCGACTGGAATGCTTTGGAGGAGTTCTAGGGCCGGACCTCTTAACGAAATTACCAGAGAGGTAGATTTTTCTTGATTATCCCACTTCTGACACCAAATTGCAATATAGTCCGTGGGTTCAATTTTAAAATTATAACCACTAATATTTACTTTCACTTTTCTAGAACTTTATTCACCTTAAAACAGCTGATTCACAATACATTCTCATATACGCTAGTCGACGCGGTATCACTGAACTGCGATCGTGTCGTGCTTCCTTTATAATCCAGCATAGAAAATTCTCGTCAAAATCTTCATCACTCCTTCCGCTGCCGAGTCTTTTCGAGAACCGTTTTTTTATCTTAGAGCGTTTGTTGTCGTACTGAAATGAAACAGGGTCGGCTTTGGGTAAATTTCGTAACAATATTGTTATTATTATCCCTATTATCATCATATGTATTCTTGTCAATCCTGCCTGAATCTACCTTAGTTATGCTAGCATAACTAGGATTACTAAAAATGCATTTATCTTCAGTACCAGATCTTAAAATTCTATTATTTTCTATTAATTCATTATTGTTTTTCGTTATTTCTTTAATTAATTTCTTAGCATCTTTATTTTCTTTTATTAACATACCCATAGAGAGTACATTAAATTTGTTGTTATTTGAACCTTCATCTTCATCACTAGTATCAGTTAAAGATTCATTTTGGTTAGATAAATTCACTATTTCTTGATTAATTAGTTCAGCTTTTAATCGAAGGATATCTATTTGGTTAAAATCATCATGTTCCACATCTTGCATATGTTCAAAATTGTAGGTTATGTTATGTTTTGGGCACACCACTAAAGTATTAGTTATGAAAAAACTTTTTCCTTTGTTAACCTTTCTTACTCGACAACCTTTACAATAGGGGGTTTCACATAATATGCAAATGACATGATTAAATTCAATTTGTGGGTGACAATAAACCTTTATTTTCGGAGGTACGTTTCTTGCGTCTTCACCCGCAGACATACTTCGGTCGTTTATCCACTTTCTAAATTCTTTTCGTTATTGTCAATACAGTTTTTGCTTGATATTCTTTTTTGCACCATTTATTTATTTGTATTTGCAGATCATTAACATTCAGCTAATTATCCACAATACAAAATTATATTTCTGGCTTCCCGCTATAAATTAAGAAACCCCATTTACTTCACTATAAATAGTATAAAATCCAAATAAAACCGAGAAGTTTAACCACTTTAAATTACAAATTTTTCGACGAGCGAAGCGAAGTCACATGTCTGACTGATAAAACTGATAAAACTATATGATATATATATATATATATATATATATATATATATATATATATATATATATATATATATATATATATATTTTAGATTTGGTTTCACTAAATTCACTTTTTAAAAAAATATATTTATTACAAAAAATTCATATGTTTAAGTTACAAAGACAATATTATAGGTATGAAGTTAAATGAAGATAATGAACACTGAGAATTGTTTTCGGTTACATTTATAACGTAAAAATGCTGACGCTATGTCATCAGTTTTCATGTGAACAAAGCGTCTACGTGATTTCTAAGAATTCTAGGAAGTTGTAATATGATACTTGTGTGAAGTCAATTACGGTTCAAGCACCTATGGTAACTTTAACGTGTAAATTGTAAGTAAATTCTCATATAACAACTCCCCTTATACATGAAAAGTTGATGCTTTACATCAACTTTTTAATAAAAATGAAACATCTGTAAATAGCAGAATATCGCTAGGAATATCAAATGGTAGTATTAGCATTACAAAGGTAATTCCGAAATGAAATTAAAATTGTTAGTATAAAATATGTTAGTGTCGATAATAAGTCAAAAATCAAACGTATATAATATAACAACGATAAATGGTTAGTAAATAAAATAAAAAAAGTAATACATAAAATATGGGTAAACATACAAACAAAAAATCATTATTATAAAAGAAATGTTTATACAGTTGCCTCTGTGATCGGGTTTGGTTTTAATACTGGCCTTAGTTTAGGCAGCATTCTTAGAGACGATGAAGGCGTCGTCGGTTGGTCGGTATTTTCTTGGGCTTTTGGGCGCTCTTCAATTTTCTTTTTGATGGTAGATAACAGTCGAAATTTGCTAGAGAGTGGATTATAAAGGGAACAGCTGGACATTCCATATTTTTTTTAGCTTAGATAGTGTTATTATTTTAAGGTAATTGTTTGCGAAATCAGCTATCATGTTACATTTTGATGTGTAAATAAAATTCTAAAAAGTGAAGTGTATATTAGTTGTTAAAATTTAATTTGAACCCACGAAGTTTATTGCAATACTAACAAGTTAAAAAACTAGTACATATTACTGTTTTCTTTAAACAATAAAATTATAATTTACTTTAACTTTTCTGGGTGATAAATGTATGGAGAAATATAGAAAACTTCTAATATGTATGTTTGATGTGTTGAAAAGAGTTTATAACATATTATTTTAAGGATTGAAGTTTACCCTTGGCCGAAGGATATTTGCAAATTATTCACAAAAGAGTTCTTCGAATTAATAACCGTTTTCCCCATTGTTCTTGGTTGATTTACTCAAAAACCTTCGTCACTTTACACCTATTTCCCCTTAACATTTTGAGGTTGGAGATAAATGTTAGCCCTAAGGTAAATCATCCAGCACATGAGATAAATTATATCAGAAACATATTCACTATCAATATGATACAGTCCAGTTATTAAAAATGACAGAAAAAAATTATTAAAACTATAAAATGTACAAAATCATTCATAACAGACCTAACCTTCCTTTAAAAACTCATGGGAAACTGCCGTCACGACTGCAACCAGGGGCTCTCACAGAGCTAAACACTTTTGATATCTAGGATATCTGGGGTTTAGTGAAGTTTCCCCTAAAGGCATGTTATGCGTACCTTAGAGGGAGTGTGCTGTAATACATTGTATGGTCAAGTCGGGATAATGTTGTAGGATCGCCACCACTAGAGACCCTCCTACATTAGTTATTCCAATGAAAATAAATCATTAACCGTCTGGGATAAAAAAACGGCGCTATCCACAATCTTCTATGGAGCAAAAAGCGTTGACATCAAACACTCCCTGCAGTTTAGTTGAGTTGATATTTCAGTGTGAATTGTCCTCGGGTAAATCAGCTGTTGTAAATATAGGAATTTTTCTTGTGTAAATAAAGTCGTCATGATCGCTGAAATGATCATGACGACAGCTATTGTCGTATACGTAAACCAAGAGATGTTCTTGGTTAGGAAAGGCTGATTTATAAGACCATCTAGGTCTCTGGAGTACTGTTCTAACTTATGGTTCGCAACGTCCAGTTCCTCCACGTTGATGCTGCTTATGTCGAAGGGTTTCAGCTCGGGAATTTGTACCTTTTCTGGAACTGTATCGCAACAGTTGTAAGGTACTGTAACTGTGTGATAGACTTCGGAAAGGGCTGTTTCTTTTCCAGACTCAGCCTGGACCTTAGTAACACCTACAAAGGCACTACACTCCGATTGAAGTTTTAGAATGGAGTTGCGCACTAGAGTTAAAGTTGTTGAGTTCTTTTGATTGCAACTCACCACAACACGTAAAGGTTCGGAGGTCACGACAAGCCACACATTTTGTTAAAGTTTTTGGACACTGTAACCCTGACTAAAAATTACTGCACTCCTGCAATTGTCCGGCACATTTTGAATACTTTTCAGAAGTTGCACCTCGCACGGTGCGTTAGAGTCTATAGGATAGGCGTATAGGTCGGGACACAATTTTCTTCCGATAGCAAGCGGTTTACACGCGCTCAAGTCCTTGATTGAAATAAACATTAAAGAGTCTTCGTTTTTCGCGAGGTACTTTTGAGTAAAAGACAAAAGGTGATGTAACCCAGTTCTGTCATCGTAAATTGGGATAGGGTATAACCGGAAAAGGGTGTATGGTTGTTGTTCTACTAATGGAATTCTTAAGACAAAAATAAGATCAGAGTTTGTTTGGAAAGCTTTTAACTCGATAATTTCCAAGTATTGTCCAATGCTTGAGTATTTTATTGGTAGTGGAAGATTGTTTTTTATTAGGTTTTGCGATATTTCTTGCAATGCCGTAATGAGATGTTCGGGCGTTAAAATAGATGTGTGTATGATTTTAAGACGCGCGAAAGTAATTGAATTTAGCACATCATTTAGGCTATCTTCCAAGCAAAGGTAATTCTCCATTAGTTTCTCGCATAATTCGAGCAACATAAGTTTCGTTTCGATATAGCCGACTTTATCGTTAATTTTTCCGATTGTAGTTTCTAGTTTTTTCATATTGCTGTTAAAGAGTTTTTCGTCAATTTGCAGTTTTTGGACGGTCTCGTTAAAGTTTTTAATGACAGAGGTAGTTACACTGATTTGGTTTTTGAGTAAATTTTCTATTTGTAATTGACCTTGATTGAGCCTAGTGATACTATCAGTAAAATATTTACCGTCATCCGCGTCTAAGTTTCCGGTAATTGCTTTGAAAAGAGTACCTGCGCCATCAAGTATGCCGCGTTTTGGTCTTTTGGTGTCCATATTTATTTCGATAAATTTGTCTTTAATTGTGGTGGATATTTGGTTTAGAAGATTTATATGAGTTTGTACATCTGAGCGGAAGTAATTCATTGCGAAAGATTTATAGTTAACAGTTTCGATAAGTGTTTGTAAAAGTCTATTATTTGTCGTGAAAACGTGTTCGAGGGCCGAAATATTTTTGTGGACCAAAAGTGTCCATTTATTGTTAGAAACGGTTATTTGGGCTTCGTTGTGGTAGTATATCCCTAATGTGTTATTTATAGGTTCGACTTGAGATTGGGTTACTGCTGATCCGAACAGCAGGCACAACCTGAAACAGAAATTAACTTTCTGAGAAAGGTTTCATCCTGTCGAAATTTACTTTAGTTTTTTGTTTGGTTTTTGGATTTAGTAATGTTGCGGAATTTTTGTGAATCTCCAGGATTTCGAAAGGACCATTGAATTTATTTTGGAGTTTGTCCTTGATTTGGGATTCTTTGATATAGACTTTATCGCCTATTTGATAATTCGGGAGATTTTCGGAAACATGTTTATCGAATCGGGCTTTCGCTTTGTGCTTCTGAACTTCTGTTCTTTCACGAGCGATTTTATAATAGTGTGTGATACGGTTGTTGAGATCTCGGATGTATTTAGTTATCAATGATTGTTGGTTGTACAGAGTTTCGGGAGTTCTACTCGAAGTATGTCCGTAAACAAGTTCGTAAGGAGTGAATCCGTGAGTTTTGTTTGCGGAGTTGTTGTATGCGATGATTGCATAAGGAAGGATGTTGAAGGGGTGTTCGTCGGGATTTTCTAATTTGTGGATTCTAATCATGTCTAGTAAGGTCGAGTGGAATCGTTCTAATGAACCATTCGACTGGGGATGTCCCACACTAGAATAGGACAGTTTGATATCAAATAGCTTACACAAATCTCTCATCAGAGCGTTGTCGAATTCCCTGCCATAATCACAGTGTATCCGTAATGGGGTACCGAAGTGTTGGAAATATAGTAGTAAAGTACTAACAACGGTTTTTGCGGATTTGTCAGTTATGGGGTAGGCCTGAGAGAATTTTGTTAGTTCGTCCCTGATAGTCAATGCGTAGTTTTTTGTCGGGACTTCTAGGATATCGATGTTGACACGTTCAAAGGGTGTCCGTGGGGTTTCAGTAATGACAAGTGGGCTGTCGAGATTTTTCCGGTAAACTTTTGCTCTCTGGCAAGTTTGACAGTTTTTGATAAAATTGTCAACGTCTTTAGTCAGTCCTTGCCAATTGTATTTTTCTTTTATTCTGCGGATAGTTTCATTGATACCTCGGTGTATATTATTTTTGCCGTTATGGAATTGGTCGAGAATGATAGGTATTTGGTCTTTCTCAACCGTTTGGACAATATTTTGGCAAACTTTCCATTTGATATCGATTTCGGAAAAGATAAACGAGAGCATTTCCAAAATGGGCAGTTCAATGTTATTCTCAACACAGAATACTTGGTTTTCAGTGAACACATCTCTACTATTATACAAAGATGCGAAAAGAATTTCGTTGACTACTTCTGGGTCAGAAGGGAGAGGGACGATGTAATAACGTCTTTTTCTGACACTTTTGCTAGCAAAGACATTTACTCTAGGGGTACGGAAATCAGCATTTTCCTCGAAAATGTCTTCGATGATGTCATGGTGAAAATCTTTCATGAGAGAGCCTTGGGGAAATACTAAGATGTTTTTGTTTTCTCGGTCTAAGAGTTGGCTATTAGAAAATTGAATTTTGTCGTAATCTATGAGCGAGACGGTTTGATATCGCTCGACAAAAGTTCTAAATTCTTCAGAGATTTGTTGGAGATTAATGGGACTTCTTGTCTGGGGTTCTTGTGAGTCATCGTCAGTTTTGTTTGTTGGGAGTACTGTAAATGGTGTTAGGTGATTGTTTGCTTGAAATGATATGTATTCATTAAAGTTATTAACTTTAATGCGAGAGAGAGCGTCGGCATTTTTATTTACTTTGCCGGGTTTGTAAATTATTTGATAGTCGTACTCCTCGAGCTTAAGGCGCCATCTTGCAAGTCTACTTCCAGGATCCTTTATAGAAAACAGCCAAGTTAACGGGCGGTGATCGGTCAGAAGTAAAAACTTACGGCCAAAAATTATCGGACGAAAGTGTTTAACCGCCCACACTATTGCAAGGAGTTCTCGTTCTATGGTTGAATACTTAGTTTCAGCATTGCAGAGAGTTCTGGAGGCATAGGCTATGGGTAAATCTTTACCTACGGGGCCTTGAGAGAGCACTGCGCCAATAGCAAATGAACTGGCGTCGGTTGTAAGAATAAATGGCTCTTCAAAATTAGGGTATATGAGTATGTGGGTAGAAGTAAGGGCTCTTTTTAATTCTTCAAAAGATTTGACGCATTCTGAATCGAACTGAAAAGGTACGTCTTTTTGAAGTAATTTTGTCAAAGGTTTCGAAATCTTGGCGAAATTGGGGATGAATCGCCTGTAATAACCAGCTAACCCTAAGAAGGACTTGATATCTTTTGGGTTTTTTGGTTGCGGAAAATTTAAGATACAATCTACCTTTGAGGGGTTAGGCTTCACGCCTTCGGGAGTTATAAGGTGGCCAAGATACGCGACCTCTTTGCGAAGAAACTCGCATTTGTCGGGTTGGATCTTTAGATTAGCTTTTCGCAATCGTTTGAAAACTTCAGAAAGTCGGGCTATGTGCTCATGTATAGTCGGAGAATAAACGATTATGTCGTCCATATAGACTAAACATCTCTTGTTTTGAACACCTAAAAGAATATTATCCATTACCCTTTGGAAGGTGGATGGAGCGTTTTTAAGACCGAAGGGCATTCTAACGAATTCAAAATGACCATTATCAACTGTGAATGCTGTTTTTTGGATGTCCTTTATATCGATTTCGATTTGGTGAAACCCTGAAGCTAAGTCGAGAGTGGTGAAGTATTGGCATTTGCCAAGTTGGTCAAGTAAATCTGAAATGTTCGGTAGGGGGTATTTGTCGTCAACAGTAAGTTCATTTAGTTTACGATAATCGACGACGACACGCCATTTTTGGGTACCAGATGCGTCTAGTTTTTTGGGAACTACCCAAACTGGGGATGACCATGGCGAATTAGACGGACGTATAATGCCTTGGTCAAGCATCTTCGATATCTGATTTTTTACCTCTTGTTTGTGTATTTGTGGGTACCGATATGACTTTGTGAAAGAGGGTTTCGCGTTATTAGTGTCTATTGAATGTTTAATTTCGTTTGTGAAGGTCAGTTGGTCACCTTCTAAATAGAATATGTCGGAATATTCGAGGCAAAGTTGAGAAATAAGTTCGGCTTCCTCATCGTTCAGATGTTCTAAACGAAGTTGTTCCATAATTGTAGTTTGTCTATCAGGTTGGGTTAAGTTTTGTGAGTAATTTTCGGAAAGAATGTTTACGGAAAAATTGGTTATCGGTTCGAGTTCCAAATTGTCGAAATTAACAGTTTTGGGGATAGCATTTGCATTTAAAACTGAAGTAAGAAATTCGCCTTTTTCATTAATTTTAACAAGGGCACGGGGAAGATAAACTTTTTCTATTTCGGCGGATGATAGGAAAGCCTCCGTATTAGTGAGGTTACATTTTAATTTACATATTTGTTCTGTTCGGGGTTCTATAGAGATTGTATTAACAGGGATGCAGTTATTGAAAGTTGAAGGGTTCTGAGTACGCATGACCGTATCATCCGTAACTTTGTAGAGAGGTAAAGTTTTAAAATTAGTCACAAGTTGTTTGTTGTTAAAGTCTATAACGCAGTTATAATGTTCAAGGAAATCTGAACCCAGTAATCCGTCGAATTCAATGTCGATGTTGCAAATATATACCTTGTGTGGGTCGGCGACGTTGAAAGGTACAAGGGTGGATTCGTTTATTAAGATTTTTTGATCAGTGATTCCTTGGATGACTACGTTTTCGGGAAATCGTTGTTTAAATCGTTGGCAAGTTTCGGGCTTAAATATTGATAGTCCTGCTCCGGTGTCAATAAGGAGTTTGTATGTATTGGAAGAGTCGGTGATGTAGTAAAGGTTTTTCGAATTGACCGAAAGAAGTGGCCTTACAGAAAATTCTGTTCGGGAAAGTTTAGGTTTGGATTGAAATCGTCCAAGTTCATCGTTTGAATTTGTGTTTGGAGATCGGAGATCTCGTGATCGGGAGGTTTTGTTTCTACCGGGGTAGTCTGAAAATTTTGTCGGGAAGAAAACTGTTCGCTATCGTAATATTCATCATATTGTTGGTTATAATTATCATTACAAACATTTTCGCTGGAATGATGTTCGAATTTGTCGTGTTTTTGTGTATCAGGGTAATAATAGTCTGATACGGTTTTGTATTCAGTTGGTCTTTGAAAGTTCTGTTGCTCATTGTAAGAAAAATCATAGTTATGTTCATACGGATCGAATTGTTCGTTGTTTAAGTGATGAGTTTTCTGTTGTTGTTTGAAAAAACTCGGATTTGGTCTGAAATTACTAGAAGTTGGGGTTGGTCTACTTGTTGAGGGTTGTTGTTGTTGGTGAGAAAACTGAGGCCTATTATTAAAATTCGTAGGTTGATTAGCGGACTGATTCGCATAATATGGGCGATGGCCCGAGTAATTTGGGTGAGAATTTTGGTTAGTCTGGGATTGTCTCATTCTGATGAGGCATTCGCTGCTGAAATGTCCTATTCTTTTGCAAAACGAACATTGTTTTGGGGGTGGACCATTATTCGGTTTACGAGGCGGTTGGGGTGCATTTCGGTTGACTGAGAATTTTTGAGTTTCTAGATTAAACAACTGTAATTCCCTTTTAATACTGGAAATAGCGGTCAGAATATCTCTGGGATCACTGGCTCGCACAATTTGGCCAATTTTCGGCTCTAGACCCGTAAGTAGGCTAGTTAGAGCCATTGACTCAATTAAGTCAATCTGGGCCTGTTTCTCCTTTACAGTTAAATTTTGTTTATTGACAGCTGATAACATTTTTGCTTGAAGTGTTTGAAGCCTAGCTGAAAATGTCAATGGAGATTCGTTGGGTAATTGCCTCATTCTTTGTAGGTCTTGAATAAGGGCGGAGAGATCCCTTGGATCTCCAAAATGGTTTTCTAATAGACTTTGAATATCTGCTAAATGGCTGGGGTCACGTGAATTAACTAGTTCAGCCGCTCGTCCACGGAGCTTATTCTTAATGTGGAGAATTAACAGAACTTGTTGATTATCAGATGCCATATTATATGCGGTATTGCAAGAACAGATAAATGTGTTTAAAAATATTGGGTTCCCATCGTATTCGGGAATAATGGCGAAAATTTCTGAGAGCTTGTAGGGCTCTACATTTTGTGCTACAGCTCTAGTTTCTGGCATTTTGTAATTTTACTCAAGATTGTGCAATATTAGGAAAATACAAAGCTTGGGAAAAGCGAAGTAAATAATTGCGATTGTAATTAAAATGAAGAGAAATATAAGAAATAAATTTTTGTTACTGGTTCTAAAATAAGTATAAGTTAAATAAAGGTATACACATAAATAAATATTTAGAATATCTTAAACTATCAAAATAAAATTTCAAAATTCGTTCTTGGGTAAATATTTAGGATGGTTCATTTAAAATAGGAAAAATGATAGAACTGGTTGTTCAACAATTATTAAATATTATAACTTTTTAAACGCTTACGTGATTATTCCTATCATAGGACTTGTTCTATCCGTCACTGAACACTGGTTAGCCGCTGCTTGTTCCCTTGTTGAGCTCGGTAGTTGGTGTCCAAGTAGGTTCTTTGTATCCGCGAAGGTTAGGAAACCACCGTAATTAGTTAGACTGTTTCTTGTTCTAATTACGTCTGGAATATCCTACTGACTGCGCCACTTTTAGATTTGGTTTCACTAAATTCACTTTTTAAAAAAATATATTTATTACAAAAAATTCATATGTTTAAGTTACAAAGACAATATTATAGGTATGAAGTTAAATGAAGATAATGAACACTGAGAATTGTTTTCGGTTACATTTATAACGTAAAAATGCTGACGCTATGTCATCAGTTTTCATGTGAACAAAGCGTCTACGTGATTTCTAAGAATTCTAGGAAGTTGTAATATGATACTTGTGTGAAGTCAATTACGGTTCAAGCACCTATGGTAACTTTAACGTGTAAATTGTAAGTTAGTGCACTTCTCATATAACATATATATATATATATATATATATATATATATATATATATCATCATCATATTCAGCTAATTTCGACCATTATTTTATGGTGTAGCCTCTCTTACATATTCGTTTCACATTTCTCTCCATGTTGTTCTGTTGTACGCTTTTTGGGACCAGGTTATGCCCTGCTATTTTCTTGATGTCATAGTCCCATCTTACATTGGGGCGTTTCCTTGGTCTTTTAACACCCCTAGGATACCATTGCGTCATTTTTGTTGACTACCTATTATCTTGTCTTCTTGCCAAATGTCCTGCCCACTGCCACTTCAGAGATTTTACTCTGTGGATAACATCTATTACCTGAGTTTTGTTCCTTATCCACTCTATTCTCTTCCGATCTCTTCTTTGTGCTACTTTCTTGTAAGTTCGGTTTTCAGAGTCCAGGTTTCACAACCGTATGTCAGTACTGGTAGAACACACTGATCAAATACTTTCTTCTTAAGGCGGAATACCATTCGTGACTTGAAGATTATGTAGTTTCTTCCAAACGTCATACATGCAAGTTTGATCTTTCTGTTTATTTCTGGTAGTAGCGAACTTGATATATGTATTAGTTGTATATATATATATATATATATATTGTTCTACTATTTCCAGAATTGTGTTATCTATTGTGATGTCTTGTGTGTCTACTAGTTCGTTGTAAATTATCTTTGTTTTTCCGATATTTATTTTTAGGCCTATTTCCTTACTTACTCTGCTAAGTTCATTGATTTGATTTTGTAGTTCTCCTGCGTTATTGGCAATTAGGACAATGTCATCGGTGAATCTCAGATGGTTCAGATATTCTCCATCTAGGTTCAGTCCTTTGTGGTCCCAGTTTAATCGTCTAAAGATACTCTCTAATGTCGCTGTGAAACGCTTCGGTGATATTGAGTCACCTTGTCTGACTGATTCTGATTTTGGCTTTGGCTTCCTTGTTTATATTAGCCAACGTGTCTATGTATGGCTTATCTATACCGTGTTCACTCAGAGCGTTGATTACCGCCTTCGGATATATAGAGTTAAACGCTTTTTCGAAGTCAATGAAGGCCAAGGCAAGTGGTATTTGATAATCTCTAGTTCGACTGATAACTTCCCTTATAGTGTGTATGTGATCGATTGTGCTAAAGCCACTACGAAATCCGGCTTGCTCTCGGGGTTGAGCAGAATCTAGTGTACTCTGTATTTTGTTTTGTATGATTTTAGTGAATATTTTGTACACTACCGGCAGGAGACTTATCGGTCTGTAGTTCCGAATTAATACTATGAGGGCGCTATTCCATTTTTCTGGGATGTGTCTGGTTCTTAGGCAATTCGTATATATTTTGGCTAGGCGTTTCCATGCTTCTCTACCAGCGTATTTTAGTAATTCAGCCGTTACTGCGTCGTTACCTGCCGTCTTGCCATTTTTCATTTTCTTGACCGCTAATTCCACTTCCTCCACGAGTATTTCAGGTATTTCTTCTTTCGTCCGCTGTATTTCTAGAGATTCGGGGGCTCTGTATAGATCCTTGTAGAACTTCGTGACATGCTCCATTATTTTGTGTCTATCCGTTATTCTGATATTTTCTTCTGTCAATGCGATTACTTGTCTTTTCCCAATTACCAATGCTTTCTTAGCGTTTTTATAACTTTTCCGATTTTCAGTTGCAGTTTCTACCAATTTTTCGTTGTATTTTTTGATGTCCTCTGCAATTCTCTTTCTTATTGTCTTGCATAATTCACTGTATTCTATGCGTTGGATGTCTGTTGTCCTTTTCAGTTCTCTTCTTTTCTGAAGTAACGCCTTTGTTTCCGAACTAAGCTTCTTGTGTTCGTTTCGTTGTTGGATTCCGCCTATTTCTTTAGCACAGGTCAGTATTGTATTCATTAGTTGTGTGTTGTCTTGTTGTTCCCGGAGCTTCTTTTCTATCAGCGTCTGATATTTTTCAGAGTTTTCTTTCAGGTTGTTAATGTCTATGCTAGTAGCGGGCGTCTTTCTAGTAAGTTTAAAACTCTCCAGTTTCGTATTAAGGGCAATTCTTGCTCTGACAAGTCTGTGATCGCTTCCTGTCCTGAATTTATTTAGCGTGCTTACATCTTTGATGGTATTAATCTTGTTTGTCAGGACAAAGTCAATTTCATTTTTAACTGACGCATTTGGAGCTTCCCAAGTCCATTTCCTATTAGAATTTTTCTTGAAGAAGGAGTTTGATATGTACATGTTCTGATAGTGCGCGAACTGTACTAATCTCTCACCCCTTTCGTTTCGTTCACCGAACCCGAAGTTCCCCACTGATCGTTCTCGGTCTTGTCTTTTCTCTACTTTCGCGTTGAAGTCGCCGATAAAGTATTTGAAATGGCTGTTGTTGGTATCTAATGCCTCTTTGATTTCGCTGTATAGTTGTTCGACTTCTTCGTCAGAATGGCTAATTGTTGGGACGTAACTTGTATTACTTGAATGGAGTATCTTTTCGAAAGCGACATTGTTAGACTAGCGACTCTGTCTGATGTTCCGGACACGCCTATAATTTTATCGGTCCATCTCTTATGTATGAGGACTCCCACACCGCTAGTTCTTCCAGTTCCGTGAGTTTTGTAATTCGACATGTTTGAGGTTCTGAGGCATACCTTACCAAGCTGCCTCAATGCGGGTTGGTAAGGAGCAATGATTCTCTTTCTCATGGATTTTGCCAGGTACCAGAGGCGACCGTACCCCCGAGATGACGTCACGACTTTTTATTTTAATTAAAAGCCGTGGCATGGTTGGGAATCGAACCCGGGTACGAGACTCGGTTTCAGCCTCCGAATTAGTGAAATTTTGGAGGATCAAGCACATTCCCTCTGCACTACCAGGGGTCATCATATATATATATATATATATATATATATATACGTAACATTTTCAAATTCTCTTTGTTCTTCGGTCAATAAAGTTTTATAATAGTTTTTCCATGTTTTTTGTCCAATATTATTACTTTCTCATTTTTATTTGACTTCAGTGTTCTTATAGTTTTCCAAGCTGCTCTAGATTTGGAACACCCTAATTGGCTGTTGATTTCATGACATTTGCTTTTCCAGTATTCGTTTTTGGTTTTCCCGGCTTGTTTTTTGACCAGATAGCAGTATTTTATGTACATTTGTCTACCTTCTGGGTCTTTAGTACCTAACCATCTATTATAGAGTTCTTTCTTTTCCTTTATAAGATTTTCTAATTCCTCATTCCACCAGTAGTTGTTTCTTTGCCCTGGTGAGGATTTTCTTCCTACAGCCTGCTGCTTCATGTATTGTACATTTCTTCTGGTGATCCTGTAAGTTCGTTTTTCATCTTTTCGGCTAGTCTTATTTTGTATAAGAAAACTGTGGAATAGTCATATAAACTGTCTAGGTGGTATAGACGCTGCCTTGCCTTTGAATCAGCTATTATTTTTTTCTCTTTTTGTTTAAAAGTTTTATGAGAGCTACAGTTTTAAATAAGGAATGGTCTGATCCGCACACTGCTCCTCTTTTCACAATGACGTCAATTATTTTTGTTTGTGATTTCTGTATGGTTAAACAGTAATCAATAATACATTTCAAATCCGTTGTTCTCTGTTCCCACGTATATTTGTGGATTATTTGTTTTGAACATACCAATTTTGTATTTTTAAGGAGTATTGCTGTCACAACTCTATTAGACATGTGCCGTTATGATTTTGTGTATCTTCTCCATGTTTCCCTATTATTGTACTCTGCTTATTCTTTCCAACTCGTCCATTAAAATCACCCAGTAGGAATATATCCCCCAGACTCCCAAAGGTGTTTATTACTTAACCTAATAATTAAAAAATTCTCCTTTATATCTATAGTTGCGTCATCAGTATATACCCGCTATCACCAGCTCTTTAACTCGTATTTTTAATTCTATTCTGATTATTCTTTCGTTTATGGCAGACCAGTTTTTAATATTTTTTTATGCATTTTCTTGATAGCTATGAAGGCTCCAGCTTTTGCGCGTTTTTCTTTCAAGACTCCGCTATAAAAATGTACATAATCACCTTTTATTTCGTTTCCCTCTCCGTTGTTCTTTGTCTTACTAAGGACTGCAATATCAATGTCGTTTGTTGATAATTTTTTGAAGACTTCCATATCCTTGGTTGTAATTCCTTGTACGTTCGAACATCCTAAATTCAATTACCTTTTCCGTTGCCATGTTCGTCGTGAATTTGTTCCAGTCGATATCCGAGGCTTGTTAGAATTTTTTGCAATTTATCATGTTTTTCCGGAGAATGAAGAGCAAACCCATAGCTCCAACCCCCAGCCTTGGAGGATCAGGAACATTTTTGTAGGGTATATCTACCCTTAGCCGAAAGGTCCAGTTAGGAGGCGCCGGATTCTCACCCTGATACTGTCCCTATTGGAGCGAGATTTGCTGGCAGAGCTGACAGATGGTTGATCAGTCGGTTGGTATAATGTAGTATTTTTAGAGTATATTTATCGACATCAACACATCCCACTACGATCTTACCAGCCCTTTTCTTTCTCTCATGCTTTAGCAATCGGCCTTGGACCGGCTGTAGAATATTAGTATTCGAGTAACTAGAAGCGAAAGCAGAAGGCTACGAGAATTATGCGAACCGACCTGAAGAGGGCAGATGTGACTCTGCCGAAACGTCGTCATTTTACCATCGATCCCGGCAGGGATCAGTTATCAACTACGCGGATGAATTCCCGGAAACCATCTAATACATTTAGTGCCCGCGAAAACTTAAAAACAAATATATATATATATATATATATATATATATATATATATATTCAGTGGCTAATATACTTTTGTACTAATATAACATTCCCGTGATTAAGTAATTGTTATTTTTTGAAGCTACCCTCAAATCAGATCGCAATTACCAAGACAATAAGCTACTTTCTGAATTCACTACCGCATTATAATGCGATTGCCATTAGTGAATCTCCTTAAGCAATAATTCCCATGAGAAAAACGGATAAAGAAAGAAAAAATAAAATAATTGGTTCTATTTAACAATCCTAATGCAATTAGCTTTATTTCATTTATGGCTGGCATCAATAAATTCAGAAATTCACTTTCTATAAACCAAAACCATTCCTAAATTAGCGAGCGATAAGGTAAAGAACTAATCAAGGATTATGTTGTATGAATTGGTATGAAATTATGTAATTATGTATAGATATTTGTACACGTTGACAAAGTTAGTATTCATAATTAACTTATATCAACTGACAGCTAATTTTGTAACCCCATAGAAAAACACAAGAATAATAAAATAATATTACAAATAATTTTAGATTTAATATTTAATATATCGCATTTTATTAAGTTTTAATGTGAACAAAGGAAACCTTGTGTAATGTACATTTTCACTTTAAGTTTAGAAATTGAGGATCCTTCGACATGATAATGTAATAGCGATGTATTCCATTTCATTTTCTGTATGTATGGCTTGTTATTACAATCTGTATGCAGTTCTAATTGTTTATTTGTTATTTTATGTTGAAATAAGCTCAAATAAGTCATAGCTTAATATATCAGCTGTTTATGATCTTGTGTACTTTCTATGAATCCTCGATTTATTTTCATAAGCGGTTTGTTGTTTCTATTCCTCTAATGAGAAGTTTCCCAACTAATTGTTAGTTTTCATATTTTGATCTTGTTATTGTTACATTTTCTCATTCTTTTCATAAATAGTTTTCCATTCAAATAATCTTTGCTAGCCTGGGAATCACAAGCTAGGTGTTTCCTAGAAAATATTTGTTTGAATTGATTTTCAAGCTTTTCCTATTCTTCCCAATTTTCGCATTTGTCTTTATACTCCAACTGTCCCGTTTTTTTTTCTCCTTTTGCTCTCATTTATTTGTCACTTATCATATTGACCTAGCTGGTTTGTTTAGTTTCCTTCGTACCGTTTTGACATTTCACGGATTTATTTATTATCTTATAACATACTGATTTTGCTTGCTTGCTCTGTAAAATGTATCCAATAGGCTTAATTGAAAAATATTACCTGCTTATTCCAAATATACAGGGTGTTTCGTAGAAGGTTCGCCAAACATGGAGGGCAGAGTGCTATATTATGTAGCCCATATAACATCTAGATAGCTCACGGTTTTTGGTTTTTTATTTCATCTAGATGTTATATGGGCTACATAAATTATTACTCATAAGGTATTGCTGATATTTATATTTGTTTGATTTATATTTCATTTTGATTTATGTTTGATGTTGATTGATATTTGAGTTCAGTTATAATTTTGAAAAATAAGAAAAAGAGTTTTATAATACAAAAATATATTCAATTTGGTGTTTTATTATTCACAAAAAGGCAATTGTCGTTCATAAATAACTTTCAGAAAGGGTCTCAAGAGCCGGAGCAAATTTGAAGAAGAAAGTTGTGTGGGATTTTTATAAAAGTACAAAATTTTAAAGTTCAACAATAATTCAATAAGATTTTAATCGAAACCACAAAAATAAAAATTCCATTACAATATATATATATATATATATATATATATATATATATATATATATATATATATAGTCTTGGGATGTAGAGGTCAGGTGCAAATTAAAACAATTTAATCATTAGATTACAACGTTTCGGGGTTTAATATTACTTAATAATTTACCCTTCATCAGGTAATGTGATTGTATGCCTTTTCACACCGTGGAGTTTACAGATTATATTACTAATTGTCATTTAAACATCAAACTGCTCTATAAATTCTTATCCTGATTAAAATATAAAATACTATATACTACAAAATACATTAAAAAAAAATTTTTTCTAGTTGTTGACAACTGCACATCATAAAACTAAAACACAGATAACCATAGAAAATAAATAACATTTAACTTTATATACAGATGATGGATGCTAATAATGCGAAATCGCTTAGTAAAATTACTTAAACAAAATTTTATATCATACATATTCCGATATCTACACATGTATGAACCGTACATACAAATAGAACTCAAACACTTTGCTTTCAGTGTTCTCCTGCCAATTAGCAAATCAATTTTCCATTCAACAACTTTATTTTAGTGAAGATTTGATTTGCAAGAATTTGGATTCCTTGTGAATTAGCAGTTAAGGCATTTTACTATACAATAACTGCATCCATTCAATAACATTAGGAATCTATGTGGAGCAATATCAGTCCAATATGTGTTAACACACAAGGATGCTATCTACTGCATTCACCAAAATGTAGTTATTGGGAAGATGGATGTGTTATTGATAAAAGCTGCTAATTCAAATGAGTCTTTAACATTGAAGTTAGCACATCCTTAAGAAAATTGCTATTACAATTTCAACAACCAATATTATGTTAAAGACTCATTTGAATTAGCAGCTTTTATCAATAACACATCCATTCCCAATAACTACATTTTGGTGAGTTTTGATGCAGTTTCCTTATTCACCAACATCACTCTAGAAATAGCATCCTTGTGTGTTAACACATATTGGACTGATATTGCTCCACATAGCCCTATATCAAAAGATGAATTCCTAATGTTATTGAAGTTTGTGTATGAATCAACAGTATTTTCTTTTAAGGAGACATTCTATTTACAGAAGGATGGTAGCCCAATGGGCAGCACACTGTCTCCAATATTAGCTCAATTCTGTATAGATCATGCCTTGGACATGTCATTGTCGAGATTTCCTTGTCAAGTCCCTTTTTGCAAAAAGTTTGTAGATGACTTGCTTCTACCCATAGTTGAAGAAGAAGCTGACCAATGCCTTAACTTACTGAACCAGTTCCATCCTAAGTTACAGTTCACAATTGAAAAAGAGCATAATAACAGGATTGCGTTTTTGGACATGTTAGTTATACGAGTTAGTTATAAGAGGGGAAACTTATGACAGATTGGCATCAAAAAAACTATGCATCAGGTAGATACATACACTTTATGTCATACCACCCATTCAAGGTAAAAATGAACATTATCCACAATATTAAGACTAGAGTAGGGAAGATCTCACATGAAACATTTAAACAGAAAAATTTAATAATCTTGGAAAAGTTGTTAGTACAGAATGGATACCCAAGAGCATTATTACGCAAAATCCTATAAAATAATCCAAATACTCTAATGAACCTTGACAACAGTAATACAACCCAGACAGGTGGCTCAACAACAGAAGAACAGGCTCATAATTTCATTACAATTCCATATGCAGGATCACTAACAAAAAAACTAAAGGAAGTGATACCAAAGGACCTCAATAAGATAACAACCTCAAATGTAAAGCCAATAAAGAAAATCTTCACTAAAATCAAAGACACTGACCCAGAAATAAAGAAGTCTAATGTAGTGTATAGAATTCCATGCCTGGAGTGTGATGCAAGCTGTATTGGAACTACGAAAACTAAAGTCAGCCAACGAGTCAGCCTACATAAAAGCAATATTAAGAAAGGCCACAACACCTGTGCTTTGGCTGCTCACTCCAATATAGTAGGACACAAGCCAGATTTTGATAATATTAGTTTGTTGGACATAGAAAAAAATCATAAAAAAAGAACTTTCCTGGAAATGTGGAGGATAGCCCAAGAAGATAATGCCCTTAATGCGAGAACAGATATACAAAATCTGAGTTCCATATACTCGCATTTGATCCAGATAGACAAAAGAAGATATAAACCGGGCCTGGTAGCTGACACCTGACAGGCCTTACACTCCACATAACCATTGGCAGGAGAACACTGAAAGCTAGCAACGTAGTCCAAATGTATTATCATTTAATTTTTTTTTAAATCTTTTTAAAGTGTTTAGACGTGTCTGTGTTCTATTTGAGTGCAGTGTAGTGTACGGTTCATACATGGTGTAGATATCGGAATATGTATGGAGATAAAATTTTGTTAAGTAATTTTACTATTGCAGGGCGAACTATACCGATTTCGCATTAATTACTGCATCCATCAATCTGTATATAAAGTTTAAATGTTATTAAAGATTTCTCTGGTTAATATCTCTGACGTTATACATGAAAACTACTAAGAACGATTTATGTTATTCTATGGTATAATCTGTGTTTATGTTTTATGTCAACTTGTGTTGTCAGTTGTCAACATGACTAGAAAAAATTTTTTAACGTATTTTGTAGTATATAGTATTTTATATTTTAATCAGGATAAGAATTTCTAGAGCAGTTTGATGTTTAAATGACAATTAGTAATATAATCTGTAAACTCCACGGTGTGAAAAGGCATACAATCACATTACCTGATGAAGGGGTAAATTATTTAGTAATATTAAACCCCGAAACGTTGTAATCTAATGATTAAATTGTTTTAATTTGCACCTGACCTCTACATCCCAAGACTACATACGTATCTCATAGTAATAATCTGGGTCAATAGTCGTAAGCATATATATATATATATATATATATATATATATATATATATATATAGTTTTAATTTCTCTATACATACAGAGAAATTAAAGGTAGTAAACTTTTAAGAAAATATCAACGAAATATGAAATACTGTTGTAAAAGGGGCTCTAAATATATTAGTAGAAATTATTTTTCATTAACAGAAATAAATCACTAAACAGAAAAGGGTAGATGTTACTCTACCGAAATTTATTCTTTTGGAGGAAAATGTTTCACTGTTTTACTATAACATTTTGTTTGTGCGTTTGCGCGGGAATTGTGGGGTGCCATTGCGCACATAGTTTCTTCTTTCGATAATACACTTTTTTCATATACGTTTTTCCGGTATAAATGGCTCATTCTCAAGCTGCCTTCGTCCATCATTAAAGTGTGGGCATTACAAAAGGGCGTGCTATGTGTCCTCCGGTATTCAACATCCATTAGAGCACTCTGCATTATCGTCATGTACGAAACGATCCAAATCTTCCCTGAAACTCTAATGTTGGTAGAGTTTATTCCTTTCTTCTGCCAATATAAACAGTGGTACCATTCCTGAAATGACACATTTAGCGTCCTTTGAAGCACAGGAAACTCTTAATGCAGCAATGCGGTATATACCTGTGACATTTCTTAGGCGTTTTCTATTTTTAATATATCTCCCCAGATGGATATAGCGTATGTTAGTACAGATGCCATTACTGATGCCAATAGCTTCCGTCTTGCCTGGCATGGACCACCTATATTAGGAATAAGTCTATTTAATGCGGCTACAGTCCTCCCTGCTTTTGTTGTAATCTATTCCACCTGCTGTTTAAAGTTCAGCCTTGCATCACACCTAAATACTTGAGTCCAGAAAGGGTGAAATGCTCTTTCAACGTAAGCGATATTGTCTCTACTTTTTTACAAGTTGTGACCAAAAATGCTACAGTTTTGTGAACTACCAGAACTAAGCCAACAGCATCCATCCAATGTTTTTGTGGCTCGTATATTATTTTAAATTTATTTTGCAACTCTTCGTGATGTTTTGCGGTAATGACCATCATCTGCAAATGCCGTAAGCTCTACTTCTGATGGCAATGGTAGTTTAAACATTCCATCATACATTATATTCTACAGCAGTGGTCCAATCACGTAATCCTGAGGTACTCCTCCCGTTACTTGATACTCTTGGATGCCATCCCCGGTATCATATATCAGGACTCTATTATTAAGGTAGCTCTTGATCATCCTATTTTGATATGGTTGTATCTGGAATCTATTCATCGCTGTGAAATTTACATCCCATTTGGCAGTATTGAATCCATTTTTAATATCGAGAGCAACAAGCAGGCAATATTTCTTGGATCCGCTCTTCTAACGCTTGCCTTTGGTGACTTCCCTCGCTGTGGTAACAATATACTGAATGGCATCTAATGTTGAGTTAGACTTTATGAAACCATATTGATTATCTCCAAGAAATTTTCCGGTTGTAGCTTCGATCCTATCAAGTATTATCCGTTCAAGTATTTTTTCTGCAGTGGTTTGTTGTTCTTGGACAAGAGTACTAGTCTTTGTTTTTCCATCGCACAGGAAATATTCCTTCTGCGATGCATGTGTTATACAGGTCAATGAATGGGACTGGTGTTATTATGATTGCCTCTTTAAGTGCAGTGTTGAGAATGCTATCAATTCCTGGTGTTTTTTTAATCCTGGTGTTTTTTTATTCCCGATTTTGCTGCAGGCCCCAAGAAGCTCCTTGTCTGAAATAGGTAGAATGTCTTTGTTGTTTTCACGTGATAGTAACAGGCTTTTTGCTGTGGAAAGAATTCTCCAACTATTACCCTAAGCTGTTCTTGAGAAGTGGGTTGGTGTTTTAGGTAACTTCATAGTCTTATCATTACCACTCTATAGGGTCTGTCCCAAGGATCCGCATCAACCTGTTCAATTAAACACTTTATTTTATTAGCTCATTCCAGGATTGTGGTTTACTGCTTTTGTTGGCTTTAGTAATTCTGTGACGGGCTTCCCTGTATTTAGACGTAAGCGCTTCATACGTTGGCTTTCCTCGCGTGATTGCTCTTATTTCTGAGATCGCTTCTCTCCACCACTCCACGAATATAATGGTAGCTGTCGAGTTCGACCTGTTCTTCGTTGTATTGTAGCATCACATGCCCTTGCAACCATGTCCATGAGTTCATTTGCTTTTTTGTCAGCGGAATTGCATCTTAGCATGTTACGATCTATTATCAGATATACTGCAAACAGTTCTCTTGGACGTCTCTTCGTTTCGGATGTTCCACATAAGAGCACATTCATCACTATGCGTATAAATGTCTGTTACAACCCATCGTGAATCACCTTTTATAATACTTTTGCTAGCGAACGATAAATCTATATAGGAGCTCGACTCCCCTCTAATGTAAATGGGTTGTTTACCGTCATTTAATAAGACTAGATTCTAAAGACTGAATGCCTACAAAAGAGTTTGGCCTCTTCGGTCTGTCCTTTTACTTTCCCAGTCTGTGGCCCAGGGGTTGAAGTCTCCTGCTTTCATTACAGGTTTTCGATCTATTGCATCGCCAACTAATCGATCAAGGATACTTTCAAACTCCTCCTGTGACAAACTAGGTGGCATGTAACAGCTGTAGAAGTATACTCCATTCATTTTTGCCATAACGAAGCCTATTTCTGGGACTTTCGCGGGTTTCTGTATAGGATTCCCAAAATAAGACCAAATAACTGCTTTACCTTTTCCATCTGCTACCCATACTTCAGGATCTATGTTTCGGAATTGCTCTGCAATTATTGCTACGGCTACTTTCTCGTCCCGCACAAGCAGATTTTGTGCCGTTTCGCAGTGGTTGAGATTAAGGTGCAATATTTTCATCGACGGTTTTGAATCAGCTTCTGATATGCCTCCTTATAAGTAGCACATATATTTCTCTCGGTTACATGTTTGGTGTCTGTTACTTTCCCTGTTCCTGTTTCCTTGTGCACAATATGCATTGTGGATCTAGCGTACAAAATTCTACGTTATAGCCTTCTTTACCACACTTCATATAACAGGTTGATTTATCAACTCGACTGTCGCAGGTTTTAGCCAAATGTCCGTACCGCCAGCATTTGAAACACTTGGTGGGTCTGAAAAGCTTTCAAATTCGACAAACAACCCATTCAACTTTTAATTTGTTCACAGCGGCAATCTTTAATGCCTGTTCAGCAGACATTGTTTTAAGTGCTGTTTGCGTACCTCCAAACGACTTACGCACGACTTACTCACTTTAGTCTCTTTATTGTTGTCTCCAAGAGCTCTCTGTATTACATTTAACAATTCCTCTGCCCTAGTAGTTTCATTCAAGTCCTTGACCTCAATTGTGGTCAGTTATGTCCGGCTTTTGATTGTGGCCTCATTCCCTGGTGCATTTCCCATTGCTGTGCAAAACTGAACTACCATGGCCTCATTGGTCTTGTCCAGGACTAGAATCATGTCTCCAGCTAGCGTCCTACATATTAGCTACATTTTGCCCTACTTCTTTCAGTGTGTCATCTTGTTTCAGATTACTCAGTATTTTCGCGTAACTCAGTTGCCCTTTCTTTGTTTCTGCTGTCTTTACGCTCTATTTTCTGCCATTGGTAGTTTACTTCTACATCCTTTTCCATTTGAGTGCGGTGGAGTGTTTCTACAGAATCTTCAGTGTTTTTTGCCCTTTGTGACTTTTCGCTTTTCCATCGTTGCTTGATTCATTTAATGGAGAGATTTATTCCCTCTTACTTCCTTGAATCTGTCTTGTTCCAGTTTGAAATGCAATATTCACGGCTTGTTGTTTACGCTCTCGTGTCGTCTGCGTGGTAACTGCTTGTGACTCTGGTTTTGATATTGCAATGTGTTCTAGTTGTAGGTGCTATGCATCGCCTATTGTAGGTGCTATGCATCGCTTACATCTTCCCACGAGTATCTAAGGAAATAACAGTCTGCCCCAGTAGAGCCCCGATTACTGGGATAACTCCTTCATACATCTGGAGTGCGACTTGGTACTCCAGGGGAACCGTTCGCGACACCATATCTTCCTGATGCCACTCAGTTCTTGATACGGTATATCACGTCTTAGATTTGGACCTTAATTACAAGGAGATGGATAGAATAGAGGTTGGTGACCTGGTTTCCTTATAGGGTAAGAATTTAGGAGAAACCAGGGTTCGCGTGGGCAGGGTCGCATCCCTGAAGCAAGCCTAACCCTGCCGAGATCACACGGAGTGCTTACCCGCTACCTGTATATATTTATATATATGTGAGTGTATGTACAAGTGTGTGTGTGTGTGTGTGTGTTTTTTTATCCGAAGAGGGGGGAAATACATTGCGTACTTAGCTAGCACGTGCTGGCCGTCGTGCAGGACTCCCGATGCAATGACTTCAAAGCAAGAGTAGATCGTTGCATTGAAACCAGTATACCGTATACCCGCTAAAACCCTAACCTCTTTCTCCTACAACCATGGTCCCCTGCGGCACTCTTAGTCAATACTACTTCGCAAGGGTGGTTCACTGCAGATGTTTACTGCTCTTCCATTGAAAGCTTCTAAAGCCTACTCCTCGAACGTATCGCGGAGTTCTTTGAGGATAGTCTCCGCGTAATCTGATACCAAGTTCCAGGCTTGGGGGCCCTTCAGCATGGCTTCTACTAATTGTTCTGGGACGATATTAGTCTCCAGAATCCTCTCCACTTCAGCACGTTGATCCTGGAACCGGGGGCAGGAGAAGAACACGTATTCCGCGTCCTCTATCACGTCCGTACAGTGTGGGCAGTTTGGGGAGTTTGCCCTCCTGAACCTGTGCAGGTATGCTCGAAAGCATCCATGTCCAGTCAGGAGTTGAGTGATGTAGAACCCAACCTCCCCATGCTGGCGGTTGACCCAACGACTGATGTTAGGTATCAATCGATATGTCCACCGGCCTTTAGTAGAGCTGTCCCACCTCTCCTGCCATTGCCCTAGACTCATGGCTCTTTCATCGCTGTTTCCTGTCGGTTGGTCTTTTTCTAACTTTCTGCGATAAAGCCGTCCCCTTTCTACAGCCAGGATGTCGATTGGCAGGGTAGAGGCAATCACACTCACCGCCTCGTAAGACACAGTGCGGTAGGATGATGCCACTCGAATCGCTGAGAGCCGCTGGACTGATTTCATTTTCCGGCGGTACGATGGTAGCTCGAGCGATTTCTCCCATACCGGTGCCCCGTACAACAAAACAGAAGTAGTTACTGTTGCCAGTAGCTGTCTTCTTATCTGTCTAAGGCCTCCGACATTAGGCATTATTCTAGATAATGCCCCCTGTACCCCAGCTGCTTTCTTGCTGGCCGCGATTATGTGCTCTTTGAAGTTGAGCCGTGTGTCCAGGAGCACCCCCAAATAGCTGATGAAGGGCTGCGACTGTATGTAGGTGTCGCCTATTTTGAGGGTGATGGTTTCCCTTGCCTTTCGACTGCTCACAAGAAGTGTTTCGGTCTTTTGTTCTGCTAAACTCAAGTCCGCTGCGAGCATCCGATGCTGAATTGTGGCTATAGCGAATGAGAAGGTTGTTTGTATCTCCTCTATGTGCTTGCGCACTATGATCAATGCCACATCATCGGCGAATGCCACTAGCCCTCAGGCAGGCCCATAAGAGGGGGCCAAGAACAGAGCCCTGAGGTACACCTCCTGTGATCTTATAGTCTACTTGCCCATTTTCAGTTTGGTACAACAAGATGCGGTCCTTGAAATACGCTGAAACCATTCTGCGCAAGTACTGCGGAACTTCCATCCTGGCAAGAGCCTCCAAAATGCGGTCCCAGCGGGCCGAGTTAAAGGCGTTCTTGATATCCAGGGTGGCTATTAGACAGTACTTTTTTCCACCTCTTCTCCATCTCTTTCCAGAGATAGCCTCTCTGGCGATGCTGGTAACGAGCTTCACGGCATCGATGGTTGATCTCCCCTTTCTGAACCCGAATTGGTTGGTGGAAAGTTTCGGCTCAACGTAGGGCTCCAGCCTATCTGCTATTATCCTTTGAAGGAGTTTTCCCGCAGAGTCCAACATACAGAGGGGACGATATGATGACGGTTCGTCTGGAGGTTTCTTTCCCCCTTTAGGGAGGAGCACAAGCCTCTGCTTTTTCCACTTAGTCGGGAAAACCCCCTGCTTTAGGCAGGTCTCATACATGTGTAGAAACATGTCAGGCCTATTGGCTATGGCGCATTTTAGCGCGATGTTAGGTATGCCATCTGGACCGGGAGCCTTACCGTTTTGGAGCCGGTTGCACGCGCCCATCAGCTCACTCATAGTCACTGGTGGTATATCTTCGTCCCTCACCTGCCACGAAGGATAAGCGGGTAGCTCAGGCTTCGCAGGAAACAAGTGAGTGACAATGCGGTGCAATGATTCGGGGCAGTTCGTTGATGTCATGGGAGGGGCCTTAATTTTATGCATCACGATTTTATACGGTTTTCCCCATGGATCTTGATTAACTTCGTCACACAACTCCTTCCAGTAGGATCTCTTGCTTGAGAGAATGGCTCTTCGTAGTTGTTGTCTTTTGATCTCATAGTCGAGCCTTAGTTCTTCTGTTGTGACCCTGTCGCGTCTCCGTGCTCGTTGATGCAGCCTTCGTGCTTTGAGACACTCTCGTCGGTGTTGTGAGATCGTGTCGTTCCACCAGTAAACTGGTGGGCGGCTGTTGTTCTGCCGTCTCCTTGGCATGGAAGCATCGCAGGACTTGACAACGCTTGTCATTACCTCTTTGGCAGTGGCTTCTGCGCTTGTTGCTATTGACAATGGGTCCTGCTCCATAACCAAGGCGAATGAATCAGCATCGAAAGCATTTTTGTTCCAACCGACTGGCTGTGACCTCGCACGACTGACACACAATCTTCGTTTGGGAGTGGTGTTGATTTCCCATATAATAGCTTGGTGGTCGCTACTAGTAAACTCCTCATCGACCCGCTACTCACAGCCCTCTTTAATTAGGTTGCTGGTAACGAATGTCACATCGATAATGGAGCTGGCTGTGCCTTTGCGATATGTGCTTACGGCTCCTGTGTTGAGGAGTACCAGGTTGAGCAAAGACATGGTCTCAAGGAGAGCTCGTCCTCTCGCGCTCGTTTCCCGACATCCCCAGTCAATTGCCCAGGCGTTGAAATCTCCTGCGATGGCGACCGATTCACGCTTCCGTACATCCGCCGCCAAGGTGTCCAAGAATAACTCGAACTCCTCGAGCTGTGCACTAGGAGGTGCATAGCAGCTATAGAAGTGAACCCCTCCCACTTTGGCTCTCACAAGCCATGGTTCGGGGGTATTTGAGAGTTGTTGGAACGGAAGTTTACCGCAAGCCCATATCGCTGCTCTGTCCGTTGTGTCATTTACCCAGGACAGGGTGTCGAAGTTTTTGTACTGCTCGCAGATTATGGCTACGTCGCAATCTAATTCCCGCACCCGCTGTACCAGTAGGTCTTGGGCTGCTTCGCAATGGTTGAGGTTGAGTTGCAGTACTTTCATTTACGGGCTTGTGCTGCTCTCATCGCCTGTTGGTAGATCGGACATTTCCAACTACCCGCAACGTGGCGGCAGTCTGATCTACTATCTTTCTCTTTGCAGAGTAAGCACTTGGCAGGTTGTTGACAAGCCGAGGCATTGTGACCAGCGCCTCCGCATCTGTGACAACAACTGCTTCGGTCAGTCTTGCCTCTGCACGCCTGGGCGTTGTGTCCAAAGTGCCAGCATTTGAAGCACCGTCGAAGGCTGATCCTCTCGCGAACACGTACTGTGCCCCACGCAAGTTTCAGCTTTCCAAGTGCGATGGATTTCTTGGCCTGGACCTCTGGGAGACAAACAACTGCCGTTTGTGTTGATCTATATGCCCGTCGAAGTGATTTCACTGCCTCCTCAGTGATCTCTGCCAGGCCGTCGATATTATCTTTGAGCAGCTTTACCACGTCTTCCTTTGTACTGATCTCATCCAGGTCTTTAATTTCAATCTCGATTTGCGGTATTCGAGATTGTACAGTGGCCCCGCTTGGGAGCTTATTCTTGATGGCGTTACAGTAGCGCTCCATCTCCTGAGCGTCTGCCTTCGCGAATAAAAACAGGAGATCTCCCTTAGCTGTTCGTCGGATCTTATTGACTTTTTTGCCTATATCCTGCAAGGTGGGATCATTTTTGATATCTCGCAAGATATCTGCATGGGAGCTCTTCTCGCCTTTCTTTATAAGCAGCGTACAATGTGGCGCTGGTTTTTGCTTATTGCTCCTCGGGGCCTTTTTCCTCTTTACCAGTTGCCAGTCAGTCAACTGGTTTGAAGGTTTGTTTCTGGTCTGCGGTTTAAACTTGGATTTTAATCCATTGTTTCTCTTCGCTTCTGAATTGACCACCCTACTTGTTGTTGCCTGGGTGGTTTGCCCGATGTTCTGGCAACCTTCTTTACCGGGCTTTAGCTTGCTAGCTAGCACCGGTTTAAGAGTTTGTGTCTTACTTGATGAGGCTACTGAAGGCGAAGCCTTCGGTGGCGAGGTCCTTGCTACCGAGCCTCCCGGCAGTGAGGCTACTTTTATTGAAGCCGCCTGCTTTGGGGCCGCCGGTGTTGATGCAGCCGGTTTTGAGTTAGCTGCTTTTGAGGCAGCCGCTTTTGGGACCTCCTTTTGCTTTTCACCTTGTGTCTGAGTGTTTGACACCTTTACTGGCGATGTCTGTGTTGTAGCAGGTTTCGCTACAGGAGATGGCTGCGTCGTTGACGTCAGATATTTGTCATATTCTGACTTAATGGTGTGTGCCAGTTTCTTGATCTCATGATGTACATTGTGCCTAGGCCCAATGAACGTCAAGAGCTCATCGATCTTTGCTCCTAATTTGTTTGGAGCGCCACTCTCATCTGTTGCCCTTTGGGGGACGTCAACTCCACTATTCGCCTTTTGGAGGACTTGGCTGAATAGTGTATTGCTGCCAGCTCTAGTTTTAATGGTCGATGTTGTACCATTAACGGTGTTCTTCTTCTTCTTGTCACTATGTGACGGAACCAGTGATAATTCGTGTGTGTGTGTGTGTGAGTGTGTGTATGTATGTATGCATTTAGGAGTGCATATGTACCGGATGTTTAAAACCTCCCGTATACCCGTACAAGATGCCACTAACATATATTTTTTTAAACTGACGAAGTATCCATAGATAAAAGGGGTATGTTCTATCGATGAGATACAGAATAAACTTCCGGTTGTAACCAGAAGTGGATTAAACCGACCGGAAGTTATTTTTTTCAAAGGATCATACACATATTTTTATACCTTATTCGGATTCCACGTTGAAAAATAGATATTTTTTGTTAGAAATATTTTTTGAAAAAATTCATATTTAGATCTCTGAATTATCTTAGAAAAGAAGATCCTAATAATACAGCTTTCTATATATGCAAAACCAACAAAATACGGCTTTAATCAAGGATATGAATTCTTCTTCCGAGAACAATTGAAATAAGGGTATAATCACTTTCGGTTTCTTCCGGAAGTGGAAAATTCTAACCGGGAGTACTTTTTTCTTGAGCGAGATACGTACATTCCAAACTAGAATTCGGATCAATTTTCCAATTTCGGTTAGTAACCGAAGATATATTCCGCGTTGCTACGCTTACAAACACATAGAGTCCGAATCCATGTTTTGAATATAGAAATCTCGCTCAAAAAAACGTATTTCCGGTTATAATTTCCCACCTCTGGAAGGAACCGGAGGTCATTATTTCTTTATTTCAATTATGCATTTTTTCAAATAAGTTTTTAACAAAAGATATATATCTATTTTTCAACGTAGGATCCGAATATGCTATAAAAATATGCTTATTCCATTTGAAGAACTTATTTTCCGGCCTATTTAAGTTATTTTGCATTCAATCAATAGAGCATAGCCCTTTGATGGACACGTCTTCAGTTAACAAAAATAGGTTGGTGGCATCTTATTGGGGATACGGGATAGTTCCGGTATTGCCATCAAAGATAGACAGGAACATATATAGGTGTCCATCTACGGTTGTCTTGTCTGGAAAGGAATATCGCATCAAATTATAGTAAACATTTGTAATTATTTTCTATTATAAAATATGAATATACACGTACAGACATACTTTAATATTTTTGAATTTAACATATAGTAGGCATTATAATTTTTAAGAAAACTGTAAACTATAAGACTATACAATTGTAAAACTAATTTGTAAACTAAACTAAACTTTAAACAATTTTTTTCTTATTTGTCAAGATTAATATAGGTAATAGATAATTCTCGTATCAGTAAGCAGACGGGTACGAGAATTATGTGAACCGACTTGATGAAGGGCAGATGTGACTCTGTCGAAACATTGAAATTTTGCCATCTATCACGGCAGGATAATATCGTCTATATATAAATAGGCAAAGACAAACAGTTCGGTACTTATTTCTCCTGTGTTTTTGAACCGATTTTCTTTATTTTTGTTTTTCTTTGTATTGACGAACTTTAGTGCAGAAAGCTAAAATTCGGTTATAATATTGGTTCATCACTAAATATTGTTATAAAATTTATCCACTCTGTCTCTGGCGAAAACAACGTAAAATAGTATAAAAACATCAATTGATCAATTAAAATCGCAGTTTGATTTATGAAATCCCGAGGTATGGAATAACAGGACGAGACTACCAAAAAAATATTCAAACAGATTACAGATGGACTAGATGAAAAAATTACCCAGATCCTGGAAAAATGTGACAAGAAGGAGAAAGAATATCACGAAGAAATTCAACAAAGGTTAGTGAAATTTTTGGATGAAAAACGTAAAAGAGAGTTAGAAAATCTTGTCACTGCCAGGAAAGAAAAAAAAACAAAATTTAATGGAAGGATTTGAAGAAAAATAAGATTAAATTGAATTAAAACGACAAAATGATTTTAAAGTATTTGAAGAAAAACAAGGCCCAACTGAAGAAAAGAGACAACTGCAATTTGAACAATTAATTCAAATAGTATCGCAAGTTAATGAAACAGTTACTGAAAGAATGCAAATAGTGGAATCAGTCATAAAAAAACGACGACATAAAGATCCTAAAAAGTAATGTGGAGACTCTTGAAATCAAAATAGATGACATCGATTCCATCCAGAGCTAAGTAAAATTTGAATTCCGTTCCATTAAAAACACAGTACAAAGTGAAGTACAAGAGAAAATCAGTGCCAACAAAGCGGAAACCGAAATTTAAAAATTACAAGATTTGCAGAGAGGGAAATACCAGCACACCGTGAGTACCAAAGGTTCTTTTAGTAAACCACCCACATTTGATGGCAGTTCATCTTGGCCCATGTATAAACGGCAATTTGAAGCCGTGGCTACTGCTAATGGATGGGATATCCAAGATAAATCTACGTCTCTTGTAATTTCCTTAAGACGTCCGGGTAGACCCAAAACTGCCAGAGGAAACTAAGGATCAATTGGTCATTTAGAGCTTCATAAACGGTATCAGAGATGTGGAAGTACAAAGATATCTAAGACTTTGTGGCATTAAGGAAAGTAATGAAGCTTTAAGTAGAGGCAGTTCAAACCGAGGGTGCGAGCATTTTCATTCAGCCAGGACGAATCAGAACCAGGCAGTGTTATCCGGAATCCAAGAACTAGAACGATCAAAAAGGATTGACGACAGAGGTGCATGTTACTGGTGTGGAAGGATAGGACACTTTCAACGAGACTGCAGACTGAGGCTACCTGAACTGTCACCGAAAAGGGGTAACCAACAAAACAACCACATGTCCAGTGACTGCCAGCCAGTCAGTATAAGGGGCGAATGCTGACTGACCCTCCACCAGCCCCTAAAACATTATCCATCCGGTGATTTTAACGAGATAGCAGCAGCCTAGTCATCAGGGGTACCATCAATGGCTGAGCAATTACCATCGACACCGGCGCCGCTGTGCCAAGTCCAGGGTTTTGAGGCCGTCGGTCAGTTACCAACAACATCCAGCTCAGAACAGTCACCGGCGAGTCCATGTCAATACAGGGTGAGGCAGATGTAGTACTGCAGATAGGCGACAAGAGAATCCGGCATAGGGTCCTAGTAGCAAATATTGAGGACGATTTTATGCTGGGAATGGACCTAATCAGCCAGCATGGATTTATATTCGACCCGAGGTATGATATTCTTCGGTTCCTAAATGGGGAATTTGTATTGACACGGCCCGTCAACAGTTCAACCACGTCCATAAAAATTGTAGCAAAATCCTCAGCCAGAATTCCCGGTCGAACGGAACAGACTATTCAAGGGCAGCCAGAAAGAAATCCTGGGAGCTGCGTTGGAATGGTGGAGCCAGTACACTCAACAAATGACTACTTAGTTGGACGAGCTATAGTTAAAACCGCAGGAGATTTACCAAATAGAGTCCTGAGTTTCTCCAACAACGACATCAGAATTCCCAATGGTCAAGAGATAGCTTGTTTCGAGCCAGTAGAGACCATTATCAATTGCAAAGAAGGGTACCAGACATCGGTGAAGGAGACAGGGACCAGTAAAGAGTTGCTACAACAGTTGACGTGACGAAGAAAGACTACCCCGAATTGATGACACTCTGACCACACTAGCAAGCTCCCGTTGGTTCTCCGCACTAGACCTAAAGTGTGGATATTGGCAGGTTGGTCTTCACGAAAACGACAGAGAGAAGACAACGTTCTCCACCAGTTAAGGGCTATTTCAGTTCACGGTCATGCCCTTTGGGTTATGTAAAGCTCTCGCTACATTTGAGAGGCTAATGAAGTATGTACTAAGCGGGTTGACATGGAGGACGTGCTTCAGACATTCGACGACCATCTGAAGAACCTGGGTGAAGTATTCTCCAGAATTAAGAACTCCGACCGACTCATCCGAAGAAGTGTCCCATGTTCCAAAAAGAAGTATAGTTTTTGGGCCACGTCGTTTCCGAGTCAGGAATCCGCACCAATGAGGACAAGATAGAAGCCATTCGTGATTGGCCAGTCCCAAGAGACAAGCAGGAACTCCGAAGTTTCTTGGATCTCTGTTTATAGTACAGGCGATTTGTTGAGGGATTTGCCAACATTGCCGGGCTTTTACATCGGCAGACCACTCAGAGAGAGAGACCTTCCGTTGGAATCAGGATTGCGAAACATCATTCAGACGACTGAAGGCGGCAATCTGTTCCATCCCAATCCTAGCATTTCCTACGCAGTCCAACAAGTTAATCTTAGACACCGATGCCAGCAACACAGGTTTGGGGGCCAACCTATCCCAGGTGCAAGATGGTGAAGTGAGGGTGATCCAGTACTACAGCCGTGGATTCTCGAAACCGGAAAGGAATTATTGCGTCACCAGAAAATAACTTCTTGCAATAATGAGGGCAGTAGACCATTTCCACAAATACCTCTATGGTCGTCATATCCTAATCCGAACAGATCATGCCATGCTCAAATGGCTGCTGAACATGAAGACACCGAAGGACAACTGGCCAGGTGGATGGAGAAATTACAGCAATCCGATTTCAAAGTTGAATATCGTGCCGGTCGATTGCATAATAATGCCGATGCCCTAACAATAAGACCTTGTAGAGCAGAATGCGGACATTGTCTGAAGACAGTGCAGGCCAATGAAGACTGGACAATGGAACAATGCATTCAGGACCAAATGGCTGATCCAGACATCGAACCAATCCTGTTTTTCAAAAAGAGGGGGCATCCAGGACAAGATGGGACGAGGTAGCTAGATACTCGGGCGTCCTGAAATCGGTATTGTCCCAATGAGAATCTCTAAGAGTAGAGAATGGAATGCTCAAAAGGGTTTGGGAAAGTATTGATGGCGGGGAAACCATCTCCCAACTGGTAGTTCCGAAGAAAAAGGTACCAGCTATCCTGACCGAAGTACATGATGGGACTACCGGGGGCCATATGGGCATGAATAAAACCCTTGACAAAGTTCGCCAGCGGTACTACTGTGTAAATTACTTCGAAGACGTCAGAGCTTGGTGTCGGAAATGTGACACCTGTGCAGCCAGTAAGGGCCAGAAGACCTGGACCAAGGGCCGAATGCAGCAGTACAATGTGAGAGAAATTTACCTAAGCCAGCCCTGGTTTAATTCCAGTACGACATCGATCGCTTTTAAGACAAAAAAAATCATCTCGAAATGGCTCGGCAGCTGTAGAATTGATAATGGATTGTACGAGAGTTTTCGATGCTGATTTTAAAAGGAGCAGTCGATTATCGCAGAGTTAGTTAGTGCGACGAAGAGCTTATGTTGTATTATATTTGTGATATTCGAATCAGCTGTTGATGTAAATAAAAGTTTCTAGAAAGTGAGAGTAAATATTAGTAGTTTTTTTTAAATTTAATTGAACTCAGGGAGTGTATAACAATATATAAGGTCCTATAAAATGAATAGAAGGGAGTTTTATCATTGTTTTATGGAGAATTCAATATCTTTGAAATAAAAAGTAATATAGTTGTATATTTTGATCTATTTAGTCTTCTCAACTAAATAGAAGTGTGTTTTATTATTTTTCGAAAACCTAAATAATAAATGGGGGAAAAGGGGGTAACTATGGTTTTACGGAGAATTCAATATTTTTGAAATATATCTTGATATATACTTCTAAATTAAATAGAAGGGAGTTTTATCATTTTTCGAAAATTGAAACATTAAGTAGGGGAAAAGGGGTCACTTTTACGAAGAATTCAATATCTTTGAAATAAAAAGTAATACGGGTGTATATCTTGATATATAGAGTCTTCTAAATAAAATAGGATTTTTATAATTTTTCGGAAAGTTAAACATTCTATGGGGGGAAATAGGGGTCATTATTATTTTAGGGAAACTCAATATTTTCGAAATAGAAAGTAATATGGGTGTAAATCTTGATATATATACAGTCTTCTAATATATATGGATGTGGGTTTTATCATCTTTCGAACATTCAAATATTTAATGGGGTCACTATTGTTTTATGGAGAATTCAATATCTTCAAAATAGAAAGTAAGACGGGTGTAAACCTTCATATATATAGTCTCCTAAAATAAATATGAGCTGGTTTTATCATTTGGCGTAAATTCGATAGGGGTAAGTGGGGTATATTTTAAGAAAAATTCACTATTTCTCGGTAACCGAAAATAATAGAGATAAACGAATTAGGTTATTAATTCTTTAATTTAATAGACAATTGATATGAAATTTTGTGAAAATGATGAAGGTGTGAAAGGTCTAAAATGACTAGAACTGAATTTACTCACTTAGTGAAAATCACGTACCCCATAAGTGGAAAGTGGAGTATATTTTCATTTGATGAGAATTGATAAACTGACTCTTTACGACCTTATGGAAGAGATGGTGACTTTAAAAAATAGAAAATGTCGACAATATAAAAATCTGGAGCCGTTCTGTGTAATTGCTGTTCTCCCTTAACTTCTAGGACAGAATGTCACGATAAAATTTTCAGGTTACTTCACCTGTCAGAGATATTGAATACTCTCTTCGAGGTGTCATTCCTTTGTACGCAAGATAATATATATTATATATAAATATAATATATATTGTTTCTGGTCGGGAACCTTCATCAGTTGCGCTTCCCACAATTGAATGTCCTCTCGAACACTTCTTTATGCATTTGATGCATTTCGTTAAATTTGAAGACGCGAGATGTAAGACCGACATCTAGGATTTTCAAGAGAATCAGTACGCAGAGGCTCCGAATCTGGAGCCGTTCTGTGTAATTGCTGTTCTCCCTTAACTCCTAGGAGGAGGAGAACAGCAATTACACAGAACGGCTCCAGATTCGGAACCTCTGTGTAGTGATTCTCTTGAAAATCCTAGATGTCGGTCTTACATCTCGCGTCTTCAAATTTAACGAAATGCATCAAATGCATAAAGAAGTGTTCGAGAGGACATTCAATTGTGGGAAGCGCAACTGATGAAGGTTCCCGACCAGAAACAATATATATTATATTTATATATAATATATATTGTCTTGCGTACAAAGGAATGACACCTCGAAGAGAGTATTCAATAACTCTGACAGGTGAAGTAACCTGAAAATTTTATCGTGACATTCTGTCCTAGGAGTTAAGGGAGAACAGCAATTACACAGAACGGCTCCAGATTCGGAACCTCTGTGTACTGATTCTCTTGAAAATCCTAGATGTCGGTCTTACATTTCGCGTCTTCAAATTTAACGAAATGCATCAAATGCATAAAGAAGTGTTCGAGAGGACATTCAATTGTGGGAAGCGCAACTGATGAAGGTTCCCGACCAGAAACAATATATATTATATTTATATATAATATATATTGTCTTGTGTACAAAGGAATGACACCTCGAAGAGAGTATACAAATATTATAATCCAGGAAATTTTTTAAATATTAATTAAGTACACCAAAAAAACACAAATAAATAAATGTAAACAACATTGACAAAATTAATATGTCGAAAACCTAAGATGAGTACAATCTCAAAAATTTAAAATATACAAAACCCCAAAAATGTGAATGTAACCGTAAACGTAGAACAAGTAAAAAATGTCAAAAATGGTTATAATCTCAAAAATGTTTATAATGTTAAAAATGTTAATATGGCATAAATTTATTATTATTTAATGAATTTAGTTTCAATTTTAAGAAACTGAGATTAGTTAATTAATGTATATTATGTAAGGCTGCGAGATAATAAATATTAATATTAACATTTACTTGAAATATTAATATCAGTTTGTGTTTATTATTTAAAAAAGTCCGCTATAGGAACAACAATTTTTTTAGTGGAGCTACTTCATGTATTACTTATAAAATTATTTGTATCGTAATAACAATAAAAACGCAATTCCTCACTTAGAAGTACATTGTGTATGTTTCCGCTTCTAGGAAAAATAAATATTATACTACTTGTAATGTGAGTGTTGTCATTTAAAGTAAGCTCGTAATTGCTCAATTCAATGAAGTCATGAACATTACGTGTGGTAACATTTTCATGTTACTATCTAATATTGTCGTCATGAAAACGCTACGTCACATTTCCAGTACATTCAACTCGCGAAGAACAATATACTTCATTCTTTAGATGGGTTTGCTGTTAACATGTTATCTATTGTAATTTATCACTGTGATCTTTCTTATATTGAAAAGCTATGAGGCCGATTGGAGCTCCCACCTCAATAGCTAGAAAGATATATAGGTGGTTGGAAGGCAATCGGAAAAAAGACCAATACATCTAGCCAGGAACAATAGTGCATAATAACGCCAACATTTACAACCCAAGTCTACAGATCGATTGGAATGATACCGGTTCTCAGGGGCGTAGTTTGGAGAAGAGCAAAATGAATCATGAATTTACTGATAATTTTAACGAGATTGCATGTTGGTTGTCCAATAGAGATCAAATATCTTAAGCATCGATTTTTTATTATATGTATATATATATATATATATATATATATATATATATATATATATATATATATGTCGACATAATTACTAGTCAAAAGAGATTGCGCTGGTATTATTAACATAAGGTGAAATGTACGATGACAAGAAAATTGATAAATAAGTTATCTCTTTGAATAATGATATCAAAGAATGTTATTTAGACTAACCGCTGAGTTTCATTAGCTTTTGAGTATCAATGAGAAACAAATGTAGTCGAAATCTGAAAAATATAATTAAATAATTTTTAGAGTTCAATCTTAAAGGTGAATATCATATTTTAAATATGAAGAATGATTATTTCATTTGATTCTTCATTTGTGTGGCTTTGTGTGGCACAATAATTTCTGATATCATATATCTTAAATATTAAACATAAATGAGCACTGAATTTATTGTGAATATAATAATGTACAGTAAGGGATTGAGTATTTTCCACTCTGTCTATTCTTTCAATTTTATGAAAAATGTTGGTTTTTAAACTAATCCCACCATCTAACGGCATATATAAATTTAGGCATTCTAGTGAACTCTCTTGAGATGTCAGAAGAATTTTTTAATTAGCAATGGAATTCAAAATCCTAGATTAAAAGGTTTTTGAAATGTGTACCATTAATCTGGTGTTAGTTTGTTTTTCTTCTGCAATATTCTGCAACATTTTTCTAGAACTGTTGATTCTTCTAGAAGTCTCTGGCAGAAACCGCTAATCGAGTGTCGTTTCGTCTGATAGACCTTCGATTTAAAGTAATATCACATGAAAATCTAATGGAGGTCCGGTGATCTTGTTAATCTTTCGATGGATTCACGTCGTCCAATCTATAATTCGGGAAAAACATTTAAATAAAGGTATAGATAATAGTAAATAATTACGTACCTTGAGAGTATGGGATACAGCTTTGTTTTGTCTGAATATTATATAATATAAGATATAATAATAAGATATAATTCTTTTTGATCACTAGTAATTAGTAATTGTTTTAAAACCCACGGAGTTCTACGGAGGAGACTACCAAGGAAATGTTCTAAAAGTATAGCGAAAAATTGAAGGCAGAGCTAAATAAAATTCGAGATAAACTGAATAAAAACCACCATTAAAGACGAATAGCAAACTTATGCCAGTACAATTAAAAGTGAACTACAAAACTTAATTGAAGGCTTCTTTCAGAAACTACAATGTGAGCACAAAATAAATGAATTAACCGGCAAGCCAAACTTAAAATCTTAGATGAAAACGGCAGGCTGATGAATTAAAAAGGCAAGATGTTCCAAAAATGCGATAGGAACTATTAGAACAAGTTGCAATATAAAGTAATAAAGCAGTTAAAAAGAAAATACAACTTATCGAATCAGAAAAAGGCAAAAATGATAGAATTTAGCTTCTAAAACGTTTAATGGATAATCTCGAAAATAAGGCAAAAAGTAAAATGTGATTTTGAAAAGGTCAAATGGAAATTATGAAAATGGAACAAGACTTACAGAGAGGGACATACCGGAAGATGCAAGTGGTATTAGAGATGTCGAACTTCAACATAATCTGAGACTTAGCTGGTCAAAGAAGGAATGAAGCTCTGCGGTGTGCTTTGGAAGTAGATACTATCATAAACATGTCCAAACTATGAATAAAAGCAGTTTTCCACAGGGAGCATGAATCACAGCTTTTCCAGAACAGGACGTACCGTCCAAGATTAACCAAGTAACTGATAAAAAGCCGAAACATAATAACCAGTAGCGAATCTTGCAGCTGTAATCGCACAGGGCATTTCCAACGTGATATTAGCAGACAGATCATCACTCAGAGTTAGCCAACACAACTAGGACCGTGTACCAGTGACTAAAGATTGGACAACAAATCAACATGTATATGAACAAATGTCTGACCCATTCCTATTAATCTTTCCTATTATTCGGGCTTCGTGAAATCCTTGTGGGCCCAATGGGACTCCCTAAGAATAGAAAATGGAATGTTGAAGATAATTTGGGAAAGTAATGATAGCAGAGAAACCAAGTCTTAACTGGTAGTTCTGAAGAAAAATGTACCTGCCGCCTTAACCGAAGTACATAATGAGATTCCCGAAACTCAGAATAAAATTCGACTACGTTATTACTGGGTAAATTACTTCGGGGACCTCAGAGCTTGGTGCAGGAAATGTGACAAAGCAAAGTATAATGTGGGTGGTCCATTTGAGAGAATTGCCATTGATGTCACCGGAGTTACATTCGGACCAAAGCCATCAAGAAAACAAGAGTTGCATTTTCAATCGGACCGAATGGTGGAAAGATTTGCCAGGACTTTGGAATATCTATCCAAAGTAATCGGCAACAATCAGCGGGATTGGGATGAGCATATTCCCGTTGGCCAAACGCTCAGCCGTTCACAACAGCACTGAACTGACTCCAGCCAGAGCACTGTTAGGAAATGAGCTGAGTATACCATGTGATTTGATCTTCGGCTCAACAGAAGAACCGTCCCTTGAGATTAACGATTAGACCGACCAACTCCTGGCAAAGCATGCTGGCCGCATACGAACTATCAGGGGCGCAGATGTTTGCAACCAGCGACCGAATGAGGATAAGTTATGCTCTCAAGGCAAATCCATTCGGGTTGCATGAGGGAGACAAAGTATGGCGGCGATACAACCCTGAATGGAGTCAAAGCAAGCCTCCTAAGCTCACACTATCCTGGGATGGTGTCAATGACATTGTCTATCGTATTCGACGTAATTCGTGAGCTAAGATGAATGCTCTTCATTTGGATCGATTTGCTCCCTATCACTGAGAGCATAATTCCTCTCGGGACGATCAGGATTAAAGGGGAATTTTACGCTGCCAAAATAGAAACCCTTTGAGAAATTAATCATCTTAAATAATAACTAATCAATGATTGATGGTAAAAATGATATTGAATCCATATCGGAATTAGAAATTATACCCGTTGGCGTACCAGAAGCAGACGCAGAAACATGGAGAATAATTATGAGGGTATCAAGACGGTTGACAGGTGATATATGTGAATCATTGTAATATTTATAGAAGTTGTTTTCTGAAGGATATTTATGGCATATTTTTCAATTTTTAAGTACCTCTTGGAAAGTCACACCGCAAGTCATGAAAATTGCTGTATATTACAAACGTTTCGGGGTCTAGGAAAACGTTTGGAATATACAGCAATTATCGTGACTTGTGGTGTTATTTCCCAAGAATTACTTAAACATATTTATTATAATTATTAATCTAGTGTAAAAATAAAAGATTTAATTTTAGTGAGTAAATTATTTTATAACTCATGGAGTTCGTAATAATTAATTAACAAAGCGGTTATTCAGAAAGTATAGTATAAAATCAGACATAATGGAGATAAATGAAGAAAAAAATGTCCTGAGAAATTCTTTGGATACTCTTGAAACCAAAGCAAATGACACTAATTCTGCTTAAGGCAACGAACAGGATGAAATCAGTTCAATTGAAAATACAGTACAAACAATTGAAGACTACAAATGCAATACGACCTACAGCGAGGAAAATATTCGAACACTGTAACAACCAAAACCATTGGACTACTAGATATAATATATAATAGATATGACAGTCAATCCCTGAGTCAACTATAGTAGGTGCAACTGAGTGGGAAAACAAAAAAATCTTAAAGATGTCTATAATAATTCGTAGCAGATATTAAACTTTTTGTATACCTATCAATTAGCCTCACAGAGTATTATAAATGGTATCAGAGATATTGAAATACAAAGAAATCTAAGAATTAGTGGGAGCAAGAAGAGCAATAAAGCCTTGCTCCAGGCTTTGGAGGCAGAGGTAGTCATGAACTTGCCCACCAAGGTTCGAACAGTTTAATTTAGTCAGAAAGAATCAGAGTCCTCCTTACAGGCACTGTTGCATGGTATGAAAAAATTACTCGAATGGCCACATAGAATCGAAACCAGAGAAGCATGTTACCGTTGTGGATGAACGATTACCAATCAGGGGTTAGTCAACGCAATAAAATCACCGGGTAGGGAATTCCGATCAGTCAGCATAATGGGGCAAATGCTGAGTAACCCTCCACCAACCCCCAGAACACTATCCATCCTGAGAGATAGCACCAGTCTAGTCATCAAAGGAACCATCAATGGCCGCGTAATCGCCATCACCTTTGACATCGCCAACCCTGTGTTCACTGCCAGCTCCAAAGTTGTGAGATGATCGGAAATCTGGCCAGTTAACATCATTCAGCTAAGAAATAGCTGCTGGACATGAAGACACCGGAGGGTCATCTGGCCAGGTGGATGTAGAAATTACAGCATGACTATTTTAAGGGTGAACACTGTCACGGCTGTTTTGCATAATAAGGTCGATGCTTTGTCAAGAAATTCTATATAATAGATTGCGGACATTGACTGAAAATGAATGAGCGAGAGGGTATCTCTATCCGATAGATTCGTGTGCAGGTGATTGAAGACTGGATAAAGGAATAATGCTACTATCTTTCCGACATTTTTCAATCCATTGAACCCAAGACAATACATTTTTTCTATTCGAGAACCTTCATCAGGTGCCCTCCTCTCACCTGATGGAAATAATTATTTATGTGTTTAGTACATATTTTAAAATTTTATCTCGAAATTAATGTGGACACCTAGGAGTTTCGGGAAAAACTACATTTAGGTTCCAACAACCATCTTATGCTTATGCAATTTCAAAATGATTCTTGAGAAAGAAGTTGGTTCTTCTGTTCCTTTATTGTTATTTTGTCTTTTTATATGTTTCCAGTGGTATTAAACTTTTATTGTGCATCGAATAAATATTAGTTATCTTTTAGATTAGACTAGCTTTTCTCAATGATGTTCCGAGAGAAATAAAATGCCTATTTTGCATTTACTGTTTATAAATCATACACTTATTGGTATCGGGTTGGTAAACAAGAATGGATCTTGAGTAAGTGTCAGAAACGGCTTACGGTACAGCTTGGGAAAATAATTCATGATTAAAGTAGTAACGAATAAAATATGGAAATTTAATAGAGATTTGTACGACAATTGAAAGGATCATTTTGTACCGAAATTACAAAAAAATAATACGTATGATTAAAATCCTCCTACTGCTAATTCTAAAATTAATAGTATATTTTGTCCGAAATAAGAATATAATTGCGGCAGCTCTGGCTTTTATTTTTTGTGAGTTCTTTGGGAATAAGACCACATAAACCTTAAACTTTTTGAAATATACAGACTTTCAAGTGTCTGGAGGTGTCCAGAAATTATTTAAGGAAATAAATGAATAGCCAAAGTTATTGGTCGAATAATATTTCTAATAGTTTTAATTCAATTATAAACAATAATTAAAATTGAAATAATTTGGAATTTGTCAATTAAGAAATGTGATGTGTCGAAAAATTTATTGCGAACAAACCGTGGTAAGTAACTGATTCTTGCACACTTGAGCAAAGAGCAAATCAGCGAACAAATTATTTACCCATTTTCTGATAAAGATACTTTGTGTCGAATATCGTTTGTGCGTTTTATATCACAGGTTTACATTTTATCCTATCCTTTTATAAACTAGAGATATGTATGCGTCAAATAAGGCATATTTTTTTCCGATGATTGAATGAAAAAGAATATATATTTTTTTAAATGCTACTCTGTGTGGCTTTGCAACTTCGTGCCTTATTTATTTGTATAAAAGTTTTCAGAGTTCTGCTGGTTAAAATTGCTACTACAACTGATATATTATAATTAAGAATAATAAATTTCTAATATACAGACAGCCACAGGCAGATACAGAGAAAGAAAGATACATACATACACAAACAGAGACATTGACATTCAAGTGACCTGTGACCTTGAAGTCAAGGTCGATGATAATTACGAATCCGTCATTGTTAAGAGTTTCAAATCAGCAAGCGAATGTCATTCCAAATAAAATAAACAGTATAAAACTATAAGTATTTGTTTCTTGAATTTAACCTTCAAATGACCTTGACATGTGACCTTGACTCAAGGACATACAATTTTGAAATGTTATGCCTCTAGTATTTCCCGTAAACGCCTTTTAACACCTGCCCTGGATTTTTAAGACTTATATTTTTCAAACTGACCCCAGAACCAAAGGATTTTAGGGATTTCCCCATAATTTCCCGAGCTAACTATAGTTATAAAAAAAATCGAAGCAGTTTTTCAAAATTTTGGCCTCGTCAAATTTTTTCAAAATCAATTACGAATATGAAAAAAATATATTTATTTTGGTTGAATTGTGAGTTCTCTAGCCATTTTTGAAACAATTTATGTCTAATTTTATTAGTGTGCGTTGTGAGATCAATCATTTCAAGACGATGGAAGTCCCTGGCTAAAGCAACCTTCAAGCCGACCGACTGTATAAAAAAGAATATCCGCAAGGTCGGCCGTGCTGGAAATTTCGAAAAGACTCGACAACCGGGAAGATGGCCCTCGAAATTTACTGGAAAAATTTGAGGCAGATTATAAAAGGAGCGGCCGATCATCGCAGAAGTTAGTACAGCTTATTTCGTGTTATTATTTTGATGTTATTGTATTAGAATCAGCTGTTGAAAATATGTGTAAATAAAAGTTATAGAAAGTGAAGTGTTTTTAAAATTAATTAACTTTGAACCTACGGAATGTATTGCAATAGTTATGAATATATAAAACACTATAGTATGTTTTGTCCTAAAAAATAATCAACTTTTATTCATCAATATTATAAATTCTTATCAAGCTCAGTATGATAACGAAAATAGTATTTTAAAACTCAGTCCGTGTACAGATTTAAATTCATGAGTACACACATACTGGAATAACCTAGGTAGGTTTTTGGACCTGGCAATTATTTATAAGTTATGATATATTATCCTCCAAAAATTCCCTTATAGATGGAATTCTTGCATACATGTGATAATTAATTTGGTCATTAGAGAGCCGTATTTGGGCAAAAGGCAGTACCAATTTAATAGTTTAAAGCCTGTTATTAATTTTGTATTGTATTAAAGTTAATACACAATGATAATATTGAGCCTAAAGTATACAGCATCTGGTATTATTTTGGTGTTATATAAGAGAGTAACCTATTTGAGTAAATATTAATATTTAAAGTGTTTTTTCAATATTTTGTTTCCCAAAAAATATGAAATACTGAAAACCTAAGTTTATTTTGGCTGGCAGTTTGTTACATGAGTTTGCACATTATGACTACAAAATTGATTTTTAATGATACCATAATACACTTTCTAGTAATAAATTTGCCAGCCTCATTTTTTAAACCTTCTCATAAATTTACAATAAACTGATTCTTATAATTGCAAAGTTATTATTCTTTATCAATTTCAATGCTTTAGAAGCAATTATTTATCTCTACCTTAAACATAATTTATTATTTTTATATATACAACATCTGTTGCACGTGATGTGATTACATTCAACAATAGGCAGATTAGAGCTAAATCACTCCAACAAACATCATTTGAATTAATTTAGTGATCAAAGGAGATACGATGAGCTATATTGCTTGGATCCGGGATGTTATGAGAAATGCGATTAACCGCTACATGCTGCGTGTTGTAAAGGTAAATCACATTTTGACTGGGTAATTTACAGTGTTCACTGTCCATTATTAAGAGAAATTAGTAGAGGTGCTTGGTATTAAACATGCTTACGAAATATTAAGTGCTTAACGTATTGTCAAATAACTTTTTTACAGTTTAAATTAAAATTCTGTTTATAAAGTATAAATTAAATTGAATTTTCTCTTTCATATGTTTTTATATACGGAGTTGCCCAAAGCCCTTATAGAATAAGAAAAAACAATAATTAAAAAAACTGAGTCTCTCTTCTAAGTAGATTCGCACGTTATGTGAAAATTTCATATTCCTAACAAAAATCTATTTAAAAAAAAATAAATATAAAATTTTATTTTTAATTTTTTTTATTGCTTTTAACGTAATATATCAAATGAAAGGGCTCATTATGACGAAAACAAATAATTTTTTTTCATATTTTTAAAATAAATTATTTAAAAGATATTAACAAAAATATACAAAATTTTAACCATTCGCCCTTTATCTCCGAAACTATAAGACATAAAAGTTTGACAAAAATTAGGCATATATGGCATCACCTGAACTTTACAGAAAAGATTCAGAGTAGTCCCTAATATTAATTTTGGGGGGTCAATTACAGAGTTAAAGGGAAATTAAAAAAATATTTTTTAAAACGGATTATGCAATACATCAAAAATTAAAGTAAAAAGTGCTTATTATGTGGAATACAAATGTATTTCGTTCATATTTTTAAAATAAATTGTTTAAAAGATAATAAGAAAAGTATAAAAAAATACCCAGTTCTACTTTATTTCCGAAAGTACAAAAACTAAAATTTTGAAAAAATTCGGAGAAATCCCTAATATTAATTTTGGGGGCCAAATTACAGAATTAAACGGAAAATAAAAAAAATATATCATCATGCAATACATCAAATGAAAGATTCATTATAAGAAATACAAATATATTTTTTCATATTTACAAAATTATTTGTTTAAAAGATATATACAAAAATATTAAACCCCTTTATCTCAGAAACTACACGATCTAAAACTTTGAAAATAATATATATTTTATTTCTTTTTTTTTTGTTTAATAATTTGTCTAAAAGATTTAATAATTTATTATTTAATACTTGACCCATTTTACCCTTTATCTTACAATTTACTGCGCCTAAAATTCAAACAATAGATTATATAGGGTTTTTCACTGAAAGTAATTTGAAAGGCTCAGTTTAAAAGAAATTAGGGTAAATCTAAGAAAATGAACTCATTCCTTGCAAAGTCTGAAACCGGAATATTAGAAAAATATATACTTTGATTCACCTAAATATCTTAAAGGTGGTACAAAATCCTTAGTATGCCAGTTCAATTCGCACTTGGCCAAATTATGTCAAATTGTATATTAGGTTTGACAAAGAACATAAATTCTGTTTAAAACTGAAGTACCTTTGTTTTTAATAATAACTCAAATTGTTATCAAAGTTTATTAGATTTGAAAACTGTGACCTGTTATGATATATCACTTAAAACTATATCATGATTTATTATAAGATTCCGCGGAGAAGAGACTATTAAATGAATGTCAATATGGTACATGGAATGGTTCGAAAAGCATGCACTGAGGAGTTTCGAGAAGCAGCCTAAGCTATGTTTGAGGTATGTCGATGACACCTTTATTATTTGGCAACATGGAGAGACAGAACTACAGGCATTCCTGGAGCACCTGAACCAATCCCAACCATCCATTAGATTTACCATGGAGATGGAAGAGAGTGGGTGCCTAACATTCATTGATGTAAAGTGTCAAAGGACTAGGACCGGAATCCAAACAACAGTATACAGGAAGGCTACGCATACCGGATTATACCTTCACTACAATTCCAACCACCCATCAGCAACGAAAACTGGCATCATCAAAAACTAATCCATAGTGTCAAGAATATCTGCAGTACACCAGAAGCCCTCAAAGAAGAACATGTGAAACTTAGAGAAGACCTTTTGGCGAATGGATATCCGGAAACGATCATTACCAAGGCGTTTGAAGAGCTGGACAAACCACCTAGGCAGGAAGAAGACACTACGGTAGCAACTCTACTATTACCGTGTCAAGAACGAGGCCCGACGCACCAGCAATACCAAATAACTGTATATACTGTGTGAATGTGGCAATCTTTACATTGGAGAGACAAAGCGACCGCTGGACACCAGGATTAAGGAACACCGCACAGCTACTCAAAGGGCAAAGGTAATGAAGTCTGGGCTAGCTAATCACGCATGGACCGAACACCATAATATAACCTGGGACCAGGCTAAAGCAATTCACAAGGAGGAGCACTGGTACAAAAGAAAATTCATAGAGACGGCATATATAATCTCGAACGAAAATATAATTAGCGAGCCCAGCGTCCAAATTAAGAATATTTGGAGAGCTCTTCTGCGGCCTCTGCCGCTACGCATCACCGGCAACCAACCTCCAGGTAAAACGAGGCTGATTGGACCAGATAAGATCCAATGACCATGACCGGCGACGCATGAACGGTTGAGAGTATAATATAAATACGATTGATACTCTGAATTTCCTATCATTCACCTGATGACGATAGCAGATACATCGCTATTGAAACGTTGTGAGATCAACCACTTCAAGACGATGGAAGTCCAAGGAAACTTCGAGGAACGAGTTACATTGTCTACCAACTTCAGACTAATTATTAAATATTGTAATATCTTAGGGTCTTAGAATTTTCTAGTAATTTATCTTCTAAAGTCTAAAGGAGCATACTCATGTCCACATTACCAGAAACTTCAAACCAATAAGTATCGGGATTATTACCTTCATCTATTAGAGCATCTTGTAGCCGTTGTATTAATTCACATTTCTTTTCATTAATTTCTAAATCCCTTTCCTCAAATTCTTTTTTTAAGTCCATCACTTTCAATTGGTCCAAACTCATTGCTTTAAACATTGTCAGTATATTTATTTTTCACTTCTAAAGTTCCACAAATACACCTACACCTGTCACAACTGTAAGTCTAGTATGTGGCGATATTGGCAAATCCTGCAACATACCGACGACAGTACGTGCCCCAGGAAACTTCCTCACTGGTGGATATCTTTAGGTATCGACCATTCCTGGACAGCTTCTGCTTATCAACAGCTACTTCTTCTTGGAACAGCTGACACTTCAGTGGGCTCACCTTTAGTCCGGAATTTTGTAGTCGTCGAAATTCCTCCAGATTCTTCACGTGGTCCTCAAATAAAGATACACCAGGCATGTTTTCCATAAAAGCTTTTTTAACACTGTTTCCATCAATCTTTCAAACTTTCTTTCGCTGGAGCATTACACAACCCAAACGGTATCACCCTGAATTGGTAATGTCCTGAACCGATGGTAAAAGCAGTCTTTTCCGGTCTTCCTTAGCTAGTTCCACTTGCCAATAACCGCTCTTCAAGTCCAGGCTGGAAAAACATTTTGGATCCAGTCATCGTATCTAGGGTATCGTCTATTCTTGATAGAGGATAGCTATCTTTCTCTGTGGCATGATTTAGTTGCCGATAGTCTACGCAAAATCGGGTCGAACCGTCTTTCATTTTAACCAAGACAATTGAAGAAGCCGAAGGACTATTGGATGGTTCAATTACACCAACTTTCTCAATTTCGTGGACTATCCCATCGGTTTCTTCTCTTTTGGCGAGGGGCAGTCTTCTCGCTGACTGTCGAATTGGCTGAGCCTCCCCGGTATTAATTCTATGTTTCACCAGGTCCATCCGTCTTCTTTTTCCGTTCCTTACATCGAAGATATCCTGGTACTTTTTAACGATGTCTCTCAATTTTGGTTTCTGGTTTCGTTTTAAATTCTTGGAACAGTCTGTTGAGTTTTTCCAGCTCTTCAGATACCTCGTGGTATTACTGTATGTTGTGTGCTTTTAATTACAGAAGAAACTGTTGAACAGTGCCCCAAAATTGTTCCTTTGGTTAACACAACCGAGTAATGGTTCAAGTTCATTACCAGTAAAAGCACAATCTCTTTGGCATGAAATAAGGTCTTTCGAGTGCGCTTCCTCTGCCTACATTTCCTCCGTTAAGTTCGGGATCAAACATTATCACTGTTCCAGCTTTAGCTTTCCCATCTAGGCATGGATTTACAATGATTTTACCTCTTTCTGGAACATTGACATTCTCTGCTAAAATTGCTCGAAGCATTATCATCTATCCCAGGTAGCACCACTTCTTCGCCATTCATCCGCAAAATTCCATCTTTAAAGTTCAACTCGAATCCCCTGGAGCTCATGACATTCATTCCGATGGTGACTTGGTCTTCGATGTCCGATACTAATGCCCGATGTTGGAATGGTGTATTCCCTAAGACAATTTCAACCTCTATTTTACCATGAACCTTAGCTGCTTCCCCTGTCATTGTTCTCAGTTGCCACTTTGTTGATTTTATCATTGTCTCGTCTAAACTGTTTTCGTCGCACCAGTATGCAGCACCATTGCACATTGCTTTTTATTAATAAGGCCATCTAAAAAAACACGGTTGTCGTGGTTGTGTAGCGAAGCGACATATGCGTTGATAGTTGGGGCTTGTTGGCTACAGGTTGACGATAGTCCCTTCTCTTTGACCTTCTATAGTTTCCCCGACGAGGAAGTCGGTACTCGGTTGCTCTCCTCGCAATATGTCCTACCTTACGACATCTCAGTACTCTTTTTTTGGTAAGGACTTCCTCTACTATCTTTCTTACATAGGCTTTATCATTTCCGACATCTTCTGATTCTCCGTCAACAGGTATTTTTTGCAGCCCCGAATTCCAGAGCTCGAGCGAGTGCATCGATTAACTGAGTCGGTCGATCTACTGTTAATGCTGTTCTGACTTCGTGGACCCGAAGTGCATCCAAACCGGTTGCACTGCTAACCTTTCTATCACATTTTCCGGTGTGGCTGGATAATCAAGGTGAACCAGATGTGCAATATCAGCTTCAAACTCTTGTAGTGATTCATTCGATTCCTGATGGTGAGTTTTCAGTTGGAAGTGTTAAACGTGCTCCAAATGGGTTTGGCCATACCTCTGTTCTAAATGTTTCACCAGTTGTCTGTAGTCTTCTTGCTCAGAGATATTCAATGTTCGCAAGATATTCCTCTTAAGGCCAGGGTTAATGCGATTGCCTTTTCCTCTGCCGATCATCCGTTTAGCTTTGCTGCAGCCTCGAATTGGCGCCGATAATTAGTCCATGACGATTTTCCGTCAAATTGTTTTTTGTATCTACCTCCCTCGGGGCCGATTTTCAATTCCACTACTTTCGAACTGTTTCTGCTGTCTGTCTTTGGTGGAGTTTCCCCCTTTTGTATTGTGACTACCTGCTCTTTTATTTTGCTGATCTCACCCTCCATTAACCGTTTTAGTTCTTCTAACTACTTTTCATTTCTTACTGTTGTCTGTTTCAGCTTACATCCGAGCTTCATCCTCGACTATTTTCTCTTCAAGCATTTCTGAATTCTTCTGTACCATTCTTTTCAAATTTTCTTCTAAGGATTTAAAACCAAACCAAAAAGCAAAACTGAGAGACTTTATTACAAACTACCAGAATATCTTCGATGTAAGGAACGGAAAAAGAAGACGGATGGACCTGGTGAAACATAGAATTAATACAGGGGAGGCTCAGCCAATTCGACAGTCAGCGAGAAGACTGCTCCTAGCCAAAAGAGAAGAAGCCGATAGGATAGTTCACGAAATGGAGGAAGAAAGTGTTATTGAACCATTCAATAGTCCTTGGGCTTATCCAGTTGTCTTGGTTAAAAAGAAAGACGGTTCTACCCCATTTTGCATGAACTATCGCCAACTAAATCACGCCACAAAGGAAGACAGCTAGCTATCCTCTACCATGAATAGACGATACCCTAGATAAGTTGGCTTGATCGAAGGTGTTTTCCACCTTGGACTTGAAGAGCGCTAATTGTCAGGTGGAACTAGCTAAGGAAGGCCGAGAGAAGACTGCTTTTACCATCGGCTCACGACTTTACCAATTTACGGTGATGCCGTTTGGGTTATGTAATACTCCAGCGACGTTTGAAAGATTGATGAAAACAGTGTTAAAAAGCCATTATCGTGGTTGGAAAATCATTGAGGATCACGTGAAGAATCTGGAGGAGGTATTTCGACGACTACGAAGAACCGGACGACAGTTGAGCCCCAAGAAGTGTCAGCTGTTCCAAGAAGAAGTGCAATATCTTGAATATGTGGTTTCCGCAGAGGGAGTAGCTGTTGATAAACAGAAAATCAATTCTGTCCAGGAACAAAAAGCTAGAAAATTCTAAAATCTTGAAAGATGCTTTAGAACATAAATTGCTAGAAGGAAGCTACCTCGAGTAAAACCAAAGGTGGTACATTTTAACAGCTTAGCTCCTTATTCTGTAGACTACATCGTTGATCTTCTTTACAATTTGGTGAGGCCCCTCCCAAGATCTTTGGGCTGATATCCACGACGACATTGCGGGTTATACAACCAAACAAAATCATAAACTGGAATTCTGCGCCCTCGGCTCTGACGTTATAGGTTCCCTTCATTCGGGAACTGGCATTCTCGATATTTAACCGGACTTGTTGGTGGATGTCGTTAATCTTTTGCCGTTACTGGCTGACATAGTCTGCACCTGCGGACTGTTTCTCCTGAGGACTGATCACCCAGCATTGGAGTGGCTTTTGTACTTTAAAAACCCTGAAGGACAAGTGGTCAGGTGGATTGAGCGGTTGCAAGAATTCGACTTCGAGACTGAACATCACGCTGGAACAGGCCTTCGAATACTGAATGAATGCTTCATCAGCTCTCTGTATTTATATATTTCTTCTCGGAATTCTTCAGAACGTTAAACAGCCGCCGAAGTTGCAATAGATTCTTCGAGGGCTACATCAAAGCAAGGCACCGACGATTCCACGAATTATCGGAGGAATTAGTTGGTGTGAAAACAATTCTGGTTAAGTGGAGTAGGTGTTGAAACAAAAGTAGATTATGAGAATTTTTGACAATTATGGAATTCCGAATAGAACAGCTAAGAAAACGAATACACCTTACAAGTATGCAATTCCAAACGTGTCGTGTTAAGTACAGATAGAGCTATAGCGATAGGTATAACTTTTAAGAGTATTTTAGTATTCAAATATTCACACACATGTCGAAATGAATTGTATATAATCACTTATTTATAGAGCATATATATATATATATATATATATATATTATATATATATATATAAGTATTTAAACAGACTTTATATTAAATTAACTTCTAATTATAAGGTCAAATACTGTCTTTATTCCCACATTGTAATATGATACTTGTTAGTAATTTTTATCACGTTCGACCTTTTTCATTTATACTTGGTAACCAAAACTGTACACTTCTTATTTTTCAGTTCACATAAAAACTGATGACCATCCATTTTGAAACGACACGCTTAAATTGTCTTTGTTTAACACGCGTGTCGACTCATCATTTTGTAATGTTATAAATACTAGTGTAGGACCTTCAGTCGTTAGATGATTAGTTGACTTATATTCTTATAGTTGAAAGTTGTTATTATTATTTTTTGTATTTAATTAAATAAATTGTTTTAAAAAGTGAATTTTGAAAATCGTAATATAAAAAGTGGCGCAGTCAGTAGGATTCCATTACGCTGCTAGAACCGGCGTTAGAAGAAAAGCTTAACTGGTAGCGGTGGATTCCAATCCTTTGAAGGAAGAAAAGAACCTCGAGACGTCCCAACTACAACACGTAGAACACGGCATCTTCGATGTTTCGATTAATGTAAGTACAAACAATTAAGTAATCATCTCGCAAATATTTGTTTTACCAATTTAAATTTATTTTATCGATATATAATTTTGATTTTATTTTATTTTTACTGTTCGGACGTTCAATATCCCGGAACATTTTAAACCGAATTGTACTATTTTCCATTTGGGTTTATTTTACTTTGTGCACAATTTTTGTAATCTTCTACATTCTTAAAACAAAAACGTGGTAAACGTTTTGATAATTCTAGATATTTTCTTTAATTTTGAACATTTTTATTACCGTATATTTTTAATCAACCGAAATAATGGCATCTCCCCAAACTTCAGCAGATCCGGAGACTGAACCCTACCGGCTTTCAGAAATCTTTTCCATTGTCCCTGAGTTTGAGGGCGATCAAATCTCGCTAGGGACATTCACTGATGCGTGCGACTGCGCGTATAATATGTCAACGGGCGACCAACGCTATCTTTTACTTATACACATTAAAAATAAGCTGAAAGGCAGAGCGGCCCAATTAATTAATTCACGCAACCCCGCGTCCTATTTGGAACTTAAACAACTTTTAAACTCTCATTTCGGTGATTCTAGAGATTTGACATCTCTCATACAAGATTTACAACGTCTAAGACAACTTCCCAACGAATCGCCTCTCACATTTTATAACAGATTGCAAGTACTTACTGCAAAAATGTATGCCAATATTCAGAAAACCTCGAATTTGAATGCAGATCAGAAGACAGCCCAAACGAGTCTAATAGACACTATGGCGCTGAACACTCTTCTGACCGGTTTAGAACCGCGTTTAGGGCAAATCATCCGCGCCGGAAACCCGAAAGACCTGTTAGAAGCCCACGTACGAATTAGGCGTGAATTACAACTGTCCTACTTCGAAAACCAAAAAACACCTAAACAAATTCCCCTAATCAAGCCTAATCAACCCTTTCGAAAGCCTAATCCGCAAATTAATAAGTGCCTATCATGTGGAAGATTCGGACATCACACGTCCGAATGTCGCTCTCGAAACTACCAGACACCAGTCTATAACAATAGTAGCGGCAATAATAATAATTTTAGACCAAACCCTTTTACTAATAATTTCTCACAAAATCAGAATCAACAACCTAGGCAAAATCAGTCACCCTTCAGACAAAACCAGTTCTCTAACCAGCCAAGAACGTTTCAGCAAAGTACGCAACAACCACGCCAATCGGTCATCCAACGAAATCCCGGTTTTCGCCCAAATCCAAATAAAACACATCACTTAAATTATACGAATTACCCTAACCAGGACGATGATTATTATACAGTTAATAATCAACCCTACGATGATTACAATAGCACTGCTGATCAAAGGGAATATGATTATTATAGTCAGTCATGCAATCCAGAAGCAATCAATATTAATTATCATACTGCTGATAACTATCAAACTGTCGATTTAGATCCCTTAGAGAATCAAAACTATCAGGATTTTCTATCTCTTCCAAATTTAGACCACCCTCCAGACATAACGACCAGCCTCGCAACACAGATCCAAACTATCAATCTCGACGACCTGAACCCGAATATAAACTTTCCGGAACAGACATTTCTGTAACTACTCTCCATACTGTAAACTCCAAAAATCTGTACTATATTAACGATGCGACTGGAAACTATAAATTACTAATAGATACTGGCGCAGGAATTTCTATCTTTAAAGAGCATACCGTCAGAAATTATTCTGAACGATTCCCGGAAAATGTCGTTATTCAGGGAATTACAGACAAAAGATCCCCATTTCTCAATCAACCCTTATACCATTCACTCATGGTAACCCCCATAAAGTATTCATATGTAACCTCGACATCGAGTTTGATGGCATTTTAGGGTTAGATTTTTTAGAACATTATGAATGTGTAATCGATCTAAAATCTAAACAACTCAAGACAAATTTCAAAGATATCACTCTTCACAAGGTCTCCTCCTTGCCCCTTTCAGATATCACTCCCTCGACAGTCCCCAACACATCGTCTCTAAAAAATTTCTCAAACTATATTTCTATAGAACCTCGTACAGAAAAAATATGTAAACTACGTTGTCACCTTTCCAACACCGACGCTGTTTTACATACCATCGAGAAAGAGAAAGTCAGACTACCCAATTCCTTGGTATATGTAAACCATAACGGGGAATTTCTAACTTCAGTTATCAATGCCAACGCCATCCCAAAAACAATTAACTTTGAAAACATAACAATAGAACCCCTTGTACAAACACAACCCTGTTTTAACTTTAACGACTCGTACGAAACTCCAGATATCGACAGAAACTTACTCATAAGACAACAACTCCGGACTGAACATTTAAACGACGAAGAAAAAGACATGATTACCAACCTTTGCTTAGATTTCCAGGACATATTTTACTTAGAAGGAGACTCACTATCCTTTACCAACGAAATTAAGCATTCAATTGAGACTAGTAATTCCAGACCCATCTTTACTAAATCTTATAGGTACCCTCAGGTACATAAAGAAGAGGTTAAAGACCAAGTAAGCAAAATGCTCAACCAAGGTATCATTCGTCACTCAACTTCCCCGTGGTCTTCCCCAGTTTGGGTTGTTCCCAAAAAGCTAGACGCCTCAGGCAAACAAAAATGGCGTGTCGTCATTGACTACAGGAAACTTAACGAAGTCACAGTAGACGACAAATATCCATTGCCTAACATCTCCGATCTTTTAGATCAACTAGGCAAATGCCAATATTTTTCTACATTAGATCTCGCCTCCGGTTTTCATCAGATAGAGATCGATTCCAAAGATATCCCCAAGACAGCATTTTCAGTCGAAAACGGCCATTACGAGTTTGTTCGTATGCCGTTCGGTTTAAAAAACGCCCCGTCCACATTTCAACGTGTCATGGACAACATCCTCCTTGGAATTCAAAATGAACGTTGTCTAGTATACATGGACGACATCATTGTATACTCCCCAACAATTCACGAACACATTTCACGGTTGACCGAAGTCTTCAAACGTCTTCGCAAATCAAATCTTAAGATTCAACCCGACAAATGTGAATTCTTAAGAAAAGAGGTAGCGTATCTTGGTCATCTAATTACGCAACAAGGTGTAAAACCGAACCCCGAAAAAGTCAGTTGTATCCAAAATTTCCCAGAACCAAAAAATCCAAAAGACATTAAATCTTTTTTAGGATTGGCCGGATACTATAGAAGATTCATCCCCAACTTTGCCAAAATGTCAAAACCACTTACAAAACTTCTCCAAAAAGATGCAAGATTCTTCTTTGATTCTGATTGTAAGTCATCATTTAACGACTTAAAGAAAGCTCTCATTTCAGACCCCATTCTCAACTACCCAAATTTTGAAGAACCGTTTCTTCTCACCACGGATGCCAGCGCTTTCGCGATTGGTGCAGTTCTTTCGCAAGGTCCTGTAGGAAAAGATCTTCCTATCGCTTATGCCTCTCGCACTTTGTGTGCGGCCGAAACTCGATATTCTACCATCGAAAGGGAATTGCTTGCCATAGTGTGGGCAGTAAAACACTTCCGTCCGTATTTATTTGGCCGTAAGTTTACTTTAATTACCGATCACCGCCCGCTTACGTGGCTTTTCTCGATCAAAGATCCAGGCAGTAGACTTGCCAGATGGCGACTAAAACTCGAAGAGTACAATTATAAGATTGAACACAAACCTGGAAAGATAAACAAAAATGCAGACGCTCTATCGCGAATTAAAATCAATCACTTCCACCAAATAGCCAATTTTCAGTCAAAAATACACGCCTTCAATGACACCGACTCAGAAGACGAAGGTGAAGAAGAATCCGAAGAACCCGAACTTAATGACGAACTACTAACTAACGAATTTAACAAATTTGTCGACTTATATAAAACAAGATCTCTAATTGACTCCTCGAAAATTGAAACGACAAATTCTCAACTTCTCGACAAAACTCATAAACAAATTATTACATTCTTTTGGCAAAACAAGTTAACTGATCTCCACGATTGGATCATGGATGATATCTTCGAAGAAGATATTAACTTTGAAAACTATTCTCTCAACACCTTTGCCAGTAAATCAGTTAAAAATCGTAAATACTTTATAATCCCCTTGCCATTTGACCCAGAAACAGTCGTTTAATTTCTGTTTTTCATCATTTACAAATCACAGAATAAATTTGATCCCGAAACAACGTACTATGTCGAAAACAATTTGGAACTTCCAATTCTCGAAACCTTTTCTTATATCTTTGCAGACAAAGATATTAAACTGAAAATATGTCAAAACATTATAAAAACACCTTCAGAACACGAAATACCGCAAATTTTAGAAAACTATCATCAAGGAAAAAATAATCTTCATCGCGGAATCAACGAAACGGTCAGACGAATAAAGGAAAAATATAATTGGACCGGTTTAACAAAAAACGTAGAAAATTTCATCAAATCTTGCGAAATTTGTCAAAAGGTGAAAACATGTCGAAAAAACCTAAGTTCCCCTTTAGTTATAACAGAAACGCCGAAAACACCTTTCGAGCGAATTAATGTCGACGTTTTTGAATACCCATCGAGAAATTACGCTCTGACAGTTAGAGACGAGCTAACAAAATTCACACAGGCATATCCAATAAAGGATAAAACAGCAAAAACCGTCGTTAACACGCTTATCCTTTATTTCCAACATTACGGCACCCCGTTGCGAATTCATTGCGACTGCGGCCGTGAATTTGATAATGTTCTAATGAAAGACCTCTGTGAGCTTTACAACATAAAACTTACATTCTCAAGTGTGGGTCACCCACAATCCAACGGTTCCATTGAACGATTCCACTCAACATTATCGGAAATGATCAGAGCAAATATAGCCGAAAACCCAGACGAACATCCGTTTAACGTTTTGCCATACGCAATAATTACTTATAACAACACCAAAAATAAAACTCATGGCTTTACACCCTACGAGCTTATTTTTGGCCACACGTCTAGTAGACCCCCGGAAACGCTTTATAACCAACAGAACCTCATTTCCAAATACGTAAGAGATCTCAACAATCGTATGGAGTACTTTTACAAACTAGCGCGTTCAAAAACTGAACAACAAAAAGAAAAGGCAAAAACTCGATTCGACCAACACGTACCTGAAAACCGACCAAATTATAACATAGGCGATAAAGTATATTTGAAAGAATCGCAAATTTCTAGTAAATCACAAAATAAATATAATGGTCCTTTCCAAATAACTGAACTCTTTCAAAATTCTGCAGTCTTACTAAATCCCGAGACAAATCAATCTACAAAAGCAAATTTTGACAGATTGAAACCATATTTTGAGTGAAAATTACTTCTTTTCAGACTCCTCGGACTCTTCTCAATCGCAACATCTCAATATACGATAACACCTATAAACAACACCGTAGGACTCTTCTTTCATGAAGAAGGAAGCATCAAAATTTCGAATGACAAGTGGACATTGCTTGTCTACAAAGATCTCCACCCATTGGGTGACGCAATTTCCAATAATGACAAAATACTAGACACTTTAGTTGACACTATCAATTCAAACTTAACTACTCTACTTAGTTCATTCAAACCACAAGTACAAACACACGTCAGCCTTCTCAAACAAATATCAGACACAGTAAACTTGAAATATCAAGAAATATTCGCGGACACGAAAATTCACTTAAACCGACAGAAACGCGGACTTATTAATGGATTAGGAACAATTTGGAAATCAATAACTGGCACTCTGGATGCAAACGATGGTCAATATTTTAATGATTGTATCAACAAGATTACTCATGACGAACAACAAATCGAAAATCTACTGAAGAACCAAATCTCTGTTACGACTTCCGTAATCAAAAATTTTAATTCAACGGTTCGTAAACTACAAATAGACGAAGAAACCTTTAATAAGAATATTAATGAAATCAGGCAAGCCATTGCTTTTATTTCAGACGACCTTCAGTTCTTTGAGACACTTGTCAAAACTCTAGATTTATGTGAATCATTAATGGAAAGCTATGTCTTTATTCAAGATGCCCTTAATGATGTATTATCGGCAATATCTTTCGCTCGCATTAAAATGTTACATAGTTCAATCATTACACCGGCAGATTTGGTCGACTCACTTCAAATTATCTCTCACTCTTTGCACAAAAACAATTTGCCCTTATCTATTAATGCCCATAATATTGCACAATATATCGACATCATCGAATTGGAAGCATTTCAATTAGACACGAAAATAATTTTTGTATTAAGAATCCCCTTAGTAAACCCTGAAACTTTTACCCTTTTTCGTTTATACCCAATTCCGATACTTGACGACCGAACAGGGTTTCATCACATTTTACCAACCACAACCAAATATATTGCGAAAAACGATGATTCACTATTGTATACTACATTTCGGAACTTGGACAACTGCAAGTCCTTAAGCCAAGTTCAATGGATATGTTCAGACGTTCTCCCGTATCCTATAGATAGCGATTAACTTGTGAGGCCCAGCTGTTGAAGCAGTCCACCTTCCTTCCAAAGGTTTGTCAGACTTCCATATTCTACGCCAAGGACTACAATGTATATAAGATTAGCTCAAACTTTTGGCTAATTACTGTTTCTGACATTTTACCTATCACCATAAAGTGCAGTGGAAACAGCGTTGTAACACTAACAATTACAACAAACTCAGTCCTAAATTTGCAGGCCGATTGTAACGCATTCATTGGCAACACTCGAATTCATTCAAGCAAACTGATTGACAATTTCCAAAATATCACATACAAGAGTCATCCAATTCAAATACCGTACAACTGCTGCAAATCTATACCACCGAAAAACTATGTCCCAGATCTAAAGCCACTCAGACTAAACAAGATCGATGCAGACGACCTCAACATAGCTCAACATAAGTTGAACCAATATTCAGAAGAGCTAGACAAATTAATAAACCAACCGTTTATTAAAAAACACATGCCATGGTTCACAATTTTATCAATTACATTAATCGTTTTACTAATCCTTATCTACATTTTCTATAAATGCAAACCAAGAAGACAATCCAGATTGTTGGCCATAACAACAAACGGCGACGATCCACCGTCACCTTCACCAATGCCATGTAGTCAAGTCAGGAACTTCAGATTCCTTCCCAGACGACGTCCAAGTATTCGACTCCAGGAACCCATCGAAGATACAGAACTCACAAAAATGGTTTGAAAAGTTGAAGCACAGCATCAACATTTTCAGGATAAATGGAGTTGTTATATAAGTATTTAAACAGACTTTATATTAAATTAACTTCTAATTATAAGGTCAAATACTGTCATTATTCCCACATTGTAATATGATACTTGTTAGTAATTTTTATCACGTTCGACCTTTTTCATTTATACTTGGTAACCAAAACTGTACACTTCTTATTTTTCAGTTCACATAAAAACTGATGACCATCCATTTTGAAACGACACGCTTAAATTGTCTTTGTTTAACACGCGTGTCGACTCATCATTTTGTAATGTTATAAATACTAGTGTAGGACCTTCAGTCGTTAGATGATTAGTTGACTTATATTCTTATAGTTGAAAGTTGTTATTATTATTTTTTGTATTTAATTAAATAAATTGTTTTTAAAAAGTGAATTTTGAAAATCGTAATATAATATATATATATATATATATGTTTTTAATTTTTCGCGGGCACTAAATGTTTTAAGTGGTTTCCGGGAATTCATCCGCGTAGTTGAAAACTGATCCCTGCCGGGATCGATGGTAAAATGACGACGTTTCGGCATAGTCACATCTGCCCTCTTCAGGTCGGTTCGCATAATTCTCGTAGCCTTCTGCTTTCGCTTCTAGTTACTCGAATATATACCTGAAGAGGGCAGATGTGACTCTGCCGAAACGTCGTCATTTTACCATCGATCCTGGCAGGGATCAGTTATCAACTACGCGGATGAATTCCCGGAAACCACCTAAAACATATATATATATATATATATATATATATATATATATATATATATATGTTCTGAGAGGCTTCCGCGGTCAGTATTATCAACTAAGCTAGGTTCCGGGTGAGAACCGCGTCTGAATTTATTAAATACTTGACGTTTCGACTCCTAATTTGGAGCCATTATCAAGCGACAAGAAATAAAATAGAATTTCAGAATCTAGATCGAACTCGGGGCCTCAAACTGCCTACTCTCCAAGAGTCACTAGGTAACTGAACTGAAGGTGAGCCTGCGCTGCTTCTTTTATTTATAGTTATCTGTCGATTAGGAGGGGCTGTGCGGTGATTGGTTGAGTGTTGGTGGGCGTGTCTGGTTTGTTTAATCTGGAAATTACGGAGGTCCAAGCTGTGGGAAGGAGAGTGCTGTCATCGCGTCTATTTAGACAGAGAGGTCTTTTCTCTATTTCGATGGCTTCGCGAATAGTGGATGCCCTAAGAGAATTGAGATATATCATAGTCCTACTGTCCTCGAAGTTAATAGAGTACCTTGTTTGGATATGGTGATGCGCGAGTGCTGAAGTCGGATCTTTTTTACGAACTGACAGAGAGTGTTCATATACTCGATGGTTAACGCGCCTGTTAGTACGACCGATGTAGCTTTGTGGGCAATCGCGACATGAAATTTCGTAAACTCCTCGATACTCGTTAGGTACTTTGTCTTTGGGGTTACCGGTTAAGTTGCCTATAGTTTGAGTGGTGTTGACAGTCTTTATTTGATGTCGTTGTAAAATCCCTGCTATTTTGTCAGTGCCTCCTCGAATGTATGGAAGGACCAACAACATCGAAAAGCCGTCCTAAAACCATTGGAATCTCCAGTATATCAGCTCGAGTTTTTGAGAAAAGCTTCAATAGGAACTGGCCCTAGGATGCACTTAATGGGTCAGTCAATAACGAAATTAACCATGTCTTGACAAACAACATCAGCAACATCGGATGTGATCACTCTAAATACATTCAGGACTGAATCAATCATAGGCCCGTCAAAACAAAGCTTAGTATAATATTGGAGAGATGCACACTTACAAAGAAAATGCAGGCCATATATATAATTCCGTAAAATAACAAGCACTTCTAGGGGAACAGCTACAAGAACGAGGTAACACCCACTTTATTAATTCCAAAGAAAATCAACATTACAAACTGAGTTCGGCTACAGAGACGAAGGGATTGGACAATGACATCAGACTTCCAACATGCAGAATATATCAAACTGTATAAGACCATAAGAAAGAAGATCATACAAGGCGTCAAACACTTCGACGAGGAACAAGTACAAGTTACAATTGAAAATGGAAAAAGCTATACAAATGCTTAAATCTCACTAATAATTGGGAGACGACCAGTAATCGCAGACGAGAATAATTAAAGTGTCTTCATAGTATAGATGTAGTAGAACTGTAGTAGGAAAGACATCAGGAGTTACAGATCTTACAGAACAAAATACAAAGGGCACTAGAAATTGCTCAGCTATGAGAAAAAGTCAGATTCCGTAGTAGCTTCAGCAACATTGATTATAAACACACTCTGAGGGTAATTTTTAGTCGATCAAAGATATCAAATTTATCATATTTATAATTTTTTGATAAAAAAATGTTGAATAATAAATAAAGTACTAGATATAAAAAATCATAGTTATCTAAAAATCACCCATTTCAGGAACAGTTAAATTCTTGAAGGTTTTCATAATATTATTAATAAAAATTCTTAACAAAAGTAGTATATAAGATAACAATTTATTAAAACTTTTATTTAAAATTTTCTTTGTCTACCGCAAATAACTAAACCTATTTTAGTTAAAGTTTGTAGAAACAATTGTAACCCTTATCATTTCCAAAGTGTAAGTACGTAGTAAGAAAAGACGAACAAAACTTTCTAGAACACGTAATGGCAATCAAGACAATATATTAAGGTCGATGTTCAAGGGTGTTATTTTGTTTATGAACATTTTGCCAATTTATTATTCTTCAGGACTTCAATAGAACGAAACAACATAGTGATTAGCAAACAGCTGGAGTCGTACACGTCAGCAAAGGCGTTATTATTGTCTTTTAAAATGTATGAACTAATGTCAGATGTTTCATGGAATATGCAGTTCTAACAACTCTATACAAAGAATAATTGACCGTCCGATAAATACACAATGAAGAGGTGTGTTCAAATAAATTATATTCATTAGCTGAGTCAGTGAAATACAATAAAGTACTTTGTACCTGTTATTATGTGGAATTATTAACGACTTTTCATCGTGACTCACAAGGAGGAAAATAATTCTTAATCATAAATATGTATAATTTTGTTCTTAGTGCAAATATGATGCAGTTATGATCTTAGCAAATATATATGTTTTAAACATATACGTGACTATTATAGTGTTAAAAATATTTTTTGGAACTATAAAACAGTTAAAAAATACTTCCTGTACTATCTTAAGGTTTTACTTCATGTCACTACCATAATTTTAATCTTAAGACCACGTAAATTTAGTATTTACTGCACACCAACAGTTCAAGAGTATAGCCAGCGGGGGTGGGGGCGGTTGAAACCCGGAGATTTGGTTTGAAGATTCAATTTTTAGAAATGAACATTTTTTTTGAAAATTATATTGTATTATACTATACATTTTCTATATTCTGGAATATATGATAGAAAAATAACTTTTGCTGTTTTAGTCTTAAAAAAATTGCTAGAGTAATTAACCCACCCGTCTACCTGTCTACCGCCTTGCAACAGTTTACATTTTGTCATATTAGTGTAAACATAATTTGATAAATATTCCTCGAGAGCAAGGTAACCTATCATAATGAGCAAAATAATAAATACGTGGAGAAATAAAAATAATTTTTCTACGTACTATATTAAAGGACATGTGCAATATTAATTTTCTATAGAACATTTATGAATTGTGAGTTACTACTAGAAGTTTAAATTAATTTTAAAGATCGTTGTTTTTAATAAACACAAGGAGATATTACCAAGTAACTAACAAATTTGCTAGATGGTTTATTGTGTACATGTTTACTTGGATAACTGTCGTTTGATCACATGTTTCTTATCATATAATTTGGTGACTCAGACTTGAGTTTTCGTGATCGCATGTACTAGCATCGGCAATGATGTGTGTTAAGCTAGCAGAGCCATTTCATTACGCCCAAATGGGACCTACTCCAGAATTTATTGCTAATTTATTGCTAATTTATTACGCAAAAATTAAATTTATTGCTCCTACCCATCCCGAGAAACAGTGGCTATGCTAACTTTAGACTAAAGTTAGCATAGCCATATTCTATATCTCGGGAACGAACAGCGCTATCGGGATGATCTTGGTGGCGTATTTTATTGCTAATTAATTGCTATCGAATGGCACTAGAGCAAAAAACTTTAGACTAAAGTTAGCGTAGCCATATTTTTTTATTCCCCGTTAGATTGTGTGTGTAGCAAACTGTTTAATGATTATTAATTTACTGAAAGTATTTTAAAAATGAAAATATATAGGAAAGACTATTGATGATAATGTTGTAATTTGAGTATTTATTTACCAACATTTCTTAGAAGGATTATTTGAGGCAGTTCTTCCGTCGGCCGATGGTGCATAAAAAATATTCATAGAAACATGAATAGTGGTAGGATTTTATCCTTAAAAATATAAAGTTCAGCAGTACGTCAACAAATGCCTGCATATTATGTTAAATTATTTACAGTATTATTAAAAGTTTACAAAAACAATCGAACATAATATTAATCGTGATTGATCTGTATTGTAATAGAAGAAATATTATGTTAAATGTACATATACTGAATAATATAAGCAGTGATTTTACCAAACTAAAATTAAGTAATTGAAGTTAAAGATTTTAATTGATTTGCTCATTTCTTATAATTTTGTTGTATTCCTGAAGCCCGAAAAAAAACATGCATTTTAGGCAAAATCTAAGCTCTACTGAAATGGGATACAGTGTCTCTTAAAATAAAACGAAGTTAGTTTTCAATTCTCGATAAGTATTCTACTTTAATTGATAACCAGTCATACACGTAAAAAACAATGTCATATTTTTAACTGTTTTTTTCAAATTAATAATTGATTTCAACAAATAGAGTAATATAGTATGATTGATTTAATTATCTGTTTCAACTTCAATTGCTATTAGATACTAAATTTTCAATTTCAAATACTTAATTAATCTATATTTTTCAGAAACCATTGTGAGGTTATTAAATATTAAAAAACTAACCTTGGTTGAATGTTAAGTAGGTATTATATTATTCTTTGTTTGTATACGACCGTTTAGTGACAAACCATATATGTACCCTGTAGTAAGGGGAGAACTATCAAGGATTCGGTTTGACACCGAAAAATAAACTATTTATGCATTTCTGATATTTGTTTCCTGAAGGATAGTTGTGAGTTATGTAGTTAATGTTTAAGCATTCTTTGGGAAATAACACCGCAATACTTAAAATAACTGTATCTTTCCAAACGATTCGGGGTCTATGTCGGACCCCGTTGTCAATGGTAAAGAAACTATAAGAAAAATTAATGGTCCTGTCGTTGTGAACAACTCAGTATCGGTATAGTTCATAAGGTTTTTCCTTGGTTTTGGCCTATGATTTTAATGGGATCACTGAGTTAACAGAATTCTTTGATCGCTTTTTTGGCGAATCTTATAATAAAGTCGCACTTAGGAGCGCCACATAAAATTCTGAAAGATCATCCTTTCAAATTCCTGCAATGTGAAATGAAAGTTATTATTACATGATTTTTAGAAGTTTCTCTGCTACCTTGTATTTTATCAAATTAAATTCTCTTAGTTACGTCATACGTCACTTAATATTGTCATACATTTTAATTTTAAATTTTAGAATTGTGATTTTTTTCATAGTTTCTGTGCCATTGACAAAAAGACCCCGAAATGTTTGGAAAAATACAGTAATGTATGTACAGTAATACAGTATGGTGGATGGTGGTGGTATTTACCAAAGTGTACAAATCTGATATTGCATATAACCTTTAACACCTAGTATCTTACAGTGAATATTTTGGATATGTTATAATTTAAACACAATATTTGAACTTCATAATTCCCTAATACTTGGATGTAAATATTTGTATTGATCAATTTTGAACATATGAATCAATCCTAAACAACACCGTTACATAATTGATACTACAAATATAGTTCCGATTCTCAGATTGTCAAAAAGTTTGTTAATATAAATTATCTAGGCAGTTTAAAAATGTATTAGCTGTTTTTCTTTCATAACACGTAAACAAATCCTTATTAGGGAAACTCTTTATATGTTAGTAATCATAGTTACATTGATATTAGTTCTTTATAAATGACATTCACAGTCTCTCTGCTGAAGAAAACAAAATTCGATAATCAAAATACGTATTTACTAAATTGTTTCTTAAGTATTTAAAACGAAACATCCGAGTGCGATTGGGTGAATTTAGTGGGCCTTGCACGGCTTACACCCACAAAACTATCTACTCCCTGCAAAACAATAACAAGAACATTTCAAGCCATTCTTCGGTTTCCCGAACGAACAGCCTTGCCGAATTGAACTTGCATACCTACTATTAAGATAGGATAACGATAATTAATTCACAATAACAAAAGATTGTTCATAAACAATAAATATTCGTAATATTCTCATTAAAAAGTGTATTAAACTACTTGAGACGCTATTTTATAATTAACATAAATTCGATTCAATTTCTCTCATGGGTTCCAATATTAACAATTTTAAATGAATGATTCATTTCTTAATTAATCTGTACTTGTTTGTTTGATATAATAGTTAATAATTTATTTGCTTGAAAAATATATCATATAGTGTCGATAGTTGCTTCTGTTGAAGGTCTGTAAAACATATTGGTTTGAGCTCAAGTTTAATTATTTTCAATCTTTCCTAATAGTATGTCGGATGTTTTATCATTATTGAAAATATACTTTACATGTTTAAATTAATTGTTCTTTTTCACTTCTTTACTATATCTTGCATCTCAATACTTCTACTAATGATGTTTTACTACTTATTCACCGACAAATATTAGCCTATATTTATCAAACTTTTAAGTATAAAATCTCATTCCATATAGTCCTACCGGCAAAACTCATTTAAACCTGAACTAATGATGGTATGCTGAGTATTTATGTTGATTTGAGATGAGATAGTAACAGTCCTCAAATATGATATGATTTTGGATACATAAATATCCTCAAATAATAACTTGTATGTAAATATTTCGTTAAAAGTTTTCGTTAACCATTATTCCTAGTTTTCGTTTGCATACCATTTAATGCAGTAATAACTTCATGAGTAAGGTTGAATGAAGGGTCCTTTAATTAGTTTATGTTCTCCTCATCAATGTCTTAATAATCAAGGTCTAAACTGTATTAATATTTAAATGGCTTTAAACTGCAACGGATCAAGTGCTCTTTCCAGTCTAGAATCAAAGCTATTTGAATCTGTACATGTATAATGTTTTTTTTGAGTCCTGTCCCCAAAACATACAAATGTCGTTGAATAATTAGTTGGACATATAATATTTTTGAGACCAGGGCTCAAATCATACAAATGTCCTCGAAAAATACATGTTTGGTGTCCTTAACTGAAGCAAGTGGTTAGCAATTAAAAGTCTACACATTTTAACAACCAAAAACATTGAAATACATATTTTTGTTAATTGTCAGGGGGTGAGAAATTGAGTAAGGGATGAAGGGGTAATTACTGAGTATTTGATCTGGTGCCATTCGATAGCAATTAATTAGCAATAAAATACGCACCCAATACCATACGAGTAGCACCCTTCGTTCCGAAGATATAGATAGGGCTATACTAACTTTAGTCTAAAGATGGCATAGCCACAGTTTCTCGCAAGGGGTTGAAGCAATAAAATCGTAACGAAAGTAGACCTTCAGCAATTAGTTAGCGATTCAAATTCTACTCATTTTAACAAGGAAGTGTCAGGGGGTGAGAAATTGAGTACGGGTTGCAGGGGTAGTTTTTGGGTTTATAGTCTTCTGGTGCCATTCGATAGCAATTAGTTAGCAATAAAATACGCCCCAAGACCATACCGATAACGATATTTGTTCTGGACATATTGATATGGCTATGCTAACTTTATTATAAAGTTAGCATAGCCATAGTTTGTCGCAAGGGGTTGGAGCAATAAAATCATAACGAAGGTATACCTTCAGGAATTAATTAACAATTAAAAGTGTACTGATTTGAATAACGAAAAACATTGAAATAAATATTTTTCTTACTTGTCAGGGGGTGAGAAATTGAGTAGGGGGTGAAGTTTTTGGGTTTATAGTCTGGGGCCATTCGATAGCAATTAATTAGCAATAAAATAGGCCCCCAAGATCATACCGATAACGACGTTCGTTCCGGAGATATAGATATGGCTATGCTAACTTTAGTCTAAAGTTGGCACAGCCACAGTTTCACGGAGAGGGCTGAACGTATGAAATCTTTACGAGGGTCGAACTTCAGCAATTAATTATCAATTAAACCTCTACTGATTTTAACAACAAAAAACATTGAAATAAATATTTTTGTTACTTGTCAGGGCTGCGAAATTCAGTAGGGATGAAGGGGTAGGTTTTGGGTATTCGCCCAGGTACTATTCGATAGCAATTAATTAGCAATAAAATACGCCCCCAAGATCACCCCTGTAGCGCTGTTCGTTCCGGAGATATAGATATGGCTATGCTAACTTTAGTCTAAAGTTGGCGTGTCCACAGTTTCTTGAAAGGCGTTGGAGGAATAAAATCGTAATGAGGGTAAAACTTCAGCAACTTTAATTAGCAATTAAAAGTCTACTGACTTTATACAACACAAAATATTGAAATAAATTTTTTTCGTAATTGTCGGGGGGTGAGAAATTCAGTAGGGGATGTAGGGGTATTTTTTGGTTATTTGCTCTAGTGCCATTCGATAGCAATTAATTAGCAATAAAATACGCCACCAAGATCACCTCGGTAGCACTGTTCGTTCCTGAGATATAGAATATGGCTATGCTAACTTTAGTCTAAAGTTAGCATAGCCCCTGTTCCTCGGGATGGGTGGGAGCAATAAATTTAATTTTTGCGTAATAAATTAGCAATAAATTCTGGAGTTGGTCCCATTTGGGCGTTATGAAATGGCTCTGCTAGCTTAACACACATTCGGCAATGCATCTTTCAAATGAGTGCCTTATACAGTGCGCCTACAATGGAGTAACGGGTAATGAAAAGTCTGAATTAGAATTTGAAGACGGAGCCTAAAAAATGTGTACCATATCCAAGGAGGGCAAAAATTAAAATCATAAAGTTGTATTCACTTTAAGTACTGATAATGAGTACAATTAAACCTCGTTTAACGAAGATCAATTGGAGGCTACGTCTAGTACCAGCACCTGTTCTTACGATAGGAGACATATTTGGCTTCTGGCCTCAACATGAGAAACCGCACCAGGCCCTTACTAATGGAGATATATTTTCTTGACTCACTGGGTGGTGGTATATGGTCCTCCTTAATTGGTGGAGCCATTTATCTCTTTAAGTTCGATAACGAACGAGATTCTAGCCTGCTTCCTAGACCCGGTTTTTATTGTCGGCGCACATGCAGATCCTCTGAGAGAGATAGAGAGAGAGGTGGCCGATAACTTTTGTAAAATTTAAAAAATCTCAAAAATTGATCTACAGGTTTAGTTTTTATTTATTAATTTAAATAATGTTGTAAAGCAGGGTAAAAATATACAAAAATCTCGGTCTGACTATTCCGCATGATACAGGTATTCTACCTTTATATGAGTAAACAATTTCAAACATTTTCGTCTATTATTACAAATTTATAATATTGTATTTTAACCCACAATTGTCGATCGCTTAGTGCACCTATGCAAATACACTGGCGGGATCATTGAGTACTATAATAAATTGTGGTGGTAGGAGGGATCAATTAGTAAACAACGCTTGATCTATAGTGGGCAGTTGTTGACAGCTTTTCTGCCAGATTGGGAAGCTGAAAAGATAGGTTCTGCAAATAGTGGGTGTGGTATTAAGCCTTAGCAAGATGTGACATGTAAAATAATAAGGTATTTTGAAAATAAATGACACAATGAAAATAAAGGATATATTCATCAGGGGGTAATGCAGATCTCAACAAGAAGGAGCCCTGTTAGAAATGTTTGGAAAACCATTGAATGTAACCTAGATAAAAGCAAATCATAAAAGATCATAAAGCTTTGATTAGGAACATGAAACCTACAAGGATAGAAAAATTGCAAGAAATCATAAATGAATTCTCGAAAATGTAGCTGACATAGTAATCACAGAGACTAAGAAGAAATGAAACGGAACAGAGCTCATCGGAAACAACATCCCCATCTGTAGTGGCGTAACAAAAGAAATCAATTAAAAAATACCTAAGGAACCTAGAAATCTAAGATAACCTGGAAATTAAAGGAACCTTTAAATAGAGGAAAAGTCCAGGAATGGAATACTGAAGGAGGGGTTGCGGTCTTACAAAAAACACAGTATACGAATGTAACGATACGAAGAGGAATGATATCATTAGGTGTTTTGAAGGACATAATGTATGAAAATGTTTGAAGAGCAGGAAACACGTGAACAAGTAACATAAAGAAATGTAGTCTGATGGGCAAAAGAAAGAAGGTTACATCACGTAGATCATGGAGAGATATAGTGGATGAATATACGTCCACGAAAGGGCTTAGTGGCAATGATTGGGAGCATAGGAAGGAATGGAGTTCCTGGTTGAAGAAAGGAAGGTGACGTCAGTCGAAAAAAACTTCCTGCAGATATTATATGTTGTATATGTAGATATGTATTTTCCAGAATTTGGCTAATATTGGAACAAGTCTTCTGCATCAAACCTCAATTTTAATATATATTTTCGAAATATTTCCATTTTTCGAGAAAAACGAGAGAATTTTCGAAAATCGCATAACATCCATATCAGTTTTAATTAATTTAATTTAATTTTCCACAAAGTTCTGGCACGGCACCCATAGAAACCCCTTTTTGCAAAATAATTAATAATACTTAACATAGCAAAGTACCTAGTGAAACACATACATTTTTAAAATAAATTTCAATGGTTGGTGGCACCCGTATGAAGTTTAAATCAAAGATTAGTTCGAGGCTCTAGTGTATTACTCATAATGGAGTTTGTATAAAAGATGTTGGTAAAGTGTAACTAATGATGATGAGTCATTTTAGCAATGTACGAACAGTTCCTCACTAGCAGAGCATAGGTAGTCCAGTAGGGACAGACATTATGTAATTGCTGTTAGATACTCGTATCAAAAGTGTTTTTTTTTGACAGAAAACGACTTTCCAGGACCAAAATTAAAATTTGCCAATGTCTAGGATAATAACAAAATAAAATATTGGTGTTTTGTTGTAATTTAAATATTTCAGGGCCGAAAATAATAGTCTGTAATGAAATTAATTAATTAACAAGGTTGTAAGCAAGATACTGTTTTTATCCATCGGTATTTTCGGACTCAATTAATAAACGTTCAAAATAATTAAATAAACAGGGACAACTTTACTTGTTAATAAAGAACAAATTAACATGATTAATTAACATGGAGGTCATATGTATTTACCTCAACAGTTTGAAGTAACTCAACTTACTAATATTTGCAGAAACTATTATTTGTATCTTGATGCATTTATCTATGTCGGTTTTAACTAATTGTATAAAATACACCTTTTCCTCTGGATTTTTCGAAATACAGTTCGCAAAATAATGTTTTCTTCGTAATACGGTTGTTTAAAAATATTGTTTTGAATAGTATAATTTAATATACAACTCGTAAATAATACTATTGTAAAAGAATGCATAATCCTTGTCTCTATCGCAAGTGATGATTCTCGTGATAAATTTTCAACACTTTTTGGGCAAAAGGCTCACTAATTTTATTGTCTACTCTAGTTGATGAATTTTCGTCATGCATTTCTGTAATAAATGCGCATTTGAGTTTGTCTACGAATCAAATTGCTGGTGGGCTGTTTCAAATATTGCACATATGGGTGGTATTAATGTTTAGCTAATTATAGGTTATTTCCCGTTTAGTTTAGAGAAGTTTTAATGAACCAGCAATGGTCTGTCGGAGTTATTATATATTGCATCATGCTTTACCATCTAATAACTAAAAATCTAGACTTATCTTCTTTGATTCTGCTGCCGATATTCTAATAGTGTCTCCATAATAATACCCTCTCTTTCACACTTTTGGATTGTATTAAGTGTTTTACAGCTAATGTAAAGCATATGTTTCACCAGATTTACATAGCTGAACTTCACTGAGAATGAAGTCTGCTTTCATTAGCTACATCAATATTAATGCATGAGTTTGTGAAATTAGGTATCGGTAAATTTTGTATAGGCATGTATACTACGAAATATCTAGAGTTGTAGAAAATAACTTCTGGTTAAGGTTCAAACTTTTTTAAGTTTGCAGCTAAAATGGTAAATCTGAGTTGCCTAAGTATCGTACTACATATCCTGCCTACTTTTTCTGCTTCGCAGATTGACTCAGATGCTCTCTTTGTACTTTTCAGCTGTATGTTATTCTGTTTTCAAATCTACGTATACTTTTAACAGACTCTATTCGGAAAAAGGAATTTTTATTAAATTACGACCTACTCTGATCCTGTCTTTGATTTGCTGAAGATTTAGATGAGACACACTTCGCCTAATTAGCTTACACCTGTGTCTAATGGAGCGATATAATTAAGACAGACTTAGTCCGATTTTGGCTCTGGTCAGTTGCAAGCAAACTTCCTAATCAGATGATAGTTGGCAAGAAACTTATTGGAATATTCGGTTTGAAAGTTTTATAGATCAAAGCATCGAGGAGATTTATATGTTTCTTAATTTTTATATCATGCATAAAGTGCAGTGCAGAACAAGGGGAGACTTGATTGAAGATCAAGAAAGCCAAGAATTTTATAAATTACACGATAAATTATTTAACAATTTAAATGTATATGAACCGAAAGGTTCAATTACACAATCTAATTATATCAACAAATGAGAGTCGGAAAACAATTGTACTCGATTTATTATTATTATTTAATTTAAAAAAACAGTCAATGAACCATCTGAAAAATAGTCCGCAATCAGATACAGATAAGTTATGAGGAAATTCAGAGACAAACATTATAATGTAGACCTCAAAATTAATCCTATTAACAAGAAAGGTGGAAGTGAAATTTAAAAATCAATCTTGTCAGAATTCAGGTACACGTTATGGTTCACACTTACGTCCAAAAGTGGATATAATAAAGTCCCTAAAGAAGCTGTTCAAGGTACAGCAGTGGCAAACGTGCATGTAGTTGGTAGTTAATATATAAAAGATAATGTCTAACAGTTGGTATAGACAATTGATAGAGTAATGATGAAATAGTTACATTATTTGTGGTAGCTCTGAGAGGATCTGCTCTTGTCGCTTTAATCAGTTTGTTCCAATCATCTCGAAGATACGACAATCAAGAATATCAGGTATCTACTTTTCTGTACACGAAGACAGTAGCCAGAAAAGTAGGTGGCACTTTGAAATGTGAGGCATTGATGAATATATCCAGTCTCAAGGTGACATATTCCGCAAGTTATTTTCAAAACGATAATGGTAAATGTGCAATAACAAAGAATAATATCATAATAATACCACTGTTGAGGCAGTAGCAAATTTGGGTTTAGTAAGGCCAGCATAACACCATACAGTAACAACCTATTTTGAATTCAGGGAGGAGCAGAACTGCGGTTAATTAAAGCCACTATTCAGCATAACGGCCCCTGTGGTAGACACTGATATTAGCATCTTAGCAGATAGAGACTTCATGTGATAGCATGTGTTCACGTTGAGGGCCTTGTACTGACAGGATCCACTAGCAATCGTAAGGCGTAATAGGAGTTCCGCTAATTGCACGGTAAGGTTCCTACAGAGAAATATGGGTTGTAATGTGTATGAATTTTGCTCGTCGAATGGGTTAAAGAAATGATTTGGGTAGTGCCAACTAATTGACCAAAGATGAGGCTTGCTCCACATACCCAACATTCTGAAGATACACCTGTAAAGAAATCACTACACCAAAAAGAAGGGCGTTTATATGGATAGTTTAGGGACATTTCAGACTCAAAGTGGGGAATTGGGACAACGGTTCAGACATTTAAGAGATCTACACAGCGCTAATCAGGTTTATTGTTGGCATGGAGCCGACCGAAATGTCTATAGATCAATTGGAAGTATTGCAGTGATTGTCAAGTCTTCTAGACAACTCAACTTCTTCTGTAAATACGGTCGAATATTGTATTTAATAAATTTAGACGCGGTTCTCATCCAAAACCTAGCCTAGTTCATATATATATATATATATATATATATATATATATATATATATATATATATATATATATATATATATATATATATATATATATATTGTAATGGATTTAAACAGACAAGAGATAATACAAAAGTTTTGCAATTTGAATAAGTAAATGAATGGGAAAATGTAAATAAAATTCATACAAAGGAATTGCAGAAATCAATGAAAGTAAAGTTAACCTTAAAATATAAACCATGTAAAAAGAATGTTTCAAAAGCAAATTGTTGAAAGGATAAAAGGTGGCATATAAAGTTAGATAATCTATCATGCAGAGTGTAGTAGAATTTGGATACTTACATAAGAAAATTTAGGCAGGAAGTCACATTTAGGCCAAACATCAAAGAGGTTAAATTCACTTATAAAAATCACACTAGAGTTTGTAAAACAAGTTTAATCACATTCACAACACTGAATAATAACACATTTTAGATCAAATTTAAGTTTTGAATACATAAATTGTTAAATAAATAGAGAATTGAAATGTCAGAATTATAAAGACCGTTAAAAAACGGAAGGAATGATGGAACACTAAAGAGATTTACACCGTTAGAAAGAGCTTAGAGCATAGTTTATGAAAATTTAATAGTTCAAAAGATATTAAGTCTTAATTTCAGTAAAATCCAATTTTTTTAAAGTACCTGTTAAATGACTGGTGGCCAACAGGTTACAAGTGTCAAATCAAAATTTTTGAGAACATGATTAAGTAATTTAGATAAAATTTAGAAGAGTAAATGGTGTTGAAATTCAAATTAAAATTTGTTTAGATTTTTGCATATGATTTAGAACAAACATATTTGGAAATTAATAAAATAAATTAAAGCGGAAATGGAAATAGCAGGTGGCAAAATTTATTACATAAATAGGAAATCTGACATTGAAAGGTCCTCTTTGTTTTTCAAGCGTCGACGAGAGCAGTTCAAAATTTCGTTCCTGTAAAATCACGTTTCCATGACAACAAGATAAATGATCTGTGGTATCATTGAAATAAGTGTTCCATGTCAATTTTTGACAAGAAATTAAGTTTGAAGTTAATTTTTTTTTTTAAATTTTGAATCATCAATCTGAAATTGAGAAATTAAATATTCCATAAAAGGAATTATTTGAAATCCTTGGATGGAGAGATAAAATCAATTTTGTTGGAATAATAAAAGTATTGGTGCAGCAGTAAACAAATCAATTAAGCAGCAGAATTTAGTTTATAAACCAAAACAAATCAGGAAGCAGTATGCTAAAACCAAAATTAAGGAAAAGGGGAATTCAAGCCAGACAACTGTGAGTTTTTGAAACATTATTTAATAAACAGATTATTGAAATCTAAAATCAATCAGTGATAGAAATAAAGGTTTTTCTTTAAATTTAGTATAATGAATATTTGTGTTTAGAGAATTGAAATTTTGTAACAAATTGATAGAAATTTAATAATATTTAAGTAACCAGGAAATTTATTTTGTTGTAAAGGCAATATTATATATCAGAATTGTATTGTGGACAATCATTATAAATAAATTGTAATTTGATTGAGAATTTGAAAATTATTTATTAGTCATTTAAAAATCTTAAAAAAAAATTAAAGTGAAAAATAATTTCAAAATTTTAAAAGTGTTAGTGTCACTGAGAAGAAAGAGAGACTTATAAGATAAGTATAGAATTTATTTATTTATTTAAGATCTACAATTTGAACCCAAGCAAAAAAGACCCTGAGGTAATCATACATTTGAAAATTCATAATATTACAGTCATTATAAATGTCGACCAAACGTGGGGCTTTGCAATTATAATATATATATATATATATATATATATATATATATATATATATGAACTAAGCTAGGTTCCGGGTGAGAACCGCGTCTGAATTTATTGAATACTCGACGTTTCGACTCCTGCTTTGGAGCCATTATCAAGAGACAAAAGTGAAAAAGAGTTTCAGAGTCTAGATCGAACTCGGGGCCTCAATCTGCCTACTCCCCAAGAGTCACTAGGTAACTGAACTGAATTTGAGTCTGCTCTGCTTCTTATATTTATAGTTAGCGCTGGGGTAGAAGAAGATGTCACGTGATGAGGCTGTGTTGTGATTGGTTGGGTATTGGTGGGCGTGTCTGCTTTGTTTAATCTGGCAATTACGGAGGACCAAGCTGTGGGAAGGCGAGTGCTGTCATCGCGTCTATTTAGACAGAGAGGTCTTTTCTCTATTTCGATGGCTTCGCGAATAGTGGATGCCCTAAGAGAATTGAGAGATATGATAGTCCTACTGTCCTCGAAGTTGATAGAGTGTCCTGTTTGGATATGGTGATGCGCGAGAGCTGAAGTCGGATCTTTTTTACGAACTGACAGAGAGTGTTCATATACTCGATGGTTAACGCGCCTGTTGGTACGACCGATGTAGCTTTGTGGGCAATCGCGACATGAGATTTCGTAAACTCCTCGATCCTCGTTAGGTACTTTGTCTTTGGGGTTACCGGTTAAGTTGCCTATAGTTTGAGTGGTGTTGAAGATAGTCTTTATTTGATGTCTTTGTAAAATCCGTGCTATTTTGTCAGTGACTCCTTGAATGTATGGAAGTACGGCTTTTTGATGTTGTTGTTCTGTTTCTGACAGGGTTGGTGTGATTGGGGGTTGTTGAGATTGATGAATTATACGCGCAATGTGGTCCGGATGATAACCGTTTTGTCGAAGGATTTGTTGAAGATTATTAAGTTCGTTTTGTCTATTGTCAATATCTGTTAAACGAATAGATCTAAGAGTCAAAGATTTCATTACAGAACTCAATTGGGCAGGGTGGTGGTGTGATTGGGCATTTAAGTATCGATTGGTATGGGTTGGTTTTCTATAGACGGTATGTGAGAATCTGTCATTGTTGGTTTTTGTTATGAGGACATCAAGAAACGGGAGAGAAGAATCGGACTCGATTTCCATTGTAAATTGTATATTAGAATGTATACCATTGAGGTGTTGTAGGAAGAAGTCTAATGAATCTCTGCCATGAGGCCAAATGACAAAAGTATCATCTACATATCTAAGCCAACAGGAAGGTTTTAAATTAGACGAGTTTAGGGCCTGGGTTTCGATTTGTTCCATGAAAATGTTAGCAAGCACTGGAGAAAGAGGTGAACCCATGGGGGCCCCACGGACTTGTTTGAACAGAGTGCCTTGAAATGAAAAATAAGTATTAGAAGAACAGTGTTGTACAAGTTTGATGATGTCAGAAGAGATATTGTGTTTTGTTTTTAGAATATCTAACGTTTCTGAAATGGGGACATTGGTGAAAAGAGATACAACATCGGAGCTAACTAGGATATCATTTTCTGAAATTCTGTAACCACTTAGGATATCTAGGAAGGAAGAAGAGTTCTTTACGTACGAGGATGCTTGCTCGGCTAGAGGTTGGAGGGTTTTGGCTAAGTACCGGGCTAATTCTTGGGTCGGGGATTGTACCGAACTGACAATGGGCCTAAGAGGAATGTCCGGCTTATGAATTTTGGGTAGTCCGTAAATTTTCGGAATTTTAGAAGACTTTTCACGAGGAATGATGATCTTTTTGACGTCAAGAGGAAGTTGTGTCCTGTTGATGATTTCCTTAGTCTTTTTCTCTAAGTAAGTAGTAGGATTATTGTTCATTATTTCGTAGTCTGCAGTGTGGAGTAGGGAATTCATCTTGTGAACATAGTCCTTAGTATTGAGAAGAACAGCGGGTTGTTGTTTTGTAATAAGTCGTGTTAGCTTAAGTTTTTGAGTGACTGTTTTCTTTTGGGCCAGGTGTTCGGCTTTATCGCTCGAAATGCGATTAAAATTGTCCCACAGAATTGGATGAGGATTGAAAGTATGTAATGATGAATAACAGTGATACAAATTTCGGTTGGTTTGGTCAAGTTGATATCTGATTGAATGGATGGAATTTCGTAAGAGGGCTAAACTTGCTTTGTTAAGAATATTGGAAACTGAACGTGAAGAAGTGTGATGTTTTAGTTTGAAAGTATTTGGAATGACGTTATAAGTTCTACAAGATTTGAGGAAAACAAGATCACAAAGAAGCAGAGATATTCGAATAAGAAGTTTGCTGTATGTTTTGGTGAGTTGGAAGAAATCCTCCCCGTAGAGGCGAATGAAATGTTCTGAGAGGCTTCCGCGGTCATTATTATGAACTAAGCTAGGTTCCGGGTGAGAACCGCGTCTGAATTTATTGAATACTCGACGTTTCGACTCCTGCTTTGGAGCCATTATCAAGAGACAAAAGTGAAAAAGAGTTTCAGAGTCTAGATCGAACTCGGGGCCTTAATCTGCCTACTCCCCAAGAGTCACTAGGTAACTGAACTGAATTTGAGTCTGCTCTGCTTCTTATATTTATAGTTAGCGCTGGGGTAGAAGAAGATGTCACGTGATGAGGCTGTGTTGTGATTGGTTGGGTATTGGTGGGCGTGTCTGCTTTGTTTAATCTGGCAATTACGGAGGACCAAGCTGTGGGAAGGCGAGTGCTGTCATCGCGTCTATTTAGACAGAGAGGTCTTTTCTCTATTTCGATGGCTTCGCGAATAGTGGATGCCCTAAGAGAATTGAGAGATATGATAGTCCTACTGTCCTCGAAGTTGATAGAGTGTCCTGTTTGGATATGGTGATGCGCGAGAGCTGAAGTCGGATCTTTTTTACGAACTGACAGACAGTGTTCATATACTCGATGGTTAACGCGCCTGTTGGTACGACCGATGTAGCTTTGTGGGCAATCGCGACATGAGATTTCGTAAACTCCTCGATCCTCGTTAGGTACTTTGTCTTTGGGGTTACCGGTTAAGTTGCCTATAGTTTGAGTGGTGTTGAAGATAGTCTTTATTTGATGTCTTTGTAAAATCCGTGCTATTTTGTCAGTGACTCCTTGAATGTATGGAAGTACGGCTTTTTGATGTTGTTGTTCTGTTTCTGACAGGGTTGGTGTGATTGGGGGTTGTTGAGATTGATGAATTATACGCGCAATGTGGTCCGGATGATAACCGTTTTGTCGAAGGATTTGTTGAAGATTATTAAGTTCGTTTTGTCTATTGTCAATATCTGTTAAACGAATAGATCTAAGAGTCAATTCTTCTTCAGTTCAGTTACCTAGTGACTCTTGGGGAGTAGGCAGATTGAGGCCCCGAGTTCGATCTAGACTCTGAAACTCTTTTTCACTTTTGTCTCTTGATAATGGCTCTAAAGCAGGAGTCGAAACGTCGAGTATTCAATAAATTCAGACGCGGTTCTCACCCGGAACCTAGCTTAGTTCATAATAATGACCGCGGAAGCCTCTCAGAACATATATATATATATATATATATATATATATATATATATATATATATATATATGGGGATCACGTGATTTGACTTTCAGATGACAGCGTTTGAAAGTAATAATCTTACATAAACTTTATTAAGCACTACTATTTGAATATATTTGAATAAATATCAGTGCTAATATTAACAAAACATTAGAACTATTTTTACATAGAACAAACACAGCAAAAATGCAATAAATATGCAAAAAATTAACAGTCATAATTTATTTAATTGGATGGCACATCCACCTTCGAGTCAGTGTTAATAATAATAGTAATGTTAGAAATAAAATTACTTCTATTCTCTATTATATTTCTTTTCATCGGATCAGTAACTTCAAAATCTGCACATTTTTTAAATGAAACATCTTTCATGTTTGAGAAACGGCACTATATTTACAGAGATTGTAACATCTGCGATATTGAGTGAGCTTCAGTGAAACGGTTTTCAACTGAGATAAAAATTAGAAACTTTGTTCGTTTCAAAGCTAATCGCGTATTACGTTACGCTTCGGTGAAGCCCATACACACGTCTGTGTTCAGAATGTTGAAGAAATGTAGAGCTTTCTGCCTCCGTGGTGACAGGCGCACCTGTGATTTCAGCTATAAAACGACAGACAAACTCGATGTGTGAATTTGCGAACAGACTACGTAGTTCATCTATGTGCATACAGTGTTCAGCTGAAAAGAGGTTTTCATATTAGTGTTCATTTGATTATGAGGTATATTATCAGTATTAATGTGCACAGTACTCTCAAACTACTAATAACTCATTTAATATAATTTCTGCCCAGTCTTTTACAATCTTTTGGTTGTCAAGTCAATATTTGTCTTGCGAGTCTGTTTTCAACTGGCACCGTCTTTATTATTTACTTACTTTTTAATATCATTAATAGGGATACAGTGGACATCGAACGGCCGTTAAATAAAAGGTTTCAATCAAGCATTCCATTTTTTGTTATGTTCTGTACCTCTGTGAGCTTGATTGTACCTTTAAATATTATTTCTGATTTTCTGCCTTTTACTCATATTCCTCTCTTTCACTTTTCATCTTGTCTTTTGCTAAACCAGCCCGATGTTATATCTAGAGATGTAGAAGTAAGGAGAAAAAATCACCAAATAAAAAGGTAGCCATAGTAATTAGCCTCAAACTGATAAAAAAATTAAAATTGGAGCACCTTTTTTAGTCTAGATGATGATAGTTGGCGGCAAATGTAATTATTGGAATACCAAGAAGGAAAGCGCAGGGTCGAATATTTAACTAACAAGAAACAAAAATTGCACAAGATAAATAAATGAAGAACTAAAGAAAAGTCAATACCAAAATGAATGATAACGGCTGCCGAACTGGAGCTAAAACCACACGGCAAATTTAAGTGTACATAGGAAAACTGATTGAGCATATCTCAGTAGATCTATAGGGAAAGCTTTTTGGACAAGACAAAAATTCAATAGACTGGTTAACTAATGTTGAGCATTGTATTATTACAAAAAAAAACTATTTTTCAGAAAAAGGTCTTTTGAATTTTAAGACTAACTTTCCGCAATTGTTTTTGTAACAAATTAGAAACATACTGAGCACATAATCTGTTCATCACCAGAAAACAATGCGAAATAAGTGGGTGTTGGCAGATGAGAAGATATAATTGACAAGATAAATGAGTTGGGCATAAGTGAAAGAATAGTATAAATGTATTGTGAGATAGGGTTGTCGCACGGGATTCCACAGACGACAGTCCTCGACCCAACACTGCGAATTGTACGATCCTGTACTTAGGCTGCCCATGCCAGAAGTATGCATCAGCTTGACCTTCGCATAAGATTTTACCTCATTAGTGAGGGCCAGGAGTGTAGGAAAACTAATGAAAAGAGCCAACCCAACCTTGAGTGCAATTAGTTTAATGATGTTCTTTGGTGGCCGCCAAGACGTTTCGCAAGTATAACAGGGGGTGGTCATTTCTGGTGTTATATGGTATACAAGTGGCTGAAAGAAAGAACTTATTGAAGACTGATAGAACGCTTGTATAGGGGTAAAGTGTGCGTAGCGGACTGTGCGACTGAATGATTATGCGTCATTACCAGACACTGGCCAAGGGAAGAAGCAGGTAAGAGAAGGAGAACAATTGTGAGGTTCAAGAAGGGAGAGGAGAGGGACGTCGTTAGAATAGAAGAGAGAATGAGTTCGAGGGGAAATGATGTAGGGAATAGGCGGACTATCAACGCACTTCTCAGAGGGCAAAAGTGCTAATCCCGCATGTGAGAAATTGTCCTCCTAGGCAGACATACAGATGCTCTCCGGTAATGGATGCTTCCGGTCTTACCTATGGCGGTTTCTGTTAGTTCAGGATAACGTATGCGTGTATCGTGTTAATGTGCATCTATATGCTATAAAACCACACTTTTTTTCAGTAGGGGAGGTAAGGGAAGTATTGAGTGAGATTGGACGGAATGGTAGGGTAGACTATAAAGGCGGATAATGCAGTGTATGATTGGGGGTGGTAGGCACTGGAGCCGGCTTTCGGATTAGTTGGCCGAGTTGGTAACGTGTGATGTGAGGAAGGTGATTGGGGTAACGGAAGTGCTAGGTTATGACAGGCGTAGGAGAAGTATGAGGTACCTAATCATAAATCTCTCTAGCTGGTGCGAGGTACCCTTTTGGTAGTGGAAATGAGCAAATGGACGGTTTTAGTGAATGGGAGTCTCACATCATGTTGTCCCGTTATATTTGTTAAATTATAATTCTAGAAAGTTTTGATCAATATTATTAATCTATTTCAGTAATGGAAGAAAACCTCAGTCAGAATATTTAATTGCGTTCCCAACTGCCTGCATTTTGTAAATACGACAGTGTTTCCTGTAAACCGCTAGTACAACAAATTCGTTAATGTCGTAACAAATTAGCAAAAAACTATTAGAAACACTATGAAATTGTTTCTGTACTGTAAAATTCATTTCCTTATCAATTAATTGTCGAAACATATCTGCACTGACGAAATCGCATAGTTATTTTACGACAAGGAAATGTGGTTATATTTCATTAAATTTTTGTTTGTGAATAAAAGAAATCATCTTTTTGCGGTAGACCCGCTGACATTATATTCACCATGGAGAGGGAAGAGAGTGAGTGCCCACCATTCCTTGATGTGCCAAAGGATAGAGACCGGAATCCAAACAATAACCTATAGGAAGGCTACACATTTAGGATTGCACCTACACTACAATTACAACCACCCATCGTCAAAACATTAATCCATAGAGCTAAAAATATCTGCAGCCCACCAGAAGTCCTCAAAGAAGAACAAGGAAAACTTAGAGAATCCTTTTTAGCGAACGGATATCTGGAAACCATCAGTAACAAGCCGTTTGAAGAATTGGACAAACCACCTAGACAGGAAGAGGAAACCACGTTATTTCTATTATTACCGCATACTAAAGGCTTATCAGAGAAACTAGACTAGTTGCACACAGATATGGATTTTCAAGAACAGCAACACCTTAAGGAGCAAAATTACAAGAACGAGGCAGGACGTTCCTGTAATACCAAATAACGGTATACCTTGTGAATGTGGCAATCTTTACATTGGAGAGACAAAGCGACCAATTGACACCAGGGTTAAGGAACACCGCTTGGTCTGGGCTAGCTAGTCACGCATGGACCAAACACCATAACATCAACTGGGACCTGGCAAGGGTAATTCACATAGAAATAAAAGAAAAGTTATAGATACATCATATATAATCTCGCATCAGAATATAATTAGCGAGCTGAGCCTCCACATTAAAAACATTGCTACGCATCACCGACAACCAACCAACCAATTAACCGTTTCAAGACGATGGAAGTCCAAGGAAGCTTAGAGGAACGAGTTACTTTGTTTACCAGTTTCAGACTAACACGTGACAATATATTGTGCAAAAATTCAAAATTTTAAGCATTAACTTGTAAGCAAGTAGCCATGAACAAATGTCAAATTTATAATCGAATTATTTTTTTTACAAATTTTAGAACGTATTTTATTTTTGAAATTTTACAGAGCCTTTTCAAAGTGAAGTATAATAATCCAAACATATCTATAAATTTTGGGCAGAAGCGAGATAACATTAAAGAGTCTAAAGCTTTTGTGATCGCTTTGGAAAATATTAGAGAATTATAAATTAATAGTATTATCATAAATTTACGATCACGTTTAATCAGCTTACAAAGTTGTTCCCGGCGTTCTATTTTGTATTAAAGTGGATGCGGGTTCAAAGAACAAAGTAACAATAAGAACGTTTTAAGATTCATGCCATTCAAATTGGGCTTTTATTAAAACTGCTCTGACAACGCTACTTACTACAAAGATTTATGTTGCTAGTTTAAGCTTCCGGTATTCGTATACAATGTCTCGTACTCGTCGTTCTGGATATGTACATACATGAATCAACGTTTGAATCAGTTCATAACTTTATAATGAGTTCTTCCGGTACCTACCGGTCGTATTATGTGTGTGTATTATAAATTATTTGAAAACAGAAACTGAATGTGAATAATTAAACGCGGCTTTCAACACAACGAAGATTTACGATTTCTTCATCTGCATTATGAAAAGCTTCAGTATGATCTGTTTCAGTGACAAAATATTGGAACGGAAATGGTTTAAATTAAACAAAATCTTGTTGACGCTGCTATTTTTTTTCAAAACTTCAAGGAATTTTTTGAAGCAGGAATTATTTTATAGTTATTTAAGGCAGACAAATTCGTTGGTAAAAACGTTAGCATTAATTCTTTGTTGTTATTTAAACTTCACTTATAATTGTTTCTCTAAATCTAACATGATTGGAATATAATTTTTTATTATTCTGTTGATGTGGAACAATTGGGAATTAAACCGTTATTTGTGTTTCATTATACAAGTTTATTTCACTTGTATATCGTTAACGTTTTATAGTTCTGCTTGTTAGTTTGCCCGTGACGCCACATTTGCATGACGTTTTTTCCTTTTGTAAATTCCGAAAAATGGAATGTTCAATGACCATTAATTTTCTGGAGCTGAAAGTGAAAACTGAAATGGATTTTGGACAGCCAAAAAATACTTAAACTCTTAAAAATTTCAGTATTCGCATTTGGGGTGCCCGAAATACGGCATCTTCATAAAAGGTAGTTTTATTGTCATACGTTTGCGTCAAAATGCTTCTAATAGTATTGCTTCAGCGACCTATTCAACACGTTTCCAGTTAAATCTAATATGCAAGGTACATTGCATATTAGATTCTAATTGTTAATGTTTCATAAGAATGACTGGATAATAAAAAGGTAAAATTTACAGCAAGAGAACCATGGATAGATGTGGATTGTTGCTCAGGGATAGTTTTTGGACCCGTGTGTGAAATAGGCTACAATAAATGCATGGTTCCTATTAGATAGATCGGGAGTGTACTTTGGTGGTTTCCTCTTAATGCTTAAGCGGCAGAACGGATTATGATGGAATTTGGAGTGAAGATGTTTTAGGTTTTGAAGTAACAACACTTTTTATCTCAAATAGCTACACATACAATTTTTGTTGAATTCAGTACACATTTATTTTCTCTAAAAGAGTTTAAGTATTCTATGTTTTGGTGCCAAGCCGTAATTTGACGCCGTATAACGATTATGGGATTTGCTTGAAATTTGGGGCGTATATTAATTTTAACATGCAACATGTAAACATGGTAAAACGAATTAGTCTTGTTTGTTTATTCTTAGAGTTTTTAATGTTTTCTAGGAGTCCTATGTTTTTTTACTTTTTATCTAAATGTCTGTAGTTTATAAAATCTTCTTATTTGTAGTGCTCATCCATTTTTTATACAGGTGGTTCTTGGTAGTTATTTGCTGTATGGTGTTTTCCGACAAATTAAATTTTTTTTAGTTCTGTTGTTTTCGTCCTCCTTGTCTCCAAGTTTTCTATCCCGGCTTATTTTATACTTTCTTTAATTTGCTGGTAGAACTAGGTATGTTAGTATCTTTAAGATTTTAATAAGGAAAAATAATATATTTTGTATTTGTATATATACCGGTAAAACTCCAAGACCATTGAAGCAAAGAAAAAGTAACACCAACATAAGATACGTGAACAAATCAAATTTGGCCAACCATGTGTTATCTAAAACAAAGATCTTGTTGAAATACAAACATATAAAAGATAGATAAGTTAAGAAAGAAATCTTGTGATGGTAAACACTGCCAATATCAGGGCACCGTTAAAAGAGCTGGATCGGGGATGCTGGATGAACAAAAAACGGATCCATCAGTGATCGGCAGCCAGTAAGACATAATGTTTATTAAACAAAAATTCAACAAAAAAAGTGCAATTAAAACACGCAATGGTCGATAAAGGCTCCAGATTGGGAGTTTAACCGTCTCCTAACAGATAAGTACCACATAATATATAAAACACTATTTATACACAGCAATACGCTAGAGACAACTAGTAATCCAGACAATTTTTCGAAAGCTTTACTACACTTTGTTCTCCACTTACAAATTTCAAATAATTGTCTGTTGCAAGAAAAAAAATTATACCTACAGGTAACTCTGAGTATGTATGAGGAACAATTTGCTTAATCGAAATTGGGTAAAATTATTAGGTTCTATATCAGTTTTCTACTTATAAGTTTGTCAATTATGTTCAACTCTAGACGACTATAACTATACGAAGTGTCACTGAATTTTCACATTCGATGTGGTTCTAAAATAAATACGGAAACGGGATCAAAGGTTAGTTTGATGAGTTGGATCACCAAGGCCATATATGACTACAGACAACCAGATTTGTGTCTTGCAGGACGGTCAATATTTAAAGCTGGTTAATAAACAAGCAGATTAATGAAGTTGCCAGTGACAATCTGTCTGTCATTAGGAATAATAGGTTTTATCAGAAATTGGTCAGAAATAACAGCTAATAGAGCTCAGAGAAAAGTGTTTTTTTATCGACTTATTAAACTTATTAAAATGCATAGTGATCAACATAAAGGGCTTGAACCAAATATTTTCGAGAGGTCTTTGGTAACACTTATGGCCTAAGGAAAACATAAATAAATAAAAGAGTCCTTTGTTAGCTCATTGTTTGAAATTTCTTTAATATAACACAAAGCGTTAGTCACCTTCTTGATATTTTTAGGTTACCTATATATAGCTATTTGGTATGTTTACATTTTATATCATATCTTGATCCATTTTATAAAAATCACTTATCCACCACTAAGGAACAATATGAGAATATTATTAATGAAACTTTAGATAAATAAGTGGAAAGATTTTAATGTTTTCTCACTGAACCGGTAGATAGTTAAAAATCTACAAAAGTGTCTTATACCATTAAATAAGTACGTTAAACGTTCAAACAATAAGTCAAAATTGTGTTAACAAGTTGGATCTAATAAATAATCAAACACAGAAATCTTTGTCAATGCTTAAAATCTTATGGGGGTCTTCTAGGAAAATTTTTGAATAGCTAGTAATCTTTACATAGTACCATAGTAGTAGCAATTGAGTGGAGAGAAAAATAAAATTATCTATAAATCTGGGCAACATGGCAATAGAACATTTTTTTACATAGTCAATGGGAGGTGTAATAACAATGTATATCACACAATAGTGTACGTTTAGATCCTAACATTCCTTTTCATTATTGTCCTGCGTATACAAAGCTCCACTATTTCATGGTTATTATTTCGGGATTATAATTTACAACTCTTACTATACGTTGTTCTTTAGAAATGCAAAGGTCTATTATATTGGATTATGCTTTGCTGAAGGGGATTCCTGTTTCTCAGATGGTTGGTAATACTCAATTGTAAATTTAAATTACGTTGAAGAAATTTAGTGTAGCCCAGTTTAATATTTATTTCAGCATAAATAATGTTTACTTGGAAAAGCGATTTTTCTTTTAGAGCTCGCCCTTGCATCAGTCAACTCTCTACCATTACAAAGCATTCATTATCATAACTTCTGTTTTAGACCTTTTATGAGAAATATTTTATGCGCCATGTAAGCTGTTTGTTTTAAATTATTTATGCAAACATTATGTAACAAAATTTATTTATATGTGCATAATCTTCAATAATAACTTGCAGAATATTAATTCATAATTTCAATAAATCATTTAAACTTACAGTCTAATTTAGCTGATTTATATTACAAGGCCTGTTAAGTCTTATGTTCCGTAAACGAATTCAAATTCCAATAGAATAAAGATGTTCAAGAGTTTGTGGAACGTGTGATTAAATATTCAAGTTTTTGTACCATTACGCATATTCCAAATGATATTGGAAATAATAATTTCTCTTAAGTTCAAGGGTTTTATAAGTGTCAAAAGACAAAATTCTTTATTTAAATTTAACAGTGTGTCAGATATTAAAAACGCTATAAATACGTGGTGTTTCGAAAGAAGTTTGTAGAAACAAGCAAAAAAATTGTTCTTGAAAATTTACCAAAACAGTAACAAAAACTAACGTTTTTTCTATTAAAAAACATTATACCTCTTATTTTGACAGCCTGATACAGACAGACTACCTACAAAGTTCAGAATTCTTATGGCTTATCCGCCAGTCAATAGAGCAAACTTTAGGTAATATTTAACGGCTGTTAAATGTTGTGACTTAATGCTCGGTGACTGAATTGTGTACGTTTGCTTTCTTTAGATTTTTCTTTTTTTATTCGTAATGCTTTTGATCTGGTAGTAATCAACTCGCCTATTTGAAATTAATAACCCTGAGTGGATAGAACAGGATCCCGAATCTCGAAACATTTTGATTGTTCTACCACTCGACCACTAATGTATATCTTATGAAAATTGACATATATGAAGTTTAACCCACAATTAAACGTCATTTATGTGAAATTTCACACGACATACGTCCTTAGTCGAGTGGTAAAGCGTTCAAAGGTTTGATCCAAAGACACCTGAAAACAAAAAAGTAGAAATTGGCAGGAACATATATTGACTTATAAAAACCACCATTAAAGATTTTTTTTTTGAAGCACGATAATGACTAGTCAACGTTGGGACTGCCTTCCCCGATCTGAGTGCCACGAGCACGAAGTTTTGAGACGAGCCCAGACCAGCTAAACGAGCAAGAGCAAGTAAGTGCACTGTGATGTTTATTGTATCCAAATTCTATGCATTTTTTAAAGAATGTATTTTTAATTATTGTTTTTTGCTGAGCATATAACCCCCTGAAAAGTGCAATTGAAAACCAGCAAGAGGCAACTGCACATTACTAAATGACAAAACTGAAAGGTTGAAATCTTTTACTAAATGTCAGATGTCAATTAGTTATAAAAACGTTAAACCCGTTAATAGCAAGCAAACCAACCTTTGGATAGGAGAATGACATGTTGGTGAGTCTTATATTACTTATTACCTACTTGTACGATATTCAGTCAGATCTAGTGGAGTTTAAGTCAGCACTAGAGTTTTATTACAATTTCTATGCAATATAACCTTAAGCAGCCATTTCAGCATTTATAAATTATTCCAAAAGACAATTGAATGTGTGTACAACTTTTGTGATTAAATATTGTAAAAAAAATCTCTTAAGTTAAGAAGCAAACAAGAGCCTTCGAATTGAATCATGTTATGTTGGAAAATGCGTCTGCACGGAGTAGACTGATGAACTTCAAAATACTACTATTCCATTTAACATATAACATTTTTCGCTAGGAAAAACACCAATGTACCTAATAATTATTATAACTGCTGAAAATTGTCATTCACATTTGTAAACAAAATTTTACCAGTAAATTAATACCTTTCTTTGTTGGTGTTTCGGTGTTATTTGGATTGTTGCTTTGGCTATTTCTCTATTCATAAAATATTATTTATTCTTAATGGCCGTAATCTTGGTTGTTGTGTCCACAAAATTCTTAGAGCAATCTCTATTTTCTATTTTTCTGAAGTATTTGAAGAAATATTGTTTGTTATATATTTATATCACAGGTATTAATGTCTGCTGGCTGAGAAGTGACTGGAATGAAACGACATTGATGTCTGTTAAGCTAGCAAACCCATTTCATTATGTCCAACTGGGACATACTCCATAATTTATTCCTAATTTATTACGCAAAAATTGAATTTAATGCTCCAACTCCTTTCGGGAAACAGTAGCTATGCTAAGTTTAGACTAAAGTAAGGAAAACCGTATCTATATCTCCGGAACGCACAGCCATATACTTGTGATCATCGGGCGTATTTTAGAGCTAATTAATTGCTATCAAGTGGCGCTAGGGTAAATATCCAGAAACTAACCCTTCATTTCTCACCCTCCCAAAAATGTACAAAAATACTTATTTCAGTGTTTTTCGTTCTCAAAATCAGTTGATAATGAGTATTATCTGTCATATGTTACCATAACAAAGAATGTTTCTAATCAGTAGAAATATTCAGCAGTATCAATTTTCATATAGACATCGAATGCCCCTGTTGAAATATTATTAATATTATAAAAGCTTATGTAATGACTGATGCCAAGCACTCAGTAAGGGTAGGCGAATTTGTAAACAAGCATGTTGCGTATTTAGAGGGCAAAAACAAAATTAAGTAAAAACAGTATGGTAAATTGCGTTGACATAGTTCAATGTCGTATTTGTAAAAATAATTTAACACAAGAAGAATTAAAAATTACCTGTATTGTTTGTCACTACACTATTTGTAAATTCACCTACTCGGTATCACATGGAAATGATATAAGATGCAACATTTGCAGGAACACAGAATTTGTGATGATAAACATATCTCTTTCCAAATTCGAAAAATAGGGAAGCAACGAGAGTGAAAAATTGAAATTATCAAAAAAAGTCAAATGACTCCTTAGAAATAGTAGGGAATACAAATACATTGCATGTGTTACAGGAGACTTACCAACTGGTGCCCATAAATGCATTGACTGTGACAAAGCAGTTCACAATATTATTGAGAACAATTGTTCCTTACCCGTAGATAACAATGAAGAATATTTCCGTCAGAAGAGCTGTTGCAGAAAATGTGCAGATGAAGAGGAATTAAGTATTAGGAAAAAGGATTATGTAACTTTAAAAAAATTAAAGTTTCCAAGAAAAATAATATTCGCCAGGCAGCAAAATATTTAAGCAAAAGACTCAATAATGTAGCAGATTCACTAAACTGGAAGATTAGTAAAGTTGATAAAAATTGGGAACAATATGAACTTGCAATTGTCTAAATTAGTCGCAAAATCAGTTTAAGTTAGAAATGCATGCTCTTATGAGAGTATTCTATATGGCCCTATTACCAGTATTGTGGCGTTGGATCTTCCAGATTTAGTATTCAAGAAATCTGAGAAGAGGCTCTTTTGGTAACATGTTATCTTAGGTTGGCAATGTAAAGTTAGAAGCTATAGTTGTTAGAAATAAAGAGTGTTTACTGACAAATAATGATCTACATCTATATGGATAATTTCACAAAACTATTTTAAATATTTTAATATTCTGTTTTTAGCTTTTGTATCACACTATCATATTTGGACCACATTTTTAAAAAATATTCTAGTAAATAGGTGCGACCTAAAAATGGGTTCATTCTAGTAGTTGTAGTAAGGGTAGTTTATCATTAATTAAGTTAACCTGTTGTTAGTGAAATTTCATTTCAATCCAAAATTTAGTGGGTGGGGATTTCCCGAGAGATGTTACTTATAAATGAATTTATAATTGACAAAATATTTAACATATTTGTAGATAAAGGAGTTTGGAAACCCTCTAATTGACGTGGTAGTGGATATTTTGGAAATGGTTTAAGGGTGCACTCGTATACTTTGCGAGCCAATGTTTTTAACAAATTGTTGTAATTCAATATATAGAATATACCGAAATATTCGCAACTGGTCATGGATAGTGGTACTCACATGATTGGCACAACAATTGTTTTATAATTGGCCACGTGTGGTTGAAAAATTCATAAATTTACTCATTGGCATACAAATTAAAGATGCGCTTTTACCATAATCTGATCCGTTAACCTTTGTGGAAGATTTTTGTTACAAAATAGATAACGCTGTATTTGAGTGTCAGAGAAAAGCAGCAAAAAATGCATAAACTATTATAGAAATTCAAAGTCTGATATATGTATTCTCTGCAGTAAACTTACCGCAGAACATTTCTAAAATAGGAATGGTATTTTCAGTCAATTTGTACATGGTACATGTACATTTATCAGTGTCGCGAAGTTTATAAATGTTTCAATTTTCCGACTATTCAACTTCACTCACTCGGATATTAATTTTTTAATTCGAGCCATTTACAAAAAATAATTTGAATGTAAAAATGCTAATCATAAGCCACACAATTTATAATTATAAAGTTTACTCGTTTTTCAGGTGACATTGTGATCTTCCTAATTTATTATGAGACAGATGAAAATTACGTAACACGTCTGAAAGACTTTCATCGAAACCTAGTCATTCCTAAAAAAAATAATTATGAATTATTATTAACAGGGATATCATTTCATATATAGAAGTGGGAGGAAGTTGGAATTCCATTGACAAGAACAGCGGATGACACTATGTAGCCTTTGCTTATAGGTTTGGTATAATTCTTGGCTGCAAATGGACGATTTAAATAACAAATGCGTTTTTGTTAAGAAAGAACAAATATAACACCAACATGTTAATATACATTCCCGACCACTTCTCTTTCTCTCTCTCTAACTAACAGGAAAATAAGCCTCCAAGATTACCCCGACATCTTTCCCTTCCAGAGATGTAGCTATGACTATGCTAACTTTTGCCTAAAGTTGGCGCATCATTGCTTCCCGAAAGGGGTTGCACCAATAAAATCGCTACTTAAATAGACCTGAGTTCCTATTGGAGTGAGAAATTCATGAAGGTATGCAAGGGTAGATTTTGAGCATTTACAACTGATAGAAATTAATTAGCAATAAAATATGCTTCCAAGATCACCCCGATAGCGCTGTCCGTTCCAGAGATATAAATATAAATATACCTATGGTAACTTTAGTTTAAAGTTTGTACAGCTACAGTTTCTCGGCAGGGGTTGCAGCAATAAAACCATAACGAAGGTAGAGCTTCAGCAATTAAAAGTATACTGATGTAACAGCAAAAAAAACTGAAATAAATATTTTGCTTCATTTTCATGTGGTGCACAATTTACTAGAAATAAAATACACCTTCACGATCACCCCCATATATGGCGATGCTAACTTAAGTCTAAAGTTAGCATGACCACTGTTTCTCGGAAGAGGTTGGAGCAATAAGTGTATTCGGAATAATTTGGCAATAAATTAGCCATAAATTAATATTGAATTCTGGAATAGGTTTCAGTTGGGCGTTATGAAATAGCAATGATAGCTTAACAGGCATTCGGAAGAAATGTAAAACCATTTCTATATAGTAAATAGAGTGACAGCCGGTTCTCTCTCCACAGACGTAGGGAAGCCTTAATTTTCATGCTGTCTCCTTCTCATCTCTACCTTTCTTGTGTGTTTGTGTGTGGGTATGTGAATGTGAGCATGATATATGTTTTTAAATAATATCAATTTCTTTCAATTCAAATTATTTAAAAAATAATTGCAACACATCTTTTTTTCGCAAATGGATGTAATGGACAGATATCATCAAAATTAAACAAATCGTTTTCAAACACTATCACACGGGATTTGCGGATGCAATTTTCCAACTCATTTGAGCAATGACCAAAAATATATTTTTTTGGCCAAAAAACAATTATAATATATATAAGTTACATTTGAAATGTTCATTTTATGTGCTCTCCTTATGAATCAAAACCGAAAACTTCTAAACACGTCCTCTGAGTCTCGTGTAATCACTCTCCTCCAATCAGAAAATATCAGAAGGCTTCTTAAAAATACGAAAATAATAATATACTATAATATATAAACAGGAGTTACACTATCTATATGGTAATCTGAATTAGGATCTGAAATGTACTCATAAACTCTAGATATGTGGCCAAGCACAAAAGATAACAAAATCATTAACATAACAGTCAAACGAAAACTCTTGAAATATATATATATATATATATATATATATATATATATATATATATTATATTAATGGTGGGGGTACGAATGGAAGTTAAAAGCACATAAGATGATTGGCTAAAGCATTCCGAGCCAAATACCTTTGTTCAAACCGTTGACTGGATCAATGAAAATAAAAATAGCTTACTACTATTTCATTAAGATTAAATGTTCACAGAAGCACTGATTCAAATAACTGAAATAACTATAATGAACAAAGTAAGCTTCTGAAAAAAAATATAATAAAACCTCATTATGAGAGTACATTATATATATAATATTAAGCAACAAACTGATAGTTGGATTTGAGAAATTGTAGGTAGTTTTAATATGGATATTATGTTCATTCACAACTGGTAATTTTGACATTGTCAAGGAAATTATAATAGGGTCTTGATAACATTTAAGAAATGACAGTAAATGTACTTCTTTACCCAAGGATATTTTTTTAAGCTGTTACTTTATATTATCTAATTATCTTCAAGTAATGCATCGATGCTTCCTTAATGAAACGTCGAAACTAATTTGTTTAAAGTAAGCCCTTTAACGTTTCACTTGTAGGGCTTTTATGAGGCTTCCGGAAATTCGTAGAGGGAAGCTACGGACCAGAAATCAGTACATACGTATCAGAGTCAAAATTATTTACAACCTGGTTGACATAAAGCTTTTAATTTGGGGGGTGAAACAGACGAGGGAACTTAATGCGATAAAAGGGTTGTAGACCCGTTCTTCTCGGTATGGCATCATTTAAGAGTACTCAATTACCTGGAAAATTTGTTGGGATATTATTATAAATTGATAGACGAACTGGAATTTCTTAATGAACTGAAAGGAATTTGCTTGGGCTTCAAAATATAGGCATTTCTTAGTTCAGATTTAGTAGTTAAAAAGCTTTAATAACATATTTTACTTAATATTTTTTACTAAACTAATAAATATATGAGAGCATTAAATCCAATGTAGGATTTAATTAGCATAATATAGTAAAAGCTTTTTCAATAATTTTGTAGTTAAAGTTCTTCAGTGTGTTTATGTCGTTATAACTTATGAAAATCAGCATTTTCGAAAATTTATGTACATACTAAGTTATTTTTTTGGTGTGAAAAATCGTCTATCTTAGAAAAGTAATTACAGCATTGTACAAAAATCTATCATACTTCGGTCTTTAAAGAAACACAGGTTTTTTTGTGTTGAATCAGCTGAAACTTTTGCAGAGGTCTAAAAAAGTGTTAATTGTTTCGTGGTTGCAACAATTTTCATGAAATTCAACATTTTCATCGATGCATTTTTAGTTTCTAAAAAAATTACCTCTAAAATTGCTAAAAATTCATTTTTTGCCATTTACACAAGGTGTACCGGTGAAACAGTGTTTGCTACTATGGGTAATGTTGTGCACAAATGAAAAATCTACAAAATGAGTTAAAACTCAACCTCGTTAATTTATTCCTTAGATAACCGAACATAAATTGAAAATTTAATAAATTATATATTTTTTATTTTATAGTTAAGACATTATACTGAATAGAAAGGGTAGGTTTTCTCATACCCCATCTATATCTCAAAGTTACTTTTGCAAAATTACAGTTAAACTTACGGAATATCTTTTTTAAAAGGCCATATTAACTCACAGTATGACTTTTATCTACATATAAATAGGCAAAGACAAAACGGTTAGGTACCATTTCCTCCTCTGTCTGTTAACCGATTTTCTATATTTTTGTTTTTTTAGTAGCTACTGACGACCTTCAGTGCAGAATGCTAAAATTTATTTATAATATTGGTTCATTCATTAAATAAAATATGATAAAAAGACACAATTTACGTTCATACTGTCAAAGCCAAACAGATAATTGTAACAGTGTTGCCAGATTGCTTGGAGAGAATGATGGATTGACTCGAATGTGAAAGAAGAATTAAATTAAACTAAAAAGTAACAAATTTTGACCCGTTCCTAAAGTTATTCTACACCGTCATGCTATTAAAATAGAACCCAGTAAAATTCATTCAAGGTTTGCAACTTTCATTGCTTTGTAAATATGGTTTGTCAACTAAAATAAGAATTATGTTGCAATTGATGAATTTATTTCTAATAGTATTTAAGTAATTTTAATGTCATACTTTCAATTTAAAGACTCTTTTAATTTTTACCGTATAAATTTCATATAATTTGAATAAAATGACAAAAAATGTGTAATATTCAAGATAAACAGTTAGATCTGGCAGCACTGAACTCTTTGACGTCGCGCCTTGATTTGATTTTGAAATTTCAGAAAACTGTTTGGTGTAAGATTATTATTGCCCAATGGTAAAGATAAGTGTGTAAAGTTAAAGATTTCAGCTTCATTCACTGCGAAAAGTTTTTAACAAAGGTGAGTATTACTTATTTATCATTAATTAACAACAGGTGCTTATATTTCTTTATATTTTTCATACACAACAGGAATAGTTATTGCTTGCTATGTGTTTCATTTAAGGTAATGAAATTGTATTGAATCTTAGATTTTGGTTGAAGGTTTATTAATATGTACTTTTGTTTTGTAGTTATTTGGAATGTAATAGTAGGTATAACACCTTCATACTAATTTTTGAGTTGGTTGACTTCATTTTCTGCTTACGAGCTGAAATCGTTATCTGTGAAATGCCAGAATGAAGGTTTTTATTTCGTTTTATTTTTTACTATTAAAAGTTTTTAGTCTCAAAAATTATAACTACATATTTGAATATATTTAAAGACTGAATCTTTCAATTATTTTTATGTAGGGAATTAGTTACTGTTTTTTGTTCTTGCATTTTATATAAAAAACAATTTTCCCTTTTTAATAAACATGTCGTTGACATTTTCACGATCTGTATTTAAAATACAAAGAAATTCAATGCATTTACTGATTTGTTATGGTAAGTTAGGTACATACGTCTATTCTACAATGAAATATATTTTTATTGAACATATTTTTCCTTCGATAACGGTCAAACTATTGAGCAATTATACTTGGAAGAAGCGTTACCTTCTGTTAAATCATGTGAAGACCATCTTTGATAGTTTATTGTTCAGTAGTAAAATTGTCAATGTAGTAGATCAGACAAGTAGCAGTAACTTTCGTTTTAAGTGTTCTGTTTTTCTTATGAATTTAATTATTTAATTACTAAATTATTTTCACAATCTTCCGAAGGTGTGGTGTAACAAATTGACAATCAGTGGAAAACAGACAGGTTGTGGGACATATATATTTTATTTTATTTTATTAACTCGATTGAAACTGCAAATGACGAAAACTTTTAGGTTACTAAGTGCATTCCCACCAAAAACTAGAGCAGGGGTCACGCATTTTTCAAACTTATTTGGAATACCTATATTTGATTAAATTCTCATATATTTTTTTATTTCAATAGATTTGTCAATATGACATGAACGATTTGGGGGAATTTTATGCCGTCTTCTTCTCCGGTTTCTCCTCCAATTTATTTCTGATAGACACATACTTTTGATAAACGAACCTCAATAATGTTGACAATTTTATGAAATAGGGCCGAATTTCGACCACTAGTCGTTATTAATATTCCATTGTTGGAAGACTTGATTTAGAGACCCGGAATCTAAGTTTTAAGCAGACACATTTATTTCTACCATTTTGGTAAATTCATCAACCTGCAAAATAATATGATTAAAACTAAAATACAAAGAGGTCAAATATTTTTTATCAGTTTCTCAGGAATTTAGTGAATGAGCAAATATTTTCAGTACCTATATGTATTTATACATAAAATTCTGGAAAAAAGGGAAGAGGGGTGTCTAGATGAACTCTTTTACTTTCCAGCGCTGGTTTGTTAATATACAGTGGGTCATTTGGTATTTAATTTTTAAACGTAGATTCTGTAAGAGATACATTTCGTGCAAAATGCAGAAAATACATTCTTAGCCGTAAAAAATAAAACGGCATCGATAAAAAATGTTGAATATTATACCAAATACTTCTTATCAAAGTAGAACACGTTGATGTTGGTTTTGTGCTACTATTAATTTTGTCACGTATTTTGTAAATGTCCACAGCAGAAGTAATAATTCGTATTGATGAGGCTCATTTTATTTTATTTGGTGTACCATTAAACAAAACTGTATACGTTGTTAAAATTACATTAATTGACCGCCTAGATTCGGTGTGAGGCTTCTTAGAAATTTTGCTCTAGAATTAACTCATTTAAGAATAGTAAGAATTTGTTAAAGTTGAATCCCTTTTACTTTTACAAAGATCAGAACACTCTTATTACATTGCAATATTCTTTGGAGGATATATTTTCAGCGACAAAACAACTGAAAATCTATATAGAAATAGGCAAAGGTAAAACGGTACCATTTTCTCCTCTGTCCGTCAACAGATTCACTTTATTTTTGTTTCGTTTAGTAGCTACTGACGACCGCCACTGCAGAATCCTAAAATTTTAAAAAAATCATAATTTATATCCACACTGTCAATGTCAAACAGTGCCGCCAGATTGCTAGAATAGAAAATAGTAAGACTGCTTGACTCGAATGACAAAAACAAACTAAATCAAACTAAAAACTAACAAATTTTGAATTCCGAAAATTATTCTACATTATCATGTTATTGAAAATTTGTATTATATGATAATGAGCATATATTGGGACTCCCAAGTTTGAAACAGTCATCGCTAACTGTGTGACTTATACTGAATCTTAACATATATTGCAGTTTAAAGTGAATTAATATGTAAGTACTTATGTATTGTAATTATTTCTATTGCATTTTCATAGTTATAAGTTGGCTTCTTGTATTAGCTTCTTAGAAATTAAAATCGTAATTGTGAAATATTTGAATAACCACTAACCATTTTAGAAAAACTAATGTTTAAAAATATTATATTTAATATCAATTTATTAATTGATTTACTGTTCACATATTTAAATGTATTTGAAATTTTTATACTGATAATTATTAAATATGTTTAAATATATGTACAGAAAAGCGGAAAAAAGGTTTTCAATTATTTTTATGTAAGTAATCTACCCACAGATACTATTTTCTGTCCTTATATTTTAAGTTATAGATATTTTATGACACATTACATGGCCTCATTCCTGTAAAATCTTGACTCTTAATTCAGGGTTGACGACTTTTGTCTAAAAAGAACATATTGAAATTTTAAAATCTGTATATAAATAATGAAATGCAAAAAATTTCGGTACCATTTTCTCCTGTTTTTCAACCAATTGGATTTTTTAATTGCTAATTCACGGCATTTGGGGTTATTAATAAAAAACTAAAACAATCGGCTAAAAGTTTCCCTTAATAATAGTCTTAGAGCATACACCTTCTGGAGTTACCCATACCCAAATATGGTGCCAAGGATTCTATCCAATAGAGAGGCTAAGAGGCTATTTCACAGTTCCCAATCGGGTGAAATAGTCTATCGCCCTTTATTTTAGGCCTTGGTACGATATTTATGCACTGCCGGCTGTCTCTAGAAACTATATGCTCTAAAATAATAGTTATTTGGGCCAACTATTTCATAATAACTGAACTAGAGCCATTGAACTTTCCACCGCTAGAGGACAAAATTATTTCATATCTTTTCAAGTAGGTCATTCAATTCAAAACTTTTTATAAATTCTTGATGTTTATTTGGTTTTTATTGATGTTTTGAGCTCTTGAACTCTCGACGTGTATTTGTATTTCAAATTTATTCAATAATAATATGATGGCATGAAAATTTTGATACTTTTTTAAATTCAATATGTTTTAGCGTCGAATATAACTATTGTGTATAAGTACACAGAAAAGTGTATAGTAGAAAAAATATGCAAATTAATATAGGTATATTATTAGGACTATGTATAAATAATGCAGGTGCATGTCAACGCTGAGTATTACTTTTGAGCCACTTTTGAGCCTTTGAACAATTGAATTTAAAATAGTTATAAAATTAGGGTCCTTTTAGTTCGAAATTTATTTATAGTTATCTTGTCCCGTTTGGATGTTATATATATATGTTCTTTATTTTAAGATCTTTTATTTACATTTATTACTAAAACAGTAATATTGTGAAAACTAATATCCGTGTCTTTTTCCAATTATGTATTTTAATTTTTTTTAACTGTGTTATATAGATTACTTTATTATTATATTTTCATTATAGTTATTTTAATTTTATTATAATTACTAATACAATTATATAATTACATTAATGAATGATATAGATGAACCTGCTAATTGACTTCTAAACTTACCAACAACAGTTATCTCCAGTTTAACTAATTAAAATTTAAATTTAAACCATAACAAAAGTTTGATGAAAGGTTAGAAAAAAATTCTACAAAAACAAAGAAAACACCTGAACTATATGGTATTAAATTTTAACAAAACCGTTTTTGTGCGCCCTGATAGCTTTCCAAAATTTAAATAGGAGGTATTGCCAGAACAACGATTTATATATTATCTCCTTTATTTGTAAAAACCAATATTTATGTAATGTAAAACTTTATTACCGTTGCTGTTTTTTAATCGTTCTGTTAGTTCTCAGGATAAATTGATTCCGATATTATCAATTTAAACATTTGAGCTGATCTCGTTTACAGTCCGTTTCCACTAGTAAACAAATGTCGTACCATCAGTCCCAAGTATTCAAATTTGCCGGTGAACAAATACAAATCGAGTTTGCAGACAAAGGCCCTAAGGGTAGAAATAAGCTCCGTTTGAAATATACGTACAAATAAGGGTTTCGTTAACCTCCAACCTACTGAATAGACAAAGACAGATGAACCACAGTGTCGTATTCGTGACCGAATGCATAACTTGAGAAGAAAGACGGACCCTTTTCAAATGTAGATCTGACATAAATTATAAAAAAAGTTATGTAAACAGTATTTATTTTCTACAGGGGAGATTTAATTATTTATTAAAAATTCACATTTGAGTATTAACTATAATAAAAAAATGTTAACTGGTAATATTAATGTAATAAGTAACACTAAATATAAAAGTTAATTAATATAAAGTTTTTCCTCTCTGTACGAGATGAAACAAAGATTTCACTGTTCAATTGTATATCACATAGCCGACATGTCAAATTTCACATAGATTTGAGCTTCGATATATCGATATCAACTTGAAAAATTTAATTACTTAGAATTAGTTTAAAATTTAATCAATAGAATTTCTTATATTGCGTAAAATACGTGTTTCTTCATATCCCTAATGTTGAAATTGTGGTGTTAATTATCAGATACAGTGAAAGTAATGGATAAATTCATTTTCTACATAATTATGAATCTAAATGAAATATCCTAATTCAAGTCAATTTTTATATACCAAACCATACTTTTGAATTAAATGATTCAAGTGCTCATTCAACCTTTTGAACCTCTAAAATATTAAATGAAAAGGAGTAGCGTATGGTACCGCGTTTAAGAGGGACTTCAGTTCTCTATTTTGCAATATAGGGCATTTTTGCATGTGGATATCCAAGAAAAAATAATTTTATTTTATACAAACAAGTAGCCCTCGAGTCAAATACATGTTTGATTTTAGGTCTCCAGATGCGGTTGATAATCCTTGGTTATTAATCGTTTATTTATATTTTCTAAACATTAATCTATTTTTTAGTGAACCACTCCCAAAAAATTCATATATTAATATTAATTGAACTGGGTAATAAAACAAGAACGCATTCTGAAATATGCAAAATATATAAGAAGAAATATGTATCCTTACTGTCATATTTCAGATCTAGGTGAGTAGAATAGAACAAATATTCCGTCAATTTGAAACTGTTAAAGGTCTTCCCAAATATTGGAAAAGAAATTGGATATATTGTTAAATGGTGAGGAAAATCCGCAGAAACCTACAAGAGAAGTAGCTCATGATAAAGTTGTAGGTAAAACATCCATATCACCAAGCATATAAAATTAAACTAAGTGACAATGATCGTGATTACAATTTTGTGAAATGATAAAAATACATGCCAAGGGAATCCCATGTTTCTCGAAAATATTCTTTTCTGTCATGGGCAACGTTTTCCCTAGGTATATGGAACGGTTAACAAATAAAATTATCGGTATTTATACACAAAATCCTCACTGGTTCCTATTAAAGTGAACGTTTGGGTTGGCATAATAAAAAACAGAATAATTGCATCATATTTTTCGAACGTGTATTAACTGGGGCGAGTACTTGGATTTTTTTACAAAATGTTTTAATACCTTTAAAACAACTTTTTACTAATACCGTTACCTCCACAGTCTTAATAGAAACATATGGTTTCAACAAGATGGAGCTACACCACATTATGCAGTAACAGTACGACCTGATCTCAATCAAGTTTTTCGATGGATCGGTACACTTGGCCAAATTGCATGACCACCTGGATTATTTTTTGTGAGGCTATTTATAATAAAAAATTTACAAGAGTAAACCAACTAATATTAATTATTTCAAACACCAAATAAGGCAAGATATCAATCAAAACAGTGCAGGAATATTACAAAACTTTGTCGACAGATTTCAGTACTGTATGTTTTTTAGTCAGTAAATGAACGATGCCCAGTTTGTCCATATGACTTAGACTATAATTATTGTAAATATTGCTAATTATTTAAACTATTAGCTTTTTCTATGGCAACATTAATTATTTTACAAATTAAAGAGTTTAAAATGGATTTTATTATTACCAACATCCAAAATTCAATACGTCTTATATTGCTATATAGATAAATTATCAATATGGCTATATATTTTATTTAAACGGGCTATCACTCGCAACCCCTTTTCATTAAAAATTCAACGTTGAAGGGACAGTTGAATAGTTTTATTCAAAAAGTGTAGATTAATATATAAATGTTAACTAAATGAATTTATCCGTTAGTTTAGGACCTTACTGTATAGATTATTATAGCATTTTATTTTACGCTCCCAAAATAGAAACCCTTCGAGAAATTAATCATCTTAAATAAACTGTAAAAAAACATTCAAATGAACATTGCCGGCAAAAAGGGATATTCCCGGAAATTCGAATGATGGTATAAGCGATTTAAAATCCAATCCGGATTTAAACATTGTTCACGTTTGTGTACCAGAAACAGGCGGAGAAATATCGAGAATAACTCTGAGGGTATAACGGTGGTTGACGGATAGAAGGAGATATGTTGAGTAGTGAAACAGCTGATGTCCGTTCGAGCCGTCATATATATATATATATATATATATATATATATATATATATATATATATATATATATATATATAGATAATTCTAGAATGCTAATATATAAAAGTATACTGTTTTAACTATATATTTTGAGAGCTTTCGAAATCATTTATTTCTTCGTCAGTTAAAAAACGACATTGAAATATAATATTACATTAAAATGTAATACGTTAGTTGAGATTGAATTCAGTATTAACTTTACAGCACAAAGTAAACATGAGAAACGCTAGCAAGTAAAAGGTGATATTTTTAAATTTCAAAATTAGAAAGTACAACGTGAAATTGAAATCTACAGAGAAGTTTATTATTATAGAAATTATAGAAAAAGAAAGTTGCAAATTATTAGACAAGAAAAGTTAATACCATCAAGTTAGTGAATATGAATTAATCAAGATTATATGTGAAGTGTTAAGATTTTGAATGTTTATTACCGATTTCAAGCAAATTGTAATATATAATGTTAATGTTCAACACATCAGTTTTTTTTGTTTGTATTATTATCACAGATATTAATATATACCATGTCCAGAAAAATTCTTTTAAATGAATTTCGTTCTATTGCAAGGATGCTAGTGTTCTCAAAGTTTGGTGTATGGCAATTCTCAACACAATGACCAGTTAAAGCAGAAGAATCATTTTTCAATTTTATATCGCTTTTATGAGAAGTTATTCTATCTTTAAGCCTTTTTGAAGTTTGTGTTGAGAATTGTCATATACCAAACCTCGATAACGCCAGCATCCTTGCAATTTTGGAGATGGTATATATTAATAGCTTTTATAATAATATAAATAAGAAAAAGAACTGTTAGTACTCAACTTCTCTGTAGATTTTAATTTGACATTGTTATTCCCCTTTTGAAATGTAAAAATATTACCTTTTACTTGATAACGTTTCCAGTGTTCACTTTGTGCTGTAAAGCTAATACTGGACCCAATCTTAACTACCGTAAGTTTTTATTATATTTTATCTTAATATTATAGTTCTACTTTTGTGTTATTTGTATTTTTTTGACAAATGAAGAAATAAGTGATTTCGAAAGCTCTCAAAATATATAGTTAAAAGAGTATATTTTCATATAATGGCTGCTTATATTTATATTTTCGAAGTTTTCTCCCGGTGTACATCCGCTCGTCTGTTGAATTCTTGCTTGACGTTTCACATTTTCAAAAGCTATTATTTAACTTTTTTTCTGAAAATGACAGATAAGATTCTGGCGAAACGTCAAGCATGAGTTCAGCCGAATTCAACAGACGAATGGATGTAGACCGGAGGAAAATTTCGACCACGTAGCTCCATCCGTGAAACAATACTAACAAACATATATATATATATATATATATATATATATATATATATTTCAGCTTTGAAAATGTCAAATTCAAGCTTGACGAGACGCCAGGTTAATTGTTGTTTGTTATTGTTGTTTTTCAGTAGTCGTTGGTAAAATGACAACGGGAAGAATATTACTTGTTTACGCCACACATGATATTACGCGCTGTACTTACTAACACTAAATATCTTTGCACCGCATTTTTAAACAAATAATTTTAAAACAATATTTTGGGTACAGTTTCAAAATGTGACATTTTGTCCGATCTTCTATTGTGTCGTGATTATGATAGCAATACCAATGCTAAAATGTAAAAATGTACACCGTAACATGCTCGAGAACAATTTAGTGCTATTTTTCGATCAATATTTGAAATTTTCAATAAAACTGAAATAAAAAAACAATATTATATATATCGTGTATCAAAAAGCTGTTTAGGAGACACATTTATATGACTTGCTCGACAGAAAATTAGTCCGACAATCATTTATTAAAATTTGTATATCATTGTCAAGAACGGAATAAATTTCTATTGAACATAACATCCCTATTATTTTTACTATGAAATGAAACATCTATTACGCATTATCTAAATAAAATCTGCCTAATCTTACTTTCCATTCTTCACAAAGTTGTGAAAACTATAAACTATACTTACATTAATATTATCAAGGCCTCAAATCATAATAAATATGAATTCAACAGAAACTGAGCTGAACTACATTGATAGAAAACTAAAGCTAATATAAAAAGGTTAAAATGGCTTTCGGCGGTAAAACGTTTAAGGAGTTGAAATTAGAAATAACTTTGGTTAACCATACCATTAGTGGAGAACACAACAATAGCGAGGAATATCAATAAAGAAACGTTCCGAGTGTTCGAAATGATGAGGGAAGAAAGAAAAAATCTATAATTTTTAACGTTTCTAACTCACAGACCATTACTGATTACATCAGCTCGATCACGTAACGTGCAGCGAAATCTTAAAATATATATTGCAAGTCGGGGATTCAGTTCACCACAATAATAATAAGTTCTTCATCACGAACCCATCCGGATATGAATATTACAAAGAAATTCTATACAATTTCAAGAGAATATACAGTAAATCATTATTCGCCATTCTTGGAGTTGCATTACATATTTTAACCAGAAACACTGATGTAGATATATAAACGAACCGTACTTTGAGTTATGGATTTATTGAATCTCCAGGTTAATAAAAGAGTTTGTACGTGAGGCAAACCTATTGTTTGCTTTTTTAGTATTTTTCGGATGTAGCAAAAATTAATTGGGGCAAATGTCATAATTGTTCTGATTTTTCTTATAACTCATGTATGGGAATGTGGTATAATATTAATAATAATATTAATAATAGAATTCTGTCGTGAGTACCCAGAGCTTCAAGTTATCGAACAGAGAGTCGCCGATCAATATTGTCATCTTGAGAAATGGCCTTATTTCGCCTGATCAACTGGACACAATAAAGAGCGGAGTTGAGGGCGAATTATTTGGTCGAAATATAATAGATCCAGAGCCTGAAACACCTTTGGCGCTAAGAGCGGACGGGACTCATGAACTTCAACAAGAACAGCCAGCCAACGATGACCTGCTAGAGAAAATCCAAGCAGAAATGGAAAGAGCTCTTATAGAGTATAGTGGAACAGATCCATTGAAATAGACCAACTCTTCCCAAACTCAAATCTTCTAAGAAACTGGGAATCGTCTTGAAGGCCATGAACAAATTTATCTTGCCACACTATGTTTTAGGTGCTAATACGTTAGAGTCGCTACACACAATCATCTACTTTGCTTCAATTTCCATCTACAGAACAATTGGGGTCGCAATAAGACGAAAGCAAGACCCTCCCCAATTTAGACTAACACTTCGAATACCACCTTGGCAAAGATAGCTAGAAGGGAAAATTAATTCTCTTTAGAAAGACATTGGAAGACTGACCGAGTACCAACGAGGGGTCAGGAACAACAGAATAGAAAGACTTGTCAAGACTATCATGGCAGAAAGCATCACATCTCAGCAGTGTCTAGACAGTCTACGATAAAAGCTCTCCGTCTACACAAGTCGATTGAGAAGGTACAAAACAAGTAACCAACGGAAACTAGACAACGCACTATTCCGAAAATCAGAAAAAGGTTTTTATAGAAAACTCAACGACATAAATAATAATGAAACTCCTAGTTATCCCAGTAAAACGGCCATCGAGCAGTTCTGGAAAACATAACTTTCCACACCAGTTTCCCATAACTCCAGTGCAAGCTGGATTAATGAGGAGAAGGCTGCATTTCAGAATTGTGATAACATGCAATACCAACCATTTACAACGGAAGACACGTCCAACATAATGAAACACCTCCATAACTGGAAAGTACCAGGACCAGATGGTGTGCAGAATTACTGGATAAAAATACTTTACGCCACCCACGAGAAATTAAGAGAACTTATTAATGACATAATTATCCATCCACACAAGATGCCTAGTTTCCTTATGCATGGTTTTACATACCTCTTACGAAAGGATAACCTATGTACACAGGACCCAGCAAAGTACCGACCAATCAATCACTTGCCTCCCAACCTTATACAAACTTATAACGTCGTGCATTAATCATCGCCTTTTCAGACATTATGAGCTGAACAAGATAGTTACCGAACAACAAAAGAGATCCGCGAAAAACTTGATGGGGTGCAAAGAACAACTAATAATTTATTCCGTTGTCTGCAATCAAGCTCATGAAATCTCTACATGGCATATGTGGACTACAAAAAGGCCTTTGATTCAGTTCCACATGATTGGCTCCTTCAGGTGCTGAAATTATATAAAGTAAATAATCGTATTGTTAACTTCTTAGAATATTTCATGACTACCTGAATGAAGCCGACTGTTCAATACAAACCGACTCTATCCTAATCAGGAGGGGTATATTCCAGAGAGACTCTCTTAGCCCGCTATGTTTCTGCCTTGCCATAAACCCACTCTCACACAAACTGAACTCGACTAACTTTGGGTTCAGTCTCAGGCACAACAACGTACAAGAATTAAAGATAAACCATTTGTTATATATGGACGACTTAAAGTTGATGGCAGTCACGAAACAACAGCTGCATGATATGCTTGAAATAGTAGAAGGGTTCTTTAGTGACATCCATATGCAATTTGGCTTAGACAAATGCCGAATTATTAATATAGTTAAAGGCAAAATACAGCAGAGGCCCTACGAAATGGGAGTTGTCACGTCAATTGAATCCATGGAGGAAGGCCATACTTACAAATACCTTGGAATAAAGCAGGCTCAACGAATTGATAACACCACCATGAAAAAGAACCTAACAACAGTTTTATAGAAGACTAAGACGACTGCTGAAGACCAAACTTAACAGTAAAAATGTGTTTCAGGCTATTAACACCTACGCGTGTTCAGTGCTTAGTTACTCTTTCGATATACTTAACTGGTGCAAGACCGACATTGAACAATTACAAAGGAAAGTTAGAGTACTACTAACAAAAGCTCAAAATCACCATCCAAAGAGCTGTGTCAAACTTACAACATTGCCCCGGTGTGAAGGAGGAAGAGGATTGGCAGATATAGGAAAGTTACGTGATCAACAAATTTCTAATTTGAGTAATCATGCCCAGAAACTCACAGAATTTTTACATCTACACAGACTCATATGTCAGGTTGATGACTCAACACCTCTGCGACTGACAGAGCAATAAGTTCAAGTATACCACCAGAGAACTGATCAGAAACTGCTCAAATGGAAAGAGAAGCCCCTTCATGGAAGACATATAAATGACGTCAACCAAGATTATGTCGACAGTTCAGCGTCGAACTACTGGTTGATCTCTGGTCATATATTTCCTGATACGGAAGGTTTTTATATTGGCAATCCAAGATCAGGTAATTCCAACTAAGAACTATCTAAAGTACATGGTCAAAGATGCTTCTATCAACAACGACAGGTGTAGATATCGTTGCCAAACATCTGAATTGATCCACCATATCACAGGAGGTTGCCAAGCGTTCTCTGCAACTGAATTCAAAGAACGACACGATGCTGTGGCAAAAATACTGCACCAGGAACTAGCGCTGAAACTTGAGCTATCACAGTCGGTAAGAACACCCTACTATATATACAAACCAGATTCTATTTAAGAAAATAACAGCTACAAACTGTACAGGGACCGGACGATATTGACCGATCGGACTGTTGTTCACAATAGACCAGATATAGTTTTGGTAGATAAAGTCTCTAGAAAAACAACCTTAATTGACAACAATAATATAAACATTAAGCAGGCTGAAAAAATAGGGATTTAGAATTTCAAATACAGAGACAATGGGACATGAACAACACTCGAACGGTAATAATTGTTATGTCAACAACAGGAGTAGTCCTAAAACATCTATTAAACAATTTGAAATACCTCGGTCTGGACGAATATCTTTACCAACTGATGCAAAAAGCCGTCCTGTTGGGAACAGCCCGGACGGTCCAAAAATTCATGGGAAACTGCAGCCACGAGGCCAACAACGGGCCTGATAACCTGGCAAGGGCTCCCACAGAGCGAATCCCTTTTGATATGTAGTATATCTGAGGTTTAGTTTACCCTAAAGGTATGCTATGCGTGCCTTAGAGGGAGTGTGCTTCCATACATTGTATGGTCAATTCAGGATAATATATAATCTAGCCGATTTTTAAAAATGTCTATGTGAAATTTCGAGGGAATTAATGTCAAAAAGGGTCAAACAACATGAAAGCAATGATCGTTAGGGTAGATTTAAGAAAATATTCTTGAAGACGAAAAATCCAATTGAACTATACTGAACTTCTAATAATGTATTATTAGTTATATTACCATTGTAGCAGTGGTGCTTAGCCATAATGTTGACTGGGGCATCTATTGATGTTAACGGTATTCATCTTATCGGTCCGTTTATGCCATTTCTTAACCATTGATCTCATGCAGTTTACATGCATATCTCACTGGGAGATTTCTTTCTATAGTTCGTCTGTTCCACATATATATTCTCTGTGTAATGATTCTGGTATTACACTTTGCACAGGTATCTCTTACTTCAGGGCCTGCTTAGTTTCATTTCGATTTTGCTATTGTTTCCACGTCTATTATTTTTGGTGTTTCATATTATTTTATTATTTTCCTTAGAATTCATATTTGAGTTCTCTATCTCACAACTGCTTGGTAAAATCGTTTAAAACCAATATGCTTCTATTTGTTTTTTTTTCTGCCTAAGGTCCCAAAGGTTTTTGTTTTTAATTTTTATTTATTGTTTTAGAGTTCTACTACATATGAGTTTTGTTTTTGTTATAATTATTTGGACAACCAAACTATAATTGCAAGAGACAAATATGATCTAGAATATATGACACGTGAGCTGAAAGAAACATATGAAGTTTGAGGAATCGATATGAACCTGGAAAAACGAATTACCTATATATAAGAAAGAAAAAAAGTAGTCTATATATCGACAATACCGAAAACATACAACCATGCGACGAGTATAGATATTTTGGGGTAAAGTTCGATAAAAGCGGTATGGATGAAAATGAAATAAAAACCAGAATAACATAAACAAAAACGGTTATTATGGAGTAGAAAATAACATGAGTAAGAAACTCAACATTTACAACACAATAACCATGAGTCGTCCAATATATTGATCTGAGACTTGGAGAATAACTGTAAGAAACAAGAAGAGGATAAAAGCTACAGAAATAGAGGCATTGAGCAGATCCGCTGGAATATCGGGAATACAAATATTAAGAAATATGTAGATTAGTCAACAAATAGGAATAGAACATTATTGAAGATGACAATTAATCTCTACTGTTAAGACAAACAGTTGATGAGTTTCACCTATTATTGCGGCTAGCTCTTTTCACATTATCACTATCATTATTTCACTTTTGCTACCGTTTCATTTAAAACCAGCTTATTTAATTTAATTAATTGATATTCTTCAATACTGTGATATTATATTTGCAGTATTCAAACTCTTATAATTTTTTTGTATGATGCTTATTTCTCTTCTATTATTATTAGTGTAATAAAATGTCGTTATAGCATTTTATTAACTTGTTTTCGTTTACTGATCTTTTCAGTGTCGCGTTAGTCTTATAATTTCTTTTTTATAAACTCTTTACCTGACTTTGATATTTGACTAAATTCCTCCGATTTTTTTTTAATTTGGTTTATAGTGTTTTACGCCTTTGGGTTGTAATAGCCATGCATGTCCATTCTGCCATTCATTGTCCGTTAGATTTCTTGCGACATTGCTTTGGTAATCAGTTGTATCTAGGATGCAGGTGTTCTACCCCCATTCTAAGATTACATGTAAGAATCGTTATTCATCCGTTCGCCTCACGTCTCCATACCGCATCAGTTGTGGTTTTTTATGTGTTCTGCTACCGTTCTTTCTCATTTCTTGTGTCTTCTGTTTTCTTTCTTTCTTATATATTTGAGCCTAGACCTCTATGTGGCTCTTGTTCAAATTTCAATTACAACCCCACATATCGTTTCTGGCATTTTCTCCACGTCATGTTTAATTTCTTTACTAATTCTGGCCTTTAGATACGGTATTTTTTTCTTTATTATGACCTACTTGAGATATTAATCCATTTAGTTCTTCGTTATTATGAGTCAATTATTGTTATTATATTTTCCCTATCCTGGTTCTGAATCTTTGTATGTTTCATGTTCCATACATCAAAGTCCGTTTGGGATCATTTTTTGATTTTGATTTTTTCTCCCTTAGTTGTTTTGGACATCGAGTATTATTTTATTTTCTACCAGTCCGCAGATCTGATTGGATCACCCCTTATCTCACATTTAGCTTCTTTTAATGTTTGTCTTTCTTATTCCATTTTGTATGTTCTCTTAGTATTTTAAAATTTCATTATTTATTTTATTTATGCCTTCTGACAACAAACTTTATTGAATTTATGTTCAAAGAGAGAAATTAGGATGTTCTGCAAATAAACATAAACTACAAAAATTCAAATCACCTTAGGTTAGCTGACGATATACTTCTAATTCCAGATAGAATCGATAAGGCAACCCGATTACTAGAAAGAGTAGGTAGCAGGTAGCATCCAGATATGTCGTGCTAAAAACTAATACATATGTTATAGCCAATTTCTTAATGGTACAATTTCTCTGAATAAGAGTGAAATCGAACAGTTTTACTCATAAAAATATCCAGGACATGAAATCGGTGAGAGCCGAGTGAACCAAACTGCGAACTTCAGAAGAAGATAGAAGACTTACGTGGGCAGTCTTTGGGAATTTAAAACTAATCTTGAGATCAGATACATTTACATGTTTAATGAGAAATTAACTGAAAAGGCGATAAATTAAACGGAACTAGACTGGGCATATTACAAGAATATCTGCCAACAGCTGGACGAGAAAAATTCTGCAATAGAGAGCAAGATATGAAGCTATCCGACACTGAGGACGATTACCGACAAGATGGGTAGGCGATATAAGACATAAAATCCTGAATAGGCTACAAATAGCACAGAGCAGGAAGAAGTGCAAGATTTACGAGAGCCAGCAATGGGCACGTAAAAGCTGATGATGATGATGATCTTTGAATTTCATTACTTCATTTCAGATGTTTCGCTTAGCTCTTGCCACATTCCGATGTAACTTGCTTCAATTTCTCTAAGGCAATTTTTATTATTAATATTCTCTACCTCCTTCTTTTCCTTGACTTGTATGTTGAAATTTTTGCTCTTTATAGCCAGTCTAGAATTTATATTGAAGGCATTTATGGCTATTACATCTTGTCGCATTGTTTTTCACTTTACACTTTACATGAAATAGTTTGTCTCATTTATAACATTAGGTTTGGAATGACCTGAGTCCGCTTTCTTTATTCCTATGTTAGACTGGAAGTTCTTTCGGTTGCTAAGTAGCTCAGGTCATTTACAGAGAAAAAGACCTTTTGGTGACAAAATTAATAGTAGTTAGAACAAAACCTACATCAACGTGTTCTAATGATAAAACTTGACTAATTGACATAAAATTCAATTTTTTTTATCGATGCGTTATTGTTTTTCAACAAAAAAACAGCGAAAAATCGGTAACAAATTAGGTTTTTACTTTTTACACAAAATCCACATAGGCAATGTTGAAGAGAACTGAAAAACCTACAAAATGAGCCACTATACGCTCAACTTTGTTAATTGGTTTCTTAAATAATGGAACATTTACCCAAATTTCAAAAAAAAAATCGTTTGTATATTTATTCATTTTATAGCTAAACCATTCTTATTAACTCTAACGATAGATCATCTCATACACAAGTTATGTTCTTAAAACAAAATACTCTAGCCCTGGTAGTTCTTGCAAAATTTCCGTCAATCCTATGGAAGACATATTTTTATGAAAGGCCATATTACCTCACCGGAACACACTATCATTATAAGTAAACCACCGTTGGAAAGTAAAAGAGTTGATCTAGAGAACCCTTATCTCACTTTTCCAAAATTTAAAGTATGAATATATATACATATTGAAAATATTTGGCCATTCCGTAAAAAATTATTTGGCGAGTCCGTTCGAAAAATTGCTAAGGGGGTGGTACAAAGAGCGTGACATTGAAGATGTCAAGGAATCTCATATCCCTACTACTAATAATCTTAAGGCAAATTTAAATTTTAAGGAGACACATATTTACATTTCTTGCATAATATGGATTTATGTAATAAATTTAGCAAAATGGAAACTCCATTTAGACAGAGACTGATGATAATGATGGAGCCATCATTTTTAATATGCAAAAAACGTACTTATTTTAAATTTAAATAAAAAACGAAAATATGCCTTCTCTATTGAATTTTTAAAACATAAGTAAATAATAGTAGGTTCTTTTGTTTACACAGTCAGTACATTTCATATTTTATTATTATATAAAACTGAAAGGCTGATACAAATTGATAATTGTTAACAACAGAAGACAAAAGATGTTATTCCTCAATTAGTTAACAATGAAATTTTTATGTTGTTCAATTCAGATTCCTATTATTTTTTTGTTAATAAATACTAATTTATGACAAGCCAAATTCCTAGAAATCCTAGATATCGGTCTTACATCTCGCGTCTACAAGCTAAATTTCTTTTGATATATAGGTATAGGTTGATCTTTGATTGAAACATTTGCAAATGGAAACATAACTTGCAATAGCTTTCATATTTAGCATATTATGATGCTCCGTCATTATCATCTATGGCTAAATGGAGAATAGCTATTCCATTTTGCTAAATTTATTACATAAATCCATATTATCCAAGAAATATAAATATGTGTCTGCTTAAAATTAAAATTTGCATTAAGATTATTTATTACAAGAATGGACTCTTCCAAATATTTTTTTACCAAATGGCCAAATATTTTCAATACTTATATGTATTTATACTTTAAATTTTAGAAAAGTGAGAGGATCATTAGATCAACTCTTCTACTCTCCAACGGAAGTTTATTCATAATGATAGGGTTATCCGGTGAGATAATATGAGCTTTCCAAAAAATATGTATATATTTGTAGAACATAAATTGGGTAAGAGAAGATCTATTGCTTCAGTTAATAAGAATGTTTTAGCTATAATATATATATATATATATATATATATATATATATATATATATATATATATAATTAACTGTAATATATGAATTTTCAAATTTATGATTATCTCAGGGTCCTTTTCGCTTGGGTTCAAGTTCCAGATATTAAATAAATAAATGAATTCTATACTTATTTTATAAGTCTCTCTTTCTTCTTGGTTACACTACCACTTTTTAAAATTTTGAAATTATATTTTTCATTTTATTTTTCTTTTAAGATTTTTAAATGACTAATAAATAATTTTCAAATTCTCAATCAAATTACAATTTATTTATAATGATTGTCTACAATACAATTCTGATATAATATTGCCTTTACAACAAAATAAATTTCCTGGGTACTTAAATATTATTAAATTTCTATCAATTTGTTACAAAAATATTTCAATCCTCTAAACACAAATATTCATTATACTAAATTTTAAAAACCTTTATTTCTATCACTGATTGATTTTAGATTTCAATAATCTGTTTATTAAATAATGTTTCAAAAACTTACAGTTGCCTGGCTTGAATTCCCTTTTCCTTACTTTTGGTTTTGGAATACTACTTCCTGATTTCTGTTTTTTTTTATAAAAAATTTCTGCTGCTCAATTGATTTGTTTACTGCTGTACCAATACTTCTATTTTTCCAACAAAAATTGATTTTCTCTCTCCATCCAATGGATTTCAAATAATTCCTTTTATGGAATATTTATTTTTTTAAATTTCAAATTGTTGATCCCAAAACTTCAAAAATTTTAACTTCAAACTTAATTTCTTGTCAGAACTGACATGGAACACTTATTTCAATGATATCACAGATCATTTATCTGGTTGTCATGGAAACGTAATTTTACAGGAACGAAATTTTTAAATGCTCTGGTCGACGATCGGGAAACAAAGAGGACCTTTCAATGTCAGATTTTCTATTTATGTAATATATTTTGCCACCTGCTATTTCCATGTCCGTTTTTATTTATTTTATTAATTTCCAAATATGTTCCTTCTAAATCATATGCAAAATTCTAGTCAAATTTTAAAATGAATTTCAATACCGTTTACTCTCCTAATTTTAATCTAAATCACTTAATTCATGTTTTCAAAAATTTTGATTTGACACCTGTAACCTGTTGGTCACCAGTCATTTAACAGGTACTTTAAAAAAAATTGGTTTTTACTGAAATTAAGACTTAATATCTTTTGAACTACTGAATTTTCATAAACTATGCTTTAAGCTCTTTCTAACGGTATAAATCTCTTTACTGTTCCATCATTCCTTCAAATTTTAACGGTTTTTACAATTCTGACATTTCAAATCTCTAAGTTTTTAACAAATTTATGTATTTAAAACTAAATTTTGATCTAAAATGTGTTATATTCAGTGTTGTCATTGCCTAATATGTGATCTATACTTGTTTTACAAACTATACTGTGATTTTCATGTGAATTTAACTTTTTTGCTGTTTGACCTAAATGTGACTCCCTGCCTAGATTTTTTTATGTAAGTATCCAAATTCTATTACAATCTGCATGATAGATTATTTAACTTTATATGCTACTTCTTATCCTTTCAACAATTTGCTTTTGAAACATTCTTTTTACATAGTTTATATTTTTAGGTTAACTTTATCTGTTATGATTTTTGCAATTCCTTTTTTTATTAGATATGTATGAATTTTATTTACATTTCCCCAATCATTTACTTATTCAAATTACAAACTTTTGTATTATCTCTTGTCTGTTTAAATCCATTACAAATTTCCCCAAAATTTTATAGAATAAATTCTTTTAGTTTTAACTTAAGAATTTATTTTGCTGAAATTTTCCAATACTTTCTTAATATCCATATTTTTTTTAACCTTTTGAATTTATTAATTTTTTTAGCTATCAAGAATATCATATAACAAACAATACTGTGAACAAATTAAACATGAACGATCAACAACTCAACAAGAAAACTCAATAAACTATATAAACATATCAATTGATGAACTCTTAACAAATCTACAACTACTGGTATAATTATTTACAAACTTATCCAAGATATGCTGTTCAAACTTTTGGAATCAACATTCTTAGTAAGTTTTCAATTATCATGTATCGTTCCCATGTATTTTTTTAACCAATTCTTTTATTTTAAATCAAATCATTAATAATATTTTTTATTTCTTCCCTCTAGTGATATCAAGACTTCATCTGGTTGTTCCCTAGTATCTCATCATTGAAGATTATAAGATTTCTACAAACATGTTATTAATTTCAAAATATTCTGACTTGTATTCATTGATATTATTATAATATTTTTCCATATTGTCCTTGTTTAATTTTAAATTTAAGTTGTACATATTTTCATTAATTTAAGATTTATGCTTTTAGTTCATAAGTTTCTTCTTCTCTTTGTAATTTTTCTCAACACTCTCACTTTTCCTTTTCTTCTAACTTATTTGCTTCCATTCCATCTCCATACTTTCTCTTGCTATTCTATAATTCTTGCCTACAGGATAATTTATATTTCTTCATATATTACCGCATTTTTATCACATTATTTATTTATTTATACTCTTTATCTGTACCTTAGTACCTTCTTATTTCATCATTATTTCATACATTCTGATAATTCCTTTATTTTAACCGCATTTATATCATATATTCATTTATAATTCATCATATTTTGAAATACTTGTTATCATCCTGTTTCTTTTTACATACTGTCTCCAAACAAATCATTCACCATCTACCATCTTACTTCTCCATCACCTACATTCTTATTTATCTTAATCATTTTACTCTGAACATATATTTCTAAATTTCTTCACTTCACTTCTTTTTAATTAATTATTGTTGTTTTCTATTTATATTTTGTACAATATGGATATTAATTATTTTATTTTATATATAATATTTGAAAATACTATCAATGTTGTATATTCCTTTGATCTTCTGTGTCTTGATGTCGACTAACTCATAACTGTTCACTCCATCTTTTGTTTTTACCATATACGATCTGATTATGATGATACTTCCCTATGAAGAACCTTTACTTATCTTCAATTTGCTTATATATTTTTTTATCTTGATCTTTTATTAATTTTCATTTCCATGTTCCTGTGCTAATTTTGGTCTTCCATCCATCCTTCCTGATCTATATTTGCATTTTATATTTTTTTTCTGGTTTTCCAGTTTACTTTTGGGTTTATTCCCCAGTAATAAACTGTGTTCTGATGAGTTTCCCCACAAAACTTTGCACATTTTGCCAAATATCTGCTCATCTTGATATATTCTTGCTCATACTTCTTATTATTGATGCTTGATTTCATGCACTCTGTCTGATAATTCTTTTTACTCATGATCATTACCAAAAATCCTATTTTTCCCCACTGTATATTCATTTTCATCACATTTACACCTTCATAATTTACATATTTTTTCTATCAACTTTAACTTTTCATATAATTTCACTTTTGTACTATTTTCTGGTATAACCTCTTCATTTTCCATTTGTGTTCCTGCTTCTGCTTGGTTACTTTGAATTTTGACTTTTTCCTCAACTTTTGCTCTTTCTTCTTGGCTTGTCCCTATCACTAGTTTGTCTTGCTCTTCTTGTAATGTGGTATTTTCATATTTTTCTTCAGCCTTATCCAAATTTGAATCATCTTCTTGGTTTTCTTGTCCTTTAGATGGTTCCATAAATTTTTTTCTTATTTGTGTCATATGATTTTTCATGTCCAGTACTGATTGTTTAATATCTGAACTGAACTTATCCATTTTTGAAATTAACTTTTGATTTTCTTGTTTTAAATCTTGTTTTAAATCTGCTATATTAGAATTTAAAATCCTATTTCTTGTTTTAAATTTGAACTGAAATCCTGCATCATTCTTTTCATCATCTCCATCAATTGTATATTACCATCAAATCCAGTATTTGTATTTTCCTCAGATCTTGATTCTTCTGGTTGTCATTCTACTACCACATGCTCTGAAATGATTTGAATATTTTGTTCTTCAATTTGCTCTTCACTTCCACTTCCTTCTTGTATATCGTCTGTTCCCTGCATATCCTGCTCCATTTCTTCAGACATATGCTCTTCTGGATTATCCACTGATTTTGCAGCTCTAGTTTTTACCATGTTAATAAATTATTTTTAACACAATTTCTTTATTATTATATATGATTTAAATTTATTATTATTGTTTTATTTTTGAATTATATTGTTTCTTGATTCTATATACTTTTATAAATACCCCACCAAGTTTTTCCGAAATTGCAAAAATCACTTATTTTTTATAATTTCAAATATTCTTACCTTTTTATCTTATCTATTTAACCAAATTATCACACAATTTACTTTATCAGGAAATTTATTTTGTTCTTTCTTTATTTTTTTATTTAAATCTGACAATTATTATATTTAATTTTTCTATAGGACCCACTAATTTCTGAGCCCCTTTAGTTGTTTGCCATTTATAATTGAATGATATGAAATTGTAAACTACCTACCAATGTGTTTCTCGTGCCACATTAGTTGGGCGCCATTTATAATAACTGTAATATATGAATTTTCAAATTTATGATTATCTCAGGGTCCTTTTCGCTTGGGTTCAAGTTCCAGATATTAAATAAATAAATGAATTCTATACTTATCTTATAAGTCTCTCTTTCTTCTTGGTTACACTACCACTTTTTAAAATTTTGAAATAATATTTTTCATTTTATTTTTCTTTTAAGATTTTTAAATGACTAATAAATAATTTTCAAATTCTCAATCAAATTACAATTTATTTATAATGATTGTCCACAATACAATTCTGATATAATATTGCCTTTACAACAAAATAAATTTCCTGGGTACTTAAATATTATTAAATTTCTATCAATTTGTTACAAAAATATTTCAATCCTCTAAACACAAATATTCATTATACTAAATTTTAAAAACCTTTATTTCTATCACTGATTGATTTTAGATTTCAATAATCTGTTTATTCAATAAGGTTTCAAAAACTCACAGTAGCCTGGCTTGAATTCCCTTTTCCTTACTTTTGGTTTTGGAATACTACTTCCTGATTTCTGATTTTTTTTTATAAAAAATTTCTGCTGCTCAATTGATTTGTTTACTGCTGTACCAATACTTCTATTTTTCCAACAAAAATTGATTTTCTCTCTCCATCCAATGGATTTCAAATAATTCCTCTTATGGAATATTTATTTTTTTTAATTTCAAATTGTTGATCCCAAAACTTCAAAAATTTTAACTTCAAACTTAATTTCTTGTCAGAACTGACATTGAACACTTATTTCAATGATATCACAGATCATTTATCTGGTTGTCATGGAAACATAATTTTATAGGAACGAAATTTTTAACTGCTCTGGTCGACAATCGGGAAACAAAGAGGACCTTTCAATGTCAGATTTTCTATTTATGTAATATATTTTGCCACCTGCTATTTCCATTTCCGTTTTTATTTATTTTATTAATTTCCAAATATGTTCCTTCTAAATCATATGCAAAATTCTAATCAAATTTTAAAATGAATTTCAATACCGTTTACTCTCCTAATTTTAATCTAAATCACTTAATTCATGTTTTCAAAAATTTTGATTTGACACCTGTAACCTGGTGGTCACCAGTCATTTAACAGGTACTTTAAAAAAATTGGTTTTTACTGAAATTAAGACTTAATATCTTTTGAACTATTGAATTTTCATAAACTATGCTCTAAGCTCTTTCTAACGGTATTAATCTCTTTACTGTTCCATCATTCCTTCAAATTTTCAACGGTTTTTACAATTCTGACATTTCAATTCTCTAAATTTTTAACAAATTTATGTATTTAAAACTTAATTTTGATCTAAAATGTGTTATATTCAGTGTTGTCATTGCCTAATATGTGATCTATACTTGTTTTACAAACTATACTGTAATTTTCACAAGTGAATTTAACCTCTTTGCTGTTTGACCTAAATGTGACTCCCTGCCTAGATTTTTTTATGTAAGTATCCAAATTCTATTACAATCTGCATGAGAGATTATCTAACTTTATATGCCACTTCTTATCCTTTCAACAATTTGCTTTTGAAACATTCTTTTTACATAGTTTATATTTTTAGGTTAACTTTATCTGTTATGATTTTTGCAATTCCTTTTTTTATTAGATATGTATGAATTTTATTTACATTTCCCCAATCATTTACTTATTCAAATTACTAAACTTTTGTATTATCTCTTGTCTGTTTAAATCCATTACAATATATATATATATATATATATATATATATATATATATATATATATGTTTTTAAGTTTTCGCGTGCACTAAATCTTTAGGTGGTTTCCGGGAATTCATCCGCGTAGTTGATAACTGATCCCTGCCGGGGTCGATGGTAAAATGACGACGTTTCGGCAGAGTCACATCTGCCCTCTTCAGGTCGGTTCGCATAATTCTCGTAGCCTTCTGCTTTCGCTTCTAGTTACTACTCGAATACTACTGTACTTTGCATTTATTAATCTCTTAATATAATTACATATTTCTTGTAAAATTCTAAAAACAAAGTCGCATCTATAATACTGTTATTATAGATAGATATAATTTTTCATATTTATAATAAACGAAATGTTTATTAGCGAGTTATTTTGAGATATACCAAGGGGATCTACTGCTATAATAATTTTGTCTTACAAAAGCACACATTTTAAATTTTACTGTATTTAATTCATTCGTCACTTGGCAGTCAACAAATGCAGACAGACTATATATTTTTTTATTTTAGATTCGTTGTTACTTGTACTACTCAGTCGATGTTAGCATTTTCTAGATTAAATAGGTAAGCTATCGAAAAAAAAAGGGATGAAAGCGCCGATACACCAGAGTGCTACGTGAAGATGAAGTAAAATGCAGTTTCAAAGAAGATACTGCAATGCATATTATAGATGATTCTGTACATTTAAAAAGTTCTTTTGCCTTTCAATAACTAACAATTTATTTGATTGTTATCATAGTTTAAACAACAACTACAACGCAATTCACAAAACTCTATAAATAAATAGCAAATTTTTCACTGGAGTTACAGAATTAAACTACTAAGATAGTGTTGTGTGATTTAATCATGTTAAGAGCATTGTTAAAATGAGAAAATCAAAGCGATTTATTAACTTTAGAGTATAAGCACCTGGGTATATTTCACCTTAAATCCTAAGGTTGGTATTGTTTAATACTACTTGTTATTGATAACTTCAGTGTCATCTAAAGCGCTTACTGAAATTATTTATAACTTTATACAAAAACAACATAAGTTAGAAAATAAAATTTAAATATTTGAATATATCCATAGCAAGCAGAGATTTTTTTATTATTTATTTTGGAATAGTTGGTATTTCTTTGTCAGTTTAATATTCACTGAACATTACTGAGAGATTAAAACTGTGCTCGACTGATTGACGACAAAGTCCATTATTAAAATGGATTCTTTCATCGAAGATTGACGACAATATTGGAAAATATGAAAGCCGAAATTACTGACAATAAACATCTTTTTCATCTATTAGCATTTCCCAAAGAGTCCGCCAACAACAGCTGTGAGTTATTACCTTCGCTAATGTATTTTTTCGATTTGTATAGCTTATCGTGGTAACTCATACTTCGTGGATGAATGCATCCAATCAGTGGAGCATAATAACAGAGCCAGACCATGACTCATTTCTTCTTTCGAACGAACCAGCGAACACAGCAGTCGATGCTGATGAAAATACGCCACAACCCACGAACTATGGACTATATGCATGACTAGCAATAATTTGAGGTGAATTTGACTGCGTGGCGCCCCTTTCTGTTTTGTTATGAGCGGCATTCATGTACATGAAATGTCGATCGAGTACATTTCTTCCAGCTAGCATTATTAATTAGATTTTGTTCTCAAACGAAACAAGTCTAATAAAAAGAAAATTGGATACTTATCGCAAGCTGTACATAATATTAAAATTATTTCTTTGGGAACTTATAGACAAGAATTTGCCAGTCTGGCATTTCGTGTGTTTAGTTGTTTGAAATGTTGAATGTAAACTGCATAAATAATATTAAATTGATCCACTGACGTCTTAAATGATTGTAAAATATTTCAAAACAACGAATAGTTAAAGATCAATTTTTATCCGACCTTGTCAATAAAATAACAAGGAGAATCCAACTTGAAAAGGATAGTTTTGACTTGACAGTTTAAGTTGAAGTAGCTAGTAAAGATCTACTGTTATTTTCTCATATATCAGGTAGTACAAAAACATGCCATGTATATTAGTAATAGTGCCTACAAGTTAGATGAATTTCAAAGAACTCTATTCAGAAATTATCTGTTGCGCACCAAGAGGCTGATATATGAATGATAATGCATTTTCCAAAAAAATGGCCATGCATTTATGTTTCAGTAAGGCGACTAATAGCACAAGGTAAAAATTTACGAACTAACTCGATGCAATTTTTTTTTAAGATAAAATTTTCTATGTTGTCAAAATCTTAAATTGTACTCGCATTTGGCATGTATGTATGCTCACAGTTTTTTGACCAATCGAATGGTCACACATTTAGAGGAGTAGATTTTCAGGGTTCCATATATACAATACACGGATACCCTTATAATATCACTCCGACTTTCTGCCCCTGTCACATAAGAGCAATTTTCGCCTAAACTACTAGACGGAAGAGGCTGAAATCTGGTATTATTGTATAGTTTGGTGACCCGCTCGGGAGTACATATCGTAAAAGAAGAAATTTTGATTTTAGGGGTACTTCTGGGGGGAAATATTAAAAAAATCGACCGTTCCCCCCCTGATCTCCGAAACTACTGAGCCTAAAATTTTGAAAAAAAAGGAAATATATAACGTTGCCCGAACTTTACAGGAAAAATAAGAAGAAACCTTTAACATTAATTTTGGGGGGCAAATTATAGAATTAAATGAAAATTTAAAAATAAAAATTGAACATTATGTAATACATCACATGAAAGGTCCCATTCTGAGGAACACTAATATATTTTTTCATATTTAAAAAAAATAGTTAAAAATATTAATGAAAATATACCAAAATTTACACATTAACCCCCCCCCTCCCCCTTATTTCCGAAACTATAAAACGTATAAATTAGAGGTATAGGGTCTGACTTGAAGTTTACTGGAAAAATAAGGAGAAATCTCTACTTTTAACTTTGGGGGGCAAATTATAGAATTAAATGGAAAATTGTCTCTAACCCATCATGTTATATATCAAATGAAACCATACTATTTAAATTTTGAAAATAAATAGGGGTAATGGGGCTCACTTGAAATTTATAAGAAAAATTAATAGAAAACCCCCATAGTAATGTTAGGGACAAATTATACAATTAAATGGAAAATAAAAATTCGATTTTCAAACGCATCATGTAATATATCAGATAAAAGGCGCATTATGTGAATTACATATATATCATATTTTTAAATCATTTGTTTAAAAGTTATTAACAAAAATATTAAACATCGACTTAATTCCACTTTAGAAACTACACTATTTAAATTTTGAAAAATATATTTTATTGGTATTTTTAAATAATTTAAGTAACAGATTTAATAATTTATAATTTAAAACTTGACCTATTTTGCCTATTATCTTCCAATCTACAGAGCCTCAAAATTCAGACAGTAGAATATAGAAAACTTCCCTGAAAGTTATTTAGTAAAATAAAACTCTAATTTTAATTTTTGGGGGCCAAATTAGAAAATTAAATACATACATATATATATATATATATATATATATATATATATATATATATATATCTTATAAAAATCAAGCAAATCCTGAAGCAGATACAATAAAAAGTCTATGTGTGGAAAATCAAAGTGTATATTTTTTATAAATTTAAAACGCTTCCTTTAAAATATATTAGGGTAAATATAAGGCAATGCACTCATTCCTTGCTTGTCTGAAACTGGAATATTAGAATCTTGAAGGTGGTATGGAACCCTTAATATGCGAGTCCAACTCGCACTTGACCAAATTATTCAAAGATACTTATTGTTCTTACAATATATACAAACGCCAAGCTTTTGTAAGTGGTTTAGTCACTGGAGTCCCAGACCTCAATTCCTTTAGTTGTGGTATCTTCAGCTGCCCATTTACACATTTTTGGAAAAAACTGCCACACCTGAACAGAGAAGACAAATGTTTTAAATTTTAAATTATACACTGTTGTTAATGTTACTTCAGTGAAGGGAATTTTGGAAATTTGTGTTTAGAAATGTATTGATTTTTGATGGAGTTATAATCTAGCTATATAGAGAATACAGAAAGCTTGTTGCTTTTGTGTGAGGCTTGTCTACCATCAAAGAACCAAAAATATTCGAGTAGGTAGTAAAAAGGTAACGCTGAATATCTAATTTTGTAATAATCCTACATAAAGAATTCTAAATCAAATGAGCCATTAGACTCCAGATCGAGACTAAAACTTCAGATGAAATACTTGCCACACTTAGGAAACCTTTAACCGTACCGTTAGTATTGACTGTTCTAGTCAAGTAGGCCTGTAGTTCCTACTCATGATGCTGCGTCGTCATAAATTTGTCCACGAACATCATTGATATTAATACCATTCTTATATAAGAAATCTAGTAGACTAGTTTATTTGTTCAGCAGTAAGACTAACAAATATTTTCACACATCCAGATGGCAAAGCACAGCACATTATAAGACATTATTAGTGTTTGCAGTTGGAACCAAGCCTGAAAATCTTTAACATAGCAATATAGATAGCTTTATTAATTAATTACAGAAAATATTAAGTTTATGGTGCTGTTTATATTCATGTGTAAAATATATGTTTTTTTTTGCTTAAAATATTTAGCTGAGTGATGTTTTACTTTTTAACCGATTTTCAAAAAACGAGGAGGTTATCAATTCGTCTGCAACTTTTTTTTATGTCGAGCGATTATTCAATAACGGCTTGGGTAATTTTGATGATTTAAACTGCATTATATTAAGGAACATTACAGAAAGGTCCTATATTGTCTATAACAGGAGATATATGGTTTTCCAGAAAATCAGAAAAATAAGTAAATAAGGGACGAGATTTCAGTGAATTTCAATGAATCCTCACTGTTTTCTCTAAAACCGCTCAAGAAATTTGAATATTATAAATTGTATTCTACAAAGATATATTCCAGCTTGATTCTGTATATTTTTTTCTATAACGTAAAACTTACCATTTTTCTGAAAATCGGAAAAATATATGCAAAAAAACTGTAAACATCATGGTAAATGTCAAATTTTTATCATAAATGTCTAGTTTAAATTTCAAAATATGCCATGCAAGTATTTCGTACAGGGTGTTTGTAATGGTTTTCATTTTGATTTATTTGAAGTAAGTTTTTTTTTAGAGGCGAAGTTAGGGGGTTTATATTCGCGTGAAATGGCAAAATAGTTTATCGAAACGAAAATTGGTTATGTCGAACTCTTCTATCTGGTATACGATTGTAGGTGTGTGCGTGCGTGCATCTGATATTAGGTGGTACATAAGCAGTTGTATACATAGGATGGTGGAAATATAAGTTGGAATTGAATCAGTTATACAGGGTGGTTTTAAAAATATTGTATTGGGTGGCACATAAGTAGTTGCGTGGAGCAAAACTATAGTTAAACAGAGTGTATATTTGCGTTATAGGACGGAGAATAATTACAGTTATACAAATGGCTTTAAAAATTGTCCGAAGCGGTTGATTATATACGATGGTTGAAATATAAGGCGGAGTAGAATTACAGTTATATAAGGGGGTTTAAAAGTTATGTAGTTTGAAACATAAGAAGTTGCTTATACAAGGTGTGTGAAGTAAGGGTGGGATAAAATTATTGTTATTAAAGGTGTATAAAAAAAATTATATGAGCATAAGCAGTTAGGATATTTGAATTATAGGACGTAGGACGGGATATAATTATAAACATGGGTTCAAATAATTCTAGAAAATGTGGTTCAAAAAAAGAATTTTTTTATATAGGGTAGACCAAGTAGTTGCATAAATGGAATACTATGCATATGGGGTGAAGTAAAATTATTTATATAGAGAAATAATTCATACAATAGAAAAATAGAAAGAGTCAATAGTGTGGAGAGCATTTATAGTTATATAATTTCAACATGCAGGTACCGTTCATGTCTTTTGAATAAAATAAATGAATTAACTAAATTGGTTTATAATTATGTATGTATATGAAAATTTAATTATTCAGTCAAAACCAAGTATTATTGCTTGTAAGTTTTTCCAATATAAATATATGTTAGTCATTTGGTGAAAATATCAATAAAAGATTGTTGTAAAATATTAAATATTGTTATTCGTGACTACTTCCATTCACAATTTATTGTTAAGCATATTACTATTAGATTTAGTGAAATAAACTCACATAGACATCTAACAAATTATTGTCATCATATTTTAGCTTTTGCATTTACAATAATATTTGAAATTTAGGAGCCTTTTGTCAGTATTTGATTGTAAAAGCAATCTCCTTATTTAAATAAAGGGAGTCTTCAATAAAAAACCGAATAATAAATTATGCATAAATGCTTCATTGCTCAGGCGAATAGTAATTTCTACCAAAAAACGTGACTGCCGTTTGAAGCGGAATATTCTGAGCACTCAATCGCTCCGCGAATAACTCCAATAGTCTACTTAATTAAAATTCTAAACGTGATCGATTTTCAAAAACCATAATAGAAAAATTCAATTCTTTGTGACTATATCAAGCCCCCTGTCAATTTAATTTATAATGTCAATGGATTCATTCGGTTTTTAACTGGCACAGGGACGAATATAGCGATGGCATTTTAATTAAAGTTTTCATGAGTTGTTGTAAAAAAATTATAAGCTCATGACTCGTTTTATATCAAATGGTTTCGTGGAGCCTACAATGTCGTTAATCCATTGGATATTGTGGCGCGGTGTATTATAGTTGAATGGAGTATTATGCTTTGAAAGTATTCCCGTAAAGAATTTCACGCTTGATATTACGCTTTTTAAGAGAGGCGACAGTTTCGTTATTACGTACCAAAATTATAATAAGCCTCATTTAACCATAAACAATGTAATGAGTGAATAGAAATTGTAATCAATTTTGAGAGGTAGAAAATGTTGCTTTGTTTTCAATTTAGCGTATTGTCTGACAATAATTTACCAGAGCGTTTCAAATTGAAGGCAATTTAAATTGTATAATTTACTGAATGTTCAACGAAATTTTTGCCTAAAGGGCAGACCTAAATTCTAAAGGACCTTTACAATTTATTTGTTAAATGAAATAACGTTCACACAATATTGGTTCTAGGGCGTAAATGAAATGTAAAATGATTCTGTATCTAATTAACGAACAACCAAAACATATTTTGGGAAAAAAATAATTCTATCGAAGGCGTTGAAAACCAAACAGCTGGCACTGTTCTTATTAAACAATTGGTTTTACGAAATAGTCGATTAGTTTAATAACAATAGGTTAAAAAATATATGTTTTTGTACCGCATTTGAAGTTTGTTATAATGAATGTTAATTTTAATATAATGCCTTATACGTTGAAAAGTGTTTCCTTTGATGAATCTTACCGATATAATTTTCAACTTTTATATTGAAATAAACACACTTAGGAAGGAGCCTGCTTCAATATCCAATAATTTCAATAACCCTCTGAATAGCTCTGAAATTGCATCCCTATATTTCTTTGTAAAAGTTTTAGACATCTTGCATTCAGTTCTACTTTGTATTCTGAAGAAGCCCGTAACCTGGTGAAACGATATTGTCAATAGCAAATAAATATAAGTGTGTTTATTTTAAAATAAAATTAAAATGAATTATCACCAAGTAAAGACAGAAACTATCATCATTTTCAACTGTCACAGTATCTTTATGATAATCGCAGGCAATATTTAATTATTGCTCGTAATAGAGGAGTTAATAAGTAATATAACATATTTTAAGTGAATTAAAGTAACATTCCTGTCATTTTTTGGACAAAATCAAATATATCAGAAAATATCTTTAACTAGTCTTTTAAATTTGCGCGATTATACAAGTGATGTGTTGCGCAATTTGGGAAAATGGTACTAATGCAAAATTATTAATGGTATACAGTTGCTACGAAGGTCAAAACATAAAAAATCTAAAAATTTGTTTATGTTTGTTATACGTAAGACAAAAGCTTCGGATAGTTAAAATTGTACAAATCCACTTGGTTGTAAAATATTTCAAATGTTTTTTATACAATATTTTCTCAATGTTTTTGACTCCTAATTGCTGCTTCTAGTTTAGACTATTTTTTTTAAATATTATCTTGAAATGATTTGATGGCAGTTGGGTTCCGTCAACAGAATTCACTGTTTCTTGATTGATGAAGGTAATTTCGTTTCATAAAGATAACCACATTTGTCGATTTTCATCCGGTAAATCAAAAACATACATTTTTTCAACTTTTGTTACTGTGGCTACTGTGTACTATTAACTGCACATTGCGACTATTTTTCCTGAGTGGATCCACCTATCATCTATGTACTCGCTCAAATTTGAAAGTCATGTTAAAATTTTATTTCTTAGATATCAGATTTTGTCTTCTAAAATGCTGCAGTACAATGTGGGCTTAAAATCCTGTGACAACGGAACCCTGAAAAGTTATTAATGATTCATGGGTAATTTTATAATCCTTTCGAATTTGCTACAAAAATACTAAATAAACTATAACGTTTTTCCTCGAAATTGTAAGTCGTAAAGGGAGTATTATTGAGTAGACGTTAAAATGAATGTTGTTGTAAAGCTCAACATTTCGTGGATGAATTACCGTATTGGTAATGTTCTTAAGTGGGGGCGTCTGTATTCGTGATTGTCTACTTTCTTGTGTGTCATTCATTATTGACTCAATTCAACACATTTGGATTAATATTTATTAAATGTTTTGCCGTTTTAACTAATTAATAAAAACTTGTAGTTTATAGCAGCTGTAGCATTTATTGTTTTCGAGATTGAAATAGTATGAATATATTTTTTTAATTTTCATTATTCGACCTGTTGAACGATCGACGCAACCAAGCGACTGTTGGTTTACAAATTTATTTTGTCTGTCAGATATTCTTTCCATATTTATATTGATAGGCAAATTAATAAGTATTTATATGCAATATCGGATTATAGATGTAATACTATAAAATTGCATTGTTATAGCTGTATATACGTCCATCTTGATTAACTCGGGGCAGTTCAACTATTTAGGGAACAAGAGTATTTACCAAACAACCGATACGTGATACCACCCATCCCTTAACAGCTGAAGTCCAATTAATTCAGGAACGCAGTATTTACGAGAACTACGAGAACTACGTTTAAGCATTTTATTATTCAGCTAATAAAAGCTATATTCTTGTCAAAACCTATGTGTTTGAAGGAATGAAATATGAGGATTACTTAGGTACAGCACAGAGGGGGCAACAGAAGTTGCAAAACAGTTGCATTTAGAACTAGATTTGTTCGGAGACGCTAGTTGTCAATAATTCCAGTTCGACAGTTGGCTGTACCAACACCTGATTCAATGTCAACAAGAAATGTTCAGCAACTAGCCTTGTTTTTGATATAAGAATTTTTTTCTCTTACATTAAAATTAAGAATTTTATATTTAATTGGGTCATACCACATGGAAAAATAGAAAATTGCTAAGAAACTTTACAACCTATAAGAATATGATTTTTTTTTACATTTTTCAACTAATAATATGTTACATCAATATATTTAAGTCATTTACGAAGACCTGAGTTAACCTCAACAGAAAGCAACATTGCAAAAAGAGAATTAAACTAAAAATGATAACATCAGAATTAAATTTTGTAATTCTGAAAATCTGAAAATTTCATATGTCTCTTACTTTAAATCAAACATTGGTATTATAGGCAACGAGGATCTAGGAAGAAACCGATTATCTTTGATACTAATGAGAGTTGGCATTATTGTTTGAAAATTGTTTAGTTTCTGGCGTTTGAAACGTATATTGTTTCGGGACATCTAAAATAGGTGTTTACCTAATATTATATATTTCGTGTGCCTATGCAAAGTGAATTCCAAAGTTAACAATTAGTGTGCGGTCTCTTGGCTGTAGAATAAATCATTGCTAAAAAAGTTTGTTAGGTAACAACAGAAACTCATAAAAAGTAAGTTATTAGAAATATTATGATTAAGTTGTGGGCACCATTTTTTATTTTAGGTTTTAGTATTTTTTGTATGTACATGTCCTGACAAGAAACAGAAATATAAAATCGCATGACATATTATTTTATTGTTACTAGAATCGCCTGTGGTCGAAATTCGACCAATTTTGTCAATACGTAACGAATTTGTCTTTCATATATACCTAATTAATAGGTAGACAAAGAGGCAGTAAGTGGAAATTAAAAACAAAAAAAAAAATAATTCTGCTATTAAGAGGTAGAATAATGTAACGAAATAAACGTAAATGACAATTTCAATTGAATAGAAATTACAAAATAATATTTTTTAAATTTACTATTAATACTAACTATGTAAGTTCCAATTGCAAATTTAATTGGACATTTGCTATATAAAGATGAAATGATTCAGGTATATTTCAATTCTGTAACACTTATTAAAATATTCATTTTCTAAAAATGCCAATTCATAATATATTTCCACTACCCTTTATATGTAACTGCTTATGGACTACCCAACATAAAAAATTTTGTTAACATTTTTTTAACAACCCTAGGTAACTATAACTTTACTCCGGACTGTATTTTAACCACGCTGTACATGCTCGCTCATGAACCACGCCATCACATTTTTTAAACCATCTAGTAAAACTAAAATTTCACTTCAACCATTCTGTATATACGACTGGCTATTGGCCACCCTGTATAATTATAATCCGCAGCGCCTTATATCTCTGTCTATTTATATTTGCATATGCAACGACTATTAAGACAAATTTATTGTTTGCCTCAAGTTAATATGAAAACACATAACTTTTTAACCATCCAAAAAAGGTCTAACCAGCACTTGTTACTTTAAAATCTTGAAGGGTTCAGCTATAAAAATAGTTTTTTTATAAGATCCTACACATCAATTTGAATTGAAAGAATTTTTCAAGCGCAGTTTTATTCTTAAGTAAGTCACCAAATCACCCTTTATTGAACAAATCATCATACCATCACGTTCTTTCTCGGTAATACGATTTTTCCCAAGTAATCTATTTGTAGACACTAAAACCCCAAAATGGAATTTCGACAAAATCATAAAATAAACACATATTATATGTATTATATTATTAGATAAATAAGTGAAAATATATTTGCAGCATATATATATATCACATCTCCTTAAAAGAATATTAAACAAGTTTTGACTGACTGCTATTTTAGATGACATCTTAAAATTAATTTAAAAGATTTCCTGATATCCAATAAAACTGCAAAATGATTCGTTTTATTTTATTACTAATAATACAAGTTTCATTTGCACATTATATAAATATAAATAATTACAAACATATTTGAATATCACATCACTAAGACACTCAGCTTTAGTACCTTTGAAGGCAGTAATGGATACAAAAGGTTTACCAAAAGATTAATAAATTGTTATTAGATTTGTGATAAATGCATGACTGAAGAAATGTATATACTCAACTTGGTGAGGATCGGAAATAAAATATATTAATTAGATTTAGAATCTCTAAATAGTTATTGTACTTACGTAAAACTTTTTTCTTTAATTGTTGATGTCGTCAGCGTTTTTGTAAAAAAGTAACTTCATAAATGAATAGAAAAGGAGTTTTTTAGAGCATGCATCTTGGTAAGTAAAATTCGATTATTTAAGCAATATTTATACTAGGCTACACTATTGTACACGGTTGGGGTTGTACTATCGATTCCTGTCAAAGTTCTAATATTATAGGCTTAAGGTAGTTGTTCATAGGGGCGCCATCTCATTTGGTTTTTATCAATAGTTTATATTTAATTTACTTATTTTAAAACAAATAGATAAAGATTCTTTATATATTCTGCATATCACATTTAATAAATAGTACATGGGTGACCGAACTATTTTTTTTTAAGTGTAATGTTTCAGTTTGATTTCAATTCTCTAAAATTTATTAAATTAGTCACATTTTAATAAATAAAAAATACACTTGTAAGTAACATCTTGTGAGTGTTTTATGTACCTTTTGACGCATATGGTTTACCAATATATTAGTAAATTGTTATTAGATTTGTGATAAATTCATAACTAAAGAAATGAATATACTCAACTTGCGAGGATCCGTAATAAAATGTATCAATTAGCTTTAGTTATTGTACTTAGGTAAAACTTTTTATGTAGATTCTTCTGTAAATGTGCAAACGTCTTATAGGTAAACACATTCAATTTGGTCACTTTATTAGTTGCTGCGGTCTTCGTTTTTGTAAAAAAATGCCGCCACAAATGAATAGAAAAGAAGGTTCTAGAGCATACATCTTAAGTAAGTAAGTAAGACTCGATTATTTAAATAATATTTAACACGACCTACTTTCGACTGCTGTCAAAGATCTCAATGTCAAATTCTGAACTCCGAATGTTAGAATAAGGTTTAAGCTACTTGTTCATAGATAGCGCCTTCTTAATTAATTTATCTGTAACTTATTTATTTTAAAAGAAATAACGATTCTGTATATATTCTTCACATCTAGAGCACATTACCTGTCGAAAGGTATACGTTTCATTACCATCCTTTTAAAATAAAGGCCGTAAAAGGGGTAGTGCGTTTCCCTATGCGCCTACTAATAATAGTATGATATGATATCATTATTAATTAAATGCTTTATCTATATTTTCGTATAAAAATAGTGGATGGTGGCCATACAGGAACGAAACATAGACTTGTCGATTTGGTGATGTCCTGTTATCTAAAACTTCATATTAAAACGCTATTTCGTTTTCCATATTTTATAATTTTTCAAATATGACAACAATTCAACAGACGGAAAGTTACTTTTTTGTAACTGTATATTGGTTTAGATGTAGTCTATATTTTTTTGAAACACTTTTCTGTATAAAAACCTGTGTATGTGTGTGTGAGTGTATGTGAATACACACTGTACATTACCTAGCAAATAATACTTCGCCGTAGATGAATGTAGTTTGCTTTTTTGTCTAGACTATTTAAGAATGGTATAGAGAACTTTGAATTCAGTCCTATTACCAATGAATTTTACCTTCACTTTTATATCCATTTGTCGATATAAACTTCATAACTGACCTGTAGTTTCTATAGCGTTAAGTGTTAAAACACAATATTTCGATAGTAAAGTCCCTAACGGTCAACTTATATGGGGCAAGTTATATTTTACAACTCGAATTCTGGTCTGGGCATTTTCTGAAACGACGATTGTGATACGTTTTTAATAAAAAAAAAATAAAAAAAATTGGGTGGAGTGCCGCCATACTCAAATTTTCACCCATATTGACACATTATTACATTTACCTCAATGAAATTCAATAGGTCTTTTCATACTTAACAGAAACAGTCTTCGTTCGTTGGAGATTAAAGATTAATGCAGCACTCGCTTTGTGTAATGGTTTGCTTGACGAGGCACTCTAAATAAATCGTAAAGAGGTCTTTCATGAAAGCATTCTTTGAATCATAATAGGAAATAATATCTATCGTGACATGAAAGAGATATTCTTGTATATATACCTTGCCGTTGTCTGGCAATCTCGAAAGCAAGTTAAATAGGCAGGACGTCTTTTCATACTTGTTTTATTTAAGAGCCCACGACATTATTACAACGTCTTGCGTCAAAGCCACTTCAACTCATTTAAATTCAATTTGATTTCCAGCTCTGGTTGTAATTACGTAAGTGCATATCGATGTCCTCCTGCATATGTTAGAAATATCAATAGCTAGTCGTTATACCGTTAAAATCTATTTGCTTATGACGTGCAAGAGAAATGAACGTCTTAATTTCAATTTAATTCGAAAATTGAGTAATATTAAAGCAATGATAGGTTTCGACCACTACATAATACAATATTGCTAAATAGATAATTCTATTAATGAAAATATGTTTTTGGTTATTTGTGGCATCCTCTCTTTTGGTAAAATAAAACCACACTTGGAGAACAAAACTGCATATTTAAAAAGCATACTTTTCAAGGTCCATACATGACCTCTTTGTCAGTAGATCAATGATATGAATTGTAATAAATACAAGTTTTAAACTGACGTTTAACAGTATTACAATGATATAATTCAAAAAATATATTTTTTGAAAGAATTTTTATTTTGCGTGTGTCAACTTTGTTATTACGTGGTACATTCTTTAAAAAATACCGAAACCCGGTAAAAGGTTGTATTAAAGAAGATGACTTACAAAGTTTGTACTTTAATATCGGAAACTAGACAATTGCATTCTGCGAATATAGAAGCGAAACAATTGTTTTCATTTAACAAAATTAAGAAAGGCTCTTTGAATTCTCGTTTTGTATTCTGTTCTTTGTGTATATGTAATATTGTTGAATTGTATTTAATGATCTGCTCCCAAGCATGTTCACACATTTTGACTATTTATGTTCATTTATTCTTACATTAAGAGGACTATATATTTCTCCAATATAAGACTTATTACATTCACACTAGATTTGATAAATGTAGTTATTTGAGTTTTCATTGTGTTTTCGATGTAAAGAATTTTAAAGTATATCGGTAAAATAAATTAGATGTAACTTTCTTTGAAATAGAATTTATTGAAAAGCAAATGAGAAAATTGTATATGTTTCGATTCTTCGTGCAACTTAGTTATTTTGCATAAGAAACAGGGACCTGCCTATATATTGAGATTCTTTTCGTTAATAGTAAATTAATACCAGTACATAATTTGCTTTTGGTTCTAACAACCATTGTAATTTTCTGTTTGCAATATTTTAAATTAGAGACATTTCATATGTCAGAACACAATAAAAAAGGGCAAATTTGTGGATGGTAGAGACAAGGATGTCAAACTTATATGGGGATGATCAAACTGAAAAAGTGTTCCGCTGAAAGCTTTAAGGTTCAAGAAGTGATCAGAATGGCGCTGTAGAAAGAGAGTATGATGTGAACTACTAAATGTTAAGCCATCGGTTTTGTTGTTTTTTCAACCAAGGTATGTAAAATATAAATTATTATCCTAAATATCTATGAGCTATTCTAAAGACTTTTGGTGAGCTGTTTAAAATCCACCCTCTTACCACATTAGCCCCACCCTAATTTAATGCATTTTAATGGACACATTTTTTAATATGTTAGAACAATAATTTTGAGAAATAGTCTGGACATGCTGTAATATTTAAAGAATATTTACTTAAATGAGGTTACCATACTTTAATCTGAAATAATGAAAGTGACCTAGTTATATATTGCAAGAATGTTAAATAGGTTAAGTATGTGTAAAGTATTATAATTCAACAAATTTTATGTCTTAATTAAAAACTATACGTCATATTTTCTTTGTACTTATATTTAAATTAAGAATTAAAGTACACAATAGAATTAAAACTTGAGTCTTAAAAAAATGAGAATTATTTTAACGTATCTTACATGCAACGATTGTAGAAATGATGTGAAACTAAAAATAAGTAACTACTTCGGGATATTTGGAACAATATCATTACTGCTATGGAAGCTAAGCATGGGTGCCTACAAAATATCAAGAACAGCTTATTCACACGAATACAAAAATGTTTTAAAGGATGGTAAAGGGTTTGCTCCAAAATGGAAAAATATAAAGTGAAAGTATCAGCACCACCTTGAAAATTTTTAATTTCAACAAAAAAAAAGGAATAGCGATTTACTAGTAGAATGATGCAAAAGTTGCTGTTTATTAGTTGTTTTCGATTATCCTATGGAACTCATATCTATCCGTTGCCAATATCCATTTATTAAGTTTACATCGAAACATCTTGTTTGTGTTAATGAATGGTCTTTAGTTTCTGAGGCAAGAAATTCCAATAAGGTGGACCCAGATGAGTAAAACTGCGCTGAGCTACTTTGAGGCACTGGGAAATGCCACAGCTGATATCAATTTGGATCTTGTTTCATACCGATGATTTATATTATCCAGATATTTTCGGTTGTTATTGAAAAACTTCAGTGTATACTTGCAGTATAGTTGTCGAAGGTTCATCACATTGGATTCTTTGAAAAGTTGGTCAGTCCAGAACCTAAGTTGCTACTTATTGACTATTTTTAAAAACCTTTTTTTCAATAATTCCATATTGCAGTATTGATTCAATAAGCGGATAATTTGTTGAAATGAACTTTTGAAATTAATTTATTTAAACAATACACCTCTTAATTTATTGATGACAGATTGCACATGCACATCACTACACAGAAATTTATCAATAATGTCTTATTAATTAAATACTTACTGGATGATGCAAACTGCAAATGTGTGTTATGAAAATTTAAACTTCCTTGTTCAGGTAGGTTTTTTTCATTTGTTGTGAAAGGCAAAACGTGTGTTTTATTCACATTTAAGGATAACTTAAGCGAATTAAAGGAATGTGTAATATTTGTAGGTCTTTTTCTGCTGCAGCTATAACTTCTTGCCATGAATTTGCAGTGTAAACTATGACAGTGGAGTCGGCAAAAGATATTGTTGTTCTGGTAGATTTCTGACTCAATAAGTTGTTAATATATACCAAAAGTAGAATCGGCCCCAATACTGTATCCTGAGGAACACCGCAATTTAGTGACAGTTCTGTACTGAACTTACTCTTTGCTTCCTGTTTTTTAGGTAGCTAGAAATGAGTTCAACGAATGCTAAATTCTCTAGTTGGTTGTGTAAAAGCCTATGATCGACAGTATCAAAAGCTTTTGCCAAGTCAAAGAAAATACCAAGACAAGGTAAATTTTTATCAACTGCTTCATAAACTTTAGACATTAAAACTGCAATAGCGTCTTGAGTCGATTTATTTTGAAGAAAGACAAACTGATTTTTATATATTGTTTTTTGTTTTTCAAAAAAATTTAGTAGCCTAAGTTTTAAACATTTTTCAAAAATCTTACTATTGAGGAAGTTAAGGATATATGTCTTTAATTTGACATATATCCATAATGTAAACTACCCTTTACATTGGAAAAACTTTCTACAATTAAAAAAAAACTCTTTAATATACAGTGGGCCCTCGACATTGGTTCATTACTGCTTGAACCGAAATTAAATGTGAATGTTGTTGATAAGTGAAATATTTCTATGTTGAAGATTATACCAAGCTACCTAAGACAAAGGGGTAAAAATCCTGACGGAGGGTACAGAAAAGTATTTTAAGTCAAACTTTAAACAAAAATTAATGAAAATTTGATAGAAAAAAGATAATGTTGTACAAAATATATTATAACATTAGTATTTTTTACTTTGATCTGATCAAATTTCATATTAAAAATGGACAATTTAAAAATACAGTATGTTTAGTAATACCTCAAACCCGAATAAAAATGACATTTTGATGTTCAAAGTATAAAAAGTGATTAACAAAGAATGACAATATTGTTTGTAGAAACTTATAGAGGAATAAGTTAAATTTTTCTGACTACTATTTAAATACGAATTTTTAAATGACTAGCTGTTTTATGTACACCAATAACTGATATTTTCTAATGGCGCCATTTGCTAAATTATTGAGTTCAAGAATATTGATATTTTACATCAAACTAATGATGTTTACTTTAAAATGAAAGCAAGTCATTTTGGTGTGTCTCGGTACTAACTAGCAGCCTCCAGTCTCGGACACTTACTATTAAAATATAATAAGTCGCTTTCATGTTTTAGAAATTAGTCTAATATAATATATACAGGGCGAGTTATTTTTTATGGTCAGTATGGGGATCTCGGAAACTAGCGGAGATAGAGCAATGGGAAAGATTTGCAGTTTTACTGGCCCAATTTAATGACACTTTCGGATTTTTGTAAAAAGTCATGACTTACTAGATATTTTGAAAAAACGAAATTCTGTTGATTTAGTCAAATCCCTCCAGCTCCTTTATTTTGATTTTCGAGATATGAAACAAAATTATCTTTTTTTGAAAGGAAACCATAGTTAGCTATGACCTCAAAAAATCGGACATTTTTAGAGCTTTTCAACGATATAATACTCGATATAGTTATTCATAAAAATAACGGAGTTATGGATGCTTTTCTCTCCTATTTTCACTTTTAACGTAGGTAGCCATGAAAAAGATTGTTTTCACTTTGGCGTTTCCTGATTTGAGAGTAATTCCAATAGTAGTGCTGAACTGACAGTCGATATTGACAAGTTTTCGTGATAAAATGGAATATGGTGGAATGTTATATCATATGCCATAAACATTCAGTTCGTGCAGCTGAGGAATACTTTCATAGATATTACGCAGATATGGATCTTTTACTAAACCACCAAAGGTACGTAATCAAATTAACGAAGCAGCACAAATAAATGTTTTGGCAATGGTAAATCAAAATACATCTACATCAACTTGCGGCAGAAGCTGGCACATCTCAACGAACTGTAGTTAAGGTACTGAAAGCGCACAAGTTCCACCCGTACAAACTTTCAGTTTCGCAAACTTTGCATACTGGTGACGAACATTCATGTATTTTGTTTTGTACATGGTTTAGAGACATGTGCCTTGACAATCCACAGTTTCCATTAAAGGTGTTATGGTCAGATGAAACTAGATTTAGTAACTGCGGTATGTTCAATAGACACAATGAGCATATCTAGGCTAAAGAAAACCCTTTCCATGTAGAACAAAGACGACCCCAGATAAAATTTGGTTTTAATGTTTGGTGTGGTATCATAGGGTCTACTATTCTGGGTCCTTTTATCTATGACGAATCACTTACTGGGGAGCGCTACTTGCATTTCTTGCAATACACTTATCAAGACACGTTGCATAATTTGAATTTGAGAACTCGTTTAGAAATTGAGTGGTTCCAACATGATGGAAAACCTGCTCATAATTAGTTATTAGTAAGACAGCACTTAGATAATATCTATCAAAACTCTCGGATAGGAAGAAATGGCCCACGCGAATGGCCATACCGGTCTCCCGATCTGGCAGTTATAGACTTATATTTATGGGGTGCGCTAAAAAACAAAGTATACAAAAGAAAGTACGAGACAGTTGATGGGGGCGGTATTACAAGCAATTGAAGAAATTGATAGGTGGTCTGTGAGGAAAGCGGTAATGTCAATCTTATAAAGATGCAATTTTTGTCTAAATAACAATGGTGGACTTTTCGGACATAAATTGTAACCATTATTATGTACTTTAGTTTCTTAAGTTTTTAGTAAGAACCTACTTATTTAGTTTTTTCGTTATATCTGATATACCTAATATAAAAATTGTTCAATGTTTTTTGAATAGTTATTAATAAATCAATATATTTCATGGCTACATACATTAAAAGTAAAAATAAGAGAGAAAAGCATCCATAACTCCGTTATTTTTATGAATAACTATATCGAGTATTATATCGTTGAAAATCTCTAAAAATGTTCGATTTTTTGAGGTCATAGCCAACTATGGTTTCCATTCAAAAAAAGATTAGTTTGTGTCATATCTCGAAAACGAGAACTGTCACGCAAACGAGGACATATTATATATATATTTACACTTTTTTATAAAATCAAAAACAAAGGAGCTAGAGGGATTTGACTAAATGGACAGAATTTCGTTTTTTCAAAATATCTAGTAAGTCATGACTTTTTACAAAAATCCGAAAAAAATAGAGTGTAATAATATAAACAGGATCAAAAAATTAAAATTTAACTACAAATATTGCTAACCAGATATGAAATTTAGGAAATTTGAATCCAAGACAAGTTGCATTTTTTAATAGTCTATATCACCAACCCAAAATATTGAATACTGGATAGTCAAAACACATCTTCATATGTAGCTAAAAATACAAAAACTATATTAGAATATAAATTAGTCATGATTAAAACCTAGTATGATAAAACCAAAATAGAAAAAAAATAACATTAATAAAATAAAATGTATGAAATTCTGAAAGTAGACAACATAATCAATAGAAAGATAAAGTTATAGGTAGATTGATTAAGACTGAAGGGGTAGAACCCTCAAAAGATAGATTCCAATGTAGAATAGTTATCGAGTAAGAAAATTGTGAAAATATGATAGCAAAGGGATAGGAAATGAGTTGGAAAATACTTGCTAAGGGTTAAACAGTAAAATGTAATCAAATGTAGGACAAGAAAAGTTAAATAAACTTAAATTTTGGAAAATAGAGAAAAAGAGTAAATGCCATTTTTTTTAACAGACATTAATCAAATAAAAAGTTTTCAAAAGTGTACAATATTATCAAAAGGAGTAGAAAGACCAAAAAATATATTTCAAAAGAAAATAAAAAGGGAAATCGTTTTAGAAATCAATAAAGTCAAAGAAAGTAGATTATATAACCTAGAATTTCAAATCACAGTAACGAGACAAAGACTGAATTGTGAGATAAGTGTAATATATCAATGAAACCAGATTTTAATTATGTATAACACAAAGGGTTTAATAAAAATTTTATTTTCATTATATGTGTCAATAATGTAAGTTATATTTGAAGACGCGAGATGTAAAGACCGACATCTAGGATTTTCGGGGAAAATAGCACATAAAGGTTTCAAATCTGGAGCCGTTCCATGTAACCAGAGACAATATATATTATGTATATTGTCTTGCGTACAAAAGAATGACACCTCGAAGAGAGTATTCAATATCTCTGACAGGTGAAGTTAACCTGAAAATTTCATCGTGACATTTTAACCTAGGAACTACGGGTAACAGCAATTACATGGAACGGCTCCAGATTCGGAACCTCTATGTGCTAGTTTCCCCGAAAATCCTAGATGTCAGTTTTTATATCTCGCGTCTTCAAATTTAACGATTTCTATCAAATACATAAAGAAGTGTTCGAGAGGACATTTAATTGTGGTAAGCGCAACTGATGAAGGTTCCCTAACCAGAAACAATATATATTGTCTTGCGTACAAAAGAATGCCACATCGAAGAGAGTAATGTAAGTTATCTCATAGCATTCAGATTTTTTATATTTATTATATATTACCTGTCAGAAAGTGACATAAGGACAGTCATAATTCATCGGTGAAGCAGTGCTTATAGATAATTTTCTTTTGTTAAATTAATCAAGTGAGCTGTGAAAATAAACAAGAGTGAAATTAAGTTCGTTGACATTAGTGCCATGTCAAATTGAAACTGAAAGTGACAAATGACATTCAACCAGAAGTTTCAATAAGGTGAACTCTTAGTGCACGTGACTTCCCAAACGTAATTATACGGGGGGAATGCAAAATGAACAAAAATTAAGTAAAGTAAATATTAAAGTTCAAGTAAAAAAAATCATTAGTTAAAATGATGATTTATGAAGTAGAAATCAACTGATATGATGTACAATAAAATTAGCAGACAGTAGACGTCAAATAGTAATGATATTATTAAAACTCCAGGAGCAGAGGCGAAGAAGTTTTAGAACACGCCCAGAGAAGAGAATTCATCCTGACAACTAAACAAAGTGAAAATAAGGTATTTACAAATACAATGAATTTCAATAAAACTGATGAGTTGTGTGTATAATTTAAAATTTGTATAAATGTTTATTTTTGATGATGTTTATTATTTTGATGTTTGATGATTTAGAAGTAAGGTTTTAAATAATAATAATATAAGTGATATGGGTAATTTTTTTGGAAACTCCACATTTCTGAGAAGTTTAAATGAATTAAATAAATAATGATTTATAGAGAAGATTTAAATAACAATGATATAGTAAAATTTATAAAGATTGTAATAATAGTTAGATAAAATTTTAATATTTGATTATTTGCATGTTCATGATTCATATACTTCATAATGTTAATGGTTGAAATTTAAAAATAAAATAGTATTGAAAACTTAATTCGTTTCATTTCAAGTTAATTAATTGAATGAAAGATTAGATAAATAGCAGATAAAATAATAAAATTAGAACAACATATTTAATTTATTCATAAATGTAATAATACAAAATTAAAAAAATATATACAAAAATCAATATTTCACAATCTCAACCCATTATTTATATATAGTACTTACCTATATAGATATATAAACCTATGTAACACATTTGGATATACATTAAAGGAGGCTGCTATTTGCATTAATTTATTAGGTATTTAAAAAAACTAGTGTTGGCCCAGTGACCGAAATCATTGTTAACAATTTGAAGATAATATACCTATAAGAATTTGCATATTTCAAACATTTTTTTTCTACTATTATACAATTTTCTGTGTACTGATACAAAATTGTTTCAAAAAGAAAAATGATTTGAGTTTTGTTTTCTTACGGTTCCATGCATATTCAATAAACTAAATATAATAACGTTCTGCGCCTGAATAACAAAGAATTTGAAAGTTTTAATGCCATCACATTATTGTTGAATAAATTAGAAATACAAATAGACGTGGAGAGTTTAAATTGTTAATAAAATAATCAAGAATTTATATAAAGCCTTGATTTGAATTAGTTGAAATAATTTTGTTGTAGAAAGTTCAATGGCGCTAGTGCAGCTATTATGGAATAGATGGTGCCAATTATTAACTATTATTAACGGAAAATTTTAGCCATTTGTTTTAATTTTTCAGTCAATAACACTATAGGCCGTCAATTAGCAACTAAAAAACTAAAGAAAATCGGTGGACAAACAGAAAACAATAGTACCGATTTTTTTTACATTTTAATAAAATACACATCTTTGAAATTTGAATATGTTTTGAAATACAATTTCCGCTTTTACATAAGTACAAATATTTATACATGAATTAACAATTATGAGTATAAAAAATTTCACATACTTTTAAAAATGTTAACAGTATAACAAATAATAAATTATTATTAAATATAATATTTTCACCCTCTAGTTTTTCCAAAATGCTTTGCGGTTATTCAGATACCTCAGAATTACGATTTCAATGTCTAAGAAGAAAATGCAAGAACCAGCTTACAAGTAACTATGAAGATGCAGTATAAATAATTACAATACATTGAACTTACATATTAGTACACCATAACCTGTAATATATTTTAAGAATCAGTATAATTTCATTAATTTAAATTAAATGCCCAAAATTAGCGAAGAATATTTCTATATTTTATCAAAAAAAAAAGAATTACAATTCACCTGCTGTTGATTAATGGTAAATAACACCTTTATTTCTTGACAATTTTTGTAAGAGTATTGAAATTGAAATTTTGAATAATACATATTCCCTACAACGACGATGGCTTTGAACATTAGAATTATTGCCATGATGTCAGATAAACTATTTACCTTAAATCTCACTATTTGTATTATTCCAATAGCTTGTACTCTTTGGTAAATTGTATGAAACTATTATTCTTTAAGATAGAAATATTATAATATTAAAAGTATAATATCAATAGTATAATATTATCGAAAACACATTGATCAGTTGCCACACAATACACAATTCTAATTTTCGTTGACAAACCTTATTTTGAAAGAAATGATATTTTCAAACTTGCGAGTACCTAATAAATGGTCATATCATATCATATAAATTTTTGTGGGTAAGATCTCAATAGCATGTTAATGTAGAATAACTTTCGGAACCGAACAAAATTTGTTAGGTTTTACTTTAATTTAGTTTGTTTTGTGTCGTTCGAGTCAATTCATTTTATGATATACTCTCCAAGGAACCTGGCGGCATTGTTTGGCGTTGACAATGTGGACGTAAATTAAGATTTTTTAATTTTATTTAAGAACTACCCGTTACCCGCGGTTTCACCCGCGTATGAAATGTACAAGTCTTTGCAAATAGAAATAGTTTATGAAACATATGGGTTATCCAATATAACAATTTTTTCTAAATTTGTTGAACCACCTAACATAACTATAAATCTACCAATCGCGAACACATCTAACGCAAACTGCAAGTGCTTATGGGCCACATTATATAACAATTTCATTCAACATTTTTTGGAACCACCTTTTATAACTCTAACTCTGCTTCACCCTGTAGTGCAACCATCCTGTATATGCTGATGTTTGTCACCAAATATAACATTTTTTATTTACCTCACTATAGTTCTACTACACCCTATACGTTATATAGCAATTATTTCTGATTGTTTTTGGGCCTCTTCGTAAACGTTTTTTAAATTTAACTCACTTAGAGGCCCTTTAAAGCTAATGTTTTGAAATAGTCTTACCGTACTTTTCTGATAATAGTATGACATAGAAGTTTCGAAACATTATAGTTAATTCAAATATTGGAAAATGAAATGGTATTATTAATATAAGTTGAGCTCACAAAAAGTTCAATTAAGATGTTACATTGTTTGTACTAGTACTTTGTCTGTGATCCTATTACAGAAATTACAAGACTTTTCTACTATCCGCTTCAATAATATTGTTTGAAGGTACTCAGTAAGAGCTCTGTTTACTAATATTTCTTTCTTAATATTCCGAACCCAGAAAATATTGATACTACCATATGACTTATATTTTATCCTGAAATTGTGATTGAAAAGTTATAACATGCCAATAAACTGATGCAAATTGCAAAACGTTTTCTGCAGGTAAAGAAAACACAAATGGATTTCCTAAAAGAGTGAAAAATTACGAAATAAAACTATAAACTGTAAAAAATAGTTTTGTGGACTAGTATAATGAAAACTAGGTATAAAAAGTTTGAAGATCATAAAGATACTTATTAACACGACCCTAAGAAATGAAAATGTATATCCTAGGAAAGATATATGGGATTTCGTTCACGATGGTATCTATAATTTTAAAGCAAAACATTTCAAGATAAAAACCAATCATTATCAAAAACTTCACAGGTGTTTTTATTTCAGTACCTATAGATAATGGTATTGATAGGTGAACTATGTGTTAAAATTTGGCTTAGGCCTTTTCATTCATCTAGGTACGAATATAGTTTTTATTAATCAGTTTTGTTAGGGAACGGATTACCACCAACAAATTAACGCCGATCTCAAAAAGCAGTAACAAAAATAAGAAAATAAGGGAAATAAAAAATTAACTTTAATGAAATTTACCGGATGAGTAGTTAACTAGATATATAACTTCAACCTATCCACTTTTTTTTCTTGTTCATATAGATTAGCACTGAGATTTTCTTTGATAATAAATACAAATAACCGAAAGCTAAACATTTATGAGACGATCTGCAACTAACTTTTCGAGCTGGTATATAATTAAACGTATTGTAAAAACCCTAAATATCATAGATATAGAAGGAAAAATATACTTACAATTCAGTGCTAAAGTCCAAAACGATGATCATCATTACCAATATTCAATAGCATCAGGAAAATCAGTGAAAATCTTGCATGGCATAGTCAATACACATCTTCATATCAAATGCATGGTAGCTAAAAATACACAATCATAATTTAAACAGGAACTAAAGTTAATTTTGAGGAACAGAATTGAAATATCTAAATTTGTAAGTAGAGTACCATGTATAAAAAGTCAAGGTTCAAAACAGAAAATCAATAACATTAATGGGAAAAATATATAAAATTTTAAGAGTAGACAACAAATTAACCAGACAAAAAGAGTTATAGTTAAATTGATGAAGATTAACGGGGTAGAACATCAAAAAGTACATGCTAGAGTATAACGGTTATCAGGTATTAAAAAATTATAACAATATAACAGCAAAGAGAAAGGAAGCTAGTTAGAAATACTTGTAGAGATTCAAATAGTATAATGTAAACAAGAATAGGTCAAGAACAGTTCAATAAACTTAAATTTTGGGGAAAATAAAGAAAGGTAAATTTCATTTAAAGTTTTTTTAAATAAATAATTTGGTCAAGTGCGAGTTGGACTCGCATACTTAGGGTTCCGTACCACCTTCAAGATTCGAATATTCCAGTTTCAGACAAGCAGGGAATGAGTGAATTTTCTTAGACTTACCGTTATATATAAAAAATATACACTTTTTTTCCACCCATAGACTTTTTATTTTATCTGCTTTAGGATTCGCTTGATTTTTATCACAATACATATGTATTTAATTTTCTAATTTGGCCCCCAAAAAGTAACATTAGAGTTTTATTTTACTAATAAACTTTCAGAAATGCCTTTTATAATCTACTGTCTGAGTTTTGAGGCTCTATAGATTGGAAGAAAAACGGCAAAATAGGTCAAAGTTTAAATTATAAATTATTAAATCTGTTATTCAAATTATTTAAAAATATAAATAAAATATATTTTTCAAATTTTAAATAGTGTAGTTTCTAAAGTGGGAATTAAGTCGATGTTTAATATTTTTAATATCTTTTATACAAATGATTTAAAAATATGATATTCCCTGTAATTCACATAATGAGCCTTTTATATGATATATTACATGATGCGTTTGAAAATTGAATCTTTAATTTCCATTTAATTGTATAATTTGTCCCTAAAATTGCTATGGGGGTTTTCTAGTAATTTATTTTCCTTTTAATTCTGTTATTTGGGGGCCAAATAATAGAATTAGGTATTTTTCTCATATTTTTCCTATAAACAAAAAAAATGAGGTCTTAGAGTTTGGGGAACAACGGGGAGAATGGGTAATTTTTTTTAAATATTTTTTAATATATTTTAAAATATTCATTTAAAAAAAAATAAAAAAATATATTTGTACCTATTCGTCATAATGAGCCCTGGGATTTGATATATTACATGACCCGTTAGAAACAATTATAATTTTTTATTTTCCATTTAATTCTATAATTTGCCCCCCAAAATGAATATTAGGGGTTTCTTCTTATTTTTCGAGTAAAGTTCAGGTGAGGGGCTATACTTCCAGTTTTCCAAATTTTTCAGCTTATGGTTTCGGGGATAAGGGGGGAATGGGTAAAATTTTTTATATTTTTGTTAATATCTTTTAATTAATTTATTTTATAAATATGGAAAAAATATATTTGTTTTCTTCATCATAAGCCATTTTATTTGATAGATAACATGCTGGGTTAGAAACAATTTTAATTTTATATTTTCTATTTAATTCTATAATTTGCCCCCCAAAAAAATATTAGGGGTTTTCCCTTATTTTTCCAGTAAAGTTCAGGTGAGGGGCTATACCTCCATTGTTTTTTCAAAATTTTCTAGCTTGTGGTTTCGGAGAGAAGGGGGGGGGATGGGTAAATTTTTTTATATTTTTGTTAATATCTTTTAATTAATTTATTTTAAAAATATGAAAAAAATATATTTGTTTTCGTCATAATGAGCCCTTTCATTTGATATATAACATGATGGGTTAGTAACAATTTTAATTTCAATTTTCCATTTAATTCTATAATTTGCCCCCCCCCCAAAATAAATATTAGGGGTTTCTCCTTAATTTTCCAGTAAAGTTCAGGTGAGGGGCTATACCTCCATTTTTTTTCAAAATTTTCCAGCTTATGCTTTCGGAGATAGGGGGGGGGAATGGGTAATTTTTTTGATATTTTTGTTAATATCTTTTAATTAATATATTTTAAAAATATGAAAAAATATATTTGTTTTAGTCGGAATGAGCCCTTTCATTTGATATATAACATGATGGGTTAGAAACAATTTTAATTTTATATTTTCCATTTAATTCTGTAATTGGCCCCCAAAATTAAAAGTAAAGGTTTCTCCCTATTTTTCCAGTAAACTTCAGGTCACAACCTATAAATCTATTTTTTTTTTCAAAACTTTACGTTTTATAGTTTCGGAGATAAGGTGGGGGGAATGGGTAAATTTTGGTATATTTTCGTTAATATCTTTTTAAATATATATTTTTTAAACATGAAAAAAATATATTCGTGTTCCTCAGAATGAGACCTTTCATTTGATATATTACATGATGCGTTAGAATTTTTTTTTTTAATTTTTAAATTTTTATTTAATTCTATAATTTGCCCCCCAAAACTAACATTAATGGTTTCTCCTTAATTTTCCTGTAAAGTTCGGGCAACGCTCTATATTTCCTATTTTTTTCAAAATTTTAGGCTCAGTAGTTTCGGAGATCCCCCCCTGATCTCCGAACGGTCGATTTTTTTAGTTTTTCCCCCCAGAAGTACCCCTAAAATCAAATTTTTTTCTTTTACGATATGTACTCCTGATCGGGTCACCAAACTATACATTGTTACCAAATTTCAACCTCTTCCGTCCAGTAGTTTAGGAGAAAATGGCTGTGATGTGACAGAGGCAGAAATCCTGAGTGATATTATAAGGGTATCCGTATATTGTAAATACGGAACCCTAAAAAGATTTCAAAAGTGTTAAAGTACATCAAAAGGGACAGGAAGGCTCAAAGAATACATTTCAGAAGGCAGATATGACTGTAAATCATGTTAGAGAAAAATATTCAAATTCAAAAGAAAATATCATAACAAAGAATTTCAATTGCAAAATACAAGACTAAAACTGAATTGTAAGACAAGTTTTATATATCAATAAAACCAGTATTTTTCCTAGATTTTAATGATACAAAATACAATGGGTTTAATTGAAATTTTTATTTCATAAATTATGTCAATTTTGAATAAATTGTCAGATATTCAGATGTTTTAAGAATTGTGATATATTACTTGTTATCTTTTGACAATTGTCCAGTCTTTTTCCATCACATGGACCCAGTTTTGCTTAAGTAATCAAGTAAACTATAAACTGTGTATTTAAACAAAAGTGCATCGAAAATTCTTGGCATAAATCGCCATATTTAATAAACTAAAGTGAAACTGACATTTCAAACCCGAACGAAAACGAAATCGATCTGATCATGTGACAAATAGTCTCAGGTCGGGAATATACAAGGAGAGATCATAATAAAATAGAACAAAGACAAGTAAATATTGCAAGTGCATATTTAAAATAAAAGTTTCATCAGTTAAAAGGATGAATATGGAGCAGAAAATGACTACAAATACAACACAACTAAAAAATACAGATTCAAAGAGATCAAACTATAAAAGATCTATATCAATAAAGCAGTAGCGGAGCCGTGGAGTAACAGAACACGCCCAAAAGGAGAAAGGAGAGTTTTTCAGCCGGATGCTTAAAAAGTGATATAAGGTATTTAAAACAAAACTGTTTTAAAATAAAAACAATGATGAATTTGTTTTAATTGACCTTTGTACATATGTTTCTTATTTCATAAGGTTTAATGTTGATATTTCATGATTTAGTAGGTAGGTGTATATAATATATAAAATAAGTAATATGGGTAATTTTTGACTAAAAAACTCCACATTTCTGAACAATAATATTAATAGAGATTTGGATTGAAATAATTGTTCAAAAATAATGAATGTTTGAAATATTTGCTTAGTTAAAAAAAAATCAAGAAAGAACATTTATAATTTAAACATGTTAATGATTGCTCAATGAATTTAAAATAAAATTATAATTCAAAATTAAACCATTTCATTCATTTAATAAAAAGCTAATAATAATTACAATCAATAATATCATTACAGTATATATGGAGATAATTAGTTAGAGTGCTGAGATAGTGAAAATAACTTTTACTGTCATTCTTTCTGTATTTGTTTGATTATATATATAACTCCTTTCTTATTACATGTTATAGGGGGGATGAATAATAAAGCAACTGCAAGTCATACATGTACATCATACTGAGCAATGGGGTATTCATTTCAAACACAGCAGGTTGTTATAGTTTCCTTTAGTCATTAGTAAAGGGTTACTGCTGATGAAGTGAATTAACAAATGGGGTTGTTGCTTTGATATCATATTGGGCCTTTAATAGTTAATAGAATGGCTAGTTTACCTATGCTTGCTATCATGTTAATAGAATCCAGTAAGTTTATGATATTTATTTAAGTAGTCTGAATCAATTTGGAGAAATTAAAATAATACATTTATTAATATTGAATTAATGAAAGGACAATGAAGTGAAGTCATAATATTTACTTGGTTGCATGCTGAAAACTTTAGATAATATCACACAAAAGTATATCGCATATAAAAATCCAATAATTATTTGAAAATATGTATATAATAAAATATACTTATTTATTATTTTCTGATTGATATTTGTGACGAGTTTTTTTAATATTTTTCGAATTTCCTGTGACTAACATCACAATTACTGGAATGTCTGTGAATGTTGAACAATCCAAACCTTTCAAGCTCTACTTCAGATCACGTTTTCAGTACAAAGTTCGCAATGACAATTCGAGAACTTACAATTTAGCATTAAAATGTTTGAAAATATAAACTGATTATATAGAGGGTAGCACATAAAAAATTCTAAAGGTCATGTAAAATAACAAAGCTTCTTTCAAATTGGAAGAATTTGCAAGTGTTATATTCATAATTAAATGGGGCGATTGGTTGTAAAATAGCGAATTCGGCATAAATGAGATCAAAGAATTCTAATGTTTCTGAGATCCCATTAGTCAGAATGGAAAAATTTGGTAAAACCTTATAAACAATCTCCATATAGGCTTGTTCAAAAGGGCGTTATCATTATGAATTTCTTTCTTGATTATTGGTAACTATGAAGCTGAGTTCTACCGAAGAACTAGCGATAAAATCTTATTCATTTAATAAAATTAATCAAACTATTTCGGTTTTCTGTATTGTGATCTTCTTTGTATAATATGATTGAACTTTAAATTGTATGCTATGATCAAGGTTCCTGGCAAGTTAATAAATTTTTGACTTTTCGAATTGTCGTTTCTGAATTTAAATTTTTTATCCGTTGTTCCCTTTTTTTTATTGCTATTAAAAACGGGGCCTTATTTAAACGCTGAAACGTTTGCAGTATTTGAAATATACAGTCTTTCCAGTAATGGTGGTGTTATTCCTGAGATATTCGAAAAATAGATGCTTATTTATGAGACTGCGGCAATCTATATACATTGCAGATAAATTACGGCAATTTTTGGGAAGCAGTTTGAACTCCTTCTCCTCTGGCATGTACAAAACTAGGCTTGTTTTATTGATAATTATTTAACTAGAATACCAATAGTAAAGTGCCAAGACAAACCTAATTGAACTAATAATATAAACAAATCAATTTTGATAACTTTTCCCGTTTTATTAGAAACTTTGGCAAAAATTATTTGATGTTCTATTTTATAATTTCATATAAAATTCGTATCGTCTCTATTCACTGAAATAAGTTATAGTAACGAAATAGTTTCTGCTAATAGGAATTGCTTATTTATCACTTGTTTGTGGTGTATTCTAGTGTTTAGTCTTTTTTTATGACTTCTTGGGTAAGTAACACCACTTACAAAAAAATAAGGCTGTATATTCTAAGCAATTATATTTTAATAATTCAATTCAGGTTTGATGCCATTGAAAAACGAAGGGATTAAGACTTTGAAACTCTTGGATATTTTTGAAACGTACAAACATTTTTTGGGTGTATTGTTATTTACCCAAGAAGCCATAAAAGAATGCGTATTGCTTATACTCTATGGTCTATACTTACACAAACTGATGGCAGTTTAACCATTAACGAGTAACAGTGATTAAGAGCAGTTGCAAGACTAGTTAAATAAAGAAAATTCTGGTCTTGCAACCTTAATATTGTCGCATGGGGCCATTGGCACTAGCTGTTGGTCTGTTTCCGTTGGTCTCTGGGTACTTACTTATCTTACTATTGTCACAAAGTTCAACTTAGACTGATGAATAACGTCCTCCCCATTTATAATTTTCTGAAGAAATTTTTGTTTTGGTTTGAATATATAATAGTTTGATTTGTTTCTCATATAGTTAAGTCGCTTTACGTCTTTTTTAACTTATGTTACTCAGCTTCTCTTCGTATTGCAACCTAGATATTGTAGAATTCCATTTTTTGCTTTTATGGACTGTTGGTCTGGCAGATGTTCGTGGAAATGCAACTATTTCGGGAGTAAAACCTTCACTGTTTGTTGATGGCTACAGCAAATGTGGGATTGTATTCTTTCACTCATTTTTAGCATGTTTTTTATCATTGCTTAAATCGTTCAGGATTGAAGGAAATCGAGGTCAGTTAATATAACGAGTGTCTTGTAAAAATTGTTGAGGTCTGGTAAATTGTTGATCAGCTCGTGTAGAAATTGTAGGAAATTTCCTCATGCATAAGTCTAACGAATCTTTTCTACCAATGACTTTTTGTGTTAAACTTTTTAGTCAGATCGTAAAGCTTTTATTTCACGTTATGTGGGGGTATCCCAAAATAACTGTCTAACTGTCTACTCTTCGCTCAAATGTTTAAGTTGGTATTCCGGTGTAGAACTATCATTTATCCCTTCACCCTTTAAACGTTCTCCTTATACCATTTCTGAGTATATAAAACGACAAATGCCCTGGAATATATGGGGTTGGCTAAAACACGGTCGATTAAAATTTAATTGTTAAAAGAAACGTCATATTACCCTAGAAAATAACTAATTTTTATAAAACCTATTTGAACTCTGATGACCTCATCGGAAAAAGTAAAGTAATAGTACTTTGAACAGACAAAATTAAAATACCATGACCACTGCACTGCTATACACGTATGCACTTGAAGTGAACCAAAATACTGACGGGCGGGTACCGATACCAGAAACTCATCTGCTTGACAACCCCATGGGAGGACTAACTAACAGTTTTTGAATTATTAGCGTGGCTTCTCATTTCCCCTAAGACATTTTGAATTACTAATTGAGGTATTGTGATACTTTGAACTTGTTTTAACATGATATGTCAGTCATTATATTAGGTCCACTAACTTTATAAAGGAGTTTTTCTAGAAATAGTTTTTTTGTTGAATTATTATGCCTGTCACGTCTATTTTGAATGGAATCTATATTCAAATAAAAATTCAAACTATGTGCAACGATAATCTTGAAATAATATTATTTCATAATTATTTGGCTTTGGAGGAATGATTTTATTTTTGTCTTTTCAAAGATAATATTTATTTGTTCAATTTTGAGTCCCAACTGTTTTATTGAAGACCTTTGAATAGTTTTGAGTTGTCGATTTGGTAAAATTTTTATTGTTTTACTTTCGAACTGTATAGTTCTCATTTAGCATTTTCAAGGTCAAAATCTGAAAATTTTTTTATAGAATTCTGTACAATTTACTTGTTGGTAGAAATATGGTTTAATATATTGGTGTTACTTAAAATAATAGTTACAAAATTCTGTGAACAGTTATATTAAATACGTAAAATGTGAGAAAACCGTTGAAACTTTGATTCTAAAGAACTTAAAATATTTATAATATTAAAATTAGTAGTTCATTTTAGAAATTATTAGAATCAAATTTTGATATTACAATTTTTTATATTTTAAAATGCTTTCAGTAAGAAAAACTACTGCCCGTCACGTATTATTAAAAATATAATGTAAACCACTAACAACCCATTTCGATTTAATAATTTCACCCCGCCTCTTGTAATATTTGAGATCGTGACTTGTGAGAGATCCTAGTGATTAGTTTCACATCTTTGCCATCAATCATGCCAAAAGGGCAGTTCTTGCACGCCTTGAGGAACGAACAAGGGTTTGTAATTAACGATTTATTTTTCTAAGCTCTTTCATTAAGCCATATACTCAGAAACTCAATATCAGCCTTATAAAATTGAATTATTTTTATAGTTATGATAAATATGTTCAAGCATAGATATTTAATTAATATTATAATATTTCGATTTATAAATGCATTGAAAAATTGATATTCATGATTATATATAAATATATATTTTTATGTGGAAAGGGAACAATTGTTTTACCCTTCCTTTATATATATATATATATATATATATACCAATAGGTGATTTTCCCCTCAGAAGTATTTGGGTCATTCATTGTGTGTATCTGTTGCGTTTGTGTGCCCTTAGATTGCCAGTGGGTCTTTGAATAAACGAAGTAAGTACTGAAATTTAATTGGCGATAGACAATAGAAACAAAATCAACCTGAACCGCCTACCGTTGTAGATATGAAACTGGATAAGAAATCTTAAATTTTGATACTACAATTATGCAAAGAAAATAAAATGTTCTTTGCAAAGTACACGGATAATGTCATGGTATTTATATTGGGAAAACTGTGGAACGTTTGGTGTGTCACACACTTGTAAATACAAAAAATTGTGGTACCTCAACACCAAATCTTTTTATATTCACGGAATAAACGGGGTTACTCATTAATGATAAAAAATAATATGTGCCCACTATAGCACACGATATCAATTGTGCGATTACATTTTATGCATCCAACGTTATAATAAAAAAATAGTTTTTTGAAAAACCATGTTACTTATATTGAAAACACTCCGTAATCAAAGATAATTAATAGTAATTGCTTTGTTTAATATTTTTGTCAAACAATGTGAAAATCACATTACCTGCAATAAACGGAAATAGTGCACGTCTGTTATAAGAAATCTGATAAGGAAGTGCAGACATTTCGGATGTTTAACACCAAATATCTCGAAAACTAGTCACACAATTCTAATAATATTTTAGTCAGTTAAACACAGAACATTTGTTAACGTAAAAATGTAATAACATCCAAAGTTGACGGAGAAAACTTAAGACAACAGGGTGATATATCTATGTAACGGAAACTTTCAACGTAATTTTCACCAACTTAAAGAAGTCCAATTAAGTTAAAAATTGGCACACGTGTCAAGGGCCGATGACAATACAATTCTTTAAGTTGAATTTTCCCGTTTGTTGTCTTTCTGTCACTGTACTTGACTAAATACAAATTCGTCTATTAACTACTGTTGGCAGTAGTAGAACTTGCTGCAATGAAATGGAAAGGAAAGGAAACTTTTTAATTATAAATACATCTTTATGAGACTATAAACTTAGAAAATAATTATAGTTTAAAAAAACTAAAAAATACGCTTTAATAGCAAACATTACTAAAACGCAGAAAATAACTATGCACAGTTTATATTACAGCAGTAGAAAGTAAAAAGCGTGGGGTGCATTTCGCTATATTTGCATAACTCTCCTCTTATAAATAGTTACAATAAGAATAATTGTAAAATTTAATATTTCAAGCACCCCAGGCTTTTTACTTTCTACTGCTGTAATATAAACTGGTCATAATTAAAAATTATTTTCTGCTTTTTAGTTCGGTTTTCGTATTTTTTTGGTTTTTTAAACATAATTATTTAATATGTTCAGTTTTTGCAATAACTTTAATATCCTGCAGATTACAGAGAGACGAATTCTATATTTGTTTAATGTCACATAAAGGTTCCAGCACAACTGGTGTGTACAGGGTGACACATTAATAGTAAAAAGATATATAAGTCCTCTCTAGCTTCATTTATGACTCACACTGTATATTGTATGGATCACATCCAAGAAATTATTATTTTAACGATATATTAATTCTTGTGTTTTGAACTTTATAATAAAAAAGATTTTTTTCTAAAAACATGTTACGTATATTTGAAACGCCAGCAATTGTTTTCTGAAATATTTATTTATGTTCAATAATGTACAAATCACGATTTCTTCAATAACTGGATATAAAACACGTCTATCGAGCTTAATCTCATATTAAAAACAGGAATTTTCGTTGTATCACCATGTATCTCGAAAACTATAGAATCTTCTTGTCAGAACATCGACTCCAATAACATACCAACATTTAAAAAAAGACGGAAGTCAATTTTTTCATAAGAAAGTTACCTGGTCCTTTGGTATAGCCTGCCGTATTACTCTGATAAAAGGGTATTTACAATTCAACAAATAATTTATGTAGTGGTTCTAGAAAAAAGATGACGACTTTGATCCAGGAAGTGGTAAAATTGGTCGACAAATCCACCTCCCTTTTATATAATATTTTGTATTTCTTTAACATGTTTCTTAGAATGTCTATACTCTACTGTTTAGTTAACGAACCAGATACGTAAGAGGGGAATTAATTAAATAAAATTATTAGAACGATCAAAAAGTTTAATACAAAAACAGGCTCAATAAGAACTAATAATGAAATATCTAAAATAATACCAGTCCAGAGTGGAATTAGGCAAGCACACAGACTCAGTCCAATTCCTTCAATCTAATCATGAACTAATCATAATTAATAACACAAATTAAAACCCCTGGTGATGGGTATCTAATGGGGCAAAGTGAAAAAATTAGTATACTTTCATATCAGACACTGAGGACGACCTAGAAAGAATGCTTCACAAATTTGTATTTCTGGTGAACTCAACATAAGCATTTCGCAAGAAAAACGGAAACACCATTTTTCGACAACCAAGAAGATATAAAGGGGCCATATAGTCGTATATTCATAGTTTGAACCAAGTGATGAAATGAAAATTTTAATTTTTTTTATTTAGCGTATGGCTTACATCACAGTACATTTATAATGATATTAATAATAGGGTACATATAAATATATAAAATTGTATATGTGGACATTACTTAACAATTAAATACAAATACAAATAGATACTTGGGACCAATTCACAAACAAATGTCTAGTCTTGATATATAATCAATTGCTGTCTGTGTTGCCATCAGGAAATCTTCTGGATTGCCTGTATGTGCCCTTATTGGGCAATCTTGCACTATATGTCTGATAGTCTGCCTGTCGGCTCCACAATCGCATGCGGATGATGAAATGAAAATATTTAGGGCGAAGAAACAAACAACAAAAGCAGCATTAATATCTGGCATCTCAGAGATGCAATTTGGAGGAATAAATCAATGACATAAAAACCACAAGTTAGGATAAATAAAACATGATGCAACAAATAAAAGAAGAAGGAAAGACATAATAGAACAGTGTGACGTGCAGTACTTGTAAGATTTATGAGAGGAGGAAGATGGAATTGAGGGGAACATTTAGAGAGAATTAAGGAGGCCAGAATACACAAAATAGTCAAAATTATGAAAGGAAACAGGATAGACAGCCGCGTCAGAGGATTAGGGAACATCCATAAATTACGTAAGAGGGTGGGTGTATGGGAATATCTTACGAAATCTCATCCCGGGGTAGGTGGATGTTTGAAAGAGACTATGTAAAAAATTTTCTAGAAAATTATCAACATCTACAACAATTCTTTGATAAGTATATTCAAATACAAATGTAGGTATAGCATTAAATATACTTAATATAATAACCAAACCCCAATTTATTATATGCATTTACTTACAATAGTTATACCGTTTGGGCCTGATTTACATAATGACACTTTGAGCCCTGCCCCAGAAGCCCCCACCAAGTTTTTTTTAAATGCTAAATAAATTTGTCTTGAGTTCATTTATTTTGACTTATTTTATATAAGTATGTAAAAATCAATGTATATGACATGTTTCATTAAAAATACCAAATGTAAAATAAAAAAATATTACTGCTAATTTTGAATCCCTTAAGTAGGCCCCCACCAGTTTTCTGCCCAGGGGCTCTGATTATACGAAAACTCTCGATGCCAGTTTTCGTTGGAAACACTTTCCAAATAAAAAATATCCATATGTATGTATACTTATATGCTTTTATAATTTTAACATGCTTTAATAATAAATATATATTATATTAGCAAAAAAATGTAATATTAGTAATACGTATGTTCCTGCATTACCTGATATTATGAGTTAGATTGTAATAGATACACACGTTACATTAAAACTCGTATAATATGCAAGTATAATTAAACTCGCATAATATTGTACACATAAATTTGCATTTGTCGAACCGCTACTGTGTAGAACAGAAATTTAAAATAGGGAAGCAATCAAAGTTTTGGTTCAAGTCCAGATACCAAAGAGCCGGCCGAGTTAAGGTCATCAAGATTACAAACACATGCCGCATGTTGTCAACTTTCCCGGCATATCTCAAAGGTCTTATATAAGCATAAAAGTAATGTCCACAATTTCAGTCTCGTACCCTGAAATGTGTTAGAACGGTCTCTTATGGAATTTTTGATCACACAACCGTGAGTGGCACTATCAAATGGAAAAAATATTCATACGAGTATCGCATGCAATATGTATGTTAAAACACTCATAATATAGACCAGTATAATTCAGAAGATTCTCATCTGAAACGGCAAAAGTTTTTTAGAATGTCAAACTCATTTATAAATTCTTTTACGAGGGTTATCAGGCGAGCGTTCACTGAATTTTACTACCATAAACTCGGATTGAAAATGGCGTTTTCTTAGATGAGTCTCATTAAAAGTTATTAAGTTGGGTTGATCACTATTAATATAGCGAAAGCGAATACGGATAGTAAAATAGTTTTTAGATGGAATTTACCCAAAAAATAATACATTTAATGATATAAGTATATACTGAATTAAATAATATTTAGTCCAATTTTTCGCGTTTCTTCTAATTAACAATACCTCAGTTACTTAATTTATTTTTTTGTCAAAAGTTATTTGTCTGAATTGCCATTCAATTATTTTTAAGGCCAACCCTGTTTGTCAGGGAGCCTATTACAATAGAGATATTACTTAAATATAGAGTACGTCAAGTGGACGTATCTAACTCTGTTGAAACTTGCTTATGATCGATGCTTCTTTGGATCAGTCATGTGACACCTAGCTATTGCTTGCAGCGCTAGACAAAGATATGTCCACTAGGTTTCGTTTATCTCTCATCCAACGTTACGATTCTCCTTAAACAGGCCCGCATAGCTTACACATTCTATCTTTAGGTATTACTCCTATGCCTATCACAGTTGTGTGAATTTAGATGTTGATAAATGTCATTTATACCTTTAGGTTATAACCACAAAGTATTCACCCTATAGAGAATTCACTAGGATGACCAAGGTAAAATATTGTATTTAGTTTGCGAGCACAACACTGTGGCGCCACACAATGTAAACTTAAGATTCTCTGTCACCTCTCCACAACTCCGATAATCGAACATTATGATGCCGCTAGTCCGCGGTCTTATTATTAAAGTTGTTTCGAGCTTTTCAATATTTCAGTCATATTGTTTGGTTTTGGTGAGACATTTACAGTTTTAATTGTCCAATATAATATAATTATTTGTGTGATGTAAACATTTACGTTTGAAATTAAAGAGTTGCCTTCCTGAATGTGAAAATCGGAGCTGATTTCCTAATGAACCAAATATATTTAAATAGTGGTTGGAAAATATTAATAACCTTAACTTGATGCCGGTAGATTTTGCTAAAATCTATGTCTTATCGAATTATGCCCTAGACATTTTATAGAAATGGAAGAGGAGTGCAGCCAACTGCAGTTCCAACTTTTTTCTACCAGGTACATCTAAAAGACCACAAAATTCACAGTTATTTTCTGTGTGGTCTGTATTTATTGACAATCTGTTGTAATAAACACATTTATTTATGTTTTCATGTTTGCAGAAAAAGAAACAGAAGTATCCTTTTACTTAACGCGTTTAATGCCATTCACAACGAAATCACATTAAAACCTTGATTTTTTTGGAGTATACAACTTTTTTTGTAACTGTAAGCCATAAAAGGGAACTAAAAGATGCCCGAAATAGGGTATAGAAACCAATGACAAACATAAGTAGTTGCAAGACAAAGTACTTGTGGTGCAAACTATTATTTCTTCTCACGGAATATTCCATGTATTTTAACTAAACTAAAATATAATATTCATTTTGAACTTTATAAATTAATTTATTTTTAAAAAGTCAATCGTTTCACATACTAACGTTGCCTGCCAAGTAATTACATAGCCTATATAATAAGTGTGTACTTAAATTTTCATTTACATATCCCGCCACAATTTCTAATTCGGGGCAGAAGAACATCAAGTGGCGCCTCAATAATTTCATGCTTTTCGGTTCTTTTCTAAACATTTATGTTATAAATATATCTCCGGTTATAATTAATTATTTCTCACAGTTGTATTTATTGATTACAAAAACTGCCCAGCACAACTATCAGTAGATGTGATCAGAATATTATTATTCTCCTTATAGCGGCGTGTTCGATTATGGTTGGTTATGACATAAGTAGTTTGATTTTTTGTGTGGAAATCATCCCTGAACATTTGAATACGTCTTTTTCTTGGTCCTTTTTCATTCTTCATCTTGCTTTGCATTGTCAGACATTTCCCATTATATTCATTACCTCGGTATTTGTGACAAGGCTTATCAATCTTATGCTTAGCATTCATCTGTACATCTAGAGTTTGAATGCTTTCAATTCCTGAGTGAGTGTTCAAGATGCAGCAACGTAAAATAGAACAGGAAATGCATAATAGGGTGACATTTCCATTTTTAACTTTAAAATAGCATTTTGAATTATTATAATATAGACAGAAATAACTGTTTAATTTTCGTACAGAAACCTACAAAGTGGTCGGTATTGCCAATCCATCAACACTGAAAAATATGTATTCCAAGTTGCGCCCTTAATAGTAATAAATTCTTAATGTTGAATGTGTTGTGTTATCTAAATTTGTATTAGAAAGAATAGGGAGAATACGATAAATTATTTTGAGCAATTAGTTTGACACTTTTCAAGATATTTTCCTAGTTAGGGGGAGCTGTGACAAACTTATTGGTGAACCGCACGATTTCACCACACAATAATCTCTCTTCTAGGAACCGATTAATAAAAATTTTGGTGCAGCGATTAAAATTCTTAATCAGCCCTATTTTTGTTAGTTAAATGTCTATAAGGATGCTTATAACTAATTATTAATATTATTACTAAAGGGAAACCGGAGAACTTTCCTAATGCCGGATAAGGCAGGCCAGTAAATGTCAGTGAATGCCTACTGTTTTCTGACACCTGAGTCATGGCTCTCAATGAGCCAGCTCTTCTAGCATTTCAAGAAATCTCGGGATTGCATGGTATGCCACGGATATATGTAATTTAGCACACAGAATGAGAAGAGAAACGGGTTTTCAGCGCTTTGAAAGCAACCAAGGTGGACAACTCCAACAGAAAAAATCAGATTTCACAATTTCCTGAAGAGGCAGTGTCACCAGGTAATTAACTTCAATCATCGAAGAAATACAGACAGAAACTGACATTGCTATATATTAGTCACACCTAAGGGAAACAGAAGTTACAGAGTAGTTACAATAGAAGAGTATGTCTCTCGGAATAAATTTGTAGAATTTCCTAGAACAGCCCATTATATATGTTTATGCGTTATTCAATACAAAATTCTCAAATCATAATATTCGAAATACAGAGAAAACAAAGTAACTAATAATTATTTTTAAATACTCCAGTTAAATTTTAATAATATTGATACATATAAGAGTATAAATGTTAAAACAAACTACTGTTATAATCTCATAAAATTCCTCTAGAATGAATAGTTTCCAGAAAATGCGGCAATAATAATTAATATTTATGTCATTCTGCTCATTTTGTAGACCGACAATAAAAATTACATAACAACGCAACAAAGTAGCACGTTATTCGCTTGCTGAAGAATTTCAAGCATGTTTCGTACAAAAATTTGGAACGCCATTTCCACAGGAATATTACAGTTGTTGTAGACTACGAAAGTGTTCTAAAACAAAATCTAATATAAAATTACACACATTTCCAATTGTTTGCAATTCAAAACAAGGTGGTAAAGCATTTTGACTGGAATTCTAGGTATGTGCTATTCATTTATATGGAACAATTTTTTAGCGTTATTTCTTTCAAAATAGCTGAAATATTTCACGTTGGAATCTTCAGTAACAAAAACATTTTAAAATATTAAATCAGTTATTGATTGTAATATAAAAAAAAGATTAAAATAATTTACTAAATATTAATACTAATACCTGTCGGTGTTTTCGTGGGTAGTACTTACCTTTCAGTTAACTCCTGTCACCAATTCAGGATTATATTTAATTACTAATTTTGATATTACTGTTTGGCAATTGAAGGAGGACCTTTAACCTTGATCTAACTAGACATATATGAAGATCATATCTAACACAATTACAAAATCAATTTTTACTACTTTATTTAATTCACGTTGTATCGATATTCCGAATAATAATGATTATTGTTATCCTTGATTTGTACTTAAAACTCAAAAAGACAAGAAAGAAAATGTTGAAATTTTTTACACTCATAAATGAAATTATGTCTCAAAATAAAGTGAAACAAACCTAATTAAGCTGTCTTCTAAACGTTGTTTGTGGCATATTCTTGATTACTTTTATGTTTTTTTTTGGGCAATAACACTACAATATAAATAAAACGACGTATATTGCAGGAATACCAAACGTTTCAAAGTCTATTCTGACTTCGTCGTCAATAGATTTATATTTATTGATGTAGATTGCACAAAAAAATTAAAAAAAATAAATTACTAATTAGGCTGCCAGAAATTGTTAGTCATTTGAATTGATTCGTTAATCATTAGTTCTTGCATTAGACATTAGGCAAAATAATACACGAACAATGTGATTAGATGGTGTAATTGCTTAAAATTCAGGCAACTAGGATTGAAAGTTGCAACTGCTGTTTAAAAATTATATACACCTGGATACAATTTTTAAAGCTTAGAATGACAACTTTTCACATACGTTGACTATAGCCTAGGTAATATATATCTTACATTTATTGAATGCAATAATTGGTGTAAGTTATTAGACGCAAATCCTCCAAAAATAGAAGTGTCCTTGGTGAAGAAACACTATTTGCATTTTTAAACATTGTTCAGTTATCAGCAAAACATGGTTTTCCAATTCAAATGAATTTATTCTCTGAGCTCACATCCTACCTACCTAATATAATTTAGTTTAACCATTTTTTCGGTATTTAATTTTAAATGGACATTTTTAATTTCTAAAATTTGCAAATAAAATTAATTAAATAAAAAATATTTAAGTATGTATATTACAAGCCAATGTTATAGCAATATATTTAAATAGACTAGTGGTCGCCCAGTGGTCGCCCAGTGGTCGCCCAGTGGTCGAAATTAGACCCTGTTTCATCAAATTGTAAACGTTATTGGGGTACTTTTGTCAAAAGTATATTTTTATAAGAAATTGAGGAGTAATCAGAGAAGTAGGTATAACGACCAAAATTGTTCTCGTTAGATTAGCAAATCTATTGAATTAAAAACAAAATAAGATTTTTATAAAATATAGATATTGGAAATCATTTTGACAAATTGTTTTGTCTGGAACAGCTCCTGGTAAAATGTTCGATATAATAATTGGAAGATTGCTCTTTGCAAGCTAAAAGTACCACCATTTGCAGTTTCAATCGAGTTCAAGATTATTAAAGACAAGAAATGGCCAACAACCCTATGAGAACTTCAATCTATTGTCCGCTGAGTGACATTTTTTATCACAACACCTTCGGAAGATTGTGATACAGATACAGAATATTTAATATGAAAGTTACTGCAACTTTTCCGAAAAATCAATACTGATCTACTACATTGACTATTTTAGGTAGTAGGTAGTAGTGAACACAGAGATATTAAAGTCTTCTCGCATGGTATCCTCCCCTCTTTGTCGACATTCGCGAATATGCAATGTCTATTCTAGATTGCTCCAGTAAAGTAACACCACTGGTTGCATTGATACTTTATTTTCACCTGACAGGACTAGATTGTTCTATAGTGGCAGCTATTCCTCGTGTCGTTTAACTCTAGATTGAATATTTTTACATACGTGCAGACGATTTTTAGTTGAGTTATGTAACTCTATACATATGATAATGGAATAAGCTCGAAGATAGAATTTTAGAGGTGACCAACAACAATCAGTCAGTTCCTATGAATAAGAAAAGAGAACGGATGACTCATGAAATTTTAAGCTTAATAGATAAAAGACGAGGAGTTAAGAATAACCTAGCAAACTATAAGAAATATAAATAAGTATATAACGAAATAAGAAACAAAATAAGAGTCGCCAAGGAATTGGATTGGACAGAAATGTGAAGAAATTGAGAATGACATGGATAGCTTAGACAAGGAAATTAAAAAAATATATAACACACAATAATAAGAGAATAAGAGAAAGATAAATTTGCTAAAAGACACAGGAGGCAGAATAAATTGTGACGTGGAAAAGAAATTGCAACAATGGGAAAGGTACACTCATCTTCATGGACGAAGGTCCTCATATTCTAAAGTGTGAGATTTTACCTGCTATTAACCAACTGAAATACAGTATAATAGCGTACCAGGACCAGATAAACTCAGAGATGATTAAACTCATAAATGAGAGAACTGTAAATCTGCTTGTGCTTTCGTTTAACGAAATGTATGTCAGTTTAAGATTCTCCAGCCATGGCTTGAATCAATTTTTTTTCGCCTTCCCAAAAGCATAGTGCAAGGAAATGTAACGTCAACAAACTTATAAGTTTAATGAGTCACGTTCTCAACATACTACCAAAAATCATACATAGGAGAATAATAAGAAATGCGTATCTGTTATTAGCTGAAAACAATTTAGGTATCGACATGACTTGGATGCAAGAAAAGCTTTTTTAACCCACAAGTTCTAGAACAAAAATGTTATGATCAGCTGAAACATTTACATATTTGTTATATCGATTTTGATATGGGGTTTGACCTAGTGCGTCAGGTCATAAGGGTTAGAGAAACTCTTGACATCTGTACCGGTAACAATCTGCAAAAATAAAATTTGATAATATCTTGATTACTTTTATGTTTTTTTGGGCAATAACACCACAATAGAAATAAAACGACGTATATTGCAGGAATACCAAACGTTTCAAAGTCTATTCTGACTTCGTTGTCAATGGCTTTATATTTATTGATGTAAATTGTAAAATGAAAATTTGATTTATGACATTTAAAATTGACATTAGAAAATTCGTTGTTTTTAGATATACAGGTAGCACACAAAACTCTAAAGGTCATGAATTATAGTTAACCAGCTTTCAAATTAGAAGAATTTGAAAGAGTTGTCTTTAGAATTTATAAGTGGCGTTCCTAGGTACGACTTTGTTATAAGATAGCGCATTCGCCAAAAATGCCATCAAAGAATTCTATTGTTTCAGTGATCCCATTAACGTCATAAGGGAAAACCTAGGAAAAACCTTATGAACTATCCCGATATTGGGTTGTTCAAAAGGAGGTTACCATTAATACTTTCTTCCTTAATTGTGGGTAACCAGATACGATTAAATTCTACAGAAGTAGAAGCGATACAATCGTCTTCATTCAAAAAATTAAGGCAGACTCTTTAATTTTTCGTTTTGTGTTATGTTGTTCTTTGTGAAGTATAGTTGAATTGTCAAATTGTATTTTATGGCCTAGGTCCCAAGCATGTCCACAAATTTTTGATTTTTCAAATTGTCGTTTCTTTATGTAAGTCTTGTGTTCATTTATTCGTACGTTTAATGGTCTCGATGTTTCTCCAATATAAAATTTATTGCATTCGCAAGGAATCTTATATATGCAGTTTTTTGAGTTCTGGGTTTTGTTTGTTGGTTTTGTTTTCGATTATAAAGATTTCAGTGTATTTCTTGTTTGGAAAGCTGTTTTAACATTAAATCTGTTGCCCATTTTTTATAATTATTTTTTCTTTGTTGAATTTATTATCATCAGAACAGTTGGTCTTTGCTCTATCATATAATGACTTAATGACACTTTTCTTTACTGTATTCGGATGTACCAAAACTACATACTTTCAATTAAACGATGACTTTTACCAACAGGATTTTGGCATGGCCATGGGTTCTTGTCTCTCACCAGCATTAAGTAACATATTTATGGAAAACTTTGAACAACAAGGAATTTTATCAAAAGAAAATAAACCTTTAATTTGGTGGCGTTACGTTGACGACATTTTCGTAATTTGGGAACACAATCTTGAAGAACTAGATAAATTATTAAATGACATAAATAACAAAGAGTCAACTATCAAATTTACCCTAGAAATTGAAGAAAATAACAAACTATCTTTCCTAGACATATTAATAACAAACACAGAATCTTCATTTGAAACAGAAGTTTATGGAAAACCAACTCATACAAACAAGTACCTAAATTTCAATTCAAATCATCCAAATACAGTAAAGAAAAGTGTCATTAAGTCATTATATGATAGAGCAAAGACCAACTGGTCTGATGATAATAAATTCAACAAAGAAAAAATAATTATAAAAAATGGGCAACAGATTTAATGTTAAAACAGCTTTCCAAACAAGAAATACACTGAAATCTTTATAATCGAAAACAAAACCAACAAACAAAACCCAGAACTCAAAAAACTGCATATATAAGATTCCTTGCGAATGCAATAAATTTTATATTGGAGAAACATCGAGACCATTAAACGTACGAATAAATGAACACAAGACTTACATAAAGAAACGACAATTTGAAAAATCAAAAATTTGTGGACATGCTTGGGACCTAGGCCATAAAATACAATTTGACAATTCAACTATACTTCACAAAGAACAACATAACACAAAACGAAAAATTAAAGAGTCTGCCTTAATTCTTTTGAATGAAGACGATTGTATCGCTTCTACTTCTGTAGAATTTAATCGTATCTGGTTACCGACAATTAAGGAAGAAATTATGAATGGTAACCTCGTTTTGAACAACCCAATATCGGGATAGTTCATAAGGTTTTTCCTAGGTTTTCCCTTATGACGTTAATGGGATCACTGAAACAATAGAATTCTTTGATTGCATTTTTAGCGAATGCGCTATCTTATAACAAAGTCGTACCTAGGAACGCCACTTATAAATTCTAAAGACAACTCTTTCAAATTCTTTTAATTTGAAAGCTGGTTAACTATAATTCATGATCTTTAGAATTTTTTGTGCTACCTGTATATCTAAAAACAACAAATTTTCTAATGTCAATTTTAAATGTCATAAATCAAATTTTCATTTTACAATCTACATCAATAAATATAAAGCCATTGACAAGGAAGTCAGAATAGACTTTGAAACGTTTGGTATTCCTGCAATATACGTCGTTTTATTTCTATTGTGGTGTTATTGCCCAAAAAAACATAAAAGTAATCAAGAATATGCCACAAACAACGTTTAGAAGACAATTGATAATATCTTGTCATTAACAAACCTTAATATTTGTCAGAGAGTGCAGGGGTGCGTTCTGTCCCCCACACATTTTAATATATTTTCGTAATACATATTTGTGGAGGAACTTCACAGACGGCATACAATTAAAGAGTGTTGGTATATCCGCTATATAGATGACACTGTATTAGTTGCAAATATTGGGCTAGAAAACATAATAATTAGAATAGATATCACATGCAGAAACTATAATATCGCTATAAACAACAGCAAAACCAAGATAATGTTAATATCCGGTCATTTTAACATGTCCGTGCCCGGTTGAGGAAGTAATATTGAGTAGAGTTGATCTTTTCAAATATCTGGGCTGTTGGATTGACTCGAGACTAGATCACGACATAGGAATAAAGTCTAGGATTGAACAAGTAAGACAAAATTTCTGTAAGCTCAAAAACATATTGTGCGCTAAACAACTAAATATGGATTTACCTCTAAGACTTATAAGGCGTTACGCATGGTCAATACTATTGTACAGAGTAGAAACATGGACATGGACAAAAACTAATAGTATAAACCGTATAGAACCATTTGAAACGTGGACATACCGAAGTCTTCTAAGGATTCCAAGGACATCACACACGACCAATGAGGAAGTTGTGAGAACACATTGATCGAGAACTGCTCCACATAGTTAAAACATGATAAATATTACCTGTTGCAGCTTATATTCCAAGGAAAAATAGAGGGTAGACATGGAATTGGTAGGAGAAAACTACCAAGGATCACTCAAAATACCGAAGTACAAGTGAAGTAGGTAAATTTTGGACAAAATAGTGTAAAATTAATCATATTAAATTTGCGCGAGTATTGCTCGCTTTTTATGCACATAGTTATATTATAGACACTGAAAGATACACAACTATTTATATCTGATTTTAAATATGTACAATGTAACATTACCGAACACAAGGATCTGTTATGTACTTCTTTCATGTGTTATGCTTCCATTGTTATTATATTTAGACTATTTCCGTTACGTACCCTGTAAATAAACGTCAGACTTCCCACAAAAAATGTTCAAATATGTCAACATAAAAATTGCAGGGGTTTAATGCAATTTTTGTAGAATTTGGAGATGCTAAAATTAACGAACTTTAAAAGTTAGTGTTTTGCTAATGTAAGTATATAAGGGAATTGTCTCAGTACTTCTAGAGTGATGGCAGAAGAAAATGGAAATCTGTATTACTCCATTAAGAAAACTATAATTTTTACAAAATCCAGCTTGTGCAGTAACTATATGAATATGCCTTTATGGTACAGTGAAATGAACTTTTAAGTATTGGAGTAGAAAAACTCTCGATGAATAATTGTCACACATTCTCGTTCTCGGCATCCTTATAAGGTGATTGTGTGGACAGGTATTATTGGCGACAGCATTGTGGAGATTTAATGAGGGTACTTTAGCTTTCAATTTCAGTGCCTTCTCTGATTATTCGAATTTATCGATATTAGCACGTTTTTTGCAACTGTTCAAAGACATTTATTTCTGAATAGTAATGAGGTAGTTTGTTACTTTTGTATATTCAAATATTTGCTCTGTGGTCTTCCGGGGGATTTTATAATCTGGGTTCTCTATATAATTGTCTTATTATTTATGTGTTCTCCATATATTTTGAATATTGTATTTTTGCAATAATATGATAAATACTAGGGCATTTATAGCACAAAATGCATAGACAAAAAGATGAGCAGAAGCTCAGCGGGATGAACACTAGCTACACATAAAAGGCACACAACCTTAACATTATTCAGAAATAAATAAAAACGGGGCATAAAATTGACTTTAACAATTTCAAAGAAGTGTCTATAACCACTCTTATGTTTTTTATATGCATTGTCATTGTATAAAATTTTGTAACAGTTAAACGGTACATTGTTTATAGTTATTACTCAGCAGTACTAGTGCAATGTTTTCCCAGTTGTATTATACATTTAGATGTAGTAAAAGGGATTATAGCATAATTTATTGGTAGTACATGATTCTAATTTCTCAGGAATGATCAGCTGGTGCGACACAATTTTGCATTATTATTAAAACAACTAAACGTCAGTTGCTGTGAAATCAATTGTTTATGCTATAATGTAGCACTCGAAAAAATATCCTACATCAATAGCGGTGACACTGGACTATATTTTAAGAACTCTTCTGCAAATTAATGAATTAAAACAAGGAATAAAATCTGTAATTATTTCCGAAGGTACAACATCTATGAATTAAAGTTCTACCTCAGTCGGTTTGTTTTAGTATAGTTACAAAGCTCTATCGATTACGAGCACAAGGTTCATTCAAGATGAAATAAAAAATAGGATGAGCCGATGCGAGTATGACATACAATATTAAGCAAGGGAAGCTCTAGCAAACCCTAAATAATAAAAAATACTCTCAGGGTGTGTATTACTGAATAAATAAGGACTACAATTTCGCACTTTGCCCACTCATAAAACTGCTGAATTTATAAAACATTGAAACAGCTGCATATTACGGGTTATTATACAGAAACTATAAGGTCTGTAATTTGAATACATTATTGATTAATCTCTTCCTTGCCAGAACTCAAGAGTTTTAAGCTATTCATTAAATACTTTTGCCTAAAATAATTAATAGGGAATTAACAAGGGAAATGGACATTTAGGATTTTCGGGAAACTAATACACAGAGGTTCCGAATATGGAATCGTTCCATATCATTGCTGTTTTTCCGTAACTCCGTGCTTAGAAAGTCATATCTAAATTATCAGGAGAACTTCACCTGTCAGAGATATTGAATACTCTCTTCGAGGTGGCATTATTCTGAGTGCGAAAGTTTTGGAACGGCTCCAGATTTGGTATATATATATTTGGATATATATATATATATATATGGGCAATTCCAAAACTTTTCGATTTACATGGATTTACAACAAATTTTAGTATCTTGTTTGACATCAAAAGATAATGCTTTTTGCCAATTCTAAAAGAGCTCTTTTATTTGCTATAAGCTGTAGTATTTACAACACAATATTTAGAACCGTTAGAGTTTAGGCATGTTTTTAGGTAGTAATTAAGAAAGGAGGAAATTTTGAAAATTTTGCTATCTTTTGATAACCGTCAAAATTGCACCAGTATACTTAGGCTTTTTTAATAGTGCGTTTTTGAAAGTTTTTTCGATTCCGTTCAAACTACAAGTTATAAAATTTAATTCTATTTGGTGGGTTCGGAGATTCGTATGAATATAGTGAGTTTCATAAAAATCTCGATTTTTCAATTTTTCGAACTAACGGTAGTCATTTCTCGTTAAATAGAATAAGGTAAAAATTTAGCACAAGGTAGCACTGTGCAAATATAACATCCTACTTACAGCGATTTTCTTGGTCCGAGCCTTTATATACCCTATATGCCCATCAGTAAATCGAGTATTTTGCCCAAGTTTGCCAACTCACCTTGTTGTCATGGGTCCCGTCCCTTTCACCATTTTTAGAACACTAAGGTATTTGGCGTGCTAGAGACGAAGAAAGTAGATAGTAAAACCTTCAATATGTGTGGTAAGAATGGAATTTAGCTAGCATATAACCAAACTTATGGAAATTTAAAAGCTCTTTAAAATATCAGCTATCAAATATATGAACGGTAGGTTTGCTGACTTTGACATGCAATATCATGAACTCTCGAGAGTAAAAAAGCTTGTTAAAGACATTAATCTAATGGTACCGTACTTATTTTATAGTTTAAGAATTTTTGATGAACTAAAGGTTTTTTGAACTTTTAATTTTGGTATTTTCGATGTCGCATTAAGTACGTACTAACGTTCGTATTCATAATGAAACACTATGCATATATTAACCCCAACCTCTCGTTTTTTTCTACTGCTTGACTTGTGTTTATATAATTTCGGACTTTAATTATACAAAAATGCATCCCTGGATATGTATTCAGTCAGTGATTTTTTCTTTCCCACTCTCACGTGTGGATTATTAAAAACCCGTGAAAAATTCCTTTCTTTTATTATAAAATCGAAATCTATATTAAAAACTTATTTTCATTTTCTACAGGAGTTTCTAACTACAGATTTATCACAGTACTTATATGTTAATTCTCATAGACAACCACAAACAGCCATAGGCCAGAATTTGCTACGCCAAACAGAAGAACGTTTAGAGGCAGGCGCATCGTCTGCTGTGCTTACTACATATATAATATATAAAAAAATATTATTTATATATATATAGCAATAATATAATTTTAATCTAATTCTGTTTTTAGTCTATAAAAATAATAGCTAAACGGCAACGGACATGCTAAATAAATTTATATCTAGTAATGTCACATATCTTTATAATTTGAAAACCCCGCGCGATGCGGCTCAACCAAAATAGCAGTCAAGAAATCAGCCAATCAGCCATTGATATTAAAATTCGTTACATGCAAAGTATAAAAATTAGGTAATAATCAATTTCATGTACCTACCAATAATATATTTTATAAATAAAATATTGATAATGGATTTATTTAAAATTTTCTGAAACCTAATTGGGGTACATTTTTTTAAATTTCACCGCTATCCTAGTTACGCAACAGCAACTCTCAACACTTTGTAATTTGTAGATTATCAACTAAAATCAGAAAATCAGTTTGATGGTGCAATTGACCTATTTTCTTCTGATAATTATTGAATACAGTTGGGATCATTTTTAATTCACATGCTTTGTATTTTTACGGCTTAAATTTAATAAAGTTTAATTAAGGATTGCAAATGTTGAAATTATATAGATACCGTGAAATTTACTGTAAGTCGTCAGATTTGGCAACTCTGCGACAAACACTAAACATCTGTTCTCCGCTTCCTATAGTAAACCGGACATAAGTGCAAAAAATGGTGGAACAAATCAGCATTTAGCCTATACCTTGCCAAAACTCTTCTTATACGCACTCTGGATTTTACAGTCTATACCCTTCGGATTGGAACGAAACATTCAGTGCACAATGTTTGAGCTCTAAAATATCCCAAATTGCTATTATAAATCTCAGGACTACCGAAAAAATATAAATATAGCAGCTAACAGGTAAACTATGAGTAAGTAGACAAAAGACAAAAGAAGAAAAAGAGGAAAAATTAATCTGAGATATGAATAAAAACGTACCTTAACTACTACGTAGCCCGATATGCAAACTTGATAGCTTCAAGTAGTTCTGTGAAGGGGTCCTTTCCGGTTTGATACATGTGCTTCCTCCACAGGTACTCCACGATTATGTTTGCGAAACTTTTGATGTGATTATAATTGTGTTTGTGGAAAATTTTTTTACAACCCACCACTGCGCTTCCATCCGCTGTGTGGGCGTTCCATCAAGCGCAACAAAAGGTCCTTCTTTTTGTGGATGTAAGAAGGCGGCGCGGGCGGCGGCTCATTTTTCCAGATGTTGTGTTTTGACCTCGTGGAGAATGGATGCTTCCTTGAGCAACTTGGATTTTCTTTTCGCATAGTTGTAAGTCGCAAAGGAAAAAAAAAGAATAACAAGTATCCAGTAATTGGGTTAGGTTAGGTTATCTGCTGCCGCTAATAGAGAAGCATGTGGAGTAACGGACGACGGTGCACACTGATTGCTGGCGGGCATATAACAGCCTTCCAAACCATGGGTACGAACTTATATAAACACACGTCAAGCAAGCAGAAAAAGGTGTTTTTTTTTACATATGTTTACGAGAGGTTAATATATGCATAACGTATCATTATGAATAAGGACGTTAGTACGTACTTAATGCGACATCGAAAATACCAAAATTAAAACCTTTAGTTCATCAAAAATTATTAAACTATAAAATAAGTACGAACCCCTAGGTTAATGTTTTTAACAAGATTTTTACTGTCTAGAATGGAAGATATTACGCTTTGAATATCAAAGTCAGCAAACCTAACGTTCATATATTTGATAGCTGATACTTTAAAGAGCTTTTAAATTTCCATAAGTTTGGTTATATGCTATCTAAATTCCTTTATTACCACACATATTCTTTCTTCGTCTCTAGCACGCCAAATACCTTAGTGCTCTAAAAATGGTGAAAGGGACGGGACCCATGACAACAAGGTGAGTTGGCAAACTTGGGCAAAATACTCGATTTTCTGACGGGCATATAGGGTATATATAGGCTCGGGCCAAGAAAATCTCTGTAAGTAGGGTGTTATATTTGCACAGTGCTACCTTGTGCTAAATTTTTACCTTATTCTATTTAACGAGAAATGTCTACCTACCGTTAGTTCGAAAAATTGAAAAAAACGAGATTTTTATGAAACTCACTATATTCAAACGACCCACCAAATAGAATTAAATTTTATAACTTGTAGTTTGAACATGGAATCGAAAAAACTTTCAAACACGCACCATTAAAAAAGTCTAAGTATACTGGTGCAATTTTGACGGTTATCAGAAAATAGCAAAATTTTCAAAATTTCCTCCTTTCTTAATTACTACTTAAAAACATGCCTAAACACTAACGGTTGTAAATGTTGTTTTGTAAATACTGCAGCTTATAACAAATAAAAGAGCGTTTTCAGAATTGAAATCGGATAAGAAATAGTCGAGTTACAGAATTTTAAAAACAAGGTAAAAATGGCCTATTTTGGCTCTTCTAAGGGCGTTTACTCGGGCCCAGGGACACCAAGAAAGCTTAAAATTGGCAAAAAGCATTATCTTTTGATGTCAAATAAGATACTACTACAATTTGGTGTCAATCCGGGACCAGCCCCCACAAAATTCATCGAAAAGTATTGGAATTGCCCATATATATATCTGCCCTCTTCAGGTCGGTTCGCATAATTCTCGTAGCCTTCTGCTTTCGCTTCTAGTTACTCGAGTACTAATAGTAATGCCGAAACGTCGTCATTTTACCATCGATCCCGGCAGGGATCAGTTATCAACTACGCGAATGAATTCCCGGAAACCACCTAAAACATTTAGTGCCCGCGAAAACTTAAAAACAAATATATATATATAGAGCACAAACCAAGAAACGGATGTACGGACGTACACCGGATACAGGTGTACCTGTTGTCTGGCTACTACTGATCTATCATCGCGTCGGTTAAGATAGACGGGTCGCTTATCTATTTCAGTAGCTTCGCAAATAGTAGGTACTTTGTTTTTTGGTTCCCGATTAGGTTGGCTATAGTTTGATGTTGAAGACTGTCTTTATTGGATGTCGGTTTAGAATCCATACTATGATGTCAGTGACTCCTCAAAAATAAGAAACGAAGGCTTCAATTAAGTATATTATTGTTATATTTATATTATTATGTTATATGTATATTATTATGTTATTCTTTTCATGTAATATGCAACTCCCAAAAATGAAGTTGTATGGCACATTATAAACTTAAAATTACCTGTTCTTTCTATATCCGGTGTCAAAAATTGGATTTTGGATTCCGAAAAAACAACTTGACCCTGAAATAAATTCATGGCAAAAGTCAAGTTCAAAGATAAAATTAAGCTTGAAACTTTTGTCTGAAGCTCTAAAGTTTAGTTTATTTTATTTACTAGTTTTGTGTTACAGTAAACAACGGCAGGTAATCCCGTTTTTATAGAGGAGGAAGTTTCATCAAGTTTATGGTGTTCTAAACTTTTGTTTACACTCAGTTAAACATATTTTTTCATAAAGTTCTGTGTATAATATTGTTCGTATCTCGACGTTGACATTAATTCATAATCTATCACTATGGGTTTCTGTCTTTCTTGTTAAAAATAATGTAAAGATAATCATATAACGTAGGTACATAATAATTTCAGTACTTGATTCTTGCAAACTACTATCGTCTACTGTTAGAAATGAAAGTGATTCTTAATTAGTTTCCTGAATGTATTACACTTCTTAATAAGTAAACCTGACTAGTTAATTACAAATAGTTCTTAAAAATTTACATGAAAATGTCTTAAGTTCAAATTTGTTAGTACTTATTATTACTTCAAGAACTGTTGACATCTCTAAACTATTTGTTACCCCATGTTTTAACATGCTATTAGTTTATTGGCAAGAAACGTACTCAGCTTCTCAATATACATATGTTATAGATCGTACATAGACGAATTAACAGAAAAAGTCAATTAACTACCTGCATACAAAATTATTGTTTCTGCTAATGTAATATAATGTGTACCATCAAAATACTTCTTTGGAAAATAAATTATAAATGTTCATTCTTGTTCTATCAAATTTTCCAGTTGGACAAGGTTGTTCGCAATTAACAAGACTATATTATCTAATTTAAAAGAAGCATTATTGAAATTTCAAAGACGGCCAATGAAGAATGCTCCACTGCTTGTAAACAATTATGGCTGTCTCCAAATAATTTAACCTTCGAACTTCTTGTAATTATCATTCTAACGGAAAATGTCTCCATTGTCTATTTCGGCAATTATTCTCAATCAATTTCAATTCAGTCAGCAATATTAAAACGCATTTTAAATCTTTTCAGTTATTGGGTACGTTCCTGTCAAGCAGGATTAACACTCAACGGAAATGCACTCGACTAAACAAATATATTTGGCATCACCATCTAGTTTAAAATATTATAATTGTATGTGGTAGCTCATTTGCATGGGCCGCCAACGCTTCCAGAGATCATTAAAAATATTAAAATGGACGTTCAGCTGAAGCAATTAGAGGCGTTCGGTTTCCGACGAAAGACAATTTAAATAACAGAATTTTCCGAGGCGATAATGGAAGTAGTTTTTTTTAGAAATGAAAACTGACAGCTTAACAAAGGTTAAATAAACTGAACACAAATTATGTTTTTTCACGTAGGTTATAATTGAGACCTTGACCTTTTTTTACATATGATATTGCTTTTGATCCATGTTTATAGACCTAAAAGACATTTATTTGAAACACACACCAACAAAATATTAATTAAAAATTGGGGTGAATACTGCTATTGAAAATATTTGACAATTGCAATTTTTAAACTATTTCAATTGTCTCAATTATTAAAAAACTACTATATCAAGTAATTCATTTCGCGAGTAAAAGAATAAATTCAATATGAAAATACGAACTAACAACATAAATTATTATTCGAGATTCCGATCAGTTGAAGGGAGCTCAACTGATGAAGATTCTCGATCAGAAACTATCTTTTGCTTAATGGATTGATAAATCTTGAAAAGATAATATCATATTATCTTTGATCGGTTTTAGTTAACCTTCTAATTCTTTCTAGGACAGAGAGAAGGCGCTACACACAGTACGACTCCTGATTTAGAGTCTTTCTGTGCTGTTTTGTTTTATTTTAAACTCCTAGATGCCAATAAAATATTACATTCAGTTATATGTACTATATATATATAAATACTTATATGAAATTTCAATCAGATGTGGGGAACGCAGCTGATGTAGGTTCTCGACTATAAACATATTGTCAATCACGTGATAAATATCGAAAAGATATTAACAACTACAATATAGATGTGATGTTTTATAAAAAATATATACAGGTAATGCCCTATAAAAAAATTGTGGATGACTTCGTTACTCACAGATAATTTATCATATTTACTTCACTATTAGGTAAAAGTACATTAATTTAAAATCAAAACAACCGGTCTCTTGATTTTCCCTGAAAATTATTTGTTTAGCTAAAAGTTAATCTACTCCATTCTTTAAGTTCACATGTTCTCAGGATCATTTTCACTTTGTTTCCAATAACATATTAAATAAATAAAATGTATGCTTATCTTTTCTTATTTCTTATTATCTTCACCAAACTTGATTTGAAACACAGTTTTTGGTTAAAACCATTAGAAGAATCTGCACGAGACTTCGAGGGTTATCAAGAGAATGGAGTAGTCTACAGATATAAAAAAATGCTGAACAGCATGCAAAGCGCTTATGCCTCAGTAGAAAAAGCATTTACAGAAATTAAGAATTGTATCATCAAAGAATTTAAAATATATCACCCTGACTATGGAGGAAGATTAGAATTACAGAATGATAAATCAACAAATATCAAAACCGAAAGATTAGAGGTGTTTATAATATAAATAGTTTATTCAAATATAATCAGTAGGATTTCCAAATATAAAATTTTGTCCAAAAATTTGAGAATATTTCATAGCAAATTGTTTGTAAAAATTTAATATTTGTAAATGGGGAATTGAAATGAAATATAAAGTGAGAGTAATTATATAGATTCCAAGAATCAATATTTAACTACTAATATTAGATAACTAGACATGACATTTAGGGTATTTGTAATAGCAAAGCGATCATGTTTGTTCAGAAGGAAAACATATCATTGTCATAAAGTATATGAATAAAAATATTGTAAAAACCCTAAATATCATAGATTTAAGAGGAAAAATAAAGGTATACTTACAATTGAGTGCTAAAATCCAAAACGATGATCATAAGTTCCAACATTCATTGAGATCAAGTAAATTAGTAAAAATCTTCAATTTGTACAGTCCATACACATCTTCATATCTCATTCATAGTAGCTAAAAATACAAAACCATATTAGAATCTAAATTAAACAGGAATAAAAGCTAATTAAAATATCTAAATTTGAAAATCAGCTACCATGTATAAAAAGTCAAGGGTCAAAACAGAAAATCAATCACATAAATGGGGAAAAATATATAAAATTCTTAAAATAGACAACAATTTGAACAGATAAATAGAGTTATAGTTCAATGGATAATGATTAAGGGGGTAGAACATAAAAAAAATAAATCGTAGAGTAAAATGGTTATCAGGTATCAACAAATTGTAACAATATAACAGCAGAGAGAAAGGAAACTAGTTAAAAATACTTGCAGAGATTCAAATAGTATAATGTGAATAAGAATAGGTCAGGAACAGTTCAATATATACTATATATATATATATATATATATATATATATATATATATTTTCAGCAAGGTCAAAGATAGGACACCAAAACTTTTAAAGACCAATGTAGTATACAAGGTGGATTGTAAAGACTGTCAGTCTAGTTACATAGGCCAAACATCAAGAAACCTCAAAAGCAGATTAACAACACATAAAAGTGATATACGCCTTAACAAGTGTAGCTGTGCTCTGGCTGAACATTGTTTGAAGAATAACCACTCACCTGACTTTGACAACCCAGGGGTTTTAGCTTGTGAATCCAATACCTTCAAAAGACAGTTTCTGGAGATGGTTTGCATACATCGACACAACAATAGTATCAATAAAAAAACAGACATAAAAAACCTAAAAACAATATATTGCAATTTACTTGAGTTGGACAAGAATCATAAACATTAACTGTAATTTTACAAGCTATATCTCCCCCTGTTTTTTGGGTTTTAAATGTTTGTATATATGTACATGTGTGTGTATATGTATATGTGTTTATATATCATCGAGTCAGTATTCCATTGGACACTCTCTCTCTACAAATTCCTTCAATGTCTTTGTATTTACACCCCATGACCTAAGAATCTTAGTGTCCTGTAACACCGAGACTCGACTTTGTTTCCGTTCCATGTCACTGGTTAAATATGACAAATGGCTTGTGCATAACTTTTCTAAAATGTGATGGTTTAAATCTTAAAAATTGTACTCAATGGATGTGTGATCCAGTTACAATAATGTTTTATTCAATTGTTGATATATGTTTGTAATGTTTGTTTAAAGCGCATTACGCATTCTACAGTACTTGCAATGAGAACCTGTTTTAATAATTTTCTAACCTCGATATTGTAAGTCTGTTTTATCCATCTAGATTAAGTTTTACTATTATTAATTTGTGTAATCTTTCATAAAATTGACTGAAGAAGAAATCAATAAATTTCGAAAGCTTTCATAATATAATAAAAGAGTACACTTTATTTAGTGCCCTTTATACAATAAAAAATTGGCTACTTTCCCATTATTTTTGGAAATTCCAAAATTCTATCCAGATTCTTAGCCGTTAATTGCTACGTAATATATATATATATATATATATATATATATATATATATATATGTATGTATAAAGGTATCGTTGTGGCCTCAGAACCAGGTATACAATATACGTTGTCACCTCATATATAACGCTACTACCTCCGATTTTGGAGGTCACAACGATTTGCTTTTATTTGAGAATATTTATGGATTGTATGGTAACAGAATGTAAAATCAGCAAAATTTTAGTGGAGGCTTAAACGCATCTAAAGTATCCTCGAGTCGTCCATTTAGTTCAAGGGTTCACCACTGGAGCTAGTGTTGCCTAAGATTGATACAACAAGTGAGTTCTGACCTCCGGGTTGTACGTCCGTCGTTGTAACCTCCAAATTTTAGCAACGCTGTGAATTTGAATTTGAGCGCTAACTTGTTATCAGGTCTACTTCTTCTACTTATTGTGAAATCGAGAATGCGTGACAGAGTATCTCTGTTACATCTCATATTGAAGTTCGCGGTAGGTAAAGATAAGCGATATATTTTTTAATTTAATTTTACAAATTTTCATAATAGTAATTTGTATTTTAGAGAACTCAATGATCTAATTAAATGTAAAATTATTCAGTCGGTTAATAAGGTTTTGAGTCTTTATTGCAAATTTCGATTTCATGGGTTATGCTATTTTATGAAAATATTCAACTTTTTCTATTTTGGGTGGGATTTAAGATTGAAGATGGGTTAATTTTAGTTGTTAGGAATTTATTTATATAATTGGGGCTGTCTGAATATACCTAAAGGCGAAATCAAAGGAGGGCACATTGTGGAAACAAACATCCTCTCGCTGTTTATTCACCGTGGTTAAATGAGCTTGAAAGACACTATTATTTATTTCTTAATAAATATCACTTTAAATCTTGAATTTTAGTGGTTTATCAAAACTACGTGACTACTTCATCTTTAATAATTTGTTGCAGAAATACATAACTTTCGTATAATAGAAAAACTAACAATGATCATTATTTTTTTCAGATTTCAAATAGAAAATAAATATGACATGAATACTGAAAATACTACTTTTCAAAAAACCGATGTCAACTATATTTCTACTATACGTGAGTTTTCAAAATCCGATTTGAAGAAATATTTATTATGATCTTCATGAATGTCAGAATATGCGTTTTAGAGCAATAGTGGTTTATATAGTAGCATTATTTATAGTAGAGGCATATCTAATATGTAAAAATATCGTGATACGGTGTTTGTGATCGAACTTCTCCGAAACGGCTCCACCGATTTTCATGATTTTTTATGTATATTTGATAGGAACGACAATAGGTTGTAAAATATATTTCATGACCATATCCAGAAAGAAAATTGATTGGTAAATATAATTTAAAAAAAGTCTAGTGTCACAATAAATTATAGTTATGTGTTCAGTACAGTGGCAATGATTAAATAATAACATATTAATAGTCTGAGAAAATTAGGTTTCAATAAATGTTGATAAAATAACACATATGTGTTATAAGTGATACATTAACCCCGAACCCAAGTCCTGAAGAAAGAAACAAAGAGCCATCAAAAGTTAAGGCCCTAAAATTTTAAACATTATTTAATAAATTCTTAAATATAAATAAAAATAAAATTTGCACAAAATCTCATGTCACGGTGTTTGTGGTCAAACTCCCCCGAAAGGGCTCCTATTTTTGTGATTTTTTTTGTACATTTGATATGTATGAGAGTAGGTTGTAAAGTATATCTGCCAGCTGATTAGATTGTCCGTATCCAGAAAAACAAGACGTGAAAATTGGTGTATATACTTCTCTCTCCAAACAAATAATAATGAGTATCGTCATTCTGCAAAAATTTAATTAACTCATGGGGGTCAGGAGGGGAAATGTTTTTTTCCAAACATTTACTATTTTCCGGAAACTGTAAGTAAAGAGGTTGAGTCCTTTTTTAAATGAAGTAATACGTGAGTCGCCATTTTGTCAAAACGGATGGAAAGGGGGTTACTATTGTTTTAGAAAGAATTTAATATATCCGAAATAGAAAGTAATACTGGTGTGAATCTTGATATACATACTCTTATAAAATCAACAGAAGCGAGTTTTATCAAATTGTGAACATTCAGGTATACGATAGGGGGCAAGCGGTAAATGTTTCAAGAAAAAATGACTATTTTGGGAACCGAAAATAATACAGATATGAGAATTATTGTATTAGTTCCTTAAATTTATTGAGATCATTATACGAAAACTCTGTTATTGCAGGAAGACGATGGGTGTCAGCAATTTTTAAGCAACAAAAAAGATGCAGGCGCGAAAGTTGGTATACATGCACTTCTCCTGAAATGACTAGAAATGAATTAATCACTTAGCGATCATCACGTAGCCGATAAATAGAATGTGGAGTATTTATTCATTGCATGAGAGATGATAAATTGAATCTGTTCTTAAATGTTTGCCAGTAGTGAGGGGGTGGGGTCACTATCAGATTTAGTGCAGGCAATATCTTTAAAAATTAGGAAATGTTGAAATTTTCAAATGATAGTTAAGACCTATAAAATAACAACAAATTCCAAAAAATGAAAAAAATGTATAAATCTTCAAACGTTAAGAATATTAAATACACCAAAACATCACAATAATATAAAATTTGACAAAATTATCAAAGTTATTGTGTCAAAAACATAAAACGAGAAAAATTAAAAAAAACGCCAAAAATAAAGATATGAGTGAAAATACCAACATCATCGTAAATGCAAACGAGACCCAAAAATAGTCAAAAACAATATGTCAATATGTCAAAAATGTGAAAAACTACAAAAATATCAGAAATATCAGGAATAAATGAAATGTCAGAAATGTCATAAACCTCAAAAATATCAAAAATGTCATAAATGTAAAAATGTATAAAACACCAAAAACGTTAAAAATAGCAATAAAACGCCAAAAAACCTGAAACGAAAACTAGCTAATCATATTAAATCCCAAAAAAATGTATTTTTAGAACAATTTGTTGCCATATAATTTTCGCCCATGAATGATAATGTTAAAATGGATTTGAAAAAAATCTAAAAATTTAAGCGATGTGAATATTACCAAATTAAAAAATTTTCAACATAAATATGTCAAATAAGCTGACTCGTCTGGCGTGCGCCAAGATAGGAGTGATTAATGAGGGCATTATGAATAATGACAAGCTACGTCGGGCCAAGTGATATTATCTAAACCTTATTATTTATCAAACTGCCTGGGCATTATGAATACTGCTGTGATATCGAGGGGATGGGAGGCTTGGTCCCGCTGAAGGTAGGTTTTAGCAAAATAAACGCTAAAAAAACTCAGATGCTTGGGAGGGGGGAGTTGAGTCCCCCTTGAATCTCCCACTGGTTGGGCAAAATATAATACAGATGCCTTAAGGCAGGAGGCATACAGGGGAGGACAAACGCCCTGCGACGACTGACTGCTGACTCCAATTGCTTCACTGCTCACTACATCGTGTTCTTTATTTTTGTCTACTTACCATTTTGTGTTATTTGTCTTATATTTTTAATTTGACTTTTAACAGCAAAGAACTAGTAGTTTCTAAATGTAGAACCCTTTCATAATAAGTACAAATTATTATACTTATTATTTAAATTGTTTGTTTTTAATCATAGGGAAGATGGTCTACAAAACGAAGAAGTTTTATGTTACTTGTGTTTTAAATTTTGATTTCATGTCAGAAAAAATAATGGCAATAAAACATGTTATTTTTTACTTTGACTTTGGGTATGGGCTATTTAATGATTTAAATAGATATTATGCTTTTGTCAAATCATTTTTCCAAAAGCCCGGGCATTAGGAGTAGTATCCAATTAATTACTTGGTCCATAACATATACAGGGCTTTCATTTCAAAACTAGTCCCCCAAAATAACTTATAAAATATATTTAAAAGGAAAAGAAAAAATAACATTTTAATTTATATCTACGGGGGACACATTTTATACGTATCAGTCCCCCTGCATTCCAATCCTTAACCGGGGGTGAATATCACTTCTAAAAGTTTAAATACACAGGGGTATCATCTGAAACCTCTTTTTGTCAATCTTTTGACACATTATTTTTTTAAATCAGATTATTTTTTACAGAGTATTGACCTAGAAATCGTAAAAAATAATATTTTTAATTGTAATTACAAAAAAGCCTGAGAATAATTACAGAGATAAACAAGTGAGACAAAATCCTTAAATGTTTATGCGAACGATATTTGTAAGTGTAAATGTAACAAATTTATTGTTAGTAGGTAGTGGTTGCGTTAAAAACTGACAATCAAATTTAGACTATTTTTTATTCTTTACAAGGAAGAATTGATATAATATATATTTATGGGAAAGAAAAACGCGGTGCAGGCAGAGCTCATGTTTTTCATCAGAGACATCCCGATAAGAATATTGGGCATTAGTAGGTATGTGTTGGATTTAGTTCATAAATTTCTCAAGGTTAACTGGTTAACAAATATTTTGGTCGGCTCTGTGCATAAAACGTCATGTCATTCCCTACAAAATACAGCTTTTCAACAGCTTGCTGAAAATGATTATGACAGAAGGTTCTGCGAATTAATGATTCAAAGGGCAAATGCAGGCTCTATTTTTTAATATTTCTTTTTCTGACGAAGCAAGATATTTTTTAAATGGATTTGCCACTAAACAATTGTAGATACTAGAACAATACCAACCCACAAGTTTTTCAGGAATAAAATCTGATAAATACCCTTATAAACGAATCTTTAGAAAACTGAATAAATCAAGAAGAACTTTGTTGCTAGACGAAGAAAAGTTATTTTTTCAACAGGAGGGAGCACCTCAAGATTATAAGCCTTGCCTGTACGAAATTGGCTTAATGAGACATCTCCCGACCTAACGCTCCTTGACATTGTGAACATTTAATTTAAGTACAAGGTAATTCTAACGCTAATGCAATATTAATAATAAATACATAGAAAATAATAATTATTTTAAATTGAAAGTTTAAAATGATATTACTCTGTAAAAATAATCTTATTGTAACAAATGATGGTTCAAAAGATGATACCCCTTTGTATTTAAACTTTTAGAAGTGATATTCATCCCCGCTTAGGGGTTGAACCCGCAGGGTGACCGATACCTGTAAAATGTGTCCCCCCGTAAATATAAATTAATGTGTTTTTTGTCTTTTTCTTTTAAAGATATTTTAAAAAATAATTTGGGTGGCTAGTTTTGAAATGAAAGCCCTGCATATTAATCAATGTTTATGTACATGATCTATCGACATTCTGCTCGCCTTCGATAATCTAGTGTGGAACACTTTCTCGAAGTCCATGAATATCAAGGCGAGTAGTATTTGATAATCTGTACTGAGTTGGTATTTGTTACTTTCAGTAAACACTTTATAGACTACCGATAGAAGACTTATCGTGCTCTAACTGAAAATGGATTCTTTCTGCCTTTCTTTTGTGGTATGTGTCTGGTTTCTATATATTGCGAAAATATTTGGGCGATATTCCGACGTTCCCTATTGTCTTGTCATTTTTTATGTTTTTAACCGCTGACTCCACTTCTTACACGACAACTTCTGCTCTTCCTTTGGCAGTCATCTGTATTGCTAGAGTGTCAGGGCCTTTATATGCGTATCCTTCTGTTTTTCGGATTTTTTTATCTGTTAATCTCATTACTTCCCTAGTACAGTTAGTAGTTCTTTCATAGCATTAATACAACTTTTTCGATTTTCAGTTCCAAATTGTACTAGTTTCTCGCTGTAATGGTTGTTACCTTGTTCTGAGATCTTTAAAGAAATTATATTCACCCCCGCTTAAGAGTTGAAACTGCAGGGTGGCCGATACGTGTAAAATGTGTCCCTCCTATATATAAAAAACGTTTTTTGTCTTTTTCTTTTAAGGATGTTCTAAAAGTTATTTTGGGTGGCTAGGTTTGAATAGATAGCACTGTATAATGGCAAATCCAACTCATAAAAAAAAATCCTAGCGATAACAGGCTATATAAACACAACATGTCCCAAAAAAGGTAAATTGGTATGTGTTGGAAATATGGACGCATCCGCATAACGACAAATCAAATACTCTATGTATATGAAGACTAGATACGTACTGACATATGTTTATGTCATCTGCTGTCATATATATGTATTGTGTGTCATCATTACCGTTTGTGTAATATATAATGGTTAATCCTAAATATTAAATTGTCCTAAATTATTTCATCAGGTTATGGCCCAGTCTTGCTTGCCGTATAGTGTTAATTCTGTATTTTGGATAAAACCAAGAAAACAGTTACTTAGCAGAAGTTTACGACGTGCATAATTGCTGAACTCAAAGGTGTGTTTCTAACCTTATCGGATATTGTAAAAAATGGCTAGTAGTAATTCAATGATGTCAATTGAGAAGCTCACAGGTGGCAATAATTGGGCAAGTTGGAGTTTTGCTGTCAAAGCTTATTTGCAACATGAAGATTTATATGATTGCATTTTGAGAGAACCAGATCCAGCCGATCAAAGCAAGTTAAAACAAGCCAAATCAAAATTAATACTATTAGTTGATTCAGTATTATACGTACACATTCAAGAAGCCCAAAATGCCAAACAGGTATGGGACAATTTACCAAAAGCATTTGAAGATAGTGGATTAACCCGAAAAGTTGGTTTGTTAAGAGAGCTTATAAATACCAATTTAGAGAATAATTTATCAGTGGAAGACTATGTAAACAAAATAATGACCGCGGCACACAAATTAAGAAATATAAAATTTGATGTGGATGATGAGTGGTTGGGCACATTAATGCCGGCAGGATTGCCAGATATGTACAAGCCTATGATTATGGGTTTAGAAAGTTCCAGTATGAAGATTAGTGCTGACTTGGTAAAAAATAAATTTTTACAAGAAATGAAACCATCAGATACTACTGCACTTTACACAAATACTAAAATTTGTTAGCCCAAAAATGATCAGCAAAAGCATAAGAAAGGCCCAAGGTGTTTTAATTGCAATAAATATGGCCATCTCAGTAAAAATTGTTGGCATAAAAAATCAAATCCTAAGGAAACAGATAAAAAATCTGGATATGTGGCAGCATTTTCTGCATCCAGAACAAATGAATGTGGACTCTGGAGCATCCATGCACATGACTATGCACAGGGATTGGCTCACAAATGTCACTCCGTCATCTGTATCAAGCATAAGAATTGCAGACAATAAAGTACTGAAAGTTGAATGTTGTGGTAATGTATGCATTTAGGTAAATGCAAAACATGGCAGCACTGAAACAATACAGGTGAGAGAAGTTTTATATGTATCAGATCTGAAAACGAATTTGCTATCTGTAAGCAAAATGATTAAAAATGGATGCAAAGTAACATTTGATGAGGAAGTAATGTGTTGGTTGCAACGACAAATTTAATAAATGAAACTTATCAGTTAAGTATTGAGCTAAATAGAAAAATTAAAATTTTGAGAAGTGACAATGGAACTGAATATAAAAACAATAATTTTGAAACATACTTAAAGAAACTTGGAATATTGCACCAAACATCCAGTCCATATACTCCTGAACAAAATGGACTAAGTGAAAGAATGACTTAATAGAGCGAGTTAAATGTATGATTTGAAATGCAGAATTGCAGACCACATTCTGGGGAGAAGCAATAGTTACAGCTGCATATATTATTAATCGCTCACCCAGTTCTGCTTTATGTGATATGAAGTATGGACTGGAAAGAAGCCAAATTTGAGCCATATGAGAATTTTTGGATGTCCTGCTATGGTGCATATACCTAAAGAACATAGAACTAAGCTTGAAGTGAAATCACGTAAACTGATCTTTGTTGGTTACAGTGATTGCACAAAGGGGTACCGATTTATAGAACCGGAAACAAAAAAAGGAATTGTAAGTAGGGATGTTGTATTCCTAAAAGCTTCAATTAAGAGAAATAAAGTTTATAATGTATCAGAAAAGCAAAATATCCTAATAAAAAAGGAAGAGAGTTCAATTATAAAAAATAAATTAGATGTATCTGAAAATGAGAAGAAAATCATTGATTTATTTTTGTATGAAAAATGTGTAGAACCTGAGGAAAGAAACATTGATAAGAGGATTAATGAAACAAGAGAAACACAGGATACATCTCAAAGTATTTTGGTTTCAGATGATTCTGATCAATTTGAAGATATTCATGATGAATCATATTTACCTGCTGAAACAATTGATTCTCCTCCGCAACCAAATAGAGTTTTGAGACCACTTCAGCATCAAATACAACATAATGCGAATAATATTGATCAGACTCCCACATCACTTATGTGTATGAGTAATGAGTCAACAATGAGTTTACTAAACTGTGATTCGCAAAGTTTTGAAGAAGCTCTTCACAGTGACAATGATGATGAGTGGAAAATGAATGAAGAACATGAGTCATTGTTAAAAAATAATACATGGACACCAGTTAACTTATCAGAAGGAAAGACAGCAATTCCCAAGTTGGATGGAAATGGTATTGTTGCAAGCTATAAAGCTAGAATGGTAATCAAGGGTTATAAACAAGTCAACGGCCTTGGTTACAATGAAGTGTATGCTCCTGTAGTTCGTTATTGTTCTATAAGATATTTACTCAGTCTAGCTGCAAAATATGGACTTAAGATACACCAAATGGATGCCTTTACAGCTTTCTTACAGGGTGAAATCAATGAAGAGATATACATGTCCTTACCACCTGGTTATGAAGACAAAAATAAAGTAGGCAAATTGAATAAGTCATGGATTGAAACAAGCTAGCAGACAATGGAACAAGAAATTCAATACTGCATTAATAGAATTTGGAATGAATCGTTCAAACTTAGATCCATGTGTTTACTATCGCATTTTAGATGAAAATGACATATTGTTTATAGCGGTATATGTAGACGATCTGTTATACTTCTTTAACAATGAAGAAACATGACAAATGATGAAGGAGAATTTACTAAAAACATTTAATATGAAGGACTTGGGAAGAGCAGAGAACTGCATTGGTTTTAAAGTTACTCAAAATGAAAATCAAGAAGAGATTTTCATAGATCAGTCTTTATATATAAAAAGGATACTCATCCGGTTGGAAATGATCAACTGCAAGTCAGTGTGGACACCTACTGATGTAAATGTTAAGTTGAGAAAGGCTGAAATTGAAGATGAAGTTGTAAAGGATATTCCATACCAGGAAATTATTGGCTGTTTGTTGTACCTATCGCAAGGAACTCGACCAGACATGATTGCTGATGTTTTGACGAAAGGACTTCATCGTACCAAGCATAATGGTTTCACCACAGCAATGGGATTATTTATGGAGCATCTGCGTCCAGGAGAGGATGTTGGAAATATGGACGCATGCGCAAACGACAAATCAAATACTCTATGTATATGAAGACAAGATACGTTCTGACATATGTTTATGTCATCTTCTGTCATATATATATTGTGTGTCATCATTACCGTTTGTGTAATATATAATGATTAATCCTAAATAATAAATTGTCCTAAATTATTTCATCAGTATGATCAATAGGAAATACAAAAGTAAATATGGTTTACAAGGCCGTAGCCAGAGGGGGGTTCTAGGTTCAAAACGAAATTTGGGAATTGAAGATTCAATTATTTTAACGAATTAACAAGTTTCTTCATGAAAATATATTATTTTATTCTATACATCTCTTATATACTGGAAGCATACTGAATAGAAAACTAACTTTCGCGGTCCCAATCAGTCCACAATATTAAAAACAAATGGCTAAAGTAATCTCCCCTCCCCAAAATATTTTTCTAGCTACAGTCCTGAGAGTTAGTTTAATAAATCCTTACACCACTCATATTCCAGATTTAGAGGGTTAGTCTATAAAATTCAAAAACGAATATTGGAGAAAACTTCATCACATTATATTTTTAATAAACTTTGAAAGGCAATTGTTGTACAGTTTGATAGATGGCCTTTTTTTGCTCCCTAACTGTGACACCAGTAAATAAAACACAGATTTAGATATATTTTTTAATTTTAAAAAGACTGGGACTGAACGATGGAAGCGAAAGCTTGTTACGAAATATACTTCTCGTTGCTCATTACCAATTTAGATAGATTACTTTTTTGGTTGCGCATAAAATGAATTTAAATAGATGGATATGACTATCAAAGTACAAAAAACGGAAATACTAAATAAAATATAATGAGGAATGTGATGCTAAATAATATGTGAACTTTAGATGGTAGTTTTGGGGGTGAGTACCCTTACTGCCTTTAAACCAATTTGTTTACAACCACAAAACAAATTCTATATGTCATTTACAGTCTGTCCTCTATTTAGAATTATTGTGTAAACTTTTTTTTTGTTTCTACACATTTAATTATAAGTAAATTTTACATCTCAGATACAGACCATAAATTATATAATATTCTAAAATTCGGGCCGTATTTTTCTAATAATTGTTGTAAAATGTACGGAGTTTAGTTACTGTGTCTAACTGCCATAACATCATTCAACTATTTTATGTGTGCTTCGGCATTTCTATATACTCTTCTTTCTTTATATATCTCAAAAATATTTCAGCATTTTAAATTAAATTAAATTTGTTTCGTTTTTATTTCTCTGAATTTATTGATATAATGCGCTTTTGATTTTTATTTAAACCTACCTCATTCATTAAATTATCTGTATTTAATAAATTTCCTTTCAGCTTCTCTCTTCAGATTTTGAATTTGAGTTTTGTGTTCTCGGTTTAAACAAACCCATACTCTCGAACTAGAAAGCCGGAATCCTTTCTATTTTTAAATTGATTGTTGAATAATATAATAAATGCATCAGCTTCCAACCAATACATTTCATTTTGCATTTTTCGACAATAAAGCAAAACAAACAATATTAAACTTTTTTTCCTTTATAATTTGTAAATTTTTGAGTATATAGCAATGCTTCCAAAAGAATATTTGTAAAAAAAGTGAAAAACGTTATAAAATTAATTTTTGTAAAACATGATCGGAGCATTATCCACAGCTGAAGCACAGATAATTCAGAAAATAATGGTTTACGAGCTGTCCTTTAAACATGGCACTTGTGGACCCTGTCAGATTATTGAGTTTTGCATTATAAACAATTTAAGTTCATTGTATGAAATGAAGTTTGTTAAAACGCAAAGAACATAAATTTAAACCATATTGTCTGATTTTAATTGACAGACTACAAATTTATAATCCAAAATTGCAAACCAGCGACTACCAGGAAATAATAAGAACTTGAAAAAAAAGTAATTATTACGCAATATAAATTGCTGTGTATGCGATCTCCTATAGAACAAGTTTGCCGAAAAATTGTAAGGCTAGAAAGTATCAGAAATGCATTATCGGATAATTTTAATTCTACTCTCCGGTCCAAAGCATCTTCAGTACGTTCTAAACTAAATGAATTTCGTATGGGTGCCAGTTATTTCTATGCAAACATTTTAGAAAACAAGATTTACTTATTGATTATTCTGCGGCTATTTGCCTACTGGATTTGTGAGGATTTTCTTGTAAATCGAGCAAAATATTTAATTGTGTATGGTTTTGTAATTGTCTCTTACTACAAAATTAAACAATTCGCAAACTTCAACTTGTGTTCGAGTTCTGTTGCCATATCCTACCAACTTCAAAATTTCTACTCGCAGCTTTTCAGTTAAACGCGCCATACTTTGTAACTTTACAATTGCACTTGACAACTACTTATTTGAAGTAAAATTATAGTACAGTTTATATGGAAGTAAACAATTGTTATAAACTCCATCATAAAAAAAGGGTTTCCATTCATGCGACTAAAATACTGCCAACAATTATAAAAACCAAATGTAAATAAATAGGTTCAAACCAACATATACCCTATTTTTACCGTTATTTTCTTAAATTTAAATATTTTTTTAATAACTTTTAATTTTCGGTATAGAGCATTGAACATGAAAAATACTTAGGATTCAATGCAGAATTCAAAAATAAATTAAAAACAAATAAAACCAACACCTGAATTTTAAATGAATTTGTTCCAATCCTCCCGTCCTCACTCTATAATAACATAACTGAATTAAATTGCCGCTTTTTAAACATTCAGGTTTATCATTCCAGTGAAGGAATACAAAGACTAATTGATATAACAAATTTTCCAAGAACTGTTCGTATGATAAAATCTTAATTGCCACACTTAATGAAAAAAAAAAAATTAGTTCATTATCATATATTTTTAATAGGCCGCATTAGTGGCAAAAAATTAATAAATTATGAATTACATAAAATAATAATATTTCTACAGTTGATAATCAATAATAAATAGATTTATATCAGTAATAGGTAAATCATTGCAATAAAATACCTCAGTTAAAAATCTTATTTCTGCAAATTTAAATATTATGTTTTGAAACTTTAATATTAACATATCACGTGTAAAGTCGTTATTTGTGTTGGTAGAAAGTGTAGCAAATTCATAAATCAAGCAACACCGATGGAGGTCAGTACAACACCTGAAATGCTCGGCAAATGAGGTCCTTACAAATCTTGTATATCTACTGCTATATATAAATATATTTATATATATAATATTTTAAATTACAAAAATTCTTTCCCCTCTAATGTAAAACCGTTACAATAACTCCCCCTCATCTCATATATAAAGCAATCTTACAGAAATATCATTTGATAGACATGGAGGCCAGACAGCCTCTTAAACTGTACGGAGGTGACAACTTTACACGTATACATATATATATATATATATATATATATATATATATATATATATATAACTACGGCATAAATCGCCATATTCAAACCCGAAAGAAAAACGAAGCCGAACCAAATCATGTAACCAAAATTCTTAAACTCGGACCTATACGAGGAAGGTTCATAACAATATATGACAACAACAATTTAGAATTGCAAATGCATATTCAAAATAAAAGTTCATCAGTAAATAGGAAGAATGTGGCGCAGAAAATGCCTACAAGTAAATCACAATAAAGTTGCAGAGGTAAAAAGATCAAAGTATGAAAGATCTTTACCAATGCTCCAGTAGCGGAGCTTGGAGCAAAAGAACACGACCCTAAGAAAAAAAGATAAGTTTTATTAGCCGGACGTTTTAAAAAGTGAAAAAGGTATTTATTAAAAACTGTTTTGACAATAAAAACACTGATAAATGTGTCTTATTTGAATTTGTATATATGTTTAATTAATTTGTAAGGTATTGTTTGATAATTTCATGATATAATAGTTAGTGTATATGACGTAAATAAAATAAGTAAGATGGGTAATTTCTAATATTGGAAACTCCAGATTTCTGAACAAATATAAATACAAATTTGCACTAAAATAATTGTTAAATAAATAATCAGTTTTAAAAATAAATATGTTTAGTTCAAAAATATTCCAAAACATATGTAATCTAAAAATGTTAATTATTGCTTAAATGAAATTTAAACTAAAATCATAATTTAAAAATAAAACATTTCATTTAATCATTATAAATTAAAATACATTATAATTGGCACCCAACATTAAGCTAAGAAAAATATAAAAATAAATTAAATAAACATATAAATTAAAACCATTATAACTGGCGCCCAACGTGGGGCAAAGATAAAAATTCAGATAAATATTCAAATAATAATAGGAAACCAATAAATATATAAATCAAAATCAATATAATTGGCACCCAACGTAAAGTAAAGATAAATATTCAGGTAAATATTCAAATTCAAATAATAAAAGGAAATTAATAAATATATAAATTAAAATCATTATAATATATATATATATATATATATATATATATATATATATATATATATGTTTGAAAACAAGTTGGCACGGACGGAACTATGTGTAGCTCTCAGAATGGTCCGGGTGTAGGTAGGCTTTCCGTTCCTTTACAGGGACAAAACTTTCAACGGACGAACACCCGGACCATCAAGAGAGCTACATATATATATATATATATATATATATATATATATATATATATATAGAAATATACTTCATTAGTATAGAAAAAAGAATACGCTACATAATTACATAAATCATTACATTTATTTTTCTAAGTCTCATTAGAAATCAATGTTTTTGTTTTAAGTTGTTAATTATTCTGATTTTAATTTCAAACTAAGTGTTTTTCCGACATGAAAAAATAATAACTTTTTTGAAAATTAATAATATATTGTTTTCGAATAATTTTAATTGATTTATCTCATCCTCACTCTTATGTCTGGTATTTCGGTAAACAATAGCTAGTATTTAATAAGTCTATTATATTATTATATTGAATTATAGGTACTGATATCCGATATTATTTCAGATTGAAAAGAATATTTCCAAACGTATCATTAACAAATGAAATTTGACAAAATGGTATATATTAATTCTAATTATGGCTTCTGTTTATCCTATGCTGGAACCCATGTATCATCGAGAGCCATATATAATTTGAAGTTATTGTCCATATCTCCCTGGTACATTAATTCATGAATATAAATTTGTACGTTGACTAGACCCCTACACATAATAAATAGCCAAATGGGATGCAGGTGCCACTTAACCTTAGTCAGACACGAACGAAAAACTGATATTTAAAACTATTTTCAGGATGGAAATAAGTTGAAATTAAAACAGCAGATTTCCCCCTGGATATACCAGAAAATTGTATTTGATATATTACATATTAATTATTAGTACTTTAAACACACAAATTTGTCAATTGATAAATATTTTATAGAAAATAATGGCCTTAGAAATCTTCTTTCCAAATTGTTTCTGCTATTATTTATTTAGATTAACAACTAACAATAACAATTTATTTGCAATTAAAATATTAGGTTTCCCCCTGGATATACCGAAAATTCTACTTGCTATATTAGTACTTTATACACACAATTTAACCATTTTATATATATTTTACAGAAAACAATGTCCTTAGAAATATTGGTTACAAATTGTTTTTGCTATTATTTATTTGGAATAACAGCTAACCATTACAATTTATTTGTAACATTTGTTTTATATTATTTTTTTTATGCATTGGATGCCCAATAGAATGTTACATCTTCGGCTGAAAAATAATTCGAAATTTGGTAAGAAATTGTATATTTCTGCCATAATGTTGGTTTGTAATTATTTTGGTCGATATTTATGTAGAGAAAATGAATGAATGGATTAACATTCTGTTGTCACCCAATATGCCTGATATTTTCCCAATATCAGTTAAGTTCTAACACGATATAAATCACCTTGTCAGAGGATGCTGATCAAACTATTAGTTTGCAGTTCTCAATCGAAAAAACCAAATAATTCATTGCGATATTATTTTGAGATATGAGGTTTTAGATTTTATACGATGATATTTTTCAATAATAGCAGATCCCGGAAGCATATTGCAAGTAACTGTTATATATTATTAGGAAATGAATTTCGACATCTGGGATTTTCAGGAAAAAAAACACAAAGATTCCAAATGAGGAGCGTAGAAATCACAACGAAAACAATTTAGGTTAACTAAAACCTATGAGAGATATTAGGATAATATTTTTTTCGAGGTTTTTCAATCTTTACTATCTCAGAACTTGGGTGTAATAGAATTACGGCAGATGTCCTAAGAAGCATGGGTAAATTTAGCATAAGTAAATGATCTAGGAATTGGGGGTATGGCCCAAGCACTCTATTAATTTCACAGTTTTCAAAAAGGGTTCCCCTCTTGACTGGGGGAATTATCACAATATAGCTCTTATCTCTCATGCCAGCACAGCCATTATCACTATTTTAAGCCAAATGATAAGAACATTCTTCATCACTCAAATATTAGGCTTTGGACAAGGGAACTCGAGAACGGATATTATAGTTTGCCAAATTATCAAGAAAATTGGAGTTCAACGTTAGGATTTTCATATGTTTAGTGAACATAAAAAAGCCCTCCACAAAGTAATATGCACAAATCGCACCCAATTTGGAGCTGAAACTTCTTCCAGAGTACGAAAAATAACCTATTCTTTCACCGCTTAGATATGCCCATATAAAACCATAATACCAATATTTATTTAGAAGGATGACTGGTATGATTGAATCCTATTGCATACCAGTCTTGATCAAAGAGAAGATTTAACCAATGGTGGAATGGTACGCTTGCAATAACTTAAGGCATTCTGCACACGGAGCGAATCTTCATTGACGCGTATTACATGCGTTATACGGAACGTATACGCTTTTGTGCTGTTCACTTGTGTTTCTATCGAGAACTGTACAAGAGGCATCAGCGGTGTGGATTCGTCAAAGCGGACAAGCTGCAAATCGCCTGTTATATAGCAGTGTCAGTCCCATTTATACGTTCAACGGTAGTATTTGTACGAAAAAAGGCTGATAAGAGCACGAAATTTGTGCAATTAAGTGATAATCACCAGTGTTTGTACAATAATACCTTACAGGACTATTCCAGAAAGGAGGTAACTCAAAAAGCTTAGGCAGAAATATCAAGAACTATGGATTGGATAGGTAAAAAAAATTAATTAAATAAAAATCTAAATTTATTATTCACAATGGTTCCATTGCCAAGAACAAGCAACATGTGGGATTAAAAAATCATTAGCCAGGTAGTTGCGTATTTCCTGAGTTGACGATGTTTCATAAGTAGATATGCACCCAGAATCTTATATTTAGCTTTTTATTTCGACGACGTAGATACCAGAGGAGTAATAGACCTTCTTCGCCGCTAGACATGGTTTCAACTGTCATTGAGTTTGAATTTTGTCTGCAGCCCGTACGTTTAATGTACGCTCCCTCTAAAATCTTATAGGTGTATAGGAATCCTCGCTGCAAGACGAATCTTCTATGTGTCTATGACGAGAAGCTCCCTGTGCAGTCAGCCTAATTTATTGACACTTCACGTCAAACCAAAGCGAACCAGCGGTTGAAAAATAAACAACTATGCAGTTACTACATTAAGGTAAAGAAAAATGTATAAACATAAATTGGAAACAATTCGTAACAAATGTTTACACGTTTCAGGAAACGAACGTCGAGTTCTCGTTTTCGTTTCTAGTAGAGGTAAAATAATTCACATCGATAATATCGCCAAAGGCGGACTACGTGAGAGCTTCTTCCAAAAAGAATCTATTAAATTCATCCAATTAATTAGGTGAGTTTAGTAGTTGTTGTTTATCAAAACGAGTTGCAATTTCGAAACATTGCATACTATACAGCACCAGGTGATGACTAAATAAGGATAGAAATGTTAAAAAGGGCAACTTAGTATCACTAGATAACTGAACTGAGTGTAAATCCGAATCGCTTCTTGTAATTATAGTTGACACAACGATACACCTATAACGTATGCTGGGAATGAAATGTTTCTTTTCACCCATTGAATATAATACTATTACATTTAATTTAAACAAATTTGGGCGTTTTTTGTTTGCAGGTTGTAAAACATAATTTTATTGTTCATTTATACGTGTCTTGTGTAGAAATAGTTTTCATTGGTTATTGTATGTTCACAGATAAATTTAGCCAATTATATATATATATATATATATATATATATATATATATATATATATATATATATATATATGGTCCCAACATTTGTCTGCTAATTTAAGTTAACAACTTTGAATTCATTATTATTAAATTCAAAGGGACGGGTTGTGGTGTTGCTACATTAAAGAACTAAAGGGGTAGTTTTGATCCTGTAATGAGAATTTCATAAATTGACCAGTGAGATAAGAGAAGAATTGAAGGAGCACAAGAGTGAGAAATGCGGCCACTATCGACATGGACGGAGGCACACACTAGCAAATACTAAGAAGGATGCGGAAGAACAAACTACAACACCACTACAAGGAAGAGATGGGTGCAATGGAGGAGCAGTTCAACACAGGCCAAGGAGACAATAGACAATTCGAGGAAGAAAACAGCACAAGAGATGAGAACACGGCAGCCCAACGAGGAACCGATAAAACAAACAACAATGGAAGAGATGAAGGAGATCATACGAAAACTGAAAGTTACAAAAGCACCAGGATGGGTCAAGATATCAAACATGATGCCAAAGGAACTACCGAACGAATACATAGAAAATAAACTAAAAACACTATATATCATATTTTGTTTCAGCAGTAATACCCAGAGAAATGGAAGAAGGCAGAGATAGTGATGATCCCAAAACTAGGAAATAACAAGAAACTACCCGGAAATTACAGACCAATAAGCCTACTAAGTCACACGAGCAAAATAATGGAAAGGATCACTCTGAGGAGAATCTAGAAGAAGCAGCTGAGGATCATTCCAGATGAGCAGCGCGGATTCAGAAGAGGTCATTCCACAGCAAACGAGGTAATGAAGATGGTAGAAGACGTAATGACCAACATAGAGAACAGGAGGACAACGTGCATCATTTACTTCGATGTGGACTGAGCGTTTGCAATAGAATACAGGACTACCTAACAGGACGGACATTCAACATCAGAATCAAAGACCCCATGTCGACCGAGAGGAGGATAGGGTGTGGAACGCCACAAGGATCAGCATTATCACCGACACTGTACAACATCTACACCAGTTATATACCAAGAGGACCAAGGTAAACAAAGTCATGCATATAGGAGGACGACACACCAAAAGCAGCAACATCAAGAAAGGCGGACCAAGTGGTAAATACCCACAACAAGAAATCGAGGACACGGAGCAATGGGCGAAGAAATGGAAAATCGAGGTAAACGCGGAACAAACACAAGCAATTGTCACAGAAAGAACCACTAAGCAGGACCAATCAACAACGAGACTAACTGTGAAGTCGGAAAACATGTAAGAGAAATAAATCTAATCAAGATTCAATAGTATCTACGAAGCGTCAGTGAAGCCAATCATAACATACGGAGCCAGTATCTGGGGACAATCAGCAGTTATGCACATCAAGAAATTAGAGGCGGTGCAGAACAAGAAAATGTTGGAGAATTAACATTGTAACGCTATAGAAAAAACGTACGGAATTAAAGTATAGTACTCTACTATTGGTTGGGGTAAGGAAATTTGTAAATTTTAACACTGAAAATAAAGATATGAATAAAAAATTCGGTAAGATGGCCAGTGATATCGTCACGTCTGTTAACGCAGGTCAGGGGACGTTGTCGTTTCTCTATTTCAATAGGTTCAAGAATCGTAGAGGCTCTAAGATAACTTAGTATTGTGAAAGTTCTATTCTCTGCCTTAACCAACGTAACGACAAGACGAAGATATGTTGCTAAAATGAAATACACGTGATAGAAAAACTGAGCTAATAGACTAAATAAACGCTACTATTCAAGAATGGTAAATACATCTGTAGATTTTGACAAATGGAGAAGACAATTCTACAGATGTTGTAGTGTAAAATACATTGTTGGAGAGTCCGTAAATGGTAAATGAGATGGTTCTTTTCAAAATTTGAAAATCGCACAATATACTGTCGGTACTTATGAAATAGAGATCCTATACCAAAACGCATTTTCAACAGAGAAAAAGAAAATTACTTAATGAGAGAAATAAAATTCAGTTACCTTTTTTTAAATATGTAATATGTATTCAACCATTTTATCTGGATATCTGTCTCTATAACAAATAAGTACCTATGCACAGTTTAATATACTTGTATACAGGAAGACTGGTTGATCATAATGTAGAGATTTTTTTTCTCAGAACATCAACTACGCTTCCAGAAAAAAAGTTAGTAAAGAAAACCTTAATGCGCAGTCAAAATCAAAACACGTTTGGTGGTGATATTGTAGGGTTCGAATGTTTTATTTTACATATACCATAATTAAATTTAGTTACATGGCGAATGATGGTATCCTTGTTACAATTTTTATTTCAACAGAGTAACGCAAGCAATTTTCAGGTAAAATAGCCCAATACAACAACCCAGAAAAATATTCTATTGCATAGAAAAATTTCTAGAAGATTAAATTGCAAAAGCTACTAATGAGGTATATTAATTTCTTTGCTGTTGTAATAAAAGTAATAAAATAATATTGATCAGTGCAGTTTCAAATAAAGTGAAATTGAGATGTTAAGCTTGTAATGATTTGCAGAATCATACGACTAACTTCTCTTATATAATGTGCGCAACCAATTGGTATTTTTTGTTACTAAGGACTATTATTCCTTATGAAAAATATTGCAGAACTGGAGAGAAACTAAAAGACCGTAATTAGATCAGGAGGAAAGAACAGTGCTCCATTACTCATTCTGTGTCCCGTCGTGTTGTCACGTCTTTTTTAGATCTCTCAAAATTATTCATCGATCGCCTAAGGCAGAACTGTTTCTCGCTTTCTACTCGTATATACTTTATACTGGTATAAATATCTAGGGTTAGGAATAGAATATAAGTCGTCAGTTTTAATTTGGTCCAAACGAAAACGACACACAGTGGACTGAAATCGCGAAATACGGACATAAGGATTCATATGTAGATTTTTGATATCATACTATTACACTAATTCTAAATTATATGATTTTTGCAGTGAAAATTTCTTTAGCCGCGTAGGCACTTTTTGGGATAGGAGAAATCATTAATTTCGCCTAACTTAACCTCAAGATACATATATAGTCAATGTGCGTGCACAATATACATGCACAGAAAAAAAACAATGAATATATGAAAAAATATTCATCCGGGAGTACATCCGTTCGATATTTTGATTTATGTTTGAATCTTGACGTTTTGCCAAGGTCTCACATGGATTGTTAAGTAATAGACAGAGTTGTGGTGTCCGCGCTCTATATGTTGTCAGAAGTTGTAGCGACGCTGATTGATTGGAGTCGTCAGTTCCGCTGTGGTTCTTGGATGTTTGGTTTTACAATATTAGGTTATTGTTTTCCAAGTATTGGAGAGTCTTTTCTTAGGTTTAATTTTCGGGCTTTTTCGATTTCAATTACCTCTCATACTATTCGTGTTTTATAATTTATTATGTTAACTATTTGTTTGCAGCTAACAAAATATAATTTGTGGTTCATTTACATTTGTAGCTGTTGTTGAGATAGAGCAAACGTTGTCTGTTTGTTTCTGACAGATAGTTTGTGCTCTTCTAATCTAGCAGACATGATTGTTTGGCGACATACTTTTTGTCATAGGTTTCAGATGCAATGTTGTGTGTGTTTCCTAATTGATTTTAGGTTCTGGACTTATCAATGTTGTCCCCATAGTTTGGTGAAATTTATACGCGGTAGTTATGTGTATTTTGTCTCTGTTGTTCCCTTGACGAACGGTATGGTGGTTCTTGGTTTTTCAGCAACATCTACCTATTGTTTTAGTTTTGTATCCTGTTTTGTGTTATGTTTCATTGCTTGTTTGGTTGTGTGGTGTGTATATCCATTTTGTTAAAGGACAGCAGTGTTTTTTGTTTTTGCGCTTTGTGCTTGTCGTCGGTGAGGTTTAGTGACCTTGACACTCCCTGTATTTGCGAGTTCTTGTTATGTGGAGGTCAAGGAAAGACCACTGATTGTTCTCTTCGAACTCTAATGTGAATTGAATCCTGGGTGGATGGAATTTAAATGAGTTAAGAACTTCTGTGCCAAAAGACCATACGACAAATACGTCATCTACATATTTAATCCATGTTTTTGGCCCAAGGTTTGTTAACTCTAGCATGTTATGTTCGAAGTATGTCATAAACAGCTTTGCAACTGCTGAAGATGTCCCCGTTGCTGCTCCGTCGTTTGTTTGTATATCTGATTATTGAACATAAAATAAGCGTTTCTAAGGGAGTGCCTTGAAAGGTCGATTATGTGGGTTTGAAGGTTTCCGTTCTCCGAAATCTGTTGCATTGCTTTTTCTATTGGTATACTTGGAACAGGGACTTCATGTCAAAACTGTCTATGATGTATTGTGGATCAATTAATAAGCTTTTGAGGATTTGTATGAAGTGTAGGGAATTCCTTACATGTGAATTGGCTTTTTCTACTATCGATTGTAGGATGTTAGCTAGATGTTTTTCTAAATTACATAGTGGCGAATTGAAGGCACTGACTATGGGTCGCAGGGAAACGCCGTCATTCTGAATTTTTGAGAATACGTATAGTCACAGCAGTTGTGTAATACGTCGGCGTACAGCAAGAGTTTAATTCAGTAGATAACCACGTCTTACACCATTTAAAGAAAATATTTTGTGTGATTGACTTTCTGTGAGTTTAGCTGAAAACTAAACTGTCGTATAGTAAACACTCAGTTGGTAACTGACTTCTAAAAAAAAGGAGGCCATCATTTGGTATTGAATTCTCCTTTTGAATGTATGTTACAAGATTTCTTCAGTGGTGGTGATCCCATTTGAATTATTTTTTTCTTTAATACAGTGTACATTCTGATTGGTAAAATTTCAGATCGAGGCAAAGAATCCTTAGTCATAAAGGGACGAAGTTTGGGATTAAAAATATAACTGGCATTGAAATCGATCAATATATTTTTATTCGTCTTTATTGGTCTTCTCCAAAACCCCTTACTTATTTGTATAGTTTTTTAAACTGCAATCTTTTAACGAAGTGGTATTATATATTATTCTACGACTTCTAACATGTAGTTTTCCAGAAAATCGCTGAAAAGCCCATATATAAAAAAAACCATCAAAGTTTCTTAACTAACATTTCCTCGTAGATATTTAACTTTGTTTGTATACCTGCTAATTGTTGATTTAGATGAAAAGTTTACAATTCCGCGATGACGGGACTGTCAGTGTTACTGACTCTCATCCAAGTAGAAAATTCAGTGACAACACTTGCCAAGTTTAAAACTGCAAATCGGTGTCATTATACTCAAGGCACAGCAAACAAAATCATAAAGGTGATAAACGCAATAATAATTAATAACTTAACATGATTTTGGTTGATCAAGTTAAAGTGTAGCAAGGTGGTTATGTGTACGTATAACTGCTACTTCCCAATTTAAACCAAAATTGAAAATTTTGTGATTACAGGGCTTTCTGTGTTACCTGCTCCACGTCTATTAAGTCTATTAAGGTTATAATGACAAAATAAAACATTAAGAATAAATACTATCCGAGTTCAAAATTAAAAAACTGAAAAGAAAACGTTTAAAAAAATTAACAGTTGAAAATAAAACATTAGTTTAAAAAAATAGTAATTTACTTCAAATGAGAACTGAAAGTCGAAAATAATTAATAAAACATAACAGTATACAATAAATAGCATACACACTATTATTAAGTACCTCAACAAAAAGTAAAGAATATAAACAATAAACGCTGCTCATTCTGCACAACTTAATTAACTACCTATCTAGTTTCTAATTGTTTTCTAGTTTGCTTGGCACTGATTTCAAAATTATGCTAGATAGGTGTATCATTCTTTTCTGCAGAATAAGCAACTTTTATTGTTTATATTCTTTACTTCGCGCGTAGGTACCTAACAACAGAGAATGTACTTTTTATAGTAAAGTGTTTTGTTTTAGAAATAATTTTTTTAATTTTAGTTCTACCTTGAAGTCGGAGATACCGAATACTCTCCTCGAGGTGAAGTAACCTCTTTCTTTCTGTCCTAGGAGTTAAGGGAGAACAGCAATTACACGAAACGGCTCCAGATTCGGAACCTCTGTGTGCTAATTCTCTCGAAAATCCTAGGTGTCGGTCTTACATCTCGCGTCTTCAAATGTAACGAAATGTATCAAATACATAAAGAAGGGTTCGAGAGGACATTTAATTGTGGGAAGCGCAACTGATGAAGGTTCTCTAACCAGAAACAATATATATTATATGTATTGTCTTGCGTACAAAGGAATGACACCTCGAAGAGAGTATTGAGATATTTTAATTTTGGGAGTACCTACTTCTGGGGGAAATTTTGCAAAAATGTACCTCTAATATTAATTTTGGGGCGTAAGTTATAGAATTAAATGAAAAATAAAAAAATCAAAATGTTTTCAAACGCATCATGTTATATAACAAATGAGAACGCTCATTATGAGTAATACAAATATATTTATTTAATACTTATAAAATAATTTATATAAAAGGTATTAACAAAAATATACAATAATCGAGTCATCGCCCCATTATCCCCGGAACTGTGAGACCTAAACTTATCCAAAAAATTAGTATTTTACTGTAAACATAACAAGAAAACGCTAGTATGTATTATAGGGGGCAAATAATAGCATTATATGAAAAATTAAAATTCTTGCAGAGGCATCAAGTAATATATCAAATGAGGGGCTGATTATGTGAAATACGAATATTTTTTTCATATTTTTAAAATTTGTTTAAAGAATTTTATCAAACATTTGAAACAAATTAGTAATAAAGAGTCGCACTTGAACACAGGAAAATAAAGGAGAAAACACCAATATGAATTATGGGTGGCAAATTATAGAATGAAATAAAAAATAAAAAAAAATAAATGTTTTTAAACGCATCATGTAATATATTAAATGAACCGACTCATCATGCGGAATACGAATTATTCTTTTTTCATATTTTTAAAATAAATTGTTTAAAAGCTATTAACAAACATACAAAAATTAAACAAAAATGTACAAAACTTAAGTGCATCCTGTAGCAAATGAAATGAAAAGGCTCGTTGTGAGAAGTAAAAGTGTATATTTTAATAAATTCAAAAGGCATTGTTTAAACGATTTTAAGGAAAATATAAGAAAATTTACTCATGCGCTTTTTGTCTGAAATGGATAATTAAATAAATATACATTATGATTTACCTATATTATAGTAAATCTCAAAGGAACCTTTAGTAAGCAGGTCAGTTGCACTTGACACAATATAACAGAACAATTAGTATACCTACATTACAAAATTTGTATATAAACTTGAAATGAAATGTGTGTGAATTCCTTAGGCTTCTGATCTGCTTCGCTTCTATTACTCAATTAAAATCGGACTGTTAAACTGGTACTAGCATTCCTCGAAGATATTTCATTTGTTCTCTTAGACAAGTATAAAATTAATAACACATTGCATTTTAACTCTGCGAAGATTTTTCGCTCATTATATAAAAACCCGTTAAATCGGAATTTAAGAAAGTTTTACAAAACTAATACATTCTAAAAGGTTAATGTTGTTTGTATTATATTCTGAAGAAATAAATTACGTTTCTATAAATTTGATTGTATCCATTTATCAATTGGGAACAAAAGGCAAACGTATTAAACTTTTCAAAAAAAAGAATAACAATATCATTTTATTGTCCGAAATTACAGCGCTCTTCCGCTTCATTCCACCCTAAGTATTTGTTCAGACAATTAAAAATAAATGACCATTAACTGGGACAAACGTAAGCACCCTCTCCCTTCATAAAAAGTTCTTTTCTGACACGTTCTTTTCAGTCGACATGGTTTTGAGGGAGTTTGTGCCGGACGAATTCGATAAGAGGCTCGAAACTAATCATACTGAACTGGCACACATCCAGGGTCAAACTGTACTGATAATAAAAGCGATTCTTGAGAGGGTGATTTATACGTGTCTGAATTTGGGATTGCTCGTATTGAATGCAGAATATATTGCGAAATGGTTCATCGCCAATTTATCATTTTTTTATGTCATCCATTATGTTTCTATGCGATATAAGAAATTTGACTTGAATGGGTTCGATAATGCATACAAATGGGATAGTTCTTTGTTAGTAATAGTGTCAGTTCTTCTTTTCTCAAATATTTTACAGTCATTTCTCAAACAACAAAATATACTAAACTAGTAACATGATAATATAAGAGGTTTGTTTGTAGAGGCCAGTTGCCAATAATTACCGTAAACATTTGATAATGTATAAATCTATGATAATTACAACGGTTTGAAATGTTATCTGTGATTCGAGTGTTGGCATATACTTCGAGCTGATAAGATCAGTTTCAAAGATTTTTTTGCAAAATGAGGACTAGACCTGTTTTTGCAGAAATAAGTATCTCTATATGTGCTACTTGAGAAAGTAGTAGAATTTTTTTTATGTAGAAATACAAATGTTGAAAATCGACTATTTTTTTGCTAAAGGTTTCAGAAAAAAGTTTCATTATGAAAGCTGGGATGTTATCAACCGATTTCTGAAAATTCGCTGGTGTTCTCGGATAAAGAGAATTTTACGAAAAATGTGAAATTATTTAAGTTTTAATTTGATGCCGAAGATTTACTCTAATAATACATATATCTGAAACGAGAGATTATAGGAGTTGATCATCCCCGTCACAGTCTGAATGGATGCACTACGTGAGCAACAATTTGCTTGTCGGTTAGAGAAATACTGAAAGGAATAACTACCGTCAAATCTGAAATAATGGATGAAAACGTTTGAAATATTTCATCCATATATTTATATAAATTGTTGCACTGTTTTACCGAGTTTTTTTGAATTGGCAAATAATTTTGAAAAAAAGTATTTTGGATAATTTTGGGTATTATTTTGTTCAACAAAATAAATGAAACAAAAGCGTTTTTTAATCCCTACAAGTTGTGAAACTGTGTCAGCCATACCTAACCAATTGAAAACTAGTTGTGCAAATATATTGTCTAGAACAATTTCTACAGCTGGATATGCTCATGACAACCCTCCTCTTCTGTTAAGACGGTATATCTGTTATGCTTCGTACTTAGAAATTTCTAACAAGGACGTTTTAGTTATTCCTAAAATGTTTTCGATTTGTTAGATTAACTCATATATCTTACTTTTATAATTCTTCATTTTAATAATCATTTAATTTAAACAGCTTTGTTTACAAATAGAATTTATACAGGTTCCCATCTGACAGATTTATCGTAGGTTAGGATAGGTTAATTTTTCGTAGTTCATTTGTCGATTAGATGAATCGTGGAAAAACCTACACAGACACACAGAATGATGAAATTGACAACAAAGTATGATATCTCCCTTTACAATGACAAGATTAGGAGGATAGATTTTCGACCTCGTGCCAAACGAGAAGCAGACCTTTCTTCTTTTTGATTTGACTGCGACAGCGTGAAAGTTCGCGGTGTACGCGAATAAAGAGTAAAAATGGCGTTTTGCTGAGAGAAGCAATAGTGTAGTATTTGGGATGCACGTAAAAGATATTCGCTAAGTTATACATTCTTTGGCATTGTAGTAAACTGGGAAGATATGTTGATGGTCAAGAAATTCTCAGATTGGAGAGTAACCCCTTTTTTGAAGAGGCTAGCCATCTTCTTGAAATAAAATACTTGTTCTGTAAAGTAATATTTTAGGGTCCTACGGTTGTGCAGCATTGTCTTACGGAGCGCCGTTTTCCACGGTGGAGTTCCTTTTCCTGGTGGATTTTTTTTTGAGATGCGATTATTTTTTATTTTAGTACCGTTTTTTTATAGTCGTTTTCTAAGGAAATATTATGTCATTGAGGGGCTTCGTATAGTGAGAACGTTAGGTCACTACGGAGCCTGTAATGAAACCGTTGTGTTACAGTTCGGCCGGTAATTTTTTTAATGATATGGCCTTTCATTTTTACATATTTTTTTGCCTGTTACTTTATGGAGTTTTGGGATAATTTTTGAAAAGTGTAGATGTTCATTAAATGGGTATTTAATAGTTAACCATATGGGATTCATTAACTGTCTAGCTATTGGTGGTTGGAATTTAGTATGCTGGTCGGACATTTTAGAAATACTTACACGACTACAGTCTATTTGAGGACTAAAGTACAAATAACAGCTTTTGATGCACATCTGGTACTAAAAATTCTACATGATAACGTATCTCTGTCAGCAGTTTATACCGATATATTTTTTTTATTAATTCTAATTATATTTTTTGTAAATATGACAAATTGATTCTATAATCAGAATGACATGTCTATGAAAAAATATACCGGTATAAACTGTTAACAGAGATACCTTTCCTTGTAGAATGTGTTCAGAAATGGTTACCACCAGATATGCATCAAAAGCTGTTATTTGCACTTTTTAAATAGACTGTAGTCGTGGAAACTCAAAGCCAAGTATTTCGAAAATGTCTTGCCATCTTAACTAAATTCCATCCATCAAAAGCTACACAGTAAATTAATTCTATGTAATTAACTATTAAATAGTTATTTGATAAGCCGCTATACTTTCCAAAAATGATTCCAGAGGTCCAAGAGGTAACAAGGAAAAATTACTCCAAGAATGAAATTTAATTTAAAAAATTACTGGCCTAACCGTAACACAAAGGTTCCATTACAGGCAAAACTTCTTCCATAAGGTAACCAAAATATTTTCATAAATCACACAGGTTCTGAAGTGACCTAACGTCTCCCCTATAACAAGTGTCATAATATTTCCTTAAAAAACGGCTCTACTATAAAAAACGGTTCGAAGGTTAAAAAACAGTTCCATCTTAAAAGAAAACTCCACCAGGAAACACGAAAACGGTGCTCCGTAAGACAATGCTGCACCCTAAGACCCTAAAATATTACTTTGTAGAACAAGTATTTTGTTTCAATAAGATCGCTGGGCTTACCTCTTCGAAAAAGGGGTTATTCTCTAATCTTCTTGGGCATCGACATATCTTCCCAGTTTACTATAATGCCAAGGGCTTTATAACTTTCTTACTCTTTATTGGCATAGACCGCGTATCGCCAACAGTACGGTGAAATTTCTTTTTATTTAAATATTTGTGCTTTATCACAAGTTGTACATATTAATCATATTAGAATGAAATGCACTATGTTTCTGTGGAAACATCTAATTTGGCGTCCATAAAAAAGTTGATGATGGTAACCGAACGAAACGTCTTCTGGCAAATCGTATAGCTGGGAAAAAGTGGCAATAAAAATATGTTTTGCGTTTCCTCGACAAATAATGCTACAAAAAAAACGGATAATCCAATTTTCTTTTTTTTTTTCGAATATATTCAGGATGATTTGAAAATCAAAATTTTTAATACGGCAGTTGTTCAAACACTAAATTAAGTAATTTTTCATCCATTTAAACTTCTTCGTCCCGGCTGTAGTTTCCGAGATCACAATGGTGAGGGTCGAATTTGAATTGCCTTGTGTAGTGGGAAGGAATTATTGTTTTATAAAAAATTGTTTCAATCCCAAAATCTGCATCCTACTAAATCAGATGCCGACTTTCATTTTCAACAATTTTTCTACAACATTAATTGATGAGAATTTAGGTGTTTGGTACCAGCTAATTTCATATTACACGTGGTTTGTTCAGAATTTCAAGAAATAATGAAATGTGACTGTGTGGCCGCCACAATATGCTCGGGTTCTTGTTCTGTTTAACGGTGTCAAACGGAGAGATAAACGACACTGAATTAAATTTGGCTGAGTATTTTGGTTGTCACCACACACAAAAAAAACAAAATGACGTATTATTTATTTTTAAATACATTAATTTATTAATTCATCTGTGCAAATCACTTTCTCAAAATAAGAGTAAGTACTGCAGGCAATTCTTATAACAATGTGGAGATTATGTTATTTTTGTTACAATCTTCTCAATCTTTACATTAGTTTAAACGCTTGCTTTTCGGCTAGTGGCTAGCTGGCTACCCCCGCTATGCAGAGGACAAACAAATCAGTGTTTTATTTTGGTGTGTATGTTTATGATCATATGCAAACTGGAAACCACTTATGAAATAAAACTATTTGTGGACCTATTTTATAGAATTAGAAAAAATAAACATGGTGATTCACGTAAGTCTAGATGGGATATTTTTTTGGAAAATGTCACTATTATTTGAGAGCTTGATGTTTTTCTTTAAAGGAATAAGTGGCATTCAAAATGTCAACAAATGGATAAAAAAGTGAAATGAGCTAGTGGAGAGAATGAGATCGGACAGACTAGCAAATAACTGCAAGAACAACAAGAAGTAGAAAATCAATTGAACAATCAGCAAAAATATGGAAGGACACCCTACAGTCAACAACCACAGACACTGAACAATTGGTAGATCTACACGAAAAAACTACTAGTCATGCGAAGAACAAGAAAACTGAATTATTCAGTTTTATGAAAATATGTTTTTTACATCAAAGTTCAGTTTCAAGTAAATACAGATGTGAAAATAATTCGTTTTGCTTGGCAGTTAACACCTTGACATTTACTGGTATATTCATTAATTATTCCAACACCTAACGATCCTTTCGCATTAATTTTTTAGGTGCATAAGAAATATGGGAAACAATCTAGGGCGTTTAAATCTATGAATAAATGAAAGTACATAAGTAGTTGATTCCTATTAGATGTCCACAATCTCGCGATTTGTTAATTAATTATTCGCACCAGAAAATTTTGAATTTTTTATATTACCTACAAGGAAACATTTTTGAAAATTTTGGAGAAAATGTTTTGCTTAATAGTGAATCTTCCTCAAAATTTCTGATAAGACTCAATACTCTATTTTTTTTAATATAGGGATCGTGCACGAAATATATTAGTAGCACTACTGCAGAAGTTTGCGATCCTTGGTAGTAAATTTATTCTTGAGTCGGACAAAATTTGTATAATAGGTAATTGAAAATTTAATTGAAAATGGAATTAGCAATTAAATATGACCGTATATAAGTTGTGAATAAACATATTTGATAATCAAAAATTCTGGAAATTTGAAATATTATTGAAATTCGAGCACCTATTATATGTGTAGACGCGAGATGTAAACCGACATCTAGGATTTTCGAGAAAACTAGCACATAGAGGTTCCGAATCTGGAACCGTTCCGTGTAATTGATGTTCTCCCGTAATTCTTAGGACAGAAAGTACGATAAAATTTTCAGGTTACTTGACCTGTCAGAGATATTGGATACTCTCTTCGAGGTGTCATTCTTTTTTACGTGTACTTCCCATTTAGCTCTTGATATTAAGATAGTAAGCGAAAATCATTGCTGCGTTTCTTTTTACCGATTATTGTCGTCAAAACTCATGCCTTATCGTCTTGTTGTCTGCCTGTGTTAGAGAAAACCTGCATGACAGTGGTGATCAGTGTCAGTGTTATTGTGGTTTGAATTTCGGTAATTGTAGCTAATAATATCAGAGAAATGGTTCATTTAAAAGAAATCCACAAAATAACCATTCTACAAATGATTGGTTATGTAGATAACATACGGACACAAATGGAAGTTTCTCGCTTATGTCACGAAAAATTTCCAAATTTGCCGCCTGAATCCTAATGAACAATTAGCAAAATAATCTTTAAATAACATCCACTTTTTAAGCCGGTAATACAGTGACCCATTTAGCATTTTACGGAAGCAAGTGGTGACGGTATTAAATTCTGAACTGTTAGGTTATGTTTTACGTTACGATCAAAGTAAATCCAAAACATCAATCGCAGCAACGAGCTCGCCGCATCCGACAAAAAGCTTTTGTCTGGCAACAGCTGCATCTGAAGTGCATGTAATTCATTGTAACAGACGGAAATCGAAATTGTGGTCCGATTGCTGTTTTTGTTGCATGCAATATCATTTCGGCATGGCAATAAGTTTAGTGGATATATCCTATAATAGACGTAATATCTCAGCGAAGGATATTTCAGTAATTACTGAACAGGTGTATGGAAATGACATCTAAGCAAAATGTCAGGTATTTATTTTCTAATGACTGTTATGTTGTTTCAAATTACTCACCATTTCCTTGCTTAAAAGTTATAAGATGCTGGAAATTGGGAAGATTATTTATGTCCAGTAATTACAGTAAAATCAGTAATAAATGTGACTGTTATTTCTGTTAAAATAAAATATAAACTATGCATTTTCCCGTCTAAGATATTTTTACAACATTTTCATGGGTTATGTGTCATGGGCGTAGAAGTAAATGGGATATATACGTAGTTACAATTTAAAAGATAGCTATTTAAATATCATAACGAACACGTATTTTTAGTGGTGTCTATACAATTCATTTCATACATAAATTCTATTCTAAGAAAATATACATTGTGGAATCATTATTCTACTTAAAACCAACTAACGCAACATTTAATGACAAAATAACTGAACTTAAATCCAAAATTTATAAGATTAATATTAATCGTGAAAATTAAAATCAATCAAATTGATAGACATGTACAAACTAAAATTCATAAAGTCGAAACCATATTCAACTGTATGGAAGACCGAATATAAAACAAGAATTACACTCTTTTATTTAAGCTCGAAAATGAAAATGAAGAAGCCCGAAAAATATTGCAGTAGTAAAAAAGAGCCTCTTTATGACACTGCATTTTTTCCATGGAACTTGTTCCTGATATATGTAGAAACTAGGGTTTCAAAAGTGCTATATCCAAAGATGTAATGCTGATGAACAGACTATCTAAAATATTATTATTATTAAGTTTGCTAAAGTTTGATCATCGACATGTTTAGTGATAATCGCTCCAATATGAAGAAGATGAATCTACAGATTACCCTAAGAAACAAGACTAGGCTTATCAGACCAAAATGCGGACATAAGACCACTTGAAGGGGAACTGTAGAAATAGGGAACCACAAGGCTCGCCATCCAGGAACAGTGAATTTAAAGCTAACTAGCTTTTAGGTCAGCAACTAAATGATGATTCTGCGAACAGAGTTGTACCATCAAATGTATTTAGACGGTAAGGCCTTTTGGTGATTTCGCTCTGCTCTGCTTCATTTAGGTTCTCCCATATCTTAAAAAAATAACTTGAAGTTTCCAAGTCATTTGGCTGTGTCTGTAGAGATGTGTTGGGCAACAGGTGTTTTGTTTTCTTTTTCTTTCTTAAAGTGTGTAAATAAACATTAGAGTTATGGAAACAGTGATTGGGCTTATTATAATTATCGTTAATGAATAATAGGCTTAGTAATATTTTCTTGACAGGTAAAATGACGAAGTTGTATTAGTGATCTATGTTCTCATCCAGTTTTTGTATTGCTGTAACAGAATCCTATAGCCACAACGATGAGCACGCTACCAGATGCTTGAATAACTATTGATAGGTGATATTTCTAGAACGATATACATTGAGTGTTTATAAATGTAATCGACAAATCGTTTCCATTTTTTTCTGTTCACTCTATGGGAATTTACAAAAGAAATTAACGTACTTTATACCAGTTGGTCGCCAATATACTACCCCTGTGTCATGCAAATGGCATTTTTTAATCTGAATGCGGTGACACAAGTTGGTCTCCTAAAATTGTGTTGTGAAATTTTGGTGAAGTATTCGCACTATATTCTTTGTTCACAATATTAAAAAGAAACGTCTTCAAAACTGAATTAAACAGTTGAAAAAACAAGTAGTATAGCATATCTGCTTTTAAAATCCTTCTTGATAAATTATAATAGGTTGATCTTAATATGTCGAGTATTGAAAAAAATATATAGTTAATTGTTTTAATGTGATTGTGCAAAACCTACTTATTTGAAAGCGTCGACCTTAATTAAGTTGTCCTGAATTTTTCAAAAATTGGGAAAAACAAATATTCGTTTTGCTGGTTTTTTAATTCTCTACAATTGTTCAGGTGGATGTATCGAAATGTAATCAATAGTATTCACCTTATAATAAAAAAAAACAAAAATTTCCAATTGTTGGTATTTTTTACTGTTTAAACAAGGCAAAAGCTACTTTTGTATCACCTATAAGTCACTCTTCAAAAGATGACATCGGTAGCTTGCTGTTAAATGTTACTTCCCAAAACAGCTTTTCGATTACTCTAATGATTGAAAAAAACTATATTTATTAAAAAATTGTAGATTTTTGAAGTTGAGTAGACAACTCAGAATCTGGAGTAATTAATACGAAATACGTAAAATTATCATAAAAACATCCAGTATATTTTTGAGTGATAAATGAGGACTTTGAACTAAGCTTTTTCATGTCCCTATACTAAGCCCGAGAGTCACCAGGGCATGCCGTATGCTTGGAAATTGAATGTGTCTGTGTCCCTTTCGTAATGAAACAAAATAATTCCGAACAGCTAATGAGTTTCATAGAATTATGAACTTTTATATCTAATTTAATTTATTACCTTGCCCGAAATTACGATCATTATCGACTTGTAACTGTGTTACCTGTTCTGACATAAAGATCTTATCTAACTAGTCATAAAAGATATCAATCAATCTCTGTAAATTTATAATTATTATTTCAGCTAACTATTTGAAAGCTTTCAACGTAATCTATACCTTCATTCGAAATTATTTAATTGCATTTTAATCGATTCATTATAACATATTTTTTATGATCAGGAGTAATAATAACACCTAACGAAACATTAATAGTAAACAACTGGAAATATTTATTGCTGTGAATAACTTTAGTAATTACGTATAGTCCAGTACGGTTGGTCATGATGTTTGGGCTAGGCAAGACTCTCAATTAGAAACATGAATAAATATTCTAAATTATATGCACGAATTTAATTATTATAGACGATCTGACCACAATTAAAAAATGCTCTTTTATAAAATATGTTGATTCTGTTTTCATCCCAAAATAATGAAACTAATTGAGGAACGGATACTTTTTGTTAGTTAATCATAGTGAGGGAGTAATTATAATTTTTTGTATTTTATTAATTAATTATTAATTAAAGTAATATTATCATATGTTTCTAAGTTAAAGTGGGTTTACGCAGGATAGACTTTTGTTAGTGCACCCATCTGTGCAGACTTGAGAAAAGGTCGACGCCAGTCAGTACAACCTTCAATTCAGACAGTATTAGCCCAGGACGTGAATGCTATGTTTTACAAACATTAATCTCTGTGATTTTGAAGTCCTGACTCCCAGGCTCTGTCATTGCAAAGATTAAACTAACAACAAATACGCCAACAGACCAACATTATTCCAATTCGCCTGTCAACCGTAGACCGCTATATTCGCACCCCTCAATTATTTGAACTCCCAATTTACAAAGACTTGCAATTATAAAATTCGGAGTGAAGTCTGTGCCGTGTAAACGTGCTCTTATAAGACTCCTATAAAGTAAACCGAATGAATATAAGTTTAGATGTTAATTCAAACTAAATCAAACAATGCTTTATTCGCGGAAAACAATTCTGAACCAATTCGTTATCAATTCAGTTCTACTCAAGAGCGCATGCCTGATTCAGAACTATTTGTGTACCGCGAATGCCATCGGAACTAATTCAGTACCATAGAAATCTCATATAATTTTGTCAATGAGTTGTTCTTTGATACTTATATTGATTATTGAATTAATTAGTATTTATTTATTATAATATTGAATGACAACAATGCAATGTTGGAATATGGTATAGGTTGTTTGGGAATTACTTTTGTTCGTTAAATAGTTGAAATGTGTCGTGCTAATCAAGCAATTTTAAAGTAATACAATCATAATCTAACATTGTGTTGTTGTTATTTCAATAGTATAACATATAAATACTTATTAATTCAATAATTAATATAAATTTCAAAGAACAACTGATGGAAAAAATAATTCGTACCATTCATATGAGATGTCTAAGGTACTGAATTAGGTCCAATAGCATTCGCGGTACACACTAATACTAGTTCTGAATCAGGTATGCGCTCTTGAGTAGAACTGAATTGATAACGAATTGGTTCAGGATTGGGTTCTGCGAATAAAGCTAATTCAAGAACTGATAATCTGTGTAAGAATCAGTAACAAATCGAATTTTCCTCTACCGCGAACACAGAACTGATACTGCCAGCCCAGTAATTTCTGAACCACGGATGCTTTTATTGCAACTGCGCATGCGATCAATAATGAATCGATAACGAATTGTTACCGCGAATAAAGCTATTAATTTCTAGTAGTGACTAAAATTTGTATTGTAAATTATTTTCAGGTATTGTAAGCATTTTGTCAGCACTAAAAAATAAACGAATAAAATATTACAAATGCAACTAATCTTGAGTTGTATAACCGAATGTTTTATTGTATATTTATGTATCGAGGGCGTTGCGTTCAAGTACGACTATGGTGTGGTTTTGTTATGCTATGTGCGATTTTTAGCCATCGTTCTTGGTTAACAATGGTTGTACTTTGATATTTTATTTTTCATCATTGAACGTTACTTATTTGGTTCTTTGGTAATCCTTTAGTGATTTTTAATAGTCAAAATTAATAAAGAAGTTTCCAAAAATGACCTAACAATGGGTTATGTTCTGCCGTTTTCGCGATGTCACTGGTTGTAACAAAAAAAGCTTAAATGAGGTTTGTTCAAATCATTTATGACCACTTTGAATGTGTTTTAAATTGTATTTCTTAACATTAAAAACTTACGTATTAATTTTTTAAATAACTTATGATAAATCTCATGACACACATATAATAGTTTGCCATCACGCAGGGGTTTCGGCATGTGATGTCACTTAGGTATGAAAATTTCCAATCACTATATGGGCGTATATAGAGAGAATTGATTTATTTTTTGTTTAAAGATATTATCGACACAGTTAATAATTTTTTTTCCCGTATAATATTTGAATTGGGAAGAAAAATAATGAAACTAGTACTTTAGACGAAAGTTGTTAGTTATTATCCAGCGTTAAAACCTTAAAATATTATGCCTTAGCGCAATTTGAGTAACTGTGACAATTTTATTCATGCGGCTTTATTAATTATCTCATATTATTATAAAGTATTAGATAATAACATTGAAATTTAAAATATTCCTGTGTATAAATAGTGTTTTATATATTATGTTATATTTATTTTGTTTGGAATTGTCAGACATAGGAATAGGTACGCATAACACTATTAAGTAAAATTTCACATGAATAATTGGCATCTACAAAGTCAAGACCAAAAAGGATAAAGAAATAAAATTTGAATCTAACCGTCGCTGAATCACTGGTCTTATCATTGCATTTTGGGAAACATACCTCATATAAAAAGTTCAAGTTTGGACCTGGCCATATTGAGAAGGAGATTTAGTAGCTTTGTAGTGAACTGACAAAGAACTAGGCACTAAATTTAACCATATTAAGCAACTAATAGGTAATTATAAGTGTTAGAAGATCAAACTACAATTTTATAGCAACGTGTGACTCTGGAAAGCATATTTCGCGTCGAGTACAAATATCTGCGCAGTTTACTTGGACTATAATAACCATGAACAGCGAAATAAGAATCTCGGCCAACAAAATGTTTATATATAATAGCAGCCCATTAATTCTCGCTTTGAATAGTTAGCAGATAGTATCGGCCAGAGAAACAGCAGATAGCATAGAATAGGGACATGCAGCCAACATCCCGAAAGAACGTTCGAGTCTGTCTCGTGATCGGTATCAATTTGAACTGTCGCCAATTGACTGCTGTGAGAATCTCAGTTCAGGCCTGGAACTTCACATGAATTTCTTTCCTTGTCAAAACATGTATTAATATTTATTAAATTATTATACACATCGGTAATACAATGAATATTTTAACGCAAAAATGCTATATTTTAGTGTTCTGTTTCTACACATTTACATTTTTTGCTATCACAAATGCATTAACCTGGCTAGAATAGAACGTCTTAAATATGCAAATATTTAATCTAGAATTCTGTGACGAACATCATAATATATGTAGATGAAATATATAGTGACATGTCGGGAGAAATATGGTAACAAATGTAGAAGAATTTTAAATAAATATATAAATAAAAGAACTGTGGGATGTAGTGGAGTTTGATCTGTGTTACAATCTGTAACAAAGTTTTAAAATATATGTGTGTAACCTTATACTTAAAACAGATCTTAATCTGACGATGTTACCTAAAGAATAATGTCATATAAGTAATAAATTTATATAAAAATTAACTAAAATTGTTAGAATTTATCTGGTAGTAAAACCTTTTAAATTGTGATCAATATATCACAAAACAAATTTTAAAAGGACTATGTTAAGCTACAAATAAGATCAACGCATAAATCAATAAAACTGACAGACTATAAAAAATATCTATTTTCTATTGAGAGTTGCTTATATTTCACCGGCATTAATTTCTAAATTAAGGAACGCTTTCTAATACAAAATTGGTAAAGGACACATGACTTATCCCTTCACTTGCCGTTAGTCCAATGTATTTTTGAGCAGAAGTAATAGAGAACCAACCACAGAAAACAGAAAAGAAAACAAAATAGTAAAATAGTAATAATTAGCATCGATGGTAACAGCAGTAATGCCCGGGACAATCTTATGGCAAAAAATTTAAACCTCTCACAGGGGACGTAGGTTAATAATTTGCTGAACGCTATGGTATTGTGATTTACTTCACACGAAATTTACATTCTTGACATTAGAATGAAAAACACAAAAGTTTGAAAATTTTCATCGGCTTTCCAATGGTTACCATGGTTTTCACCATGACAATGACCTCCAAGATAATGCGAAGGTTAAAGCCATTTTTTAAAATATGATCCCCATTTCTTGTCTCAGACTTGTAGAACAGCGTTACGTCCACATATTTCCTTGCCTATGACCTTAGAGGTCATATAAAGGTCAAAGTCAATTCCAAAGTGGACACTTTAGCATTATCGCGGATTTTGGTAAGAGTAGAAAATTTTACTGCATTATATTTAAGATTTTTCCTGGCTATCCAGTTTTTATCTGATCATGACTTTTTTTTGGTTGTAAGATCAGCAAATTTTGTGAAACAATATTTATTCAAGTCAGGGTTCTAATTTAACCTAACAGGTCACTTTAGGCTCATTAAAAAAGGTCCTTAAACCAGAAAAAGTTGAATAACCTTGAAATCCTTTGTCAAGTCACAAACGGATATCCAGTAAAATGCTATTTCACCTAAATGTTCCGCTCTAATAAACAAAAATTGCAAATCCGTGATAAAAATGGGAATAAATATTTAAAAAGTGGCTTTTAAAGTCATGATCGAAATTAAATCTAATAGTGCCATCGAATAGCAAGAGAAAAATCCTAATCTCAGTGTGTTTCTCTCAATATGGTACATCACTAACTTAATTGACACACAGAGAATTTTGCATTTTATATCCACAAAACGCTCACTCGGTATCTAAGAAATTAATTTCTGAAACCTAAATTCTTTTTTAGTTTTTTGTTTCATCATTTAATGTATTAGATGTCATGAATTAGCTTCGAGTAATATTAGATATTAGCATTGACAATCATCGTTCATCAAAAAACAAAACAGCTTTGCAACAAATGATTGCAATTTGAAATGTGGAAGGTCTAATAAACAGTTCTAAAATTATTGTCATTATTCAAGTTGTCAAAGACGAGATATTTTAAGGAAGATTAATTGTGCGTTTATAATTGCAGCCATTTATTTCTAGATCGCGTAGGGCCAGCAAAGAATTTGTTGAAAAATGCGAAACACAGTCGTTCTCCAACTCCGTGATAACAAACACCACTATTACAATATATATATATATATATATATATATATATATATATATATATATATATATATATATGTAATTTAATAAGTCCTCAGCATAAGAATAAGGAGTAAATTAAACAATTTAAAGAAATATAATAAGTTAAAGATAAACACAGGCAGAGCTAATCAAATGTATCAATAAATAGTGTTAGATAGTAACAAAACTAATCAAATCAATGAACTTGTCAAAGATGAGTACTTATTGGGTAAAAATTAGAAAGCTAAGCAAAGTTCCCTGAAGAAAAACTTGTTATCGTACAATACTCTAGCTTGACTAACAAAATAGTCAAACAACAGGAAAAATTTGCCAAATACATGCAAACTAAGTATAGAAATATAAAATAGGGTAAAGACTTACTAGAATTTAGTTCAGTCTGTTCATATCGAAATTGACAAATCCAAAATGTATAATTTTTAAAATTTCTTCTTATTATGGTTGCAGATTGTTTAAAAATTAAAAATAATTTTAGTAAAGGATAAAAGTATATTACATTTGTGGTAAAGACAGTTAAACAAGTAATTTAAACAAAAATAGGAAGTAGGAGACAACTACAGAAAAAAATTCACTTAGGTAGTTAAATATAAGTTGTAATAGATAATAAGTTATGTAAATAGTAAACATAAGAGAGTAAATAAATTAAAGATACTAAAATAAAAAGTGCAACTGGTGAAATAAGAAAATTACAGACAGTGGAAAGTGAACTTATAATAAGCGAACCATGCCATAAAATAGGCATTCTCAAATAAATAAAAAGTAAAAGCTTCATGTGCTTAGGATATAAGAGACTATAAAGAGTAGAAATTAGGGATTAGATAAGCTATATTTAGTAAGTAAGGAGAAAAAATAGAAAGACATCAGGATCAAATATTCAAAGTTCAAAATATTCATAATGAAGAATAATTGAGCAATAGTCTATAGAAAACAATTTTTTGTTAGAAAATAGCGTCATCAAGTTAGCTGTTTCAAGCAAAATTTGGCGTCTCGTTAGAGTTAGTAGAAGTGACTCGCCAAAATCAGGAGATTCGTCGATTAACCAGCGTCTCGTATGTAGCAAATTTGTAATAAACAAACAAAGTAAGCCATGATTTTGACATTTTGAATTGTGATGTTTGGCAGTTTACAGCTCAAAATCGCAAATTTGGTGAAAAAACTAAAGTGAATGTTCATGCAACAAACTGATGTAATTCAAGTGGTGTGAAAATTTCCAAAGTAGTGGAAAGTGAATTTTTAAATTTGTAAATGGAATGGATGAAATATAAATGAATGGATAATTAAATTAAAAATATTAAAGTAATGGAGAAGAGAAGACAAGTTAAGGAAGAAATTGAACTGGGGTTTTAGAAAAAGAGAGACAATAAACCAAAATATAACAAGGTAAGTAATTTTGTAATATCTACAATTGTATGTTGATATAATATTGAAAGGACAAGTCATTAGCTTTCTATTTTACTCTAATTATTTTTGATTCTAACTAGTTTTGTCTGTTTTTCCTGTGTCTTATTTAAATAACTCTGAACAATGTTTTATTTTCTCCATTTTGTTTAGCTGAGGGCTAATTTCATTACAATATATATCATATAGTTTTGTTAATGGGAATGCAGCCCAAGGGTAAATTAAAACAGTAGAGTATTCTTCATGTTCCTCAAATCGGAACAGTAAACTATTAATACTATCAAAAACACAATAAAAATTTTTCATGTAGAAAATGAATGTGGAAGTGAATTTAGATTGATGAACAATATTTTTTTACTGAGGTTTATGAAATTATAATTTGTTGATAAAAAAAGAAAGAGTTTCACTAATTTGATGAACAAGTTTGATAGTTGTAAATATTAAATTAAGGTTATTACTTTTACATGGAGAATATGTATAGAACAAATACTTTTTGTGACATATTGATTATATAAATATAACAAAACTATATGATTTACATAATCAGCCGAGACGATTTCTCAATTTGTTCTAATAAGATTGGTTTCTTTCGCTATGTAACAGTTAGTTATGGGTTTATGTTCACCTCTAAACTTAAAAGTTTGGGCAAACTAACATCAAGCTAACATCCCAACGGAACAGAAGTATTTTATTACCAAAACACCGAAGAAAAAGGTTTATTTCAAGCTACATTTCCAATAATAAAAAACTGTACCACTAACGCATAGAAATTCATAATTAACACCAAGAACAATGGATAGATTACTTAAGATGAAGGTCACATTCAAAATCATCAAATTAATGTAACTTTACAAAAATTCTAATAATGCATCTTTATAAAATAATAGGTTAATTTCATCAAAAAAAATTGTATATTTCTATGATCAATTTGTCTGAAAAAGTATTTGTTCTATAGATATTCTCAATGTAAAAGTAAAAACCTTAATTTAATATATACAACTATCAAACTTGTTCATCAAATTAGTTAAGGTCTTTCTTTTGTTATCAACACATTATAATTTCATACAGGTCAGTCAAAAAATATTATTCATCAATCTAAATTCACTTCCACATTCATTTTCTGTATTCCGATTTGAGGTTGTCTGCTTCAACATATAACCTTACCGTAAGTATATTACTAATTTGCTACAATTTTTACCTTTTTATTAATTTTTTAGTAATGAACTCAAGAAGGAAAAAGTTTTCCGAAAGCTTTTCAATAAATCGCACGAAGAGTACTCTATTGTTTTAATTTACCCTTGAGCTGCATTCCCATTAAGAAAATTATATGATTTACATAACCAGCCGATATATATGCCTTTTAGTATCATTTGAGAAAGCCAAATATGATTTTGGCGAAACGTCAAGTGATTTTTCATACAGGCGAACGGATGTACACCCCAATAAATCATCAACAACATATTTCCATCCGTGAAACAATATACATAAACACACCCACACATATATATTGGCACGCAAATTTATAACGTCGACCGAGGGAGGACTTCGACATTAGCGCCATAGAATAATCGTAGCCTTCTGCTATTCGAGTAACTAGAAGCGAAAGCAGAAGGCTACGAGAATTATGCGAACCGACCTGAAGAGGGCAGATGTGACTCTGCCGAAACGTCGTCATGTTACCATCGATCCCAGCAGGGATCAGTTATCAACTACGCGGATGAATTCCCGGAAACCACCTAAAACATTTAGTGCCCGCGAAAACTTAAAAACAAATATATATATATATATATATATATATATATATATATATATATATAGTTTCTCATCCTTGTCTCTACCACCATAAACGTTGCCATATTTTATGACTGCTGATTTATGCCAAGTCAAGAAAATTGTAGGTCTAGGTATTGTATGTTAATTGGTAATTATTTTCATTTATTTACTATGATTTATATCTTACGCAAAGAATTGAGTTGTATGGGTATATCAAATCAAAGAAGTGTTGTGCCGGTCGGTTGAAAACAAGCCTGTATATAAATGCAATTTTTGCTGAATAACTGCGTCATTGTAATATTGTTAAAAATATATATTTAAATTACCATCGTATTTTAATTTTTAAATAATTTAATTTACTATACGTTGAACCCTTTCAATGGTTTTCCTCCAGTGCCTTGGTTGTTCCTGAAAATTCACATAAATTATAAAATTCGAAATTATAGCATTGATACTCATTTATTATGGCAAATTATTATATTTCTTTCGCTTGAGAAACTCAAACTTCTGTTCCTTGGTGGTCTCTCCATGACATTTAATTTAAATTATTACCAATTATTTTAAGGTAATTAACTATTTATATACAAAAATCGTATCGTAAATTCAATAGTTTGCTGCCAATTATGAAGAACAAATAATTTCTTTCATGAAAACTTTAATTGCCAATTGATGACTTCGACTGCGGTTCATCTGACATAAAATACAAATGTATTTTTATTATTTACATGCATAATGACTAACATTTTTAATTGGATTTCATTAGAATTGTTTTGCATATTTAAAGCATTACAAATTATAAATAATTTTTATCCTTGAAAATGTCAAATAATATTTCTCCAGTAAAGGTGATTAATCATACTTGATTTATGGATGGCATAACTTCTCCTAAGCAGCAAATTACCTTATTTATTGTTTATTTAAAATTGCATTATACAATTATATGTACAATATAATTTATTTACGTATTTTTTTGTAGTAATTTCTTTCGAACACTATTCCTTACACCTACCTGTCACTGGAAGACTTGTTACATTATCTGCTCTGGTTTATGTTTTTTTTTTCTGTTAGTGTTCAAATCAATAATTAATATCCATATCCGGTTTCAAAATTACATTTTTAGTAAATCAATTTCTTGAAAATTATAATGAATTGATACAAATTACTGGTTTGTGCTCATAGAGGTTATAAAATATTCTTTTATATTCAGACAAGTGCAAATGAGTTTAATGTAGATTCGTATGTTTTAATGATATGTAAATCGTGAACCGGCTAACTAACTTAACCCTTATGGGCTATGAGCAGGACTAGGTATCTACGATTCTACGGTTGTACGATTTGTCTAGATAGATAGATTACTGTAGTGAGCTATCATTAAAATTCTAGTAGTATTGTTACGAGAATTCATCCGATAGCTGGTCGACCCGAGGGCGACTGCCAGCGTTAATGGGAATTCGTCGAATTTTGTCGAAGATTCGAGAGCACATTTCCCGATGGCTCGTTAACTTACTAGAGAGTTCCGAGAGAAATATATAAATACGGACAGCAGGAGATGGGATTCATTCAGTATTCGACTGAGGTATAGTTTAAATAAATTGTAAATAGTTCTGTGAATATAAATTGTGTTAAAGTACTGGAAATAAACTAGAGTGAGTTGGACTGTGTTTTTAAATAAATCAAAGAACAGAACCCGAGTGGGAAAATAAAATCATTACAGTGGTGTCAGGTGTAGGGTGTATTTGTGAAACTTCAAGCGGAAAATAAATACACTAACGATGTTTAAAGCAGTGAATTTGGACCAGTTGAAAGTGACTGATTTAAAAAAGAACAGGAGGAAACGGATCTAAATCCGAAATTAGTGGAAAGAAAAGGGCATTAATACAACGACTGCGAGATAATAAATGAAGGTAACGATCCTGATACTTATTTGTCTGAAGTTTCTGGTAATGGAGCAATAAGTATGCTATTAAAATAATTAGCAGATAGATTACTAGAAAATTCTAAGAAACTCGAAGAAAAATTACTAGAAAATTCTAAGACCCTACCAACATTACAAGATAATTCTAAAATCATGAAAGATGCGTTAGAACACAAACTACTAGAAAATTCTAAATCCCTAGGAGATAAATTGGCAGAAAATTCTATATCCTTAGAAAAAGTTAAACGGATTGTCGGCAGAGGAGGAGGCAATAGCACTAACCCTCGCCTTAAGAGGGAATGCAACTGATATTTTGCAAACCATGAATGTCTCTGAGCAAGAAGACTACGAACAACTGGTCAAACATTCAGAACTGAGGCATGGACAAAACCATTTGGAGGACGTTTATCACTCCCAACTGAAAAATCGCCACCAGAAATCGAATGAATACCTAGAATATCAGCTTCAGATATTGCCCGTCTGGTTCGCCTTGCATATCCAGCCACACCGGAAAATGTAATAGAAAGGTTAGCAAAGTAAGCATTTTTGGATGAACTTCGGGAACACGAAGCTAGACAATCATTGACCCTAGCTCGACCGACTCGATTAGTGGATGCACTGGCTCTAGTTCTGGAATTCGAGGCTGCGAAGAATACCTGTAGAGGTCGGGGCAGAGTCCGAATCATGGAAGGAGAGTCAGACGATGGCGGAAACGATGAAGCCTCTGTAAGGAAGATAGTAGAGGAAGTCCTTACAAAACAAAGACTAATGAGATATCGGAAGTGTCGCAAGGTAGGACATATCCAGAGTCGTTTTAAGGAAGGCAACGGAATACTGACTTCCTCGTCGGGGAAACTAAAGAAGGGCAATGTGAAAGGACCATCGTCGACCTTTAAACAACAAGTCCCAACTACCAACGCATATGTAGCTTCGCTACGCAATCACGTTAACAGTGTCTTTATAGATGGCCTTATTAATAGGAAGCAAATTACAATGCTGCTGAATACTGGTGCAACGAAAACATTGTTTTAGACGAGACAAAGTGGCAACTGCCAACAGCTACAGGAGAATCAGCTAAGGTCTATGGTGAAATAGAGGTTGAAATTGTCTTGGAAAATACGGCATTTCAACATCGGGTATAAGTGGCAGACATCGAAAACCAAGTCATCATTGGAATGGATGTCATGAACTCCAAGGGATTCCAATTAAACTTCAAAGATTGAATTCTTCGAGTGCTTTGGGCAATCTTGGCAGAGGATGTAATGTTCCGGAAAGAGCTGAAATCATTGTAGATACTTATCTAGATGGCAAAGCTAAAGCTCTGTACCACCAGGTAAACTATCTGAAGAGCTGGAAAAACTCATCACAGATTCTTCTAAGAATTTAAAACCAAACCAGAAAGAAACATTGAACGACATAGTTAGAAACTATCTGGATATCTTCGATGTAGGGAACGGAAAAAGCGGACGAACCGGTCTGGTAAAACATAAAATTAATATCGGGGACATTCAACCTATTCGACAGTCGGCGAGAAGACTACCCCTAGCTAAAAGAGAAGAAGCCGACACGATAGAAGGTGTTATTGAACCACTAATAGCAGTTGGGCTTCTCCAGTTGTCTCGGTTAAAAAGAAAGAGGTTTCGACCTGATTTTGCGTAGACTATCGGCAATTAAACCACGCTAGAAAAAAGGACAGCTATCCTCTCCCAAGTATAGACGATACCCTAGATACGCTGGCTGGATCGAAGATGTTTACCAGCCTAGACTTGAAGAGCGGTTATTGGCAGGTGGAACTTGCTCAAGAAGACCGAGAAAAGACTGCTTTTACCATCAGCTCAGGATTTTACCAATTCACGGTGATGCCGTTTGTGTTGTGTAATGCCTCAGCGACGTTTGAAAGATTGATGGAAACAGTGTTAAAAGGGCTTTCACGGAAAACGTGCCTGGTGTATCTTGACGACATTATCGTGGTTGGGAAATCGTTTGAAGACCACGTAAAGAACTTGGAGGAGGTATTTCGACGACATCGAATTTCTGGGCTAAAGTTAAGCCCGAAGAAATGTCAACTGTTTCAAGAAGAAGTGCAATACCTTGCACATGTGGTTTCCGCAGAAAGAGTAGCTGTTGATAAACAGAAAATCAAAGCCGTCCAAGAGTGGCCGATACTTAAAAACATCCACCAACTAAGAAGTTTCCTGGGGTTATGGACGTACTATCGTCGGTATGTAGCGGGATTTACCAATATCGCCAAGCCACTCACTAGACTCACAGAGAGAAGGTGCAGTACCAGTGGGACGAGGAATGCCAGCGATCATTCGAGACACTGAAAATAGCATTGACCAGTGTCTTCATTTTAAGTTATCTGTTACCAGATGGGAACTTCAATGTTTGAATTGGCGCTTTTCTTTCACAGATCCAAGATCTTGAGCAAGCCCAAGCGGAATTACTGCGTTACTCGCAGGGAACTTTTGGCTGTAATTCAGGGGGTGGAACATTTCTAAAAGTACCTCTATGGTAAAAGATTCCTCCTGAGGACTGATCACGCAGCACTGAATTGGCTCCTGTAGTTTAAAAATCCCGAAGGGCAAGTGGCAAGGTGGATTGAGCGGCTGCAAGAACTCGACTTCGAGACTTAACTATCGCGCTGGGACAAGCCATAAGAGTGCTGATGCCTTATAGAGGAGACCATGCCCTGATGACTGCAAACATTGTTAGCGAGCTGAAGAATACGGGGCTATTCTTTGTAGAACTACCGCCGTCAATGACCATTGGCAATCTGAGGAGATCCAGAAAGACCAGAAATTGGATCCGGAGTTGAAAGAAGTTATCCGGTGGAAGGAAGAAGACCGCAAACCTACGTGGCAGGAGATTTTCCGGTACTCGCCCACCCTAAAGTTCTCTCAGTGGAACTCCCTCATCCTGGAGAATGGACTTCTGAATCGCGTCCAGGAAACTCTAGGGGAAGGCAAGGACGAAAACAGATTACAGTCCCCAGAAATAGGAGACCAGAGGTTTTTCGAGGACTACATGACGGTACAACCGGAGGACATCTGGGAGTGATGAAAACCCTGGGGAAGTTAAGAGAACGTTTCTATTGGGTAAACTACCAAGATGTCCAGGACTGGTGCCGGAAATGTGCGTTTTGTGTCGCAAGTAATGGGCCTCCTAAGCGAGCAAAAGCTCCTATGAAGCAATATAACGTGGGTAGCCCATTTGAAAGATTAGCAATTCATTTTGCCGGTTCATTTCCTGAATCCGACTCTGGAAATAAGTACGTTGTGGTAGTGATGGACTATTTCTGTAAATGGGCAGAAGCTTATGCGTTGCCGAATCAAGAAGCGTTGACCGTTGCTGATGTCCTTGTCAATTAATAGATTTGCCGTTTTGGTGTTCCCTTGGAGCACTCAGACTAAGCAAGAAATTTCGAGTCTACTCTTTTCCAAGATGTCTGCAAACTTCTGCAGATCAATAAAACACAGATCAGTCCGATTTGTCAAAGGTAGTCTCTGACCACCATAGAGACTGGCACTAGTATTTTCACTTGTTTCTTATGGCATATCGTTCATCTGTGCACGAGTCCACGGGTCAGACCCCGGCCAGTGTTATTATGGGACGAGAATTACGACTACCATCTCATTTGAAGTTTGGGTGTCCCCCAGGGGAAGAATTGGCAGGTGAAGACTATGTTAGCCACTTCGTCAAAAGATGAACGACATTAAATATCGAGAATGCAAGTGCCCGACTGAAGGAAGCCTATGATATCAAAGCCGAGGGCGGGGAATTCCAAGCTGAAGATCTTGCTTGGTTGTATAACTCGCAACGTCGTCGTGGATATTCGCCCAAGCTACAAAGATCTTGGGAGGGGCCTTATTAGATTGTAAAGAGGATAAATGATGTTGTCTACAGAATTGTCTACAGAATAAAAAAGCTACCCCGAGGAAAACCAAACGCGGTGGTACATTTCAACAGGTTAGCCCTTTCTGCCGGAAGTCATGACAGCGAAGTTGACCAAGCCCAAGTCCGCAGCATCCAACCACCTGATGAGGAGATGACATTTGAACAGTTCAGGGCACTGTATTCTAATGGGCAGAAAGTGCAGCACGACGTCACCAGAGAGGAAACCCGGGACCTGTTTGAAGTGCCCATAGAATATTCCCTGACTCACTGTGTGGCTCGAGATCTCCGGAGGTCCAGAGGAATAGCCAAGGTGTTTGCCAAAAAGTATGGCCAGTTCCAGAAGCTAAGGGAGCAAGATCCAGTTGTAGGGAAGGTCCTTCATCTCAAATATAAACAATTAGTGAGTACCAGAGACATCTTTTATTTGGTAACGAAAACATTCTTGCAGGACAAGCCAACAAACAAAAGTTAGCCTGCGGGTTGGATGGACTGAATTGGAGGGTGGTGAAAAGTGAAAAAATCTTTCGATTCAGTGGCATCAACATCCTTGTATGTTGTCTCAATATTTGCAGCCCGGATTCGAAGACCGTTGACTGTTACTTCCACCAAACTTCCCGGTACAAAATGGAGAGACCTGCAAATATCGTCACGCTAGGAAGGATTCTGGGACATTCCGGGACGAAATGGTCTTAAGAAGGGGACAATGTTACGAGCAAACTGCAATCATCCAATTCGTGGAAGGGACATTCCTCCGATATTTCTGGGAAGCCGAAGTATTGTTTGTCTATCGACCCAAGGCCGAGCGCTAGCGTTAATGGGAATTCGCAGAATTTTGTCGAAACCTCGAGAACATATGTCCAGATGGCGCGTTGACTTACTAGAGAATTCCGAGAGAAATATATAAATAAGTACATCTGGCGATGTGATTCATTCAGTATTCGACTGCGGTATAGATTAGATAAATTGCAAATAATACTGTGAATATAAATTGTGTTAAAGTAGTGGAAATAAATTAGAGTTAGTTTTTTTAACAAAGACGTCCCTAAAAGCGTCACTTATAAATTTTGAAGACAATTCATTAAATTTTTTTCAAATTGAAAATAGCTAGAATATTGGTAGAACGCGTCTAAGAGAATTTTTCTTCAAAGATAAAAAAGAAACGCAAACTCAACGGAAATTTCAAGAGGGGTCAGTAGCAACTTTTGATGAGAAATTCGAAAATCTGGTAACGACTATGAAGAAAAAACAATAAACTCTGTTTACCACCATGAAAAAGGATAGCAGAACCTTGCCATTACCACCAAATGTGACCAGCAAAACCTTACGGCTACCCATAGATAAAACATAAACTACATATAATTTTTTTACTACCATGAATAGTAAAACACAATTTTATTGAATGTTTATTTTCCATAGTAGATGAAAAGGGGGTAGACGGAAAAGCAAAGGGACAAGTGAATTAAAAATTGTAAAGAAACAATTTGAACAACTGATGCACTTTGCAACACAAATCCATGAAATAGTTCAGGCATAATGCAGATAAACCATATAAACCATGAAATAGAAATACTAAATTTTCAGTGGATACACCTGAAAACTAATTAGAGCACATGACTCTATTCAAAGCAAGGTACAAAAAAACATCGATTCAATCCAAAACACCGTAAAATATGATATTCAAAGTGAAACTGACATTAAAAAAATGCAGTCAAGACATAGTAAATATCAAAGATTCCTTTAATAAACCACTTACATTTGATGATAATACATCTTAGCCTTTGTACAACCGGCAATTTGAAGCAAAGGGCGGTGTTAATGGATTGGTTAGCCGAGAAGACTATACCTCTCTTGTAATTTCATTACAACTTCTCTAGAGCTTTCCAATGTATGAACGATGTAACTTTGGGAAGATGGTTTCAACATTAAATAAGAAATATATACTAAATTCAATTAAGTGGAAAACACAGAAATCCGGTAAAACTCAATAATTTGGAGTCGAGATATGACGCTTAATATATCCAGATCTACCAGAGAACGCAGAGCGTTATAAATAGTATCAGAAATGAAGTTTAAAGAAATCTAAGACATAGTGGCACCAATATAGCCTTGTCCTGGTTTCCTTTAGCCATGAAGAACCAAAGTCACCTCTTAGATAGTGTTGCCTGGGATAAATAAACTTCTTGAAAAATCACAAAAAGTTGAAACCATATGAGCAGGTTACTGTTGTATAGCCAAAGCAACACCCTCACTGACCTCGGAAACTGAGCATAAGGGGCGAATGCCTCAGGACAGTAACCATTCTGATATTTTGCCGAGATAGGAGCAGCCTAGTCATCAAGGTGCAGTGTTCATTGACAGGTCCAAAGGTATGAGAACATCTAAAATCTAGTGAATTAACAACACTATTCAGTTAAGAAGAATCACCGTTGAGTCCATGTCAATTCAGGGAGGGGCAGACGTAAACCTCCAGATAGGGTTAAACAGAATCCGGCAAATTAACAGACATTGCGCATACGTGTATATTAGAAATGAACCTAATTAGCCAACCTGGGTTCATGTTCGACCCTAGATTTGAGATCCTCCGATTTTTAAATAAGGAATTTCATTTGACATTGCGTGTCAATACCACATCGAGTGCAGTAAAATGTAGGGAAATTCCCGGTCGAACAAAACACATTATTCATGGGCAGCTGGAAATTCTGAGAGCTATTTTGGACTACTCAAGCTCGGACGGTTAACTCAAGATTACTTGATTGGATGGGCTACAGTTAAACCTGGAAGAAACATACATTTTACACAATTTACATCAGATAAACAATAGAAGGCCATGCAATTTATGTTAACCTAAATAAGTCAATATAACACTACCAGTCGTTCGAACGTCGAATGCAAAATAGATACTGGAAAGGCTCCTCACAAGAATACAACTTAGACAACTACCATTGTGGCAAGAACAGGTAGTTGAGGATAACCTCAAGAACATGTTCCTGAACGGAGTTATTGAGACATCGATTTGTGCATGGTCTCGCCCCGTCATTATAGGGAAAAAGTTGGACGGAACCACGTAGTTTTTGAGTGGATTATAGAAAATTTAACGAAGAAGGATATTGACAGCTCCGAATTGATGACACTCTTATCACCGTAGCAGGTTCCCGCTGCTGCCTACCCTAGGTCTGAAGACGATTTATATTTGGTTTTAGTAAATAGTTTTGAACTCACGAAATTCTCTAAAAGTAAATATTCAACTCCTCCAGTACAAAAAAAAAACAGCCAGTTATGTTAAAAACAAATTACTTGAAACAGGCCTCATCATACTGCGCTTATAATTTTAAACCCTTTTTTAAATCAAAGTTAAAAATACCATGAGATGGTACACAGAAAATGTTCGCCCAAAATAATTATAATGCCACCGTTATTTTAAGTTGGTATATATTTTGGTTTTCCAACGTTTCGTAGGACTACAAGAAGTAAATCGTTTCTATGGAAATAAGCATTAATTTGTAATGACATTAACCACACAGAATCATAAAAAATAAATTGCTGGCAATCGAATTAAATTTGTGCAAAATAAAAACTGTTGACCTCGGAATGTGCCTTATTCAATGATTATAAATGGGATGGAATGGAATGAAAACACTCGTTAATTTAATGAAATGATTTAATGCAGCAAAAAGTTAATGACTTGTCATTCTTGAATGCATTCGTGATTAAAATCTGTAAGAGAGCTGATGTTCGGTGATATATTTTGTTGGGACTCACCTATAAAGCTTATAAATTTAATTACAAAAGCTTGGAAATATTAGTTACATGTTCCCAAGGGGGTATTATATTTAGAAATTCATTACAATATATTTGGAACTTCCTGCATAGTTTCATTCTGACGAGTCCTAAAACAAATTTATTTGCGAAAACTTTAGACTCGCGGCGTGTCCTCTTCTGTCTTAGAACACATCAATTTTATAATTTCTTTATTGAAAGTATATAACCCTCATCTTGCTTTGCACTTTAACTGCGATAATGATGAGAAAGTAAATAATGCGGTCGGGGGAACCCCGTAAGAAACGAAGTTCTTTACGTCATGTTTTCTACTATAAGAGTAGTTTATTATTATTTGTTATATTAATTATATTAGTATATTTTTGCCAGCCCCAAAAAGCGCTACCCCCTGTTATTAAATTTTCTCTCTCTCTTTTTCTCTCGGCCTCTCTCTCTCTCGCAACTATTTCTAACATTGTTTAAAACTATAATTTTACTTCGCTCCATACTTCAAGTATTTCAGTTATGCAACTGCCCTTGGTCTACCCTATATAAAACCATTCTTCACATTTTTTAACCACCCTATATATCCATGATTTTACTTCATCCAATATTTCACTAAAATATCCAACTGCCTTTAACATTCTGTGAATCCTTCTGTAAAACTATAATTATAAATCGCCTTATAATTCAAATATCCTAACTGATTAGCTTACACAACAGATTTTTATAACTTTTCTTGAACGACCCTGTATAATTATAATTTTGCTCCAGCTTATATTTCAAACATCCTATATATGTAACGTCTTCTAACACTTTATGATCCCATTTCTACAAGAGTACATCAAAATAATTATAGATTAAAAAAAACTAAAAAATACGCTTTAGTAGAAAACCGAACGAAAAATAATAAAAAATATTTTTTAATTATGGACAGTTTATATTTCAGCAGTAGAAAGTAAAAAGCGTGGGGTGCTTGAAATATTAAATTTTACAATTATTCTATTGGCAACTATTTATAAGAGTAGAGTTATGCAAATATAGTAAAATGCAGGATTACCATTAGTAACTAAAGATATATAAACTCGTTCTGGTTTCAGATCGCTGTTACAAGCTAACAACACTCCACCTGCCAGTACAAAACTAAAAAAGAGCGACTCAATTATCTCACGAAAAGTCCCGAGGGGGGCTTACAAAATATCAAACACTACAGAAGCGCCCACATTTCTACGATTTGAGGAAACAGGGTCAGTGATTGAAAAGAAGAATAAAGTGTGTAGGCAAATAAACCGCAAAAGTTGAACAAAATACGCATAATAGTAATTCAAGAAATCCAAGCCAGACCCTAAGAAATGTACCACACTCATACCTTGGCAGTTTGCACACGGCTAAAATGAAGGATTTTAAATTTACTTGGCACAACCTCAAAAATTATATTATATGAGTAGACAATTTATTTGTGTTTAAAAAGCTCTTACACTTGTTTGTTGAACTTAGAATAAAGAAATAAACCATCATTTTGGGGATTGCTGTTCTTTATATGCACATATCATTGCTATGCGATTTAATATTGTTTTCTCTTATAGTACCAAACTAATTGCAATCTAAATTCTCTACATCGTAAAAATTGATCTAATTTCATACATCGAACTATTAAATTTTTGTAGTCCTTAAACTCAAAAGGAACATTTGAATAATTCTTTGAACTTAGTCAATTTCAGAAACGAATTAAGTTCGAGATTTTGTAAAGTTGTTATGTTAACTTCTAAAAGTTTTGGTACGACGCGATTATTTACCCTTTGCTGGAGGTGAATACATCTTATTTAAGTTTTCTAAAATGTTGAATTTATGCCCCAGCATCATATTCTAATATTAGTTTACAAAATTCGAAAAGATTCAACATCATGTCGCAGATAGGTTTGTTGACGCTCTTTTATAAAAGATTCAATGCTAATTTCCAGTCTCGCAGTTATCCGGATGTGACCTACATTCTTGGTTGCCAGCATTAGAGTTTCCCTGGGATAATGCCACGTTTATAATGAGTTAGTTGTCTATAAAAATTTGAAAAACTTCGAAAGCTTTTCATGCATGTTTAAAGAGGTGCAAATCTTTTGTATGTATTTAGTAAACGCTGGGTAGGGTGATTAGCATTTTAAGTTGTTTTCATCTGAAAATGAGTTTCTAACTAAAGTTTAATGTTACTTTTGTGTTAATTTGCCCTGAACATGGATAAGACATAAAACCCAATATATTAGGTATTCCCAATTTATAGTTAGTGATTTTTTAAATTTGCTAATACCTCAAATCAATTTTCTTCTGAAAATGATTTGTTTTGTCTTTAAGTTTATTGGAAAATTGCACCTCAGTGGAGTTTACGAGCTACATATTTATAAATCAAAACGGTCGGATTCGGATCTCGTCAATCGAATTCTAATTCTAATTGAAATGATTATTTTTCAGTCACTTTCAACAAGCATTCTAAGGTTAATTTCGTCTAAGTAAACCTTGAGTTTAGTCAATATCTCATTAATAGTATTATTCACAGTTGACCATATGATTTATAAATATTGTCAGTTGTTGACAACAACAAGCTGGTATAATAACATAATAAGCTTTTCAACAGTTTTTGTGTGTATTTAAGAAGTTTAACAAGCTTTAAGAATTTGCAGCATTCCAACCACAAAATATTGCACTGAACTGAAACAGGACAATCAATAAATCATAAGCGTCATAGATTTCAATTCATTACATTTCATGAGAGAGAATTAAAGCTATTTTATGATTACCCAATGTATAAAGACTGTATAGCCCCAAGTGTCAATACCCTGCAATTGTAAAACTGAGAAATGGTGGCAGAGATTGTGATTGGCAGAGGGAAACGAAAAGTAGCCCATGCTTTTATCCTGTTTTTTCTTATAGAGCGATAAGAGTTTGAGTAAAATTATATTGCTATGGACTTATTGGTATTAATTCTGAAGCGTTAGTTAATTTTTAATTAAATATAGGTAAGTTTCTAGTAGTAAACGAATCGAAACCAATCCCTTACATCAAGTCAGCCCAACTTTTGGTAAATAGGACGAATGGATGAAAAACATCTCAACAGGGTGTAAATGACTAAGTGCGAAAGATTTCAAGATTCGAGTCATTTTATGACGAAAAGTTCCTATTAAGATATGTCCAAAAACGCTTCGTTACCGATGTACAAGGTGTTGAAATCTATTTCAATTTTTTTCTTCTGGCTACTAAATATTTCGAGAAATTTAGTTCAATTGTGGGGCATTAATGCCTCTATGAAATCTTCAAAATAAAATCACAGAAACGGTCACAAAATATACAGGGCGGTACTTTTTATGGGGTCACGTGTTCTTTGTGCCTATATAATTTTTTTGCTCCTGGCAATTGACAAAAACTGTCATTGAATCTCTTATAAATTTGCAATCTTTTTTATTTCTTTAATTTTTTTCGTATCTGCCACTGTTTTTGTGTAAAATAACGATCAAGTTCATGTGTACCGTAGAAAGAAACAATCATTCTGTTATTTATTTTTCGAGTAGACGGCTGCCATATTAATTCCTCCCATTGACAATTCTAACTTAATTGTTGTTAATTTGCAATGATAGTTGCGTGTGACTTCTAGCGAATTTTCACCAATATGGCGGTTTATTTAAACTGAGAAATGGCTGACATGCATTCCGTCTTCGGTCTCTCTAATGGTAATTCCTTAGTAGCGTCGAAAAGGTATGCTGTAATGTATCCTAAACGTGTAGCCCTTCATCACACTTTGTTTGGATGACTTCATCAACGACTAAGAGAAACATGCAGGTTCAAATCTAGAAAACATGATTGTGGTCGCCATTGGGATATTGGAACCTTTCAATTAGAAGAAGCTGTACTTAATTTAATTGGTGAACAATCAAATACCAGCACTAGGGAAATGACTTTATAGCTACATGTATTTTCCATCTTAAAGGAACAGCTGTTATATCCATATCATGTACAACCAGTCCAGGCACTGTTACCTCGTGATTTTCGTAAACTTCGCGCATCTTTGTTTTGGATGCTAGATATAATTAGAGAACACCCAAAATTTCTTAAGCATATTTTATTTACGTACGAAGCAAGTTTTTCAAGGGAGGTCATTATTAATAACCACCTCAAACACATTTGTGTGGAAGAAAATCCTCAGGCTATCGTTAAAGCTCACCACCAGGAAGGATTTTCTTTAAACGTGTGGATTGGAACTATTGGAAATCATCTACTTGGCTTACATTTCCTTCTACGTACATTAAATAGGTAGTTTCTAGGCGAAGATCTGCCTATTCTATTTCATCCGATTCGTTTAGATGTCAGAGCGTGAATGTGGTTTATGCACGATGGCGCTCCTGCCCATTTTAGTATGAGAGCACGTCAATATTTGATCGAAACATCCGATAGGCTTTTCAATTTGGGGACATTTAAAAACGTTGGTTTATAGTGGAACTCCTCTTATTGTTTATTGTAGAGTTATTCCAGATTCTCCTGTGTATTGGCTGAAGGTGGCCATCGTGAGCTCGTTTTCAAAGTTTGGTAAACTTGTTTTTTTTTTAATAATTTTGAAAACTATTTGGTCCGCAAACCTACCTTTAATTTAGTTTTGATATATAAATTATGGCAAAACTGAAATGTAACAGAACATGCCGTTCTTTTACAACTTCTGGTAGATATAAGGTTTTTACGGAAACTGAGGAGTTCCAGAATTAGTTTTTTAAGTAAACAAATTTAAAATTACTTGTGTTAACATGACGATTATTAAAATAATTTTGTTTTTTGGTCAAGTGGAATGACTTGTTAATTGATATACAGGGTGTCCCAACGATAAGGGACCAGCTGGATTATTTAGTAAGTAAATTTGTTTGCCATTCTCAAGATCTATCTCGCTCTGTGTATTAATCATTAAAAAATTAGAGCGTACTATAAAGCTTTTATGAGACCTAATAAGGTGTTAAAGAGACATACACACTCAGTGATTGTGATTCGGTTTTTAAAGTAATACTTTTGAATATTTTTGTTCACTTGGTGAATGGATTGACGGATGTTGACAAATAGGGTTTGAAAAATTAGCCCAATTCCAGAGAGCCTCGTAAAATTTAGTTTCAGTTTGCCCACATCAAATTTAGGTCGTTTCCCTCCTCTAGTGCCAAAGGTAAATAAATTAAGTATCTATTGTTGGAAAACATTTTTGGTTAAGTTTGAAGAGGTGGAAATTCAATATGTGGGACAAAAAGATCAAAATTTGACTATAGGTGCTCAGAATTTGGAAGTCGTAGAAGAAATTTCTAAGGTCAGTACGATTGCTACATGTTTATAACGCAAATCTGCTAATTTTAAAAAGCCTTGATAGATAATGCACATAACAGTACTTTCTTTGTAGATTAAAATGGAAATTAAAATATACAACTTTGGTCTACGTTCACTAATCATGTTTCTTTACGGTATGAAATATTTCTACGCCCACAACGAACACAGTTGTAGCCCTGTACAGAGTTCTTTCGTTAATTGAAATAAATAAATATTTTTTGACTTCAAATATCATAACAGATTATCAATCTAGTGAACTACGAAATAAACGAAACAAGACTTTTTGTCAACTGAAAAATGCCATGGCGTTATATATAAGTCTTTCTGACAATTCTTAAGCCAGCTGAATATGAAATTCCGAAATTTCTTGACATGTCACAAATAATTTTGGCTATTGAGTTTCTGAAAAGTAATTCATGTTTTGTTAGTTGCTATGTATACAGAGTTATATATCAAACTCCATCCATTTTTCCTTTCAGTTGAACCCTACGTCAATATTAAATTAGCTGTCATCTATTTCGGTGCATTACACAAATCTGATGCCAGTGAGGCGTTACGGTCAAAAAAATCTCGAGAGCAAATCTAAGCCCGGATTTCTGACAAACCCAATACGATCCAGTACTCACCTGTGGCCAACAGGTCGTAACAAATGCTAATGCACCCTACCTGACTTCACGTCAGCTGTCTGATGTTGCCTTAGAAAATATTATCGGTGATCTGAATAGTCCAGTGCAATGCGATATAACATCTGGTTGGTACAGAGGCCAGAATAAATATTTTACTATATTTTTCTTGCATTAAGCAATCCAATACAAACGATTTTAGCTTTTCTGAAAATATATTAAAGCTTAAGATTTTTCTAGATATATACTGTAATCATATCGCGGCCAATTATATAGTCCTTAAAATTCAATTATTTTTATATTTTTTTTATAACATTGATTTTACGCTAGTAAAGATAAAAATTAAGAGAAATTTTGATGGGTATAAAAAACGGCGGCCTCCAGAAGGTTCCTGGTAACGTTCCAACAACAAAGAAATAACCATGACATTCAAATATTTTCTGTGCTCGCTATTTAAAGGACAAGTTGACTAGTCTAGTTTTTTTTAGTTTTAGTCTAGTGATTGAATATGAACGGAAAGAAACGATCAACTGTTTCCAATCGTATTGCTCATAGTGTTTGTAATCAGTGGATTTATTTGTTAAAAATAAAGAGGTTGAAGGTGAAAGTGAATATTTGTGTAAATTTGATATGGGCCCACAGAGTCTATTGCAAAGTGGTATCAGTGCAAGTAGGATTAAGAGAAGTTAAAATCTTAAATTGATATATGACAGAAATAGACGAGACTAGCAAAATCTATTTCAAAAGGTTACTGATAAACTGGACGAATAAATAACTCAAATTCTGGAAAGACGTAACAAAAGGAGAAACAACATAACGAAATTCAAAAAAGGTTAGTGAAATCTTTTGATAAAAAACGTAAAATAGAACTTCTTCTAATAATCAAGACAGCGGAAGGACAACCGACTAGGTTGATGGAGATATTACAGCAATACGATTTCATTGTGGGTATCCCGTTTGAAACAATTGCAACAAAGAAATAGTCATGGCATTTGGGTATGTTCTGCGCTCGCTATTTAAAGGAACAAGTTGAGTACTTCAGTTTAATATATATTTGTGTGATTGAATCGACGAAGAGAAGAGATCAGCTATTTCCAAAACTATTACTAGTAGTCGGAGTGATGTGCAAACCAACAACGTGTTTTTCGACCGCTCAGGCTAATTCAGTAAAAAAAAGTGGTAACTAAGCACATATTCCGACTTTCAAGTGCAACAGTGAATACCAGTGATTGCAGTCTATCGACCCATATAGCTGCCAGTTTTTGAAGTGCGTTAATAACTGCAATAATTACAGTTTTAATTTTAATTACAGTTTTATATGTAAATAACGAATAGCGTGATAGAGATTTAACAAATATCAATAGTGCGGGAGTTGTTAGGTAGTCACTTTGAACAAACCTTAACGTTAAACAATCTAAAATCGTGGTTTTGGCATGAGAACTGTCGAAGACACAACTATCCAGCGTTGCCACCATCCATTCTGGGCATCCCTTAAAGAAAAGCAAGTGTTTCCTCTGTCTAAAAAGATCTATGCTCCCCTACTAAATCTCCATCAAGAAATCGGAAACCGTTGCGAACAATCAACTCGGAAACCACTATCAGCCAGAACCTCGGCCAGCACCACATCGACTACGAGAGATATGAAAATGGTTATGGGCACACAATGCGCTTATAGCGTGGATAGTGCAAAGCACCTCGGACGATGATCTACGGACCGAATCAACATCAGTTTTAACAGTGGCCTGCTGGCTCTGATTCATTAATAAAAGAATTCACCAATACGACAACTTATTATCTCTTTTATTTATAATAAGACTATCTTTTCCGGTAAGATTTTATTCTAGTGCTGTTAGTTGAGGAATAAAATAAAATATCTCTTATCTTTATGTTGAGTTGAATAAATTATAGATATACCAGACACCAACTATATATGATATTTTATTTTTTTAAGGTTTGAAATTACTGCGATTAATATATAACTCTGTTTAAAAATATAAAGCTGGTTTAATACTAAATTAATCGCAATGAGCTTGTGCATATATATATATATATATATATATATATATATATATATATATATATATATATATATATTTTTTTGACATTTATTATACATTGCTTATATCGTATATTTTTTATACTAAATTTTTATACTAAATTACCACCGTATTACTCTGTATAATAAAATTTAGATCGAGAGTTTACTCTGTTCGTGTAAAGTAGATTGGCCTCCCCGTGGTGCACCCTGGGCAACGTCGTCTCTTTGAGCGACGGCTTAACAATCTACATATTCTTTGGCAACCAGATAATCCTAGGATCTCCTGGTTATAAGAGTATACATGGAAGACAACAAGCAATCTAGTACTTCTCAGGACTCTCAGACTAGAGATATAGGAGAAATTCTCCGTATCTTTCAGCTGAACGTGGAAGGAATAAGTTGGTCCAAATGCCAATATTTGTTAAAAAAATTGACATTGCGCTTTTGCAAGAAATGCACCTGGAAAATGAGGAGCAAGCTCGTAAAAGAGCTCAAATACCAGGTTACGACATAATTGGAATAACATATCACCATACTTATGCCATTGCAACTTATGCCCGAAGCGATATTGATAATATAAGGTTAGTAAATATTTGCGTTCTTGAGGACACCCATATGATCGCTGTAAGCGTTGGAGAGGTCCACGTTGTTAATATCTACAAACCCCCCACAAATCATCAATAGTCATCACAGCAATTGGAGATATCGAGAGTCCGATGATAATGGCGAACATCTTCTTAGTTGGGCAGAACAAAACAGCTTGCATATAGTATTTGACGCTAAAGAAAGGAATACATTCAAATCTCGTACCTGGAATACGGAGTCAAATCCTGATTTGGCTTTCGTATCAACTAACGAAAAATGACAGCCTGTCTCAATATCGAGATATGTTTTAAAGGAATTTCAGAAAAGCCAACATCGCCCAGTTATCCTTAAAATGGGCATACAGATTCCAATAATTAAATCGTTTCCGAGACCTAGATGGAACTTTCAGAAGGCTGACTGGAGCTCTTTCAAAACAGACCTAGACAAGTGCCTTGGTTGGATCCCCCCGTTGCCGACAATTACAATAGATTCGTCGGTGCAATTATATCTACTGCTAAGAAGCATGTTCCTAGGGGTTTCCGTAAGGAGTACATACCGGGATGGTCTGAGGAAAGTGAACAACTTTATCGGGATTTCGCTGAAAGTGGTGACCCAGAGATAGCTGATGACCTTCTGAATTCTCTTAACGCGGCTCGAAAACTAAAATGGATAGAGACCACCACAAATACTGACTTTAAGCCCTCAAGCCGTAAAGCCTGGAATCTACTCAAGAAGCTTGGTGCTAGTCGACCCGCTACCCGAAACAAAACTGCAGTCACAGCAAACAACATAGCTACTCGAATAGTTGACTTGTCAAGAGCTCCTCAAGATCGCCAGCATACCAAAATGATAAAACGAGAACTAAAGGCATTAAAACAGTCAAGCCCAGAGTTATCCGAGTTCTCTGGAGAATTTAACATCGATGAGATATGTGCAGCGACTCTCAGCCGAAAAGTAGGAAAGGCTCCGAGATTTGATGGAGTTCAAAATGAGTTTCTCAGCAACTGCGGCCCCTATGCTAGACAGTGGTTAAGAAAATTTTTCACTGACATTCTGAACACTGGTAACCTTAGCACCTGCTACAAAATCTTGGAGAGACTCATACTCAATAGAGTCCAAGACAAATTACTTGCGAACACTCCAATCGAACAAGCTGGATTTAGACCCGGTAGAAGCTGCACGGACCAAGTGATAAGCCTGACAACATTCATTGAATCAGGATACCAGGAATGTCTTAAAACCACGGCTGTATTCATAGATTTAACAGCTGCCTATGATACAGTTTGGAGAGGAGGTCTCCTTTATAAGTTTCTGCATGTGATTCCCTGTAAAAAAACTTGGAAGGCTCTTGAATAACATGCTTTCTGATCGAAAATTCCAAGTTATCATGAACGGCAAAACCAGCAAACAGAGAATTCTAAATAATGGCATTCCTCAGGGCTCCGTAATTGCTCCTGTCCTTTTTAATTTATACACCGCTGATCTTCCTGCAACGACTGCACATAAATTTGCGTACGCCGATGATCTGGCTATAGCGGTGAAAGTTAATTCTTTTGATGCAGTAAAGAGATTGTTAGAAAAAGATCTCGAAACTTTGGATGTCTATTATAAAAAATGGAGACTAGTTCCAAGTCCTAGCAAAGCAGAGTGTTCCTTTTTTCACCTAAATAATAAACAGGCTAATCAAGAGCCTGAAATATTCTGGAATGGTGAACCCCTTAGGTACAATCCGAACCCAAAATACCTGGGTATTACACTGGACAGAACGCTCTCTTTTAGGAAACATATAGAGAACACGGCTGCAAAAATTCAAATGAGGAATAACATTCTGGAACAGCTCTGTGGAACCTCATGGGGAGCAACTGCCGATATACGATGTTCGGCAATGGGTCTCGTCTTCAGCGCGGCTGAGTATGGTGCTCCAGTATGGATGAACAGCCACCATGTCTCAAAAGTTGATGTTCAGCTCCGCAGAAGCGTGCGTATCTTAACGGGATGCATAAAATGTACACCAACTTACTGGCTCCCAACTCTCAGCCATATTATGTCGCCAAATATCTGACGGAAAGAAGCTCTCCTACGAGAATACGAGAAAATAATGGATATCCCGGAGTTGCCCATCCATGAGTATATACCAACTGCTTGCCTTACCAGACTGAAATCCAGACATCCACCAATCAGGACTGCGAAAGCGTTACATGAAAGTGATTTCAGGGGTCTCCGGGAATGGGATGCAGGTTGGAGGGAGGATGCCCCTCCAGGGGTACGCGATTATGTGAGCATCCATAAAGAACCTGCGGGTTTCGATTTACCTGGCAATATATGGAAGACGGCAAATAGAATTAGAACGGGACTTGGCGTCTGCGCAGATATGCTGTATAAATGGAATAAACAACCCACGCACAATTGTGAATGCGGGGCAGCCTATCAAACAGTCAAACATATATACCAAGACTGTAAACTTACGGCCTACCAGGGATCAATAACGGATATATATACTCTCCCTCCTGCAGCGACTGAATGGATAAAGAACCTATCTGTTAGTTTGTGATTACTATGTGTGGACTTGTTATTTACAAATGCTCTGTTTCTGTTTTTACTCTGTACTATTCTTGTTCTTGTGTATTGTTAATGCTTAAATGTAATTTCGTATTTTTATATTATAAGACCAGTTCATGTATACTATTGCCATACGCAAAATAAATACTAGTAGTGTTTATAAATAGTGGAATTATTTGTTAAAAATAAAGACGTTGAAAGTGAAAGTGAATATTTATGTTTATTTGATTTGAACCCACAGAATCTACTGGCATATTATTTATTGCTCGGCATATTTAAATAGATATTCTGCAAACATTTATTGTAAAAGCGAAAGTTCTTGACGGAATTCATTTCTTACCCAGAAAATAATGAGCTTGATTGCTTAGCAAATTCAAATGACGTCCAAGCACCACCACTGGAACCTCAACCTTTGTCATGGAGAGTTAAAATGAAGATTTGCATATGGAGTCAATAAACAAGTATTATAGCAAATTTATATGAAAATAAAATGGTGTATATATTATTTTGACATAGCAAAAAAGTACTATTTAGTAGTTTCTGAGAAAGTTGAAAAAGAAACAACTCAAATGCAAAATCTTGATTATTATTTGCACATGTTTCGCATTGCACGAGTATTCAAATAATTCATCAATAAAAAAATACTTAAATAAATACAATAAATTTAAATCTAATTCTCTCTTACAATTTAAAGCTTAACCAAACGAAACTAGGTATCTTTGCAATAAACTAAAAGTTATAATGTTCCTAATGTCTTCTTCAGTGTACTGTGATTAACTGTGATACTGTATTATATTAAAGTCCGCTTAATTTCTGCACTTTGGTTGGGAGATCATAGTGATGGCTGTGTATCTCTATTTACCATTGGTGAACGACGAATAAAGTTAAAAAATACCAAGTTGGTGTTGCCATACTTAAAACAAAATGTGTTCAACATCGTCAAATTTCTACTCTCTCGTACTTCAGAGATTCTATGGGAACCACTGTCAATGTCTGTCAAGCTTAGTGAGCCTTTATTTTGTGAATGGCAGGTATAAGAAACTAAATGTAGAATATGTAGGGTTAGTAGTCTACAAACCACTGTATCTAAGAGTATTAGTTAAATAGTTCTTAATTGTAATTAGTAAAATTATTTTAAATATTCATATGCATTAGTATAGGATATAACGCTACTCATATTTGACAAACCGATGATTCAATATTTTAACACTTAACTTCTAAGTTATAAAATTTAAATAAAGACATATAACCAACGTTAATTAATTTTGGATATTACTTGCAATCATTGGAAGTTCTAATAAAAATATTAGAAAGCCTCTATTATTAATAAAAGAAATTAGTAGCAAACTGCAATACTATGTTTTGAATCGCAATATGTTGTAAAATAATCATTTTGATGACACACCTGGTGCAATTGAATCTCGAGGCCATAATAAATGTAAACGGAATTGTAATAAAATATTTATCAGTGCTCTACAGATTTCATGTCTTGCATAAGCCTACATCTCTGTAAAATGGAACACAACAAATATAATATTATTGATAATCTTAATGTAGAGTTATTTAAAAATGACACAAAGAGTCATGCGCTGATGAAAATTTCTTAGAATTTATATCTTAAAATATTTTTTATAGTTCACAAGTATTCGGTAGAAAATTTACTATTAAATCGTTTAGGCTGACATATGTTTTCACAGTTTTCATTTTGTATTGAAGTGCAACCTTGTTGACAGATGTCTCCAATCCATGCACGCTAAAAGGGGGGGGGAGATATGCGAAATTTTTCGGTAAAAGGCACCCGAGAGCGACACTTATCGTGGAGAGTAGAGGTAAGGATTCATCGAATTTAAAATAATTTCCTTTTTAAATTCATTACATAGCAAATGTTGTAAAGCCTACCTAGTTTTAATTAAAGCGGGCCCACCGACTGCCACTCCTTTGTCACTAATTGAATTTTATTATTTCTGTAATATTATTTTTGTTTAGCAATTTATTATAGAATTTGAGACAACTCTTCTCTTTTGACTCGAAAAGGTTGGAAAAAATGCAAAAATAGTTATTTTTGTACTACCAAAATCGAATGGGAATATTTGATTTTTATTCTTTGACGAAGGTGGTTATATAAAGAAAATTGAGTCTGAATATTTTTCCAAAAAATGGCTACGGTTTCATCTTGTCTATTAGCATAGGTACTCGTGTGGTGCTCAATGAAGTTTTTCTAAGATATGTGTGTTACCCGGTCTTACCAGGTCATTTCTTTTGGCTGATTATTTTATTTAGCAGAGTTCTTTAATTTGAATCTGCATTTTTAATTAAATACATCATACTTATGCATTTTCAAATACTTACATATTCTCAGTACTACTGCCGACTGCATGATCATTTAGCTAACACATTTTATAATATACGAAATCTTAATATTTTATATTAAACATATTATTCCTTTATTTATGCTTTTTCATAATACATTAATAAAAGTTTATCTATATACGTATTTTGCTGGACTATACAATATGAATTTAATGATGAACAATTATCATTTATTTCTAATTTTGTTTTGCATAATATACAGATCTATAAATATAATAAAGAGGAAATCTTGAAACTGATGTATTATTAATGATTGCTTAAGTCAAATTTTCATGTTGCTTATAATTAAATTTTAATTGAAGATCCACGACGTAGTTAACGATCCCAGCGATGACAGACATTACCATATCTCTAATGTATAGTAACACTTAACTGCAAAACGATGACGGTTGTATGAATTCTTTAGTGAGTGTAATTTTCTAATGTAAGGAGCTGCATAAAGCGAAGTTCGAATAATTTTTTTGCTTCCGTATGTTCAAAATTTATGAAAACTGGATACTGTTGTTTTTGTTTAATTGCTGAGAGTTAATTTTTATTAGTGTAACATAAATATGTTACTCGTAATCGCAATCATAATATTGATACGGACTCCGTAGGTTCACTTACACATTTTTAAACTTAATATAAAGGGCTTCATTCCCACCAAAATAAATCACAATACATTCTACTTGTTTATATCGACAACAGTGATTCATCCACTTCGTTTATTTCACCCGTCAACCACATTTTTATAGGCTAGTAGCTGATCTAAATGTTTCCCTGTCTGGCTCTGGTTCACTAACTTGCAAATGGTGTTTTTTAGAGGTTTGCTTTTTAAGTTGGCAACACTGCTTTTGGTGGCAGTTATTTTGACAACTGGCAGCCAATTTATCTTCTCTACGCTTTACTATTTCATAATGAACAGACTTACACTGAAGTAACGCTTGCAAATTCTGAAAATTTATTTCGAAAATCATGGTTCAGTTCGCGGAACCTATGGTGCGCCACGTCCATTTTACGGTCGACATAACAGTCAATCCAAGCAAGTTATTCGAACAAGCATAAATCGTTTCATACATTTGTCTACTGTTTTATTTTTAAAAATCTGATTGCTTTCCCATTATAAACAAAAAATAAAGTTAGTCAAAGTATAAAATCTAATTATTTTAACATTTATTTCATAAGGAATGTCTTGTAAGAAATCAGAATATTGTAATCATAGAGCTTGTACTTCTGGAGATAGCCTGCACTGCACAAATATCCTGCCAAGAGACTATTTCACTCGATTGGGAACAGCAACTACCTTCTCTTTCTATCCTTGGCATTATATTTGTGCACTGCAGGCTATCTCCAGAAGGTTATTGCACAATACGTTGAATTTAGCATTGTAATTTTTTTCGCTTTGCACACCCTTTAGATGTTTAAATAGTTATTTTATAGATATCAGGCTTTGAAAACTCCTTACTTATTCACTTGTATAGTATAATCAACCACAACAAACTTTGTAAACTTAAAAACTAACCATATAACGGGTGGGCCATCTAATTTTTTTTTGAAAATGCTATAAAAAAAACTATTGAATATTTTTCAATTTGTTTTTTTTTTATTCGAACGTACAATCCTTCCGGTTATTTATGGAAAACAATTTCATTCAAATGGCTTCCACGGCTGGCCTCACAGTAGCTAATTCGGCCGGTCCAATTTTTCAATACATTTTCAATTGTATGCGGCTGTATTTCGGCGATGTAAGCACGAATATTGTTTTTGAGCGCGTCAATTGTTTGTGGATTATCGGCATAACACTTGTGTTTAACAGCGCCCCGCAAATAATAGTCCAGCGGTGTCAAATCGCAGCTTCTTAATGGCCAATTCACATCTCCAAAACGGCTAATTAAACGATTTTCAAATCGAGTGTGGCATAACTCAATTGATGGGCGCGATGTGTGGCACGTGGCACCATCCTGTTGAAACCAGATGCCGTCCATGTCCAATTCATCAATTTCGGTGAAAAAAAATCGTTCAACATGGCGCGGTAGCATTCGCCATTCACAGTAACAGCTGCTCCTTCCTCATTTTCAAAGAAAAATGGGCCGATGATGCCGCCAGACCAAAATTCACACCAAACAGTCACTCTTTTTGGGAGTGCATTGGCTTCTCAACGACCACATGTGGATTTTCCGTTCCCCAAATTCGGCAATTTTGCTTGTTAACATATCCACCGAGGTGGAAATGAGCTTCGTCCGAAAACATGATTTTTCGGTAAAATTCCGGGTCTTCGTTCAAGTGCTCATTGGCCCATTGTGCGAAGCGATAGCGCATTGGATGGTCTGTTGGCTTCAACTCCTGTACCAATTGAACTTTATACGGTGTCATTCCGAGGTATTTATGCAAAATTCTCCTCAAAGAAGTGCGCGAAATGTGCAATTCTTGCGATCGATGGCGAGTTGATGTGCTCGGAGTATCGGCCACACTTTGTGCTACAGCATCAATATTGCCCCGTGTAAGCACAGTAGAAGCACGTTGACGTGTTGGTTTGTCAATAAGCAAACCAGTTTCACGCACTTTTTTCACAAATTGTCTCACATACGGAGCGGACGGCGCTTCTTTTCGGCCCATAGAAGTACGGCATTTTCGCACGCATTCGGCAACAACATACTCACTTTGGAAATAATTTTTGAACATTTCCCAACGTTGTTCAAGCGTATATCCAACCATTTTCGTTCATGGGAGACATCTAACTAATTTTCTGTCAAAACAGATCCGACATAAATGATACCATGTTGAAAATGACCGCTAGTTCAAAAAAAAAGTTAGATGGACCATCTATAAGCAACATGTATATTTGAATATATACTTTTTTACTACTTGTTAGGGAATTAAAAAATAATATGATTACAACTGACTACGGTATCACTCATTGCTTGACAGGGCGAATATGTAATTATTGAAATCTAAGTATATGTTATTCAAAACTCATTTCACATATCCACACCTTACTCGAAATTTTGGTAACGAGCTTTCTTTACTATCACATTCGACGTTAGATACCAGATCAACTCCTTTACTTAGGCTACATGCTAACTGTTAAACATATAGTTTATTAAAAAATCTCGACAATTGTATTATTTCATTTATATTTGAAATTTTTGTATCGCGCTCACTTTCATTATCAGATTTGGCATTATTCGAACAACTTATTTTCTTATTACTGAAACCTATTTACTTTGTATAGTTTGTTAAACGTATTTCTTTGTGGTTAAATTAGAAAGACACCCTTCAAAAATGTTTGACATCTTTCACCTGTAGTTGAATAAAATAAATATTGTGTTGTTTTACATTATACATCTGTAATTGATTTGGTTCAGATCCCATATAAGTTATATCAACACATAAGTAAATATATATTAGATTTGAATTTTCTTTCCTGTATTGATTTGTCTATATTTAAACGGTACTTCCCTTTTGGTGCAAGGTTCTCGCTATCGTATTCATTAAGACAAGTACTTGAATATGTATAATCTGAAACCACATGTACAAATAAAATTACTTTTTCTGTTTAGCTACTCCTGAAATTTCATTAAAGTATTTTGTACAGTCTAGCCTAACCATTTTGCTGGGTTACTGTTTTGATTTTCACAAAAAAAACTTCTATTTCATAACAAACATCTCATTCTACCAAGTAGAGAGCCAGCGAGCTTATGTTTGGTTATGTTCGTGCCGTGCCGTGTATTTGAAACGTCACACTGAATTATTCCCATGGATACTACGCAAGGTAATTATTACAGAAGGTAGCGTATTGGGATGGACACTATTTTCCGATTGCTTAATCCCACGTATTAAATAAGCAAGGTGACAGAATATTATGATACAACACACTCAAGCAAAGCGAACATTTTAGAATTGTGCGTTTTTTCATAGTTTTCTTGCCATTGACAACGGAGTCTGATCTAGACTCCGAAACGTTTGGAAATATACAAAAATTTCGTAACTTGTGGTGTTATGTCACAGAAAGTGCTTAAACACTGAAAACATATGTCACAAATATCCTTTAGAAAACACTTGTTAAAATTACATTCGACAAATAATTTGTACTGTTGATTGGAATTTGATCTATTTTTTGTTTTTATGACATACTTTTCTTCACAACAGTTCTTCATATCATTTCCATATATACCGGGTGTTTTATTAAGGACGACAGGGTAATGTTTCTGAAGAAATAAATGCCCTAAGGCTTTGGGAACAAATTATAGTAAGGAAAGTGTTCTAGAGAAATTGTTGGAGATTACTTTTTTTGAGTTTCGCACTCTATTGCCTGGGTGAGCAACTGTTATGGAAAAGGGGGTTATCTGCTAATTATTACGCTTACAACTCTTGTTTGTTTTAACCGATTTTGGTAAACTTGTCGTCATTTAACAAAAGTTCCGTTGACGGTTAAAAAGAAAAAAATGAACATCCCATGTTCAATAATGCAGCCTTCGTGAGAACACGCTGTTTTAAATTGTTGTGTTTTTTTATTTTCATTATTGAGAAAAATTTCCAAATAAAAACGAAATGTGGTTGTAGCACTGAATTTATTTTGAGGTTTCTGGACAAATAATTCTAGAAATATTTCCAAAGGGGCGATGTTTATAAACTCTATGATGCTACAGAACAATATGTTAATTTTTTTTGTTTTCTGAATGATATTTGTGGCATATTTTTCAATGTATAAGTATTTTATGACTAAGGTCCCAAATTAAAAAACAGTTTCAAAATTCAATTATATTACACAAAGAAGAACACAACACCAAAAGAATACTAAAAGAGTCTGCTTTAATTTTGTTAAATAAAAACGATTGTATCGCTACTACCTCCATAGAATTCAGTCGTTTCTGGTTGCCGATGATTAAGGAAGAAATTGCTAATGGTCATGCCCTTGTGAACAACCCAATATCGGGATCGTTCATAAGGTTTTTTCCTAGGTTTTCCCTTATGATTTTAATGGGATCACTGAATCAACAAAGTTCTTTGGTCGCATTTTTGGCGAATGCACAACAGTCGCACCTAGGAGCGCGACATAAAATTCTGAAGATCTCCCTTTCCTTGAAAGGAACTTTATGATTATATGATATTTAGAAGTTTCTGTGCTACCCTGTATATTGCAAATAAAATTCTCTTAGTTACGTCAGAAATCAAATAATATACATTGTCAAATATTTTAATTTACATCGTAGATTTGTGCCTTTTTTATACAAGTTTCTTAACCATTGACACTGGGTCTGACCTCGACCCCGAAACGTTTGGAATATAGAGCAATTTTCTTTAAACTGTGGTGTTACTTCCCAAGAAGTACTTAGACAATATGTTAAATTTTTTTATAAGCACTGAAAATTGCGCAAAACTGTCAAATTATTTTAACAAATATTTGTAGAAAGTAAATTATAGACAGAAGTAGATAAATAATAAATGTGCCTTGAGAAGACACCAATTTTCCTCGACATTTTCAATCTCCTAATGTTTCCAAAGTAGAAATATGCCTGAAAATGGATGAGCAATTAGTAAGACTTTACCACACTCGTCACTGACAGCAGCCTATATTGATAAAAATATTTTATACATCCATGAGTATACTTTATAAGTCAAGCCTCTCCGGTAATCTGACATATATCTCCGATAGGCTATTTGTATTTTACCAGTTTATAATTTCATTGTTTAAAATATCTTGGTATCTACTTCTTGGAAACTTTATGGGCGTTTTGCTTCACTCTTCATGAACTTTAATCTGCGGTGATGTTTCGTAGCTAATCGTGCATAAATGCTTGAATCTCAAATGGGTTTCGTTCGGCGGCACTATTGTTTCCTATGAGGTGGCTGTCTTTACCATTGATGGTACCTTGTATATGACTAAACTGCCACACCAGATTCCAACCTATTCTCTTGACTAGAGGGCTGGTGCATGGATAGCATAGACTTGACAGTGTCTAAATGACGTGAGTTCAGAACTTCCTCCATTTTTAAGTCGATTATAAATAGAAAAGATTAAATTAAGTCATTTCCAATGATTATATTTCTACCATTTTGTAAATATGAAATCTTTCATCACATTTGATTGTTCAACATCTAATCAATAATGGCCTGGAATATTAGAGAGACATATTTTATTTATATAACCCCTGTTTCCTCTGTTCTTCAGAGAATGTTACTGCATATTCTACCTCAATAAGCGATGATTTCTAAATAAATCATTTCTTGCAGTACCAAATCCATGAAGTCTGACTCTCTTGCGAATAAGTTTTGTTTTTAAAATATATTATGATCTCCAATGTCTGTCTTGCATATATTTTCATTTAGTGTGGCACGATAAAAATTCAGTTTCGGCGCTTATTTTTAAATAAGGATCTCAGAAATATTTGCTTTCAATATGCTAAAATATTTAGAATGCTTTGAAACCGCTTTGAAACATTTGCTAAGAAATGTCAAAGCGAAACAGATTTTTGTGACCAGAATAATGAGTAAAGGACATATTAACGACACAAAGCTCTCGAAATATTTAACACCTAATTTAGTGCATTTTATTCCAGAATGTTACCAGATTTTGAAATGAATTATAACCTTTTGATTTTTCCAAGGAAGTAGTAAAACATAAGTTCTAATTTTTTTGAATATAGGATAATATATAATAACGCATGAGTCCGTAGAGATATGAATTATTGTCTGAACGATAATTGCGGCATCTCAGGTTTTTATTTTTCTGAGTTATTTTGCAATAATACCACATAAACTTGAAAGTCTGTATATTTCAAACAGTCCAAACGTTCCAAGGCCTAAATCACAGCCCATTTTCAACGGTAAGAATACAAATGAACAAGAAACTAAAAAAAATTAAACAATTGAAAGGATTCATAATGACAAATTTGGTAAATCACAATTTGACATTAATGTTTGACAATCAAACTGATACAACTAAGGGAAATAATTAATCTTCTGAATATGTATATATCAGATTTGCAGTAAATTCCCTTTTTTAATCGCCCTAGAATTACAGTTACTATAACTGTTATTCTACCATACCTTATATTTCAATCATCTTGTATATTCAACTGCTTCTAACATTTTTTTAAGCTTTCTGTATAACTGTAATTATATTTCATTCTATAACGCAAATATCCACTCTGTATAACTATACTTGTGCTCTACTCTTATTTCAACCACCTTGTATTCGCAACTACTTATGTCCCACCCATTACAGTATTGTTTGAACCACCCTGTATAACTAATTGGATTCCAACTTATATTTCGACCATCCTACTATACAACTGGTTATGTACCATTTAATATCACATGCACGCACGTACACACCTACAACTGTATACCATACAGAAGAGATAGGCGGCATAACAAATTTTCGTTTCAATAAATTAATGGAATATTTTCTACCATTTCATGCGACTATAAGCCGCTTAACTTAACTTCGTCTCTAAAAGAAACTGACTTCAGATGAATCAAACTGAAAACCATTACAAATACCCTGTACTTTCATGGCATATCTTGACATTTAAACTAAATATTTATGATAAAAATTTGAAATTTACGATGATGTTTACAGTTTTTTTGCATATACTTTTCCGATTTTCAGAAAAATGTATGGAATGAAGCTGGAACATATCTTTGCACAACACAATTTATAATATTCACATTGCTTGAACAGTTTTAGAGAAAACAGTGAAGATTCATTGAAATTCACTGAAAAGTAGTTCCTTAATTACTGTTTTTTTTTTCTGTAGTTAAACCGTATATCTCACCCTATAGTAAATTATTTTGTACATTTCTATAAAATTCGTTAATGCAATGCCGTTTAAATCATCAAATTTGCCCAACCCGTTTTGGAATAATCACTGAGCATACATAAAAAAAACGTGACGAGGAACTGATAACCTCCTCCTTTTTGGAAGTTGGTTAAAAATAATTTCGAAAGTCAGTATTTTGCGATGCTAGAGTTCTTGCTCCTTTAAACTTAACTAAAATTACCAATTTTCCTCTCTCTTTACTCGGAGTAATATACTGTAGCATTTAGCGCCATTTTTGCATATGTATTTAAGTGGACTGTAATTTATATGAGGTGTTGATTCAAGTTATACTATTTGGAAGAAGTTAAAATCTTATATTGCATAGAATGTTTCCAGTGTATAAATATGTTACGGTACAATTTACAATTAATAAGATAAATTAGGCAGACTTACCAGAAAGGTAAAAGGGTGTATGTAAATACTATATGTAGATCCAGTATGTAGTTCCGTCCATAAAATGTGCACATATGTCACAGACCGTAAATATTATATTTTCGAACTGTTCGGCATGAGAGACGATGCGAAAGTCCCGTTGACCCATTCAACGAGGAAGTTTGTGGTTTTTTTTCTACATATAGTACAGGAAGGAATGAAAATTTAGGGAATTGAAGGATATCAAACCTAATTCCAGCAAATAAATAAATAATACATTCAGTCTAATGCACTTGAATATCCAATTTATATAACCCGCAAAAAACTAAATAAATATTCATTAAATAAACAATGAAGACGAAACATATAGAATACACTCAAAGAAAGATCTTTGAGTCAATAAAACTGTAAAAAGGAATCAAACAAGTCTCTATCCGAAATGTTGCTGAAAGTATCGATTTTAAACCCATCGCAGGTTCACTTGAAATACTTGTAATACAGAAATTGAAGTAATTTTTATCTTCTAGAAGCTCATTGTAGTTTAATTGCGATATAACGTAATTGAGGATGCCAACGCTCTTAACAAATCATCAAGCTTATTGCACTCATATATAGATAGAAGTTACAAATAGACAACATTTGAGTTAATCAAAGACTCTAATAACAGCGAAATTACATTTTGCTCGTATACGAACACATGCATAGGGGAAGAAAGGAAAATTCAATATAATTGTGTATATAAGCAGGAACTGTCACTCTTCATTAGGAATACATCATATTGCATCGGAGATAATATTACGTTTATTCGTATTAATATTACAAGGTGGTTTCTTAACAAACGGTTTTTTAAACCAATACGTGCTTTATTTATAATATTCGATTAAGATATCAAATATTTCTGTCACTGTAATTGAAAATATATGCATGACAGACATTGGAGATTATAATCTATTTTAAAAACAAAATTAATTGGAAAGAGAGTCAGAATTCATGGATTTAGTACTGCAAGAAATGATATGTTTAGAGATCATCGCTTATTGAGGTAGAATATTCAGAAACATATTCTTAAGAACTGATAAAACAGAGGTTCTATAAATAATATATGCCTTTCTAATATCCCAGGTCATTATTGGTTGGATACTGAACAATCAAATGTTGTGAATAATTCCATATTTACAAAAGGATATAAGTATAATTATTAGAAATAACTTAATTTAATCGTTTCATCATCAGATAAACTCATTTTCTGGTTAAAGAAATCTATTTCGTTTCTTTTTTACTTGAAAGTTACGATATTTTATGTTGATATTAATTACTTGCGGTTAAATTCGAAAAATACCCTTGAAAAATGTTGAGTTTTTGTTTTACAAGAATGCAGTTATCAAAGAACATTTTGAAATAAATTTAGATTGTAGTTAGTTATAGTTACACAGTTTTATTGGTTTGTAACCTAACAATGTCATCTATTATATATGACCTAAAACCATATATAATAAAGCAGCTTTTGTGTTTATTTGACATTGTCATTCCTTTTGAAACTTAAAGTATTTGGTAACTATCAAGACATCTCAGAATTATGAGGAAATCGCTTATATACTCTGAAAGAAGTACAATATAGTCCGTTCGCGTTACCTAATTTATAATAATAAGCATGAAGACAAGATATAACACACTCAAGAAATGTGATATGTTATGTCCGACTTTACTCGAAAAGAATATTGAAAACCCCAGCAAATTCGGTAACGCTATATGAGTATGGTACGCTACATTCAGGTATCACATTCATAGAGCCGTATTCATCTTCTGTCATAATAATTCAGACTTTGGTATATATGTCATTGATTCTTTTTACATTTGAATTATTTTCTCAGTAATTCGGTTTTACCAATGGAGTCCTTATTAGACAGCAAACAAATGATCGCAATGAAATATAGTGAAATATATAAAAATCCCCAATTGAAATGTGTATTAGAATGTAAAACAAAGTGTTGTTTGAAATTTTTCTTATTACTTTTGTATAAATATAGCGACTAACTCAGAATTTAAACTCATTCAAGTGTTGTTAGTAGTTACCTTAATTTCCACAGACAAAACTATTTAAAAACTTTTTAAATAATTTACCAAATAACCAAGAAGAAAAAATATATAAAATCTACAGATATTTAAGTTATATCAATTTAAAGTTTTAGTTGTGTGAAATTTTACTCTTTTGTATTATCAAGAAAAACAACTTAAATGTTTCCAATATATTTAATGTGATCAATAGTAAGGTTAGATTATCGGGTGTGATTGCCGATTAAATAAATACTTTTGGTAAGATATATTTTTGCTGAAATTAATATGTCGCATAGAACATATCAATTCCGCGCCTGTCTTCTGTTATTCTTTCTAGTTACGTTTAGTTTATTAACTGAGCTTCCTGCGTTTAGTTACTGGTCAACTCTAACTACATATCTCATAATAATTCCTGTTGTCATTGCTAATAGCTAATACTTATGATGTAATTAAAATTGAAGACGTGATAATAATATCAAATTAGTTCATTTTTCATTTCATAAAAAAACACTAAGCCTTCTATTACATTGTCAATGATCTTTGTTAAAGTCTTTTATAAAGATTTGATCAAATATATGATAGGAATGTCAGAACAATTTTTTTAAAATCACATAATACATTGCATCAAAAATTTTATCAAATTTTTGGTATTCAAAATAGGGAATGTACCGTAATTTTATGGTTGTTTGTGCTACTGTGGTGTGTTTTTATGGCTACAGTTTCACTCATTTTAAAAATAAAAAATAATGGGCGCCTAGAAAGGTATACTTTATCAATAAATACCTGATAAGCTCATCTTCTTATAAGCAGTTTAACCAAAATGCTAATTCTATCATTCTTATTGGATGATAGATGGTAGAGGGCCGATAACTACTAACGGTCGACGTAGAGGCAAAATAATTATTTATTAATAAATGAGGCCACATTATAAATGTTGATACTATAATTGTCTAATTGCTAAAGAAATACACAAATGAAAATATTGTGTTAATATTGAGAATCCACATTATTTTAGTCGAGTACAACACTGCGCGTCATAATCTATATAGATATGTGATATGATTTACAGCTCACTAATTAACAACACACAACATTACTTTCATTTTTCGGTATATTTATTAAATTTTCATTGTAGGCAATTAACCTCTTGTTTCTATCTGATATATACATTATACAAAATCAACGTCCTTCATACTCAAATAATAAATTTTTTGCGGTACAATTCTACAATAAATTTCATTTTCATTTTTACTGAAAATCAACGTCAAAAATCTTTTATAAAAGATAGGTCGAAACGTGTAAATTTGGTCAATGATATATGTCAAAGAAATAGTTTATCAAACATTAGGTATTACTATTAAATATCTTTGACAAAGATGTTTTATCAAAGAGATTCAATAAAAGATTTGACAATGTAATAGCAGCCTAAGCGAATCGAATTTAATTTAATAATATGAAATTTGGTAATGGAATTAATTAAAACAGCAATAATGAAAAAAACATGAAATACAATTTTGACGTGAGGACTGAGTTGAACTTCAGTAGTAAAAATATTATAGGGATACTGAATATGAAAAATTACCAAATACTTAGTAAGTGTAAGAAAAACGTTGAGGAAAATTAAATAGATATTGACTTACATGTGAACATGACTTAAATTACAAGTATGTAGTGACAGAAAAATAAGAGGTGAAGAAACGAACAAGAACCAGAAACTACAAATGGGCAGTCTGTCATAGTATAAAATGCGAAAAAGGTTAGCTTACGAGAAGACTAGGGGAGTACTGATACACAAGCAGGAAAGACTGAAGTTAATACTAAATTTATAATATAGGCATTTCCAATTAACGTTCTTTTAATAGTAATGAAAATGGACAAAACCTTAACGAGAGTAACCAACAATTAAGAAAATTATCGACCAAAAAAGAACAGACGATATACCAAATAAAAAACGTATTAATGGTGCAGGGTATTATTATGTATAGAAATGGTGAAAAAAATCAGTGAGTAACTGAAATGGTGCTAAGGCTATTTAATAATAGTCAAGAACAATAGATGTAATTGCAAAGTCTGTAAAGCAAGATTTTAAACCAAATGCAAGATAAACCCGAATTAAAGTTGGGATTCGCGGTGCCATTAATCTAACCATAAATATTCTAATAAATTGGTCAAGTGCGAATTGAACTCGCGTTCTAAAGGTTCCGTACTACTTTCAAGATTTGATACAATGTAGGTGAATCTAACTATATCTTTTTCTAATATTCCAGTTACAGACAACTAGGGAATGAGTGCATTTTCTTATATTTATCCTAAGATATTTTAAAGGAAACGTTTTAAATTTATCAAAATATATGCTTTTATTTCCCACACAGACTTTTTGGTTTATCTGAAAATGATTAGCTTGATTTTTATAAAAATATGTATTTAATTTTCTAATTTAGCCCCCTAAATTAACATTAGAGTTTTATTTTACTAATAAATCTTCAGGGAAGCCTTTTATAATCTACTGTCTGAATTTTAGGCTCTGTTGATTGGAAGATAAACGAAAAAATAGGTCAAGTTTTAAATAATAAATTATTTAATCTTTTGACAAATTATTTAAAAATACAAATAAAATATATTTTTCAAAATTTTAAATAGTGTAGTTTCTAAAGTGGGAATTAAGTCGATGTTTAATATTTTTGTTAATATCTTTTAAACAAATGATTTAAAATTATGATATACTTGTTATTCCCATAATGAACCTTTTATTTGATATATTACATGATGAGTCTGAAAATTTAATTTTTATTATCCATTTAATTTTATAATTTGTCCCCAAAATTAATATTGGGGTTTTTTAATAATTTTTCTTATAAATTTCAAGTGAGCCCCAGTACCCCTAATTATTTTCAACATTTTTGGTAGTATGGTTGCGGAAATAAAGCGGGAAATGATATTTTTTTATAAATTTTTGTTAATTTAACAAATTTAAAAAATATGAAAAATATATATTTGTATTCCTCATAATGAGCCCTTTCATTTGATGTATTGCATGATCCATTAAAAAATATTATTTTATGTTCCGTTTATTTCTGTACTTTGGCCCCCAAAATTAATATTAGGGATTTCTTCGTATTTTTGTTGTAAACAAAAAAAATGGGTCTTATAGTTTGTGGAATAAAGGGGGGAATGGGTAATTTTATTTAATATTTTTGTTAAGATATTTTAAAATATTCATTTTCAAATATGAAAAAAATGTATTCGTTGTAATAAGCACTTTGATTTGATATATTACATGATGCATTAGAAATAATTTTAATTTTATATTTTTTATTTAATGCTTTAATTTGCTCACTTAGTTTAAAATTAGGGATTTCTACTTATTTTTCCAGTAAAGTTCAGGTGAGGTCCTATATCCCCAATTTTTTTGAAATTTTTACGTCGTATAGTTTCGGAGATAAAGGAATGGGTAAATGCTTTTATATTTTTGTTAATATCTTTTAAATTATTTATATTAAAAATATGAAAAAATATGTTTGTATTTGTCATAATGAGCCCTTTGATTTCATATATTACATGATGCGTTAGAAACAATTTTAATTATATATTTTTCATTTAATTCTCTAATATGCCCCCAAAATTAGTATTAGGGATTTCTCTATTTTTTTTTCGAAATTTTACGGCTTAAAGTTTCGGAGATAATTGGGGGAATGGGTATTTTTTTAAATATTTTTGTTAGTATCTTTTAAATAATTTATTTTAAAAATATAGGAAAAATATTTTTTTTGTCATAACGAGCCCTTTCATTGGATATAGCACATGATGCGTTAGAAACAATTTTAATTTCATATTTTTCATTTAATTCGTTACCTTGCCCCCAAAAATTAATAATAGAGGTTTCTAGTTATTTTTCCGGTTAACTTCAGGTGAGTCCCTATTTCTCTAATTTTTTTCAAAATTTTACAGCTTATAGTTTCGGAATTAAGGTAGGGGGAATGGGTAAAGTTTTTTATATTTTTGTTAAAATTTGTAAAATAATTTATTTTAAATATATGAAAAAATATATCTGTTTTCGCCATTATGAGCCCTTTCTTTGGATATATTACATGATGTGTTAGAAACAATTTTAATTTTATATTTTCCATTTAATTCTGTAATTTGACCCCCAAAATTAATAGTAGAGGTTTCTTCATATTTTTACAGTAAAATTCAGGTAAGCCAAATTTTTACTTGTTATATTTTCGGGGATTTGGAGGCGGGACGGTATTTTTTTTAGTTTTTCCCCCCAAAAGTTCTCCTAAAACTAAAAGTTCTTCATTTACGATATGTACTCCTGATCGGATCACCAAACTATACACTGATACCAAATTTCAACCTTTTCTGTCTAGTAGTTTAGGAGAAAATTGCTGTGATGTGAAAGAGGGAAAAATCCCGAGTGATATTATTAGGGTATCCTTATATTGTATATACTGAACCCTGAAAAATATAACTCGTATTGGGAGACCTGTGTAAATAGAAGCGAAAAATTATTTACCTTCCAACAGTTTAGTTATTCCTGGCGAATAAAAACAATTTCGAATGGTATATTATATTTTTCAGTTATTTCACGCCACTGGTTCTGAAGTTAATAAAATTCGGATTATAATAAAATGTTATTATAATTTTTATAACATTCTCCTAATTAATTTTCATATATGCTATTGTTATATATTTTGATTTTCACAGCTATTATTCTAAAATAACATTTGTCTTGGATTATAAGAAATAACCATGACTGTTCAAATTAAAGATGACAATTTCTGTCAAAAAATCTAGCAGAAAAATCGATTGCATTGGATTATTATACGAAAGTTAATGTGGCAAAAATTCCTCGGAAAACAAAAAGTTAGGTATTTTGCTATTACATTTCGTATGATTTATTTGTTCTCACAAAATACCTATTTAACATAGATCCTTAATGAAATGATAAATTTTATGCTGAATATTAAAATTTTTAACTGGATATAATTTAGTTCTCTATTATTACTACTGATAACTAAGATATAGATGAAAATGGAGTTGATTTCTGAAGATATAGCATATTTTTATTCACTCTTCAGAAATTGTAATCTCGTAGCATTTTTTACTGACCTAATACGTTGTTAAAAAAAATCACAAATAATTAGTCTTGATAACTTGTTACATATTTAGTAGATATAGCATAATTATTATTTTGAATCAAAATTGTTTGCTTCTTTTATATCGTTCATAAAGTGTGATTTTGTTTTAATTGTTTGACATCATCAGTCCGGACTTTTCTACAGACTTGTACTTCTTCGGCTCACATCTGTAAGCATCACCAGGACGGACATTAATGTCATTAATTGTTCACGTAAGAATCAAGAGAAATTAGCATTTAGGACTGTTAGTTTTTTTAGTATTTCAGGTTACTGCATCCATTTTTTCCTGGACTTCGTTAAGGTTCTGGTTATATGCTACGTAGTAAATATGTGTTTCCAATTAATTTATTATTGAACGTACTTGTTGTTAATTATGTTTATTTATGTTCTCTCTTATAAATTACAATGAACATTTACAGACTTTCATCTAGCTTGCTTATAATTATTGACTTTATCGCTTAAACAATTTGTGTACTTTGATTCAATTCTGAGAAAAGAAAATTTAACCATTCCATGCGTTTGTAATGACGCTGTTTATTTTTCATCACATTTCCGAAAAATTATTTTGTTTAAACTTTAGCTGAAATTACTCCTATGCGCTAAAAAATGTGAAAATTTTTAATGCTATGTTGATTGTTATAATATACTATAACTTAATCCCTATTTTTCCAGGATATTACTACACCCATATGGACAGAGCTCACACAATTTCCGCAAAAAATAATCTATATATAAATAGGCAAAGACAAAACGATTAGGTACCATTTTCTCCTCTGTTTCTCAACCAATTTTCTTCATTTTTGTTTTGTTTAGTAGCTACTGACGACCTTCAGTGCAGAATGCCAATATTAATTTATAATATTGGTTCATTCATTAAATAAAATATAATAATAATATAATGTGCCGCCACCGCCAAACTCAAAACATTGAGTAATTATATATAGAGGGACCAATGCTGTTATATACTTAGAGCATGTATTTCTGGAAGTGGCATGCAAGCGTTGTTATTGTTTAGTGGTAAAGTAGTCGTTGTATATTATAATTATACAGGGCGATTCCAGATATGTTAGAAATCATTTTTTTCGTGGGTGGCACATAAGCAGTTGCATATATAGGATGTTTAAAATATAGAGTAGAGTGCAATTATAACTAATAAAATAGTTATATAGGGAAGCCCATTAGCGGTTGAATTTACAGGGTTCTTGGAATAGAAGGCGCAGTAGAATTACTGTTATAGAGGGTGGTGCAAAAAATATTATACAGAGGTGCATATACAGTTGTATATATAGAGAAGATGAAATATAGGGTGAGAGGAATTATAGATATACAGGATGATGATAGAAAATGTTAGAAGAGGAAATGATTTATAGAGTTCTATATATTTATGATGATTGAAATATAGGTCGAAGTAGAATTATAGTTACAGAAGATAGTTAAAAATTTCATAAACAAAAAGAGTAAATACGGTGGCTCATAGGCAGTGGCATATACAGAATGGTTTACCGGGTGGTTCAAAAATGTTAAAAAATATTATGAGTGGTCCATGAGCAGTTGCATATACAGGGTGGTGGAAATATATAATGAGATGGCATTATTATAATGAGGATTTTAATAAATGTTAGAGAATTGAGTGCAATTATAGCCATACAGGGAGGTTAGAAAAAATAAATATGTAGGGTAGTCCATTAGCGGTTGAATTGTTGTCATATTAAATTAAGAATTACGCATTTGAACACAAATAAAGTCCTATAAATTATATCTGAAAAAAACTTGAATTTCGTTAATTATTTGTAGAAGCGAGATGTAATACAGACATCTAGGATTTTCGAGGAAACTATCACGCAGAGGTTCCGAATCTGGATCCGTTCCGTGTAATTGCTGTTCTCCCTAAAGTACTAGGATAGAATGTCAAAATAAAATTGTCAGGTTACTTTAACTGCCAGAGATATTGACACAATTGGTCGAATTTCGGCCACTGGATGACAGCTAGTACATTTAAAATTGCACAGCGCAAATATACATCTGACGTAGATAAGCGAAAGAAGCGACATCACATGACTGTATCGACATAAATATATATGGAAACGTCAGAACTTTCTTCCTAGATTGCGTACATTGTGGATCAAGGACAATCTTATATAAACGGATCAGCTAGAAGGAGACGGGCAGTTTTTGAATTGGTAGAAATGGAGAAAAATATTTAGTTTAGTAGAAGTGATGAATTGATAGTGAATTGTGAAGGAAGTGTTTTTTGTAGGATAAAATTGTATTTTGACATGTGTCTAAATAAAAAGTTTTCGTTTTGGATTCAAATTATATTTTACCCTAGATATATGTTATTCCTTTGCTCTATCATTTTTGATTTATTTTTTTGAAATCATGAGAGGTTTTTGTAAGAATGGTTGGTTTTCAAACATTTCAACGACATTGTTCTTTATGATTGCTCCCGAATAAGATTTTTTTCAAAGTGTAAATTATTAAAAAAATCCCGGATAACTGATATATAGCTATAGAGAAGAAGACGTTGTAAAATGAAAAAAAGAATGAAATTTCATGTTTTAAATTATTGCCGCATTTTTGGTGTTGTTATGGGACATGACTGACTTACAGTTATTAACAATATAATATATTCATTATGAAAAAAAAAATGTAGTGTTGTAATTTTTACCTTGCTTATAGTGTTAATTGTTTATAAAATCGTGTGTAGTTATTAATTACACAGAACCAACGGGCAAAAATAAAATTTTTGCGGAAGGCCAGGGCAGGGTTGACACTTTAAGTGGAATATTTTAATTCTTATGATAAAGTAAAGTCTTTTTATTTTTTCAATGATCCCAAAAACCGAAGAAAGATTAGAAGGTTCTACGAATACAGTGATATCTTACTTATAATTTTACTGACTGTAGCATTCTGAACTTCTACAGTAGGATTAATATTTTGCGCTTATGGGTTTTATAGGATGCTACTGCATTCATCATATTACTTGAAGTATATGCTAAAGCAACTGAATATGTAGATGTTTTGCCTTGTATGTAGAAACAAATTTGCTTAGTATGTCGAATTGTTGTAATTAAAGTAGAGTTTACAAATCATGTTAGACATTCCGACGAATACAGAATGATGTTCTCGAAACAAAATTAAAATACATTTATAAAATTTGCCTCTAAATACTTCTTTCTACACTGATAACGTCCTTGTTTTACCAGGCTGCGTTTCTTTTAAACACGACAAATTACGAGAATTTTAAAAGTAGTCCAGGCACTTTCAAAAAACAATGATGCTCTTTTCTATTGCCTGAATACTAATTTTCATTTCAACGTAAAATAAACGATCAGTCACTGTAGTTGGCATTGGAATTCGCGTGTTTCTGTTCTCAGTAGGATTTGATAAAAAATATTCAACAAATTGTTTTTTTTTGGCATGCCTTCTTCTAGTTGCGTTCATTAGAATTGTAGTTTAACCCTCAGATCTATTCTGAGTGCTTCAATTGTAGTAGAATAGATTTTATGGTTATTATATAATAATTATATAGAACATAATTTGCTCCTAGTAACAGCAAATATGCTGATTATTTTATTCAGATGTATTGAAGTTCATCAAAATATTGGTTTTATAGTGATCATGGACGTAAGTCGCAGAAGTCACGGATATAAACTGATGCCTCTTGCAAACCGCAGGGTCAGCTTTTCTTTTGTTCACTACATTTTTTCACCCATTTATTTCTCCGATTTTCAGTTCAAGTTCAATCTACTAAATAAGTTCAAGACAAATAAAAAAACTTAAATATATTTTTTAATTCGAGTTTGTCGCTACAAAGCGATTTTATTTCCCAAAATGATAATGGAAACACTATAAAAGGAAATATATGGGATGGAATTAAAACCTAAATTGTGATAAACAGAAATAGTCCTTCTATTCTCTCCAAGGCTTCGGGGGATAGCCGTCAGCTTTTCTTTTCTTCACTACATTTCTCCACCCAGTTATTTCTCCGGTATCCAGTTCAACTTCAATCTAATAAATAAATACATGAACTAATGAAAAAACTGTTTTTTGGTTTAAGTTTTCTACTACAAAGCGAATTAATTTCACTTCACTTATGAACACGAGTTAATAGGTGAAAGAATAACCTAAAAAATACCACTGGTGACTTTTTTGGAAACTACAGCACATATCAGCAACATCTAAGTAATAATTTCATTGATAATACTGGCCTTACCGCTTGAAATAGCTTCCAATTTAGTAATAAATTCACCGAAACACACAGTAATCGACTGGAACATTGTGTAGCCCAACATGGTCCTCCACTTCCGGAGGATATTTACCTTATCGCTCTCTCCTAATTCAGACCCTATATGTTCATATCTTCGTTCAGACACTCCACTCCTTATCTCTTCTCTGTTTCAGTTTAGGGGAACATTTCATAGTAATGCATAATATAAAGGGAATATAAACGAACTTGAAATACGCTGTGTTTATCAAAATCCTTTTAAGAAAATATTTTATTGTATGACTCAAGCAGGAATAACAGGATTTCAGTAATAGTCACTGAAACATCGTTTCAAACACGTTTCTTTATAAAAAAATAGAAACTGATTCGATATATTTGAATTTATTTATTATATTGTGAATTGAAACTTTTTCTTCCTTTGAATACTTTTTCATGTAAACACGAAAGTTGTTTACAACTGAAATTCATGTGGCTGCAAATGATTGGTTTAACTTCAATTTCGCTCCAATCAGCAGAACAGCGAAAAGGTTTCTGAAAACGTGCACCCTGACGGCGTCGCATCAACACTCTTGTTTGTTTAATGATGACGTTGGTAAAAAGCACCAGAGTTAATTAAATTTGATTCAGTACCATAATCGTACATTGTTTGATAAAACCTTCGCACAATTATTTTTCAAATGAGACATTAATTGAATCTAATGTTTTTAACAAATATAAATAAAATTGAAGTGTCTGCTAGTGAATTCGCAATAACTGCAGTTTTATAAGTTTAGACAGTTATTTGCGTAGTTCTAAAGTTTAGAAACACTTTGAATTAATTTTGTGTGTTTCTCAAAGACTCTTAGAAACAATGGTATGATCCTGATAAGGCTTTTTTGGAACTAAACTCGGTGTAAATGTACCTACAGACAAAACAAAAGCAAGACCTCATCACCGTGCAACACTTCGACACCGTTGGTCAATTGTAATTTGGAAAACGCAATCGTTGCCGAACCATTCAGGTCAGAAAGTAATTCTCACAGAGTTCCAGAGGGTTGACCTTTCATTTTCAGCAAAACGCTAAAGAATCTTCTGAAAAATGAAATGTTTCCCTAATGATAGATCTTACATGAAAATTGAAGGGTGAGCACTTCTGACTCCGGATTCGTGTTCACCGAGCGAAAATACATCTGAAATCATTAGTCGCATGTACATTTCAGACAATTTTTTTGTGTGTGGTGTAATTCATCAACATAAAAAATACTGGAGTGGTCAGAAAGCATTACACAGTAATGTGTACAAAATAAAAATTTTTTATTATCTTTGTGTTGGCAGATATATACATGTAAGAGGCATGACAAGGAATATGCTAACTGTACAAAGTATATTTGTTTTTACGTTAATACCATACCATAATCCTCGCTTTCTTCGATATAACCTACTCTAGAAAACCTTATTTTTGATATAACTAAGTGTTAAGAAAAATTGAAAAAAATGCTGTATATAAATTAATCACAAATTTCGAGAGTGTGCGACAACACTCCATTTTAACTCAACAGTATTTATTGCAACCATAAATATATACTTTTGGAATATCAATACTACATATGAATTTAGAGGAGTGTTAAGGTACATCGATAAATCAAAAAATTAACACTCTGCATTAAAATTCTGTAAGAAGTTAATTGAAATTTAGCTTTAATATAGAAATATAATATAATTAATAAATATTTCGCTAATAACGTTTGGCTACAGCAAAATGTCAAATGTATTTTAGAAAAAATTCGGCGTTTGGTTTATTTAGTTTTTGTAACTGTTGATTATAGATTCGATCGCTCATTGAGAGGTGTTTTAATCGCTACATCGTTTTACCGATTTTGGTGGTGCATAAAGGTAATACTTAAGATAAAGTGTCAGATGTATGGGCGCCTTTACAAGTGAAATCGTAACATTGGATGAGACAGAAAGCAAACCGAGTGAATTTATATATATCTCTCTCTCTAGTGCTGCAGCAGTGTTTGTATGTCAGTTGACTGACGCAATCCGGTAACAATCAGAAGGACCCTTAGACAGAGTTAGATAAGCCCACTTTATAGTCTTGTCCTCTCGCCGTGCCTTACGTTCTTCTAAGGGCCTAACCTAACCTACTCGACATTTATTATTACCTCTATGCTCTCTATGTGTATTTGACGGAGATTCAATGCGATCTGTGTATTTCGTGAGAGCAGGACGCATTTGCGAACTGCCTGTTTATAGAAGAGGAAGAATAACGTTACTTCTTAGAAGTTAACGAGCTTATTGGTTTTGGTGGATAACGAAAGAAAGAAAGTATTCTTCGGCAATTTAAAGCGGGAAGTGGAAGTGAACAGGCGGACGACAGGAACTTAAGGATATTTGTTAAAAATTATAGTGCAGCCTGAAATGCTATGTGTTTGGTCAGAGTTTATTTGCTAGTGAAAAAAGTTGTCTAGTTTCTGGCCATTACATTCCTAAAGATTCTTTCGTTTATAATTGGGATAACGAAGGTAACTTCATTAGGTATATTATATCAGTGCACCTTAGCAGGATCACGATTGAATAGGTTATTCCAGGCGGTCTTCAGGAACATAATTTCAAAGTCATTGACACCTACCACCGTAGGGCATCAAACGCTCCAGGTGCATCCCAGTTTCCGTTGAAACTTAACCAGGCACTAATCTCACTCATATTATAGGTTAAATGGAAGTTTAAGATTTCCATGTGAGATAGGCCGTCAGTTTAATTTGCTGTGAGATTATCCTGAGGTAGAATTTCACGTTTTTATCCGCTAAGGTAAATATTAAACATCCCTAACATGGAAAATCGCTCAATAAAATTGAGTTGTTAAAAGTGGTATTAGAATTTCAATAAATACTTCACATTCTGTTTAATGTATATATTTGTACTAAATTTTGATGAGGAGAAACTTCTCCTATTATTTTTTGATAACTGAATTGATGCTTAAATAATCTAATAAAAAAAGATTTTGCGGGTTTTGTTTGAATTGTTTATAAATATATGAAGTTAGTACAAATCTCCTTGATTTTATATTTGTTTAATTTCAACATATATTGGATCTGAATAGTTTTTTATATTTATTTATAAAAAATGCCAACTTAGTAGAAGATTTTAATAAACTTATATTTGACAGAATAATGTAACAACAGTTTTTTTTTTAGTTTTTATATTCCACTTAAATCTATACACATATAAGAATACCTCATGAGTGATTTATTGACGTAATAATGATCAACGTACAGCCGAACCTATTGTACATATAGTCTTGAAATTTGCAGCGGACCACAGCTAGAGGTGTACTAAGAGAATATTTTGCCAAAAAAATGCAAAAATCCGAAAACGTCAAAAAATTAAACAAAAACTTTCTACTTAAATAGATAAATTTCCCCTCCTCAGATTCTTCCTGCAACAGATAAGTAATTATATATTGTAAATGGAGAGCAAAGTGTTTCAACAGTGACAAATTTATTTGTTTGTCAAAATTCGCATCAAAGCGATAATTTAATAATAAACATATAACTACAAAACTAAGCAATCAACAACGACTTCAGAGTTGGACTTGAAACGTCTCCAAACACAAATTAGTATAACATAAGACACAAAATACTATTTATATACAGAAACACTGGTTGATCATATTTTAGACATCTTTCTCTCAAAATATCTGTGGGGAAGAATTTCTTTATAGACAACCAGTAATCCGAGCAATTTTTCAAAATTGCCGTGTACACAAAAATATTCGTACTTAGCTTGCATACATTATAGATTTGAATGTAATATTTATCACAGGATTAATGTGATTTTTTTGGATGAAAAATATCACGTGAAAAGTTTCTGAAACCATTATGTTTTGATCTGTTTACATATGCCCAGCCATATATCACGTCGTGACTATATAGTCCCTCTTGTTACTCGTGGATTTATTGCAACACTGCATGATTTTGAAAGTCTTAATAACTTCAGCAGAAAAATTCAAACAATCTTTACTCTAGTTTTAAGCCAAATTTGAGGAAATAGGCCCTTGTAGATAAAAATCCGAAACGTTCCAACACTTTTTCTTTTTAGCAATAGTAAATAATGACATGAATTGAAAGATGATGAAGAAATGAATCTAACAGTAAGTAAATATAAATGATTTAAAAAAAAAGATGTTATCGATTGGTGTCTGAAATTTTTCAATTTTGGTGCTTTGCTCAAAAGCCCTGTATACAATAGCAAGCTAAATTTGAGTCTTTTCATAAATCCTGCGCATATATCTCATGACACCTCGGCGTTCTTGGAATCACCCCGTACAATCAAAATTGTATTCTTCATAGGAAAATTATTCTTCGTTATATATGATATAGTACTAACGTTAACGTAAAATAAGTATTTTAAAATTTCAGTTTATAATATATTATAGTGGTGTATATATATTATACATCTGTGCGGTTTATAATGTTAAATTCCATGGAAAAACAAACAACATGACTTTTACTAATTAATATTTTTATTTGGGTACAAAATTAATTAAAATTTATCGTTAGTAAAATGACCTAGGGATGTTTAAACCGGCAACATCGTTCGTCCTTTCATGTTATTCTTGCTTTTCATTTCGAACACTTACGGCGTGCGTGGGCCAGACAGACCGCCGGCTGGGGTCTCAAACCGGCACGTAATTTGACAGGATAATAAAGCTTGTCCGAGGTTCCTGCTGAAGCACGCAGCTTGCATTATCTTTCTCCTCGGCCTCGCAACTTGATACATAGTCTCCATTATTCAGGAATGCCACGGGTGTATCGTTACTTGTAGTCTAGCTGGCGGGTGATGAGGCCATCCGGGTTTTATCGGCGAAATTAAAAGTTGAATGAATTCGTGAATCCAAGTTCGAGATTAACAGGCGATAATAATGAAATATTGGAACCATAATTTTTGTTCGAAGAATGTGCCTGGCAACTTTCCAAAATCAAGATATGACTTAAATGTTTGAATAAGTATATTTTTTCAGCAAGAAATACCAGTGAATAAATAAAAACAATGGACTCAATCAGTAATCAAAGATATGATTGCAAATGACTGAAAACGTGTTTCTAGATGAACGTACTAAATACTATGAGCGAATTTAAGACGTGTTTTTACACACCATAAGAGAAACAAAATTCCCATTCCATTGATGAATACCTCAGTTATGTAGAAAATCTGATGTCAGTCTGTACCACAGTCTGTACGTAACATTTCTTCAATCTCAATAATTTACCCGCTGGGTGTTTTGGTAGCTTCAACTTTACTAGCTTGTAAATGAACGCACCAATAACTAACTTCTGTACTACATTAATTGATCCCATCTATATAAACAATTGTGATAAGGCTGTTAAAACAAAAACATTAAATGCATATCATATCAGTGACCACAAATAAGTATTTTGTGAATTCCGTACTGAACTCGGAAAGACAGAGCTCAAACCCTTCTATTATTGAGACCTGAAGAGCATTGACATTGGAGCCTATGAAAATCCGCGGTCTAAGTTGAACTTGGATAACATATACGATCTACCCGATGTTTATATTAAAGTACGCTTCTTAACCCATAAACTAACTGAAATATTTAAAAACAGCACGTCCGCTAACATCGGTGCTCAAACTCACACTTCACGAGACAGATAGTGCCTTGTCTAACTTCCGTTGGACCAGAAACAACAATAATTGGGACTGATACAAAAATTTTGAGAAATGTTATATTGGCCTCTTTTTTTAGATGGGAAGAGACAGCCAATTTATCTCCTATCGGTAATCTTAAATCTAAAACAGAGTAAACTAAGAATATAAACGTCTGGTCACAAGTTAATGTCAACATACCAACCAAGTTGCTGGAACCTAATGCCGTTAATAATTATTTCCTCTCTAATTATCAGGACCTAAAGGAAGAAAAAAATATAATTATAATACATGTATTTTGTTCAACGAAGCTTATCGGGTAAAATTTAAAAAAGGTGCATATAAGCAATTAGTTAGTAGTTATAAAACATTTCCCAACGATCAATCGGGGTTTTCTAGAGGCTATGGAACTACAACAGCTTTTTAGCCTTAACAGATGGCATCATAGGTAATCTAGTCAACTACATAAGCACCATTGTGACTTTTATAGTTTTTAAACTCCACACTAAGAGCCATTTTCGCAATGCCGAGATTTCATTTGTCGATTTCTAGACATCGAACATGTCTTTCTTGGCAACCCGCACTTACAAACGATATTATTATAGATTAAAAGAAAAACACTATATGGTTCCAAGCTATTATACTTTAAAATCACACTGGTATAGTAAAACTTTGCTTATGTAGGAGTGCAATGTATTTTAAACTTTATGTTGGACCAAAATTTGGAACTCATTTAGTTTCATAGTGGGTTACTGGTTTGTCGCCACAGCAGGATGAAAAACGCTTTAATTTCATTTTCTAGAATCCATTCATCATTTTGTTGCGGTTATTGTTACTATCACTATTATATCTGTCTTTTGCTTTTGAATTGCTAATATCCCTTAATAAATGTCACGAATGTAGTAGATAAATAGAGTTACAGAGTTACAAAGGAAACGCTATTTCACTGCGTCATAATGTATAATAATAGCTCCTTTATCTTTTAGCACTAACTTTTGTTAGATGTGTTAAAAGCTTTTAAGTTGAAAAATGTATCATACACTGTATCTACTTTAATGCTTCAGTTCGTTCATGTTTTGTTGACGGACTCCATAGAAACGTATTGTTACTCTGTAATAGTAACAGAGAGGACATTCAGGTATTTCCTTTCATGCTCAAGCGATATGTTATCTAGAATATTTTGTTGGCTGAAAAAATATATTGACATCTGACCTATACAATTTATAGCTTACAAAATATTAAACAAATATTTAGTTAGTTGAATTAAGCATTGCTATTATGTATCCATTGTCTAAATTAATTAATAGATATTATTATTTTTGTATGTCTGATATGAATTAAAATCCATTAAATGTCTATATTGTAATATCCAATATCTATTTTACGACTTAACTAAAATTAATTGACTAAAATTCGTTGGTTGAATTCCTGGCCACTTGGGGGTTCTAGGCAATGAAAGGGCTGACAATGTTGCTAAAACGTCTTCGTCGTCAATGGATTACGAACTTTCTTGGAAAGGTTTAATTAAAATTTTAGTATAACTGGAAGACCATGTGGCTTATTCCGATAGTTAAAAGAGGCAGAAATTAAGCGCTATTAGGAGGGTACCCTGGTTCCAAGAAATCCTTTTTATCGGTAGGAAATTTATTACCAAAGTATGCTGAATCAGACACTGTAGTGTCTTTGCTTATTTATACAGAATCAAAGTCTTAAACTCTGCTTTATGTAAATGTGGTGTCTTTGTAGATATTAATTACCCATTTTTTGATTGTGTTCGTTACAAGGCAATAAGGCGGCAGATTGGGGACCGACTAAAATCCACATTCGTCCCTTTTTCATAGATGGAGTTTTGATAACCCCATCTCAGATACTTACTTTTTTTTCAGGTGAAGTGAAATTCGTTAACCGAACGAACAGTCACCCGGGTTTCCTTTTCTGTGCTATAGTGTGGGGTTCGACCCACCATCGCCCTCTAGGTACCTGGAACCCATCGTTGATACATCTTCAGATACCCCGGCGTAGTGACTATTCACCCATTACTTCACTCACAGTCAAGTATATTCATTCCTCCCGTTCTTTACTTATTATAATATTTAACACATAGTCACTCAATTTTTTCTACCCTGTCTGGTCGGCGGATATAATCTCCACTGTATGTAAGTAGGATTAACATTCATTGATTTGTAGTTTTTGTAATGTAATTTTTTATTAATTATATTAAATTATATATGGTATAGAATGAATATCTGTCCAAAATATCATTTAATATACTTCTCAAAAAATATCTTATTTGTTCTCTTCCTATAGGATCAACTAAATTTTTACAAATCCTTTACAGTTACAATCCACATATTTAATTTACGTTAGAAACACTCCAATATTAAATTCCTATATAGGTACTAGAATTATGGGAGAAATTAATTATCTAATAACTAGGTTTTCAAATTACACCTACAAACTTAGGTATATATTTAAGTTATATATTTATAATTAAATAGAACATAATTGAGACTATGAAATAAACAATTTGTAAAATTAGTGGTTCAACTTTCATAAACAAAAACATATAATTACTATATAGCATCTATTTAATACTTCGTAGACCGTTGAATTAATTAATAAAAAATTTTATCATCACCTTTACTTTCGCTTCTAGTATTCGAGTAACTAGAAGCGAAAGTATAAGGCTACGAGAATTATGCAAACCGACCTGAAGAGGGCAGATGTGACTCTGCCGAAACGTCGTCATTTTACCATCGATCCCGGCAGGGATCACTTATCAACTACGCGGATAAATTCCCGGAAACCACCTAACACACACACACACACACACACACATATATATATATATATATATATATATATATATATATATATATATATAATTTAATTATACATTTCTTCTAACAAAAGAGTGCTATTTTATGTATCAATACGTTCAAAATTACTGAAACATAAATAAACATTTTCAAAAGCTTTCAAAGGTAAGAAGCGTTACCATTCATTAAAATATTTTATTTCTTTTCGATAATAATTCCTATATTATATAAATTATGACATCATAACAAATCTAACCTTAATTTGCCGGCATACTACTACACAGACAATTTGCAGAAATATCAAATATACATTATTTGTGTCATATTATATTTTAGTTTGAATAGATCATAACAAATCAAACAATAAATTATATATAATCTATTGAGCCCTGCCAAAAGTGATAGCATTTTGATTTATAGGACAATTCGAGTGAAATTTGAAAAATACAATAAATTAAAGAAGTTTGGTATGCCAAAACTTATCGATTTACCCATTTTCATAAACATTTGCACCATACTGGTTCACTGAGAAATTAATTGAAATAAGTAATGAATTTGTGTTGTACTCAAAGGAATACACTAAACATATATAAAGTAAACGAGTTATTTCGTTCCGTTACAGCGTTTTCTTGTTTAAAAAATAGAGCGTGAGAAAATTTAATTAAACGATTATTTGCACGTTGCAGGATATATTCAGGTTAAGGTCTACATGGATTTCAAAGACTTGACGAGGGATTACTTTAAAAAACATGAATGAGTTCGTTTCAAAATAATCACGTTTCGCTCTGCATACGAGAAGTTCTTGACAATATATCAAAAAGAAAAAGCAGTCGACGATAAACAATGGACTAGTTCGAGCGATAAAAGTTGTGCATGACGCCACATATTGTATTTCAGAACTTCACGAACAACGAGTTCAGTTAGGAACGGGCTTAGGGGGAAAGAATTATTTTGAACATTTACAGTTGCGGATAGAACTGAGAGGAAATGCGCTATCGCGACAGTACTTGAATACTTTTTGTCATTTTATGTAATGCCCCATGTTCATTGTTTGTTTCGTGAAATGGGGTTGGCTGATAATAAAAGTTTTTTTGTTGTTGTTTGACGAACCACTCCCTATATCTAAAACTGACGTTCTTTGGCTCTTTGGTTTTATGTCGCTTTTCATATTTTGGTTCGCTATGATGAAAATAGTATTATTCATTAAATGTGGATGTTTAAATTTATCAAATCCTCGGTTAATGCTTTGGAGCCATTTTCAAGACACCGAAATGAAAACAAAAGAAGAACTGACGATAATTTGAAACAGGTTCGCTGTATAAATTGAACTATCTATCTACAGTAATTAGCACCGACATTATGCTTGAAATTTTTAAATAAAACTTATGAGTGAATAACGTCAAAAATTATAGATAAAAGAATATTTACTAGGAACCAATAAGGGACTGTTCATAAAATACGTCACTTTATATTTTGCCCTTCCGGACCCCTTTCTCCTTCTTTGTTACGCTGCGTCACATTTTCTGCGACCTCCCTATAAATATTATTTCACAAAAGAAGGTAACTATTAATACAAGTAATAAACATAACGATATTGCAGGATCTGGCTCATTGTTTTCGGCATTTCATTTCATCTATCCATTCTGTTTTCATTCCTCAATATGCATAGTATCTCTCGAGCTCAAGGTGAAAACACCTTATCGCTTTCTTCCGTTTTGAGGATAAATTGTTTAATTGCTTTTTTTTATAACATTTTGTTTAGTGTTAAATAACTTTTGTATAACTCATTCTCAGAGATGTCCTGTTTTTCTAAATCTAAACCTAAGAAACGCTAACGTCCAAGGAGTAATATACATAATAACAAACATACAATTAAGAAATGTATAGGGTCCACATTAGTCGACTGAAAAGTCACGAATGAAATGAATAGATTAAAATAAATATAGTAGAACTTTTAACGTATGTGCTTTTATAAGACAAAATTGTAATAGTACAAACCTTTGTAGATCCACCAATACTTGCTATGCTAACTTTAATTAATTTAATTTATACGAAATTTGTAGCAGTTTCCTTGAAACTCAAGTTAACTAGATTCAATTGTATACGAGAAATTATGTGTCTATAATGACACTATTATACATGCAAATATATTTTACCATCGGCAGAGTAAAGTTTTGAAAGATTACTTTGTCTTGTTATTGACCAACACGATTTTCGATGATTTTGGATGTACCGATTACGACGGACGTCTAGCTACGTCGGCTAGGGCCGATGTGGAAAAATAAACATGAGTAAATATTGCAAGTAATAAGCTATTGTGACTAAAATACATACTTAAAAAATATTTATAAGCGGATTAAACGGAGTAAGTTATCGCAACAGAAAAATAAAATAATCAATAAAAAAAATAAAGTGAAAAGTTAGAACTACGAACATCACATTTCCTTACACATCTGCCCCCTTCCCCACCCCACAATAATGGAAATAACGCGTTCATTGTGTTATAACATATAAATTAACGTTGCTAAAAAAAGCCTCTCTAGAAATTAATCATTTTCAATAAAAACAAATTTTGCAAATAAATAAACTGATAGTAAAAACCATTCGAATAAACATGCCCCCAAAAAGAGGTATTTCCGGAACGTAAAATTGCTGGTATAAAATCAAGTGTCGAGAAATTCACATACACGTTAAAAGGCCAGAATAAGATGGAAAAGATTGAGGACAACTATGATGGTATAAAAAAGCTGAGATGCAGGAGGAGTTTTCCTAGATACCAACTTAGCGATTATCTCATTAACTGTGAATCAGTGATCTTGTTAAAAAGTAAATATTTTGTAGTGGAACGTAATCTAGTTTATTTAATAAAGACAATTATATATGGTGTAAAAATTTGTTTTTGAACCCAGGGAGTTCGTACTAGCGTGCTAACGAGCAATACACCCCTTGTCGCTGTAAGGAAAGTGTATATTAATATTTTAACGCGAAATGAATATTGACATTTAGAGTTTCCAGAGGAAAATATCTCACAAATATTCCAAATCGGGAGTCGTGCTGTGTGTAACACCGTTTCCTTGAGATTCCTAGAATAGAAATCATCCAAACTCGTTTGTTAACTAAAAGCTCTGAAAGAAAGTATGATATTATCCTCTTCGCGATTACAATCCATTCAACGCCAATGAAAATTCTCCTTTCAGGGTCTACGGTTCTCGCACTATTACGCTGGAATTAAAATTATTAGCAGTAAAGGTCAGTTAAGATATTGCAATAAATTTCGTGGGTTCAATTCACAAAATTTGTACACTGACCTTTAAACGTCTTTATTTACCAACGAATTCACTTTGTTTACAAAACACAATGACTAATACTACAACTGCTGATAACTTCTTTCGCTTCTCGATTCAATACAGCCCAAAACTGTAAACTGGCCAACTCGAAAGAAACTCGCCTTTTATGACGCAGATCGAAGATACTATATTTCCACGATTAATTCTGATTTGTAAGAGTATATCCAGAATCTTGTCGAAAGACGCTTTTTACATCCACCGAAATTTCAGGATACCCATTGCGTTTCACTCATTTTTATTTTAGCCGTTTTTTAAATGTTTTTCAATGGGCGGCGTAAATAAATTTTATAACAATATATTGATTTTTCGGTGATTATCTGAAAAACTACATGCTTCAAGTTGTAGACAAATATATGAGTGCACCTCGGGATCTTCCTAAATAGAATGCAGTTTAAAACACTATACAAAGCACTAAGCGGTTTTGGAGAAATTGACCAATATAGTACTTATATTGTCGGAATTTCTCTTTACGAATATAATTCTTTTCTCAAATTTGAAATTTCACCATTAGAGATGTACAATCTATTAAACAAAAAATAACTATTCAAAGCGGTTAACAACCGGAAAAGAAATCTGGTATCACAAAATTTTTGTGATAACAGATTTCTTTTCCGGTTTTTGTGACAAAAACCAGTCCAAATTGATAACCTCATTTCAATGCTAAACAAATTATGATTCTAATACAATGCTGTATGCAAGTTACTTCATTCAAGAAAATTTGGAAAAAAATATATAATTTAATCAGTTTTCGACCCATGTATGAGTCATCTTCAGAGCCTCTACAAAGTCAAATAAAAACACTGATCTTACTATAAATACTTACAATTTAATGAGATTAGCAAATTACGATTATTTTTGAAATCGTTTTGAAATGTCTTTGTTTGAAATATTCTATATTTTTGCAGCTGCCTATATTCTTAATTTAGGTTTGTTAAAAACCACTAATCGAATTTTTCTAATTTGAGCTCGAACTATAGCATAAAGAAAAGTGTCCGCCTTTGTGAGATCGGTTTGAAACGCATAACTTTGTCTAGTCCGTTAAGAACCGAAGAGGGCAAAGTGAAACATAGATGGGAAGATTTGATTTATTGATAGAGTTAGAGATAAAGCAATTACCCATTGAGAGATAGGGGTCCGGCGGTGTAACCTATTATTATCCCATCAGGCACAGTTAATATACAGAGAGGGCTTTCTCCCTAGCGTCATTTGCATATTGGCTGCAGGTTTAATACGAAACGGTCCTGCATTTAGTATAAAATTATTCGTTTGTCATTTGCACTCGATATTCATTTTCATGGTGAAGTTGCATTAGAAGGGTTTTGATGGTATAGTGGAAATATTATTGGTGGGTGATTTAAAAAACTTGTATAATATTTAATTTCAGCAGTGTTCTGATTTTTATTTTGTATAATGTTTGTGAACAACGCTAATATAAATTGTAGAATGCTTATGACGTTCATGATCCACATCCACGTCAACTGGTATCTGCAAAGCGAATGTCTTTTAAAGACTTTTGTGATCACTTTTAATATGGTTTTGCTTATCGAAGGAACTTCTTCTTCTACTGAAAAAGAATCAAATCATTTCATGAAAGAATAGAAATGATACATAAACAACATACTTACTTTTAAGAAAACATCCTAGAAATTTAGATACGTTTCAATTATTATTGTATTGTATTGTATTGTATTGTATTGTAGATGTACTGCTGGGCACTAGATGTATTGAAATTTAAAATAACGTAACAATAGAATACGTATTTAACTATATAAGATAGATATATCTTTGTTCGGTCTTTCAAATTCATACTGACCAGTATTATCATCTGCCAAAATATTTGCACTTTGTATAGTGCTGTTTCACGAGAAATGTTGTTCAAAACACATTGCATATTGCAGTTTTCACTATGTTGATCCAAAATTCCTTAGTTAACTATGAAGCATATTAAGGATAAAGCTCTTGGGTTTTAATTTAGACATCTTCGGATATTTACACTTGCAGGAATAAATTACATTATTCTGATAATATCATTTATTTTAGTCTTAATTGGTTTAATTAACAAAATTTGATATCAAGAAGTACAATATGTAAAATTTAGGATTCGGGATTTGCATTATTTATATTAAAATACAGAAAACTACTTCTAGGTATATTTACAAAAACTAGTAGCTCTTATAGGCTCAAATTCTTATAATAGTAAATTAGTATATTATTTTGTACATTATAATAATTGGTCTGAGTACTTATACTCAGATCATAAAGTTTAGTAAAGTAAATGTTGAACATAAATATAACTTGAATGTTTTATTAGGCAGTTAATTATTGTGGTTACACATGTGGCTAGCTTTTATCTGCCATTGTAATGAAATGCTATTTTACTACATACTGTTGTTTATTGTATTGAGAAAGTTCACTCTGTATATAGCTCTTAACCATAAGAATACCTGTAAATTTACCACACCCACTCGTTTCGGAACAAATTACGTTGCTTTTCAGTATAACAATGAAATTTATCGGGGCATAAACGAAAAAAAGGACTATTGTTGTTCTATTGTTCCTTCTACATTGTTGGTATTTTTATGTGGTGAATGGTTTCACCTTTAAAATGTTAGAATACAATAGAAAGCAATAACCGATCCCGATAAAATATTAGTCATCATAAATATTTACATTTTTTTATTGCCAATGGTTGTACAAAACGTGCATAGCTTTAAAAGTATCTCGATATAATTCTATTTCCATATGTCGGCAATTTAATTGACAAATACGAAATATTTTATAATTCATAAATGCCTATTTCCAGTTATATAACGATGAAATGGAAACAAATGGAATTTTCAGTTTGTCCGATAGAAAGTTGTTAAATATAGTAATATAAATTTGGGAACGACTTGTCTACACATATTAATAAACTCTCAGATTGTCGAATTTCATTGCAATATGTAACCCCATGTAGCTATATAATAGAATAATTGTTTTTTCGAAGAGTCGCTATTTATTTCACTTTCAGATTTGTTTATCATTAAATGATGAAAGCAATAAGTAACCAATTTGTAATTTATTTTTAATGAAACCTATCTTAAATTTGAACTTTCAATAATTTAATCTTGCAAATGACACACATCACAGTTATCGGAGATATTGCACTGAGATTCATTAAATAAAATGTTATCTATTTTATTATATTTGCTGCACAGCAGCACATTAACTAAATGTTACCTGATAATGAAGGATTTACATCTGATAATTTTCGTTTTTAAACATCGTGAGTTTATATTTTTTTAATTGTTTTCTCTAGTACGAAGAAGTGAAGTGTTCCCTGGAATAAGTGAATAAAGATGAAGCAGTGAAAACTGTAGAAGTGTAATCTTGGCACAATTATCAGCTCTTTTTTCGAAACATTTGTTGCTGACTTTTATAATTACGATGGATTGTTATTTATATTTGTGATTTTGAGAGTTCTGTGTGAAGTGCTAGTAAAGTAGCAGAATGTTGTATGAAAAAACCACGCGTGGTACTGCTGTTTCCAAGGAGGTTGTGGGGATACTATAGCCCGCACGGGTCAATGAGCTTATACAACTGGAGAATAACTTCCAACCCACTTTAATTTTCTTTTAGTCAATCAAATCCATACCCAAACTTGGTGCCAGAAAAACAGCAATTGGACGAGAAAAAACAAAAAAAGGTTGCAATTTATAGAATAACACTAAAAGGGTAACAATACTCCAGTTTCCTCGAGGGACTTGCGGGAAAATGGGATGACGGGATGTTGGAATGATGGGATATTGGGATATTTTAAATGAGATAAACATACGATGAATCTGACGAGTATTGCCAATCTAATTGAATTTTTATTTTTTTTTATACAAAATTTTGTATTTTTAACCGACTTTCAAAAAGGAGGAGGTTATCAATTCGTCGCATTTTTTTTTGTATGTATATTACCTGATTTCTTCTCCTGTGGTGAACCGTTTTATATATGAATATGGTCTTGTTTAATAGAGTACATATCCGGATTGGTGAAACTTCAAATTTCGGAAAAGAATTCTATTGGTAAAGTGATGGAAATTGTGAATGAACACATGCGTGCATGGAAATAGACCAATATCCCTAACATATCGGTCGATTTTTCGAAAACTCCTTATGGATGTGTATAGTTTTTTTAACTTGCAGTTTTGCAGAAAATCGCCGAAAATTCCAAATTTCTTATCAAAAATTTCATCGAAATGACATAACGGATATTTCCTCATAAATATTTTAATTAAAACGTAATAGTGCGGGAATTTTAGGCACTGGAAGTTTTAATTGCGAATTTGAAAATTTTGTATGTTTATCTCAAGCATATAGGTAGTAAAGCATAGTATCTTCGGCTCCTTAAATCAATGAGTACCAAGCTCATTTTGTTTGTATACCCGGCAAATACCTATTTAAATGAAAATTTTTCTTTTTGCAAAGACGGTGGCTTTGGTTGTCACATTCTCCCGGCCTAATACAAAATTCAGTGACAACACATGTCAAACTGTAAACTGCTATTTGATGTGTTTATACACAGGATGTTTAGTTTTAGCAAACAAAATCACAAAGTAAAGTGATAGGAAGAATTGCATTTATATGATGATTGAAATATAGCTTAGGCCGTTTAGCTGTATATACAGGATGGATGCCATATAGGGTGGAGTGGACGATTGGTGGTATAAAAATGTTGGAAAAAATGTGAAATTAAAATTATATAGGGTGATTAAAAAACTGTTATATGATATGGACGCAAACAAATCATATTCAGGATGGTTGAAATGTATGTTGAAGTTGAATTATATTTATACAGTGTGATTAAAAAAATATTTATTCTATAGCAAATAAGAAGTTGCATAAAGTGTGGAGAGAAATTAATGTTACACAGGGCGATAATATAAAATATGTAAAATGAAATAATTTATGGGGTAGCCCACAAGGAGTAATATACTATGGCTGAAATATAGGACGGATTTGACTCTGTAAATATGGGATAGATTCTACTCCGTCCTATAGTTTTCAAACGGCAGCTAACAAATTTATGCTTGTCCGTGAGCAGTCGTATGTACAGGATGGTTGGTATATAGAGTGGAGTGGAATTAGTACATTTTGTTGGTAAACATTTACCTGTCAATTTAAATGAAAATGTATCATTGTGTAATGTTGGGGCTTTCGATGTTACCTGGTCCTGTCTATTAAAGATATACATACAAAATAAAAAATAATGAATGAAATGTTTTATTTTTTGAACTCGTGTAGTTCAAAAAATGAAACATTTTTTAAAAAAATATAACCGACTTCCACCTATAACTAAAAAGTTAAAAACCATTATAACAAAATACAAGTCTAACAAATAAATAACACATTCAATGTTGTTAGGTACATACCCAGGAAGTAGAAAATGTAAACATTAAAAGGTGCTCATTCTGTACAAATTAATTACCAACCAATCTAGTATATTTTTGAAATCGGTGCCAAGCAATAATCAAGTTTGATGAAGTAGTAGATAAGTACGCAATGCAATTGGGAGGTAATTAATTTGTACAGAATGAGCACCTTTTAATGTTTACATTTTTTACTTCCTGAGTAGGTACCTAACAACATTGAATGTGTTATTTATTTGCTAGAGTTGTATTTTGTTATAATTATTTTAAGCTTTTTAGTTATAGCTGGAAGTCGGTTATATTAAAATGTTTTATAATTAATTCCTTTTAACTTTGTGTGACATTTTTTTTATTCGATTTAGGTTGAATTGATCTAAATCCCACTCGATAGTTTCAAAATGTTTCATTTATAGACTGATCATTAGTGATACTTTCTTTAATGCTGTTTACAATAGATAATAGTTTTAAGTAATCTAAAGTACTGAAATGTATAATATCACTTCGGATTTCTGCCCCTGTCACATCACAGCCATTTTCTCCTAAAATACTGGACGGAAGAGGTTGAAATTTGGCATCAATGTATAGTTTGGTGACCCGATCAGGAGTACAGAACTTAACAAAAGAAATTTTAATGTCAGGGGTACTTTTGGGGGGAAAAACTAAAAAAATCGACTGTTCCCCCTCCTGATCTCCGAAACTACTGAACCTAAAATTTTGAAAAAATAGGAAATATAGAACTTTGCCCGAACTTTACAGGAAAAATAAGGAGAAACTAATAATATTAATTTTGAGGGGCAGATTATAGAATTAAATGAAAATATAAAGATTTTTTTTCAAACGCATCATGTAATAAATCAAATGTAAGGTCTTATTCTGAGGAACACAAATATATATTTATTAAAAAAAAATAGTTAAAAAGATATGAACGAAAATATACCCAAATTTGCCCATTCCTCCTCCCCTTATCTCTGAAACTATAAATCGTAAAGTTTTGCAAAAAATTAGATGTATAGGGTCCGACCTGACGTTTACTGGAGAATTAGGAGAAACTTCTGCTTTTAATTTTGGGGGGCAAATTACAGAATCAAATGGAAAATATAAAATTAAAATTGTTTCTAACGCATCATGTTATATATCAAATAAAAGGGCTCATTACGGCGAAAAAAAGTTTTTTTTTTCATATGTTTAAAATAAATCAATTAAAAGATATTAACAAAAATATAAAAAATTGCACGCCTTATCTCCGAAACCATAAGTTGTAAAATTTTGAAAAAAAAATTAGAAGTGTAGCGCCTAACCTGAACTTTATTGAAAAAATAAGGAGAACCCCTTAATATTCAATTTGGGGGCAAATTATAGAATTAAATGGAAAATAAAAAAATATAATTGTTTCTAACGTATCAAGTAATATATCAAATTACGGGGCTCATTATGACGAAATAGAATATGTTTTTTATTTTTTTAAATGAATATTATAAAATATATTTAAAAATATATATAATAAAATTAACCATTCCCACTTTATTCCCCAAACTATAAGACCTAAATTTTTTTGTTTACAGGAAAAATACGAAAAAATCCCTAATATTAATATTGGGGGCCAAATTATAAAATTAAACCGAAAATAAAAAATATTTTTTAACGCATCATGCCATACATAAAATGAAAGGGCTCATTATGAGGAATACAAATATATATTTTTCACGTTTTTAAAATTAATTGTTTACAAGATATTAACATAAAGATATAAAAAATTCTCAGTTCTCGCTTTATTTCCGAAACCACACTACCTAAAATTTTGAAAATAATTAGGGGTACTGGGGCTCACTTGAAATTTATAAGAAAAATTATTAGAAAATCCCCATAGTAATTTTAGGGACAAATTATACAATTAAATGGAAAATAAAAATTGAACTTTCAAACGTATCATGTAATATATCAGATAAAAGACTCATTATGTGAATTACAAATATATTATATTTTTAAATCATTTGTTTAAAAGATACTAACAAAAATATTAAACATCGACTTAATTCCCACATTAGAAACTACACTATTTAAATTTTGAAAAATATATTTTATTTGTATTTTTAAATAATATGAATAACAGATTTAATAATTTATAATTTAAAACTTGACCTATTTTGCCCTTTATCTTCCAATCTACAGAGCCTCAAAATTCAGACGGTGTGGTACGGAACCCTTAGTATGCGAGTCCAACTCGGGCTTGACTAAATTATTTTCTTGTAATAAAACGCACTGAAATGCCTACACTGTGTATTATGTGGATATGTTACAACTGTTCCATATCACTCTCCAGGCATGAAGTCAGATGTAAAAATGATTTATAAATTGTACAAATTCTCCCTGTTTGGTGATTAGTTCACATGGGATGTTCATTCTAAATTAAGTCTAAAGACAAAAGCCAATTCTATTAAAAAAGCCATAAGGGACATGCTATGAGGTATCGAAGTAAAATTGTTACAAACGTACCCAGTCAAAATATCTGAAGCAACATGGTTTACCTATAAATTTAAAATATTTTAATATATTGGTTGTGTTGATTTAAAAATGTGCCTATTATTATATAACTGTCCTCTGCACTCGGTATGTTCTTATAGTCTATTTACAAATTTAAGATAGTAAATTTTTTAAGGAATAGAAGAGAAATCATGAATCAGTTTAAAATAGCAGTCAGCTGATCAACGAAAAAGTTGAAAACTTTCAATAAGCAGAACATGTTGAGTTTTTGTTAATAAATAACGCTACTGTCTACATAGTTCTCTGAATTCAATATTGGTCTGCCTATCTCTTGCTATGATTTTTCACTAATACTGCCGGAGTATATTTTGTACCTTTGCACAGAACACACGTTCTCTTTTTTAATAAAAACTGTGCATAAAAACTGTGCTAAAGAGCGTATTAAGCCGTTATGGATTATATTTTACAAGTCATTAGTATTGTCCCTATATTCAAGTATAGGGTAAATGTAGGATAGTTAACTAACATTTTGAAATGTGCCATTAAAATACAGAAGATATGCTTTGAATAAATTTAAACTTTTGTGATGATTTATGTACTTTAGTGAAGGAAATACTTGGGAAATTTAAAACTATTTTTATCATTTATACTCAGTTGCAAACGAAATAAACAATCTTATAAATGAGGAGAGATGCCTACTGTGTGGGTTCGACGTCACCATGGGATACTGACTTATGTATAGTTGCCCTATGGAATTATTAAAAGATTTATCGAGTTTCCTTACTTGTGCATATTTCGTGGAGCCAATTTTTACAAAAGATGCACTGAATCTAGTCTACCTCCGAATTTTCATTTTCAAAATGTTCGAAACACTCTACACATTCCCATGCCACAAGCTGAGAAGATTCTGAGTCTTTTGAAAGGGTTTCGATTCTTTTATCGAATATTTGGCTCTTGTTTTAATTGTCTGTACTTTGCAAACTAGACGCAGGTTTATGTTTTTGACATTCAAACTTCTAGTCTGATGTCTTCTTGACAATCTTCTTCCTTTAGTTTTGTTATCTTTTAACTCTTTCATAGCAGCATTAGAATCGTTTTCGATGAGAGAAAAATCAGAATTACAAATCACCCCTTAAGCTGTTCTTGGGCTTATTTTCGTTAATTAGCTGCTTCTGCCTGGTATGTAGCTTTGTCCTTATTTTTCTTAAGAGCAGTGTTCTCTTGGGAAGTCAATACTTCAGCGGATTATTTGGCTCTCTTGAATAACTAGAATTTTCAGTATGGGAGAACATTCTTGCAAATACTTGCTAGGCGTCTCATTTTGTTCTTCAGTACTCTATTAAGAAGGCGAGGATGTAGATTTGGGTGAAACTCTATACCAGAAGTCGCTAAAATGCTGGATTTGGTGGTGAAGAACTTCGGGTTGGAGCAAGCGTTGTTAACAAGATCCTTATTGTCATCTAAATTTGACAACATCTGTTTACTGGATGACGGACCAGGTAATTGCAATCCAACACGTCCATCAGTCAAAACGTTTTCCTGGTCACTACTAACTTGATTCATTGAAGACATTTCCCAGATGATCAAAGAAACTCTCGGGAATGACAAACGAGTTATATGGGCAAGTATCGCTAACTCTAAACCCCGAAATAGCATTGGAAGTTGTAGCGGTTCGGATCCATTGGTTGCTAATTCGTATTCCAACTACGAGTTACTAATTTTAATGCTGTATTTGCAAGCATTCATTTTTGGTCTGCATACAAAGTTTTAGAAGGCTTGAAAAATCTACGTTGTAAAGGTTGTAGAACTTGTGTAGGTACTGTAACTTGGTAAACAAAAAAGAGAATGATACCATTTCTTCTACAATCTCTAATATTTAATCAGAATTAATGTGAGAAGAATGCAACTTTGCATAGAGCCATTAACATAAGCTGATTTCTTGATCATGTAAATATCTGAACTCGAGAGAAGTACATCATCTCAGTCCACAAGTTTCTGAGTGGTGCCCCTCGTTTGGGCACCAACTTGAGTGGCATGTCTACAAAGCGAGAATATAATGAGTTACTTGAGGTAATCACACAATGTGGGATAGATGCCTCTGAGGGAATGTATACTCACAAAAATTGGGGCATCTATCTTGCAGATATCTCTTTTCGCATAAATGGTTTCTCCTTGCACAACCCAGGACATATCCACTGCAGTGAACTGCATGGTAAATACTGGTAGAAATTGCATATTAGCAAAACAATGCTGGTGTACTGCTCATAGGGATCGCTACATGTTAACTTAGGCAGCTATCGCACCAAGGCGTCTATCCCACATTTACCATAGTGATCAGAATTTTGTCAGTAACTACAGGCCAATATCTCTATTAAGCTTAACTGGGTAAATTTGAGAAGCGTTCCTTTCTTGCTAAGAAAAGAACCGTAGCTACTTATTTAGAATCTTTCATTTAGAATATTTATATTAGTATGGATAACGGTCAGCTAGTATGTGCTGGGTACACCGATTTTTCCAAAGCATAATTTATATTATCCAACACACATCGCCAAAGTTAAAATGTCGGTGTGCTTGCCATATTGCTGAATCTCATCTGTTCATATATATCCAGGATGTTACTCTAAACATTGTAAAGTAATTTAAAATTGTAAATAATGTAATTTTTACTCTCTTCGAGGTGTCATTCCTGTGTACGCAAGACAATATATGTAATATATATTGTTTCTGGTTAGGGAACCTTCATCAGTTGCGTTTCCCACAATTGAATGTCCTCTCGAACACTTCTTTATGTATTTGATAGCAAATAGCACACAGATGTTCCGAATCTGGAGCCGTTCCGTGTAATTTTTGTTCTCCCTTAATTCCTAGGACAGAATGTCACGATAAAATTTTTCAGTTTACTTCACCTGTCAAAGCTTTTGAATACTCTCTTCGAGGTGTCATTCCTTTGTACGCAAATGTAATTTTTATTTCAGACGTAGCATATGTTTTTCTTTTTGTAACGTACTCTTATATGGTGAACTTAGTATTTTTTTGGATTTTGTCAAATCAACAGACTATGATTGATCGTAACGAAGTGCACTTTCATACTATTTTCAAAATTAATTAAACGCCAGTAGTTGATTTTATCTCCGAAGCAGCGCAAATTAAAGATTTAGGAGTTATTATGGACAAAAAGTTAAGCTTTGATTTTAACATTTCCTTTATAGTACAAAAACCTTAAGGCTTTATACTAAGAAATTCAACAGAATTTAAAGACCATTGTACAGTGTACTTTAGAATATTTCAGTATGGCCTGGAAACCCATGTATGACAAATATATAAAATCACTAGAACATTTACAAAAGTATTATTGTATTTAAGTATAGATACTTTAGATTTCGGCATTACCAAGAATATAATAACAACTTGCATTTCTACAAACTTCAGAGATACTTTATCACAGAATTTGCCTATATTTGTTTTATTTATAAAGTTATTAATCATATGATGTGTTCGCAACGGTGACTCATGAATTTACCAGTTAATTGCAGTTTTCCTAGAAGAAGACCCGAACATATTTTTATGTTCCTCAATATTCTGCTCACCATTACGGTATTTCACTGTTAATAAGAAGTATGAATGCTTCTAATTTAATTTGTCATTTAATCGTAGAAATCTTCTCGTCTAATTTCAATAATTTTAAGAAAAAATTATATAGATCGTTAAAAGAATGCTATAATACAAGCGTTAACAGTGATATATTAACATAATCCACAATACAATTTAATTTAACCAAGTCATGTTTGTCTTTTAGGAATTAAACATCAGTAGAAACAAAAATGTCAACATGAAGAAGGTCCGCAATTATTTACCAATATAGATACAAACCGAATCGTTAATTGATATTAATAGAGACGAAACTTTTCCAACCCCAATAAGAGAAAAATGTGCAAAATTTATTATCAAATTCACTAAAGATAGCCATGAAGAATAGACTTTTGATATTTTTGAAGAATATTTTAGTCAATTGACAGATTTATTACCCATCAATTCTATAACAATTGTGGACAATTCCAATCACCGACCTAATAAAAAATCCAAAAAGGTAAGAACTCATTCATTTCGTAATAAAGAGTTATTATTACTCAAAAAGGAGCTTTCGCAGTTATGTAAATGATTAATAATTTTGCTGTAGGTGAATTAATAAAATAACATGTAGTTGAGAAGTTACGATTGCTATCTTATCACTGAGAATTTAATCTGATTGATAGAATCTGGCCTAAAATCTAGGATAGAAATTTTGCAATACAAATTCCACCTTTAAACTTCGTAAACTGTTACGCAAAAGTTCAATCGGAAAATTAGTAAAAAGCTATAAAACTCATCATATCAGAGCAAGAAAAATTCTGGAAACTCGATGTGTGAATAGAGGTAATAATAAAAATAATTATTATTTCTGGTTTATAGTTTATGTTAAGTTTATGTAAGGATATTTAATATACGTCAAAGGTATATTTCATAAACTTGGAGGCTTGTCAGGAAGCTGAACCTAAATTCATATAGATGTAGAAGAAAAGTATTGCCAAGGTATAGGCTAAATGCTGACTGGTTCCGGCACATTTTGCAAAGATTTCAGGTTTACTATAGGAAGGGGAGAACAGATGATTTTTTGCCTTAGGGTTACCAGATCTGACGATTTAGAGTAAGTCTCACGACATCCATATAATTTCATCATTTCTTATTCTTAGTTAAATTTCAAAAATGCTGACAAAATTATTCGTAAATTATCAGAGGGAAACATGTCGATTGGAGCATCAACTTGACACTAGTTGACAAACTGCATCTCACAAAGTCTTGAGAGTTGTTGTTGCTTACTTAAGATGGGGGAATAGAAAAAAAATATGTACCCTAATAAGGTTTCAGAAATTGTACATAAAACTATTTTCAAGATTTTATTCTTTAAAGATAAAATGGTAGGTACATGAATTCTATAATTACCTAATTTTTTTTACTTTGAATGTAATGAACTTTAATATCAACTTTTAACATCAATAGCTGACCTCTTGAATAATATTTTTCGTTGAGCAGAATACGTAAAAGCATGTTAGTGACTTTTCAGGATCTTTCTCTTCGAGCAATCTGACAAGCCTGCTGCACGTATAATGATCTGCACAATCTCAACGGTTGCATAACAGACAAAGCTTCCTTTTTGTGGATTCTAAAGTTGATTTTTATTGGTGCAAAATGAACGCAGAATAGCCGAGCTTGGCACCACTCTCCTTCTACCCACTCTGAATTCGTGTAATTTGTTTTTTTCTGTTTGAACAATCGTGTATAACAACAGTTTGAACCTCTCTATAAAAACTGTCCTATAAGGCATTTCTAAGTAGACTATAACAAATATCAAATCATGAACATTATCTCTAAATACATATTCCTGGGATGAATTTAGAAACCTTTACAGTCAAGTTCAAATTTAACTTATGACACTCTGAACATGAATATGCAATAATTCTTTATCGCACATTCCGTATTTATGACCCTCTTTAAGTTAAAATGTAAAATATTACTCCGTTATACCACCAATGCTTTGCGAATAAATTAAATTAATGGGTTTTTATATCTTCATAAAAACCAATAGAACAAACCCTGTATACATTTGTCATGGTCGAGGAAACATTAAAATGTACCTTGTTATAAAATTATTACGCTCAATTTATTCCGAACATGCATGGTTGTATTTAACTTTAAATATCCGAATAAATTATACTAAAACAGCTTTGCTCAAAAGAAATTACTGTAACATGTATAGAAATTTATCCGCCTCGGTAAACATGGGATCAATCAAATGGATGTTAGCTGGAACAGAATAACATTTTTTAACCATTTGTTTAGAATATGGATATTAATCCAAGTAACAACGGCCATGATTTGAAAAGGTTCAGATCGTTTTAAACTTCTTATAAAAGAAACAAAAATAGGCAATTCAAATATTTTATGCAACTGAAATATTTTTTAACAATAATTGTACAGTTCAATCAAGATATTAAGGGTAGACCAATATGGACGCATAACTTAATATTGATAAAAAATTAATAAAATTGATAAAATAATATAAAAGCAATCACTGTAAAACAAGCCACCTGAAATATTTCCCAAAATACTCATTATTGTGAAATTCGCAAAAACACTTTAAAGGTTTACCAAGAGGGACATATTTTACTATACTAACCCTTTCTTACTTACTTACTTAAATTGCATCCTTATCAGCCCAGCGGTAGCTACTCATTTTTTTTAATGGAACCCTACTATAAGTGTCATCTCGTTATAAAGCCTTTTTAAAAAGGAATTCAACTATTTGTCGGTTTGATATCAATCAATATTTATGGAATATCTGACTTAAAACGTGATTCCTGGATATTTTTTCTGATGTATGATATTATTGACGAATAATAATTAAAGTAGATAATTCTCTTATAATAATTTTAAAGACTTTTTGCTATTACCATAAATAAACTGACAATGGATTTTAAATAATTTTTAACCGACTTCCAAAAAGGAGGAGGTTATCAACTCATCTACAACTTTTTTTTATGTATGTATGACGAGTGATTATTCAAAAACTGCTTGGGCAATTTTTATGATTTAAACTGCATTATATTAAGGAACATTACTGAAAGGTCCCAGATAATTGTCTATAACATGAGATATACGGTTTTCCAGTAAAATAGAAAAAAAAGTAAATATGGGACTAGATTTCAGTGAATTCCAATGAACCTTCACTGTTTGCTCTAAAACCGCTCAAGACATTTGTTTCAGCTTGATTCGGTATATTTTTCTATAACGGAAAACATACCATTTTTCTGAAAATAGGAAAAATATATGCAAAAAACTGTAAACATCGTGGTAACTGTCAAATTTCGATCATAAATGTCTAGTTTTAATGTCAATATATGCCATTGAAGTATATCGTACAGGGTTGTTATGGTTTTCAATTTGATTCTTTTGAAGTAAGTTTCTGTTAGAGACGAAGTTAAGTTAGGAGGCTGAAAGTCGCGTGAAATTCAGAAAATATTCCCTTAGTTTATCGAAACGAAAATTTGTTATGTAGGCGAACTCTTCTATATGGTATACTGTTGTAGGAGTTTGCGTGCGTGCATGTGATATTAGGATATATATACATAGGATGGTTGAAATATAAGTTGGAATTGAATTAGTTATACAGGGTGGTATTAAAAATATTGTATGGGGTGGCACATAAGTAGTTGCGTAGACAAGGTGGTTGAAATAAGAGTGGAACAAAACTATACAGAGTGGATATTTGCATTACAGGACGGAGAATAATTACAGTTATACAAAAGGCTTAAAAAATTGTCAGAAGCAGGAGAATATACAGAATCGTTGAAATATAAGGTGGAGTAGAATTATAAGGTATACAGGGAGGTTTAAAAAAGTTATATAGTTTGGAACATAAGTAGTTGCTTATACAAGTTGTTTGAAGTAAGGGTGGGGTTAAACTATTGTTATTCAGGGTGTATCAAAAATTTGTTATATAAGAATAAGCAGTTATGATATTTGAATTATAAGACGTGGAATGTGGTATAATTATAGACAAAAATTTAGAAGCAATTGCATATACCGGCTGGTTGAAATAAACGGTACAGTAAAATTATAGTCATAAAATGTGGTTCAAAAAGGTAGATCTTGTTATATAGGGTTGACCATGAGCAGTTGCAAAAATTGAATACTAGACATATGGGGCGAAGTAAAATCATTGGTATACAGAAATAATTTAAATAATGGAAAAATCGAATGAGTCAATAGTGTGGAGATGATTTATATTTATACAGGGTAGTTTTAAAGATATCATGACCGTTGTAGTATTGTGTTGAGTTGAATTATAGTAGTACAGCCTTTGCAGGTAAGTCTAAGTACTTATCTCCATTTAAACTGCCAGCTATGATAAAGGGTCCAACGATATGATCACCCTCTTGCCCACAGAGCTTTCGAGGTGGCTGAGTATGAGTCTCTCTAAATGCCTGTGAATTAATATTTTTCCAGAATCGGCAGTTATGGCGAATTACCTAACCATTTAACTAAAAGGAGGAAAGCAGGCAAAGAGGCAAGGAGCAAGATTTGTATAAAAAATTGGTATTGTTGTTTATGTGAGCGGACGTTTCATAGAATTCTATTCATGGAACGGTCTGATTTTATAGGGAGGGACCTATTACTTTTCAGAATTCTCTGAACACTACTTTGTGGAACACCTGTTGTCAATGCAATTTGTCTTAAAGATTTTTTCGATTCCATTACATGTCCTAATATTGCTACTTCAATGTCATCGATTCTTCTTGACTCTCGTTTCTTGTTAACCGCGTATCCCGTTTCGTTGAATTTGCTCCACATTTTAGTAATGTATTTATGCCTTACGGGTTTTTCTGAATGCCTCTTACTGAAATAACAATCAGTTTCTCTAGCACAATAATTACTCTGAGCATAAAAATAATAATTTAGCTTTTTGTCTCTAATGTGTAAACCATTTGGTCGATTAAGAGGAATAACGAAGTAAAGTAAATAAATTAACTACACTGCAACCACTATGGAAAGAAACTAAGCCATTTTGTATTTTTTAAGTGATAGACTTCATAAATTACAAGTCGAAGTAGTACTCTTCGTAGTAATAAAAAAATAAAAATTCTTTAGGGAATTATAAATTTTAGTTATTATTCATTAAAAACGTCAAAGATCAGAAAAATATCCTTAAATGGGATATCCACATACCGTTGAATTACTTTTTAAACAGGCTTCAAAACAAGGTGTCCCTTGTGGTAGCGTTCCATTTAAAAGAAAATAGTAGCTAGCGCTGCGGTGATGAGGGTGTTATTTAATTAAGAGTTAGTATTGCAAAATATGACATTCGTAAATCTTTTGCGATTTTCAAAATAGTTATTTTGGGATATATTCAAGGTGGCTCGTTTTCGTTGAGATACCCTATATTGTATACACTGATTTATAGTTGTATTTTTGTAATCGTACACTGGAATTAATAAATAAATCTATATTGTAATATTTTATTTTCACAATCGATTTCTTGGATTTATATATAAATACCGTCCAACTCACTCCAATTTATTTCCACTACTTTAATTTCCAACAGAACTACTTACAATTTACCTTAAATATACGGCAGTCGAATACTGAGTGAATGAATCCGTCAGCTCTCCGTATTTATATATTTCTTCTCGGAATTCTCCAGAAGAACAAAGAGCCCCCGAGACTAGATTAGAATTCTTCGAGAACTTATCAATGCAAGCCGCCGACCTCGATGAGCCAGAGGAACATTTCAGATTCCCCGAAATATCGGATGAATGGTTTTCTAATCTGGACTGCGAATATTGAGACAGCATACAAGGATGTCGATGCCACTGAATCGAAAGATAGTTTCCATCATACTTCACACCACCCTCCAATTCAGTCGATCCAGCCCACAGACTAACGTTGGGACCGCCAATTTCATTAAGTTCTACCAGTCTTCTAAAGATCGCTATATGTAGGCTTGTTCTGCGAGAATGTCTCTAGTACCCACTGGTCGTTTATCTTCCAGATGAAGACCTTTCCTACTACTGGAGCATGCTTCTTTAGCTTCTGGAGCAGGCCGTACTTCTTGGCAAACACCGTGACTATCCATATGGACCTCCGAAGTGCCAAGGAATATTCCACGGGTACCTCAAACAGGTCTCGGGATTCTTCTCTGGTCACGATGTGCTGCACCTTCAACCCATCCGAGTACAATACCATACACTGTTCGAAGGTTATGCAACCAATCAAAATCATCAATTTGGAATTCCCCGCCCTCGGCTTTGATATCATAGGCTTCGTTGATGGATGTCGTTCACCTCTTGACGTAACTGACTGAAATAGTTTTCACCTGCAGTATCTTCACCTGGGGAAGATACAAACTTCAGATGGCATGGTAGTCGTAATTCTCGACCCATAATAACAATGGCCGGGGTCTGAGCCGTTGACTCGTGAATTGTCAGAGACTACCTTTGACAAATGGCTATTAATGGTTCTACTCATCCGTTCTACCATTCCATTGGATTGAAGGTGTAATGCTGTTGTTGTCTGTGTTTTATTGATCTTCAATAATTTGTAGACGTCTAGGAGAAGAGTAGACTCGAAATTTCTACGTTGTTCTAAGTGCAACTCCAAGGGAACATCAAAACGACTGATCCATTCTTTGACAAGAACATCAGCAACGGTCATGGCTTCTTGATTCGGCCCATTTACTGAAATAGTCCATTACCACCACAATGTACTTGTTATTTCCGGAGTCAGATTCAGGAAATGAACCGGTAACATCGACGGCCACTTTTTCGAATGGACTGCCACGTTATATTACTTCATGGGAGCTTTTGGTCTCTTCTGGGGCCCATTACTTGCTGCACAAACCATACATTTCCGGCACCAATCCTTGACATCTGCTTGGCAGTTTACACAATAGAAGCGTTCTCTCAACTTCACCAGGATTGTCGTTAGTTCCAGATGTCCTCCAGTTGTACCATCATGTAGTTATCGCAAAACCTCTGGTTTCCTATTTCTGGGGACAACAATCAGTTTTCTGTCCTTGCCCTCCTCTGGAGTATCCAGGACGCGCTTCAAAAGTCAATTCTCCAGGATGAGGGAGTTCCACTGAACCCGATATAACTTTACGGTTGGTTGGTGTGTAGGTTTGCAGTCTTCTGCAGTCCACCGGATAATCTGTTTTAACTCCGGATATAATTTCTGTTCTTCCTGAGTCTCCTCAGATTGCCAATGGTCATCGACGGCAGTAGTTCTACAGAGGACAGTTGCTTTTTCCTCAGCTCTCTGACAATGTTTGCAATCATCAGAGCATGGTCCCCTCGATAAGGCTTCAGTATTACTATTGCTTGTTCCACCGCAATGTTTTGTCTCGAAGTCGAATTCTTGCAACCTCTTAATCCACGTTGGTACTTGCCTTTCGGGATTTTTAAACTGCAGGGGCCACTTCAATCCTGAGTGATCAGTCCCCAGGAGGAATCTTTTACCATAGAGGTACTTGTAGAAATGTTACACCCCCTTTACCACAGCCAAAAGATCCCTGTGAGTAACGCAGTAATTCCGTTCTGGCTAGCTCAATGTCTTGCTGAAATACCCATTGCTTACGTCTGTATCTAACATGGAGTTTCCATCTGGTAAAGGGTAAATTAAAATGGGAGGCGGACGGGGGACGGGTCAATGCACTTTTCAGGGCCTGGAATGATCGCTGGCATTGGTCGTCCCACCGGTACCGCACTTTCCCTTTTGTGAGTCTAGAGTGGATTGGCGATATTAGCAAATCCTGCTACATACCGACGCTAGTACGTGCATAACCCCAAGAAATTTCTTAACTAGACAGCTTTGATTTCCTGTTTATCAACAGCTACTTCCTCAGCGGAACCCACATGTTCAAGATACCGTACCTTTTCTTGAAACAGCTGACACTTCTTCGGGCTTAACTTTAGTCCGGAACTGCGAAGTCACCGAAATACCTCCTCCAGGTTCTTCTCGTAGTCTTTAAACGATTTTCCAACCGCGCTAATGTCGTCAAGATACACCAGGTACGTTTTCAATGACAGCCCTTTTAACAGTATTGCCATCAATTTTTCAAACATCGCTGTAGCATTACGCAACTCAAACGGCATCACCGTGAATTGGTAAAAACCTGAGTCCATGGTAAAAGCAGTCTTTTCTCGGTCTTCGTTAGTGTTTCACCTGCCAAGAACCGCTCTTCAAGTCCAGGGTGGGAAACATCTTCGATCCATCCAACGTATCGAGGGTATCGTTTATTCTTGGTATAGAGGATAGCTATCTTTCTTTGCAGCATGATTTAGTTGTTGATACTAAACGCAAAATCGGGTCGAACCTCCTTTTTTTTAACCAAGATAACTGGTGAAGTCCAAGGGCTATTGGATGATTCAATAACACCTTCTTCCTCCATTTCTTGGACTATTCTATCGGCTTCTTCTCTTTTGGCTAGGGGTAGTCTTTTCGCCGACTGTCGAGTTGGCTGAGCGACCCCTGTATTCATTTTATGTTTCACCAGGTCAGTCCGTCCTCTTTTTTTTTCCTTAGGTCGAAGATATCCTGATAGTGTTTAAGGATGTCTAACAATTCTGCATTTTGGATTGATTTCAAGTTCTTGTAAGAAGCTCTGATAAGTGTTTCCACTTACTCAGATAGTTAACCTGGTGGTATTGCTGTCTGTTGTATGCTTGTGACTACAGAGGAAACTATTGAACAGTGCCCCAAAATTGTTCCTTCCTTTAATGCAAGAAAGTAATGATTCATTACTCTGACAAACACAATGTCCTTGGCACGAACCACAGTTTTTCCAGTGCGATTCCTCTGCCTACATTTCCGTGGTTAAGTTCGGGATCAAACATCATTTCTGTTCCAGCTTGAGATTCCTCCTCTAGGCAGGCATCTACAATAATTTCAGCTCTCTCTGGAATATTTATATATGGAGCACCACATCTTCGTCATTCACTCGCAGAATTCCATCTTTAAAGTTTAACTCGAAACCCTTGGATCACTAATACCTGATGTTGGAATGTTGTATTTCCCAAGGCCATTTCAACCTCTATGTCACCATAGCTGCTTATCCTGTCGCTATTCGCAGTTACCACTTTGTTGGTTTTATCGTTGTCTCGTCTAAAACAATGTTAAGCCTTATGACTGTTTTCGTCGCTTGTTGGCTACAGGTCGACAATGGTTCCTTTACATTGACTTTCTTTATTTTCCCCGACGAGAATGTATGTACTCCGTTCCTCTCCTTGCAACTACTCTGGATATGTCGTATCTTATGACACTTCCGACATCTCAATAGTCATTTTTGGGTAAGGACTTCCTCTACTGTTTTTCTGCAGAGGCTTGATCAATTCCGCCTTCTTCTATTTCTGTGTCAGTGATTCGGACTCTGCCCTGAGCTCTACTGGTGTTTTTCGCGGCCTCGCATTCCAGAGCTCGAGCCAGTGCATCCACTAATTGAGTTCGTGGCTTCGTGGTCCCGGAGTCCATCCAAAAACGCTTGGACTGCTAAGCATTCTATAACATTTTCCGGTGTGGCTGGATAGGTATGACGAACCAGACAAGCAATATCGGCTTTAAACTCTTGTAGGAATTCATTTGATCTCTGGTGGCGATTTTTCATTTGTGAGTGGTAAACGTACTCCAAATGTGTCTGTCCATACCTCAGTTCTAAATGCTTGATCAGTTGTTCGTCCTCTTCTTGCTCAGTGGTATTCAACGTTTGCAAAATATCTGTAGCGTCCCCTCTTAAGGCGAGGGTTAATGCTATTGACTTCTCACCTGCGGTCCGTTTAGCTTTGCTGCAGCCTCGAATTGGCGCGGATAATTAGTTCATGACGATTTCCCATCAAATTGGGGAGGTTCCATTTTGTGCCTTTTTCCTTCGAGGCCAACTTTCGAATCCGCTACTTCTGGACTGTTTCTCCTTTCAGTATTTGATTGAGTTTCTCCCCTTCTCCATTATCTGTTTTAGCTCTTCTATATTCGTTTCATTTTCGACCATTGTCTGCTTTAGCTCTTCTACCCGCGTTTCATTTTTGACTGTCGTCTGCTTCAGCTCTTTAACCATTGTCTCCTTTAGCTCTTCTATCCGAGCTTCATTCTCGACTATTTTCTCTTCTAGTATTTCTGGATTTTTCTGTACCATGCCTTTCAAATTTTCTTCTAAAGATTTAGAATTTTCCAGCAAATGGACTTCTAAGGATTCTAACGTTTTAGCATTTTCCAGTAATTTGTCTTCTAGGGTTTTAGAGTTGCCTTGTAATGATAGCAGGTTATTTTCATTCCTGTTCATTACAATATCTTGGAGGTATACACGGAAATAATTTTTGTTCATCCAGGGAATGAATTTTTTAATACTAGTTCCAAAAAAATTAACCTGAATTTTGGCTGAAACATCTCAATAAAACATAGAATTTAAATACTATCTTATCATTCATATGACCTAAAATCAGAAAAAATATTCTATAGATATTGTACATTAGTATTTAATACATATATCGTTTAATATGATGAGATTAGTTGTAAGATTCATAAATGGCAAATTTAACAATACAACTCAACTTATACTGGCTCTCAAAATGATTTAAAAAATTATATCAAGAAAATATTTTAAACAATATTACTTCATTGGTTCTTCTTATACCTTACAAATAATTAGTACCGTTACACCAAAACAATTACTCAATATTTAATTTGCACTTTCTACAGCTTAGTACTTCCTAAGTGGGTGAGAGCATTAGATTAAACAGGAATATTTGAATTTATTGTTTTGTAGCATTTGTCGTTGGCAATTATTTGCATTACATTCGTTAATAAATTAACTTCATTTTTTTACCGCTGCCTATGTATTTATTTTTATTATCTTTTGTAAGTATACGTACAGTTGTTAGAATCATTGTGTATTTTAATATACAATTTTTATTCTTAACTATTGAAATATTTTTGAACTCATCGTCTAGAAGTGAATCAAATTTTATATTTATTCAAGACAAAAGGAGCATGTTTTTAAACTTCTATGGTTTCGTTCACTATATAAAAACTTGACTATGTCGATATAACAACAAAAAAGTACCATTTTCGTAATGTATTCTATAGAGCAAGTTTCGTGGTAGAGTAAAACATATTATATATGGAACTCGTCATTTTCAGAAATAATTCTCGTTGCAATTTACTGAGAATTTCATAAAAGAATGTTTTCGAGAATTCATTGTTTTCTAACATCAAGACATCAACCGTAAGAATTCCAAACTTCCTCACGTTTTCTGTGACATCCATTGTTTTAAGTAGTTTGTGTCATTCTGCTGTTGATTTGTTAAACCTGTTTGCCTAGTACGCTTAGATATGTACAAAATTTCATGGCTAACAAGAAATTTTGTGAGAAAATTTCTTTGTGACATTTTTGATACTTGTTTGGGAAATTGTTTGAACCATGAACCCTCTAAGAAATTTGTAAGATGTTTTAATTGCAAAAAACAAGTTTGTTTAAGAGTTCATAAAGTATTTGAATTTATGGTATTGAATTTTTTTTTAAATTGATGATTCCTAACACATTACGGAATGAAAAACCCAACGGCAAACAATAGTTTGTGGGTGTTACAATTTGAATTATTTTGTTTCTCTAAATAATAATGGAAATTCCAAATTAGATAGCTTAAATATTGAAGATGTTAACAATGTGCCGACGTTAAATATATTGGGTTTAAATCAAATTATAATTCAGATATTTTGCGAATAACCAAAAAACTTCTTTAAATTTTTAAATATTGACTTTTTAGATACAATATACTCTAAAAAATGTATACAAGTAAGGCAAAAATGCTGATATTGAGTTGTTCAAAAAAATATAGAAAGGAATACAAAGATTATGGTAAATCAGCTTACGTCATTTCTTCAGTCAATCAATATTCACAAGATGTAAAATGTCTGTTGAGATATGCCAATTCAAAAACGAACGCTACCAGAATACCATGTTAAATGCAGTATCAAGATATTTGTTTAGAGAAGCCAAAATATTTTGTGAACCGTTTTGCCAATTGTTTTAAGGGCTGCACTTGTTTATAAAAACACAAAAGTTAACCTAAATGCAATGTCTAGCACCGACATATACACAGACGTGTGAAACTACCTCTGCACTAAAAAAGAACTAAAGAAAAAAATGGCAATTTGGCAATATAAAGTCTCCTCTTACAATTTCGTTCAGTTTCAGTTTACGAATTAAGTCTTTTCTCGGCACGAAGCTCTGCGGTCTTCGAAGTAATTTACCCAGTAGTACAGTTGGTGTATTTTATCCAAAGTATTAGTCATGTCCAAATGACCTACGTTAATTCAATTATACATTTCGGTAAGCGATGGCGGGTACCAATTTCTTTAGGACTACCAGTTGAGACTTAATTTCTCTGCCGTCATTACTTTCCCAAATTGCCACCGTTTCCTGGGTGCACCTCTCTTCTTGACTGACAGGATTGGTTCAATGTCTGGGTCAGCCATTTGGTCTAGGGTACATTGTTCCTTTGCACAGTCTTTATTCATCTGTACGTAAATCTGTAGGATGGCTATACCCTCTCTCTGTTCTGTCTTCACAAGGCATCGGCATTATTTTACATACGGCTGGGACTTTTGTTCAATCTTGAAATCTTATTGATGTAATTTCTCCATCCACCTGGCCGTATTTCTTCCTGTATGTGCTTGTTCATGTTGAGATATTTGTGGGAATGGTATACAGCCATGATTATTTTACGAAGTTCTTTTCTGGTGACACAATAATTCCTTTTCGGTTTCGAGAATCCAGCACTGTAGTACTCGATCAACCTCTCTTCACCATCTTGCACCTAGGACAGGACAGCCCCCAACCTGGCGTCGGCTTCTATGATGAACATGCCGAACTGTGTAGGAGATGCTAGAATTGGGCCGATAGATAGTGCCGCCTTCAGTAACATGAATTATGTTTCATAATTCTGATTCTAAAGGAAGGTCTCATTTTCAGTGATCTGCCGATGTAGAGATGCGGTAATGGTGGCAAATCTTGCAACAAATCGGCTGTAGTACGAACAGAGTCACAAAAAGCTTCATAGTTCATGCTTGTCCCTCGGGACCTGCCAATCACAAATGGCTTCTATCTTATCTTGATTTGTATGGATTCCTGATTTAGAAACGACGTGACCCAAAAACTCTACTGCTTTTTGGAACATGGCAGACTTTCTCGGGTTCAATGTCAGGTTATCATTCTTAATTATCGAAAATACTTCGCCGAGGTACTTCTGATGGTCATCGAATGTGCCAATCCGCTCAATACGTACTCCATTAACCTCTTAAACGTAGCGGGAGCATTACATAACCCAACGAGAATGACCGTAAACTGAAACAGTCCTTTACTGATGGAGAACACGGTCTAGTTTCTGTCGTTCACATGTAGCACAACCTGCCAATATCGATCTAGTTTGGAGAATCAACGGTAACCTGATACCATCGTGAGTATTAAAAATTTCCCAATGATTTACGATAAATTGCTTGGACTTCTGCTGTTTCTCTTGTGTAGGGTTTCAATTGGTTTTCAAAATGCTTTGGAAACGTTTTGATGCTGGACCTCTTAAAGAAATTTCAAGATTTCTCTTGGCTATCCCATCCATTAGCTGTAGCAACTGCCTCAAATTACCGTTTCTATATAGGCCAATATAAACTTTAATTGTAATGGGCGATTTGTTAAAGGAACCCTTGGTAATTCGAGTTTTTAAATTCCTGTTTCCACTGTGTATTGGGGAACACTGAATGTATTTCGGCAGAATCGATGTTATCTACTTTATACTCAAGAGTATCTACTGATTATTTTGTCTGTTCATAGGGTTTTCTCTCCTCAAATATTTTTCATGCAACAGTATTTAAAAATTGTATATGTAGAACAAAGTGTAGTAAGGCAATTTTGTAAAATTTCCCAGATTACTGGCTGTCTGTTCAGAGATTCGTCCTTACAGTTATTCTGAGAGAAACAGAGGTATATATATATTGTATACTGTGTAATACTTATCTGTGTTTGGAGACGTTTCAACTCCGAGTTTGGAGTCGTTGTCAATCGTTTAGTGTTGTTTTCGAGTTTTTTTTTCTAAAAAAATTTCGCTTTGATCTTGAATTTGTTGTTTGTCAAAAAATTTGACACTGACAATTTGTCGTTTGGCGATCACTTGACGCTGAGGTTACCGTTTTTTTGCCCTGTGAGCAATAAATTCCTCCAGTCCAAATGAAGGTCGGCTGAAGGTGCCCCGATTTCAGTGTTGTTTATCATCATACACCTGGCTTCTTTAAGTTTCCTCTTTTTTAAATTTATTGCTAACAGAGCAAAAAAACGGTAACCTCAGCGTCAAGTGATCGCCAAACGACAAATTGTCAGTGTCAAATTTTTTGACAAACAACAAATTTATGATCAAAGCGAATTTTTTTTTGAAAAAACACTCGAAAACAACACTAAACGATTGACAACGACTCCAGACTCGGAAATGAAACGTCGCTAAACACAGATAAGTATTACACAGTATACAATACATTACTTATATACAGGAATACTGGTTGATCATTGTGTAGACATCTCTTTCTCTCAGAATAACTGTGAGGAAGAATCTCTGTACAAACAGCTAGTAATCCGGGCAATTTTACGAAATTGCCTTACTACACTTTGTTCTACATATAAAATTTTTAAATACTTATCTGATGCAGGAAAAAAAATTGAGGAGAGAAAACCCAATGAACAGACAAAATAATTCAAGACGTTCTCAACAATCTTTTCGAAATTACTTAAGTATCTACTGATGTTTTAGTACTTTTATTTCATTTCTTTCCTTTATTTTAGACTCCACTATTTGCATTCTCTGACTAACTGATTCGTTAAATTGCTAGACAAATTGCATTAGATGTTCAAACTGCTGTACTCTTTTTAATTCATTAGTCTCCCGGTTTTCTTCGATAGTAGTTACAACTTTTGTTGGATTTCTTCCTGTTTTTATTTCTCTATTTTAACCTCTTTTCTAGAATCGGACTAAATTTCTCGTCTAGTTTATCAATAACTTGTTTAAATATTTTTTGCTAGTCTGGTTGTACCCATAAATCAAATGCGATTTTAAACTGCACTTAATCCCATTTCCAAACACCAATTGTAGTAGACGCCGTTTCACCTCCCTCGTTTCTTTAACATATTTTTCTTATCAAGCAACTTATTGGAAATTATTAAGAATAAAATTAGTTGCTTAGGAATCTTAATAGAAATATTTACTTCCTAAATAGACAAGTTTAAAGTGGTATGGTAACTAACTCTCTAGTTCAGTTTAAAAATTATTTAAAACAAATAAATTTATTTCTTATATTTCTAATATAACTAATGAAAACGGCGTAAGTTTTTGTTACCTGAGTTGCTATCTTAACATGTTCTATTGTAAAAGATCTATACAAAAAGATAAAAAAGAACGAATACTTGTATGCAACAACTAAAGTCTGCTCTTTCAGAGAAAACATGTTGTACATCATCATAAATTAAGAACTCATGTCACGCATAAGTAACGGGCATGATATAATATGTTAATATTTCTGCTTGAATGCTTGAGAGAGATATTAAATAACAAAGAGAAACGACATTCGCTCATTGAGTAGTACAACCGTTGATTTCCTGCAGAACATATGGATTTCCTGTTGCATACAAAAGCGTCTATATTTGTTGTCGCGTTGTCGATATGCACCACATTATTAGTTTCACAGTCCGGGCTTTGAATTTATGCATTGGGTGCTACTATGTTAGCAGTTTATTTGTAAATATAAATGTAAGGCAATAATATATTCCACCTTTAAAAATGTTTTATTGGAAAATACTCTAAGCAAAATAAATTAAGGATGGCCATTAGTGTTTCGAAGCTTTTGGGTATATATCTACACATAACAAAACCAAATCCTATCAATAAAAATATTTTACAAACATTATAGTTTTTGTCAATTTATCTTTTTCATGTAGACATAATTAAATATCAATTTGTCTTTTTCATGTAGACATAATTAAATATAAATTTTTGAAGTTTTAACGACATGGAGATGCTGAGATGAAATGTCAACACTTTTCTAGCAGCGGTTCTTATAACAAGTACTAGAGATGGAATTTACAAAGGAGGAAATGCAGTCAAACTTGGCGTTAGAAAGGAGGTGATTTGAAGAACTTGGAATTGGATTTTAAAGACTGTGGTGATATCGCCAGGATACCATATAAATCCCGTACATTACAGGACCGAATTTCGATGAGAAATGCGATTATACTCCACGTTTTACGGATTGAAAGTATGCGAATCTACCATGAAGTTATATTTCAACACAAACATACAAACATATAGAAATCGCTTATGTCACATGAGAATGAGATTTAATCAATCAGCAAAGGCACCAGAATTGACCAGACATCACTGTTCTACTACTACTAGCATTTTTCGCGAATTTTCAAACTTACCAGAACATGCTACCGAACAACCCACCTCGATGTATTGCAGATATATGAGACCCCATATATTGCCTTATGAGCTAAATCATGATGGTATTAATGTATAACTGGATAATGCTTGTCCTCGTGTCTTAAGGCTATTTCGTACTTTTTTAATAGTGTTAGGAAGAAGTTAGGAAGAGATATAGACAGAAATGACAAATACCTTGTTAAAGAATATTTCCGAATAAAACACTTTTTAAACAAAATGTTATCCGACTTCCAAGTAGAACTAAAAAGTTTAAAATGAGTAACAAAACAACACTATGCAATAAATAATTTATTCTTTATTTTGGTCCGGAAGCAGTTAAAAGTAATAAGTCAAAGATATGTTGATTATAGTTTATTATTATTACTACTGCGTTTATCATTTTACCTGATGTTTTCGTTTGTTATATTAAGAATCCTGTGTATGATCGCAAGGAATAGCAATTTAGAGCCTGTACGTCAGTCAATAGAGCAAAATTGAAGGCATTTTGGGACAAACTATTTAACAGCAAATCGCCGATGCCATCTTTTCAGGAATAGTTCATATGTGATATCTCAGAAGATTTTAACAGCAAATTCGTAGAAATAATTTATTTAAGCAATAAAAACTAGTGAAAATTGGGATTTGATTTGTTTTTGGCTTGTATTGTGAAAAATAATGAAGGAATCTTGATCTTGTCAATGGAAAAGTTGTAAAGAATTGGAAAGCTTGCAAAATGAACGTTTATAGGTTTTGATAGATAGTTCATGGGGGTATTTTCCGCCGAGAAAAGTTCTAAAAATCGAGAAAAATTTACTTATTTTCAAAAATTCATAACTTTGTTGTATTAAAGATTACGAGATTAGTATTCCACAAAATGTCAGCTCATGATGTTATTATTAACTATTCTTAAGATAAGTATTGTGAAATAAATTGTGTATGCAGAAATGCAATTTAAAAAATTTACCTGAATATCTTACAAACTGTATCATTTTAACCACGCTCTTTCTATTAGAGTGTTACTGAGATCTTTTGAATTTCGTAAAATGATTTTCAGTTTGTCTAAATTAGATTTTCGTCAAAATCTCGTAAAGGTGGTTTAAAACAGAATTATTAAGATGTAGAATGTTTAGAATCTGATAAGTTTGTATTGAGTTTAATGGATTATTTATACAGTAATGTAATGTAATGTAATTTTATATTTTAAAATTTGTGTGTTTATTCAAAATTTGACTTTATATAATTGACTCATTTAATAATATTACTGTTAATATAATGCCAGCTACTTTTTTTGATTCTGTAGTTTATAGTAGAGCATGTCAAAAAAGAGGGGAATTAGTTTTTATAAAAAATAACGTCGATATGTCGGATTATAAGTTTTTTTAAATGAAAACACATTTTTATTCAATTGATGTACTATTTTGTAAATAAAGAAAGCAGATGTTTATAATGTATGTAAATATTTACTTTTTAACAATTGTTTTAAAGTGAATCAATAATTGTAATATTTTTGTACTGAGCAATCTTTTATTCGTTAAAAGAATCCGATTAGGATATTTTAAAAATAATTACATATATTGCATATTCCAGTACCAGTAACTGACTATACTTATTTGGACATGCCATTCATGACACTCGAGGTTAATATCTTCACGATAATTTATTTAAATGTGTAATACATATATGATAATAAATAATAGAATAAGAATTTTTCATTACTGCATTCACGTAAATTCACTTGCGCCCAATAATCAGCAACCCGTCTCGTCCGCTTCCCCTAAATTAGCTTCAAACCCCCTCCACCTTTTCTTCTTTCTCTCTCTGACACGAACTTTCACGTAAAATGCAATATTCACAAGCATATTTAACCACTTTTACAGCATTTCAACAAAAATCTAAGAGATACAAATTGAAGTACGTGATACGAGCTTTTAAAATGTATTTGGTATGTCCCTATCAGACGAACGCAGTTAATACCGTACTGTTCGCAAAATATCTGTATTAGTTGTTTAAATTACAATTCTGCAAAAACTACTTATCCGACAAAATCCATGTTGAGCTTAATTAATTCTAACTTTATAGTCTATTATTGAGTTGAAAATTAACAGTTTTTATTACAACACAGTCACTAGCAGATCCAGAGGGGTGCTAAGGGGTTCAAGCCCCCCCCAAATCATCTGAATGGTATGCTATTTTAGTGTTTATTGTGTTAAAATCAACCTTCAATGACGTCAGGCCCCCCCCCCTCCAAACGAAATCCAGCCCCCCCAATGAAAATCCTGGATCCGCCCCTGAACACAGTTATAATTTTTTAAAAAAAATAATTTTTTGTCGGTTTCTCTGGATTTTTTTCCAATTTCTTACAACTTTTTCCTTGATAGTATTACGATATTACGATTCCTTCATAGTTTTCATCAAACAAGCAAAAATCAAAAGAGAATCACATTTCTATGGGTTTTTATTGTTTAAATAATTTACATTTTCCGACTTTGCTGTTAAAATCAGGTCAGTTATGGTCTATTAACTATTACTAATGTGATAGCATAAGCGGTTTGCTGTTGAGTTTAATGTCACTTTAAAATCTCAATTAACTGGGGGTACATTTGTTGTCAATGGAGTTTCTATAAGGCGGGAAGTTGGTGACACTAAAAGCCTCATGATTTTCATGTAAATCGATTGTTAAGAGGTATACAAAAAACGGAGCTTGGTACAAGATTGAATTAAGCCGAAAATATACAACCAGATCAGAAATAAGGTAATTAACATTACAAAAAATCAAGCCCATTTGATAACCTCCTTCTTTTTAGGGAGTTGGTTAAAAATACTATTTTTGGGGAACTTTAGGGAAATTTTACTTGCTTATTTACTTCACTAAAGGACATTGAATAATACAGTTGATAACAGGAACATATTTTATAGCTAAAACAGGATGTAAGTTAATTAGCTGTATGATTTTTTTTAAATTTCATGTGGATTGTAGCAAATAATTAATAATAATATAATAAATAATTAATTTTCAATATTTTCAGCAATTGAGTTACTGCATCTAACGACTGCTCAAAAAAATCCATAAATATTTCATCTGAATGTCAAGCTGTACGAAATTGAATGTCGTTCATTTTAATTGAATAAATTATCGTACAGGCCGGTGAACAAGAATTCTCAAGTGATTAAGTTGCACAACTTCAGAAACGGAGAACGCTTCCGAAGCATTATAAATGGTTTTGCCTAGATTTCCTACTATAAAAGCATCCTTTGGCGTATGCAAAGTGATAGGTTCGCTTGTTATGAAATATCGTCGAATTTGAAGGGGAGAAAATGAATTGCTTGTTGTAAAGCCAGCATTTCTACTGAGATAACCGAGAATTGGCGTTAACTAATAATAAAATGTTGGGAAACTTGTTATATATACAGGGAATATAAATTTCATTTTTTCATTCGTCGTCCTGTACCTTTACGGCAAGAGAAAAATATATTATGTATATTGGCGCTAAACCTTCTAATTCGGGTTACTATGAAATTAAACTGTTTTCATGTACTATATACTCGAACACACTGAGCATAAAGGGCGTGTTCCAACCTGACGTAAAACCAATAAGCAAACGGTAATCGTATTGGTCACCATTGTAAACGGTAACTCGTCACCGTGCACGAAGATTATCGGTTGAGTATCGGTAATTCATTCTGTTGGAACGAACCTAAAATAAATAAAGGATTATACGAAGTATTCGAGTAACAAGTGACGTAAGCAGACGGTTACGAGAATTATGCAAACCAAAACTGAAGAGGGCAGATGTGATTCTGCCGAAACGTCGTCATTTTACCATCGATTCGTTACCAACTACGCGTATATAAGGTGTATATATATATATATATATATATATATATATATATATATATATATATATTGTTATGGAATCGAATAGACCAAAAGTTTTTAAGAAACAATGAAGGCAAAATGGTTAAAAGATTTGATAAAGTATTAATATTAAGTTGCAAAGCAAGATGCATAATATTTAGTTGAAATATAAAGTTAGAATGTATAAAGAAAATTAAATAATGAAGGGGGAATTTATTTACTCAATAAATATGTAAAAGTTGAGTTAGGTGAGTATTATAGAAAGATAAATTGTATGTAACGAAGGTGAATCTGGTTGCCTGTAGAAAAGTCAGAAATTTGATATTTGTGAAAATAAATAATCTATAGAGTAAAATATAATAATATAAGAAAAAAGAGACATACCTTGTTAGTAATTGGACTATGAATCTGATATTAATAACAAAATAATCCTTTTATAATTTAAAACTCATCTGAATTAAGATCCAAGGCTTGTCCAAACCAAGTAACCAGAAGTTTCATAAAAATCATTCTCTAAAAAGAAAAAGTAGTAGTTATATAAAATTAACTTAACAGAGAGTAAGCAGGGTAAAATTTGTGTAGGTAGGATAAAAAGGTAGGAAAGGAACAACAAGGAAATATGTTACGAAGTAGGGTTATTGTTTAGAGAAAGAAATCACATTTGCAGACACTAAATTTCAGGAAGAGATATAAAATAAATTGATTAGTAAAGTACCATAAATATAAATTAATTGAGGAGTAGAAAAGGGATAGAAATCAGTAGAAGAAAAAGTTTATAGATTAACACATATAACATTGAAAGAGTTAAGTGATAAAAAAATATTGAGATATATCCAGCTTCATAATAATATATCAATACAAGGAATAAGAGTCAATAAACATGATTTATTAGATAAGAACGTGAAAAATAACAGATTTTGAAAGAAAGTTAAAAAGTAGCAAGTCATGTGACAGAACAAACTTTGAAATGAAATTACTAAGTTAATACTGCATAAAAAGAAAAACCAAGTAGATAGAAATATTTCATAGAAGTAGATTTATGTAATTAGTGGTAACAAATATGTATGTATTAAAATTATTTTTAAAATTTTTATGTAAATAATAAGTGTCACATTCTTTTGTTTTGATCAGGATATAAAAATAATTTCAAACCTGTCAAAACCCCTGTTGAATTTTGATCGCCGAAGGGTAAACAACTTTCTTGTGCGTGTTTTGAAGCCATCAAGACGCCTATGTGAATTTTGTTTTCAACAAACTTTGTTGTGTTCAGAAAGTGAATTCGGACATCTTGAATTTAAAACTTCATAAATCAAGAAAAGGCAATTTTGGTAAACAGGAACTTATAATATCACAAAACTATAACTGACAAGGTATAAATCATAGATATTACAAAGTTTCGTATCGAAAGTGGTCAGAGAGCTGATTGTAATAGACTATCCAGTGCGAAAAACCAGCAGCAGTTCAAACAAGTAATTATAATGGGGCGGTACTGACAAGATGAGAACCGATTACATTTGTATCGAGCGGCAAAACGACCTGAGAAAGAAAATGATTCAGAAGCAGTGGAGTTAAAAAGGACAATTCCTAATAGATAAGGTATTTATGAACAAAAATAATCTGTTTAAAAATAATAAAAGAACATGTGTATTATTTTGTTAGAATTAGAGTTTTGTATAGTGTTCTACTTATGGATTGAGTAAATAACCTGACTCCACACAAAGAAAACAAAATAATTTATAGAGTAAGTAATTTTTAAAGTGTGTTATTAACAATTAAAAGAGTTCATGTTAATTTGTTCTAACTGTTTCATTTTCACATATAAATAAACAATAGTATAATTTAATTTCCAAATTTATTATTATTGTTAAATTAAAAAGAGCATAGAAAGCAAAGTAATAATTGATTAAACTTTAAATTTGATATAAATAAGATAAAAAAAGGTAAGTGCAAAAATATAAATGTTTATCTATTTTTTAACGCCCAGAACTCAACCTAAGATAGAGAGTTGTTATGCCTAAGTTTGCATACAATTAAAAATTCAATAAACTAGTGATAAATTTTTTGTTAGTAAAACCAAATTAAATAAAAAAAAAATTGGTAAAACCATTATAACAATATATATATATATATATATATATATATATATATATATATATATATACAAAGAAAGAAAGAGAGAGAGAGAGAGAGAGAGAGTCTTGTAGAAGTTTCGCCAAACATGAATGGCGGAGATAGGTACCCCATATAACATCTGGATAGCTTACAGTTTTAATTTAATTTTTTTGGGATTTTTCATTATTAACTTATTTGACATAAATATGTGAAAAAATGATATGAGCCAGCAAATGACGAGTTCCATAAAAAGGCATTTGGTTAAAAACAGTATCACATTAAAAAAAAATAAGAAGCACGTCGAGAACTTCGAAAGCTTAGAAGAACTTCTATAGTTCATCCGTTTCCCACGATATACTACATGTATTGAAAAGTAACTAGTATTATAATAAAATTTGAGTTTGTAGCTTACAAGGTAAGAACTACCAGAAAAACATACAACAATTTGCAATAATTTGTTATAAATTTCGTTCATACTGGCTTCCACCGCTACAGAAGCAAGCACAACAATTTTCTGACAGCTGCAGTCGTAGTCTCTAATCGCATTATATCAAAGGCAACATTTATTCTTTCTCTTAACTGTTGCTTGGTTCCTACTTCTATCTCGTAAACGACTTGAACCATTTACCGATGTTATTAGATGAAGTCCCATTGCAAGACAGATCAAACTATTTTAAAACGAAGGTTGTCCAGGACATTATGGGGCAACTTTCAGAGAGTTCATGGACAATTCATTCCCAAACGCTTGGATTTTGTTATGATACTAATTACTTTCCAATACATGTGGTATATTGTTGGCAAAGAGATGAAGTATAGAAGCTTATAGGAGCATTCGAAGTTGTCGATGTGATTCTTTTTTCTTGTAATGTGACAAATTGTTGATAAACTTAATGATATTTTTATAGAAGCTCGTCATTTGTGGGCTCATATCATTTGTTCACACACTTATTTGTCAAATATAGAGTGGAGAAGAAGCAAAGAAACATCATATATTAGATTTAACTTTATTTGGTGAAGTTAAAGGGAAATTCATTAACTAGTAGATAATAATAATTTGTACGTAGATTTATTTGAACTTTCAGACGTAAGACCAACCCTAGAATTACGTATTAAAATAAGTACATAACAATAAGTAACACCCTGTAGTTCGTAGCAGTGTATTCAACTAATGAACTTGCGGTTATCCTCTTTGGTAACCCAAGAGTATTTGACGCAGTTTGTCGAGTGCCCATGCATGCAGTTGGGGTAAAGTATCCCCGAACAGATTGGATAATGTTTCATCTAAGAGACGCGCAACTGCTACATGTGAATGATTTCCTGCGACAACCATGGGAAGGGGTAGGATGACAAAATATATATTTGCTTACAGCTTTGTATAGAATTACCCATTATTTCACACAATAGCTTGGTTAGATGAGAAAGTACATAAATGTGTTATACGAGATAAACTAAATGAGAAGTTTACAAAAATAAGGAAATATATCATCAGTTTAGAGATCAACGTGCCAATATTTTCTTTTAGTAATCTTCATTTACGTTTTATTTTAATACATTTATTTGAAAATTCTATTTAGTCCATTTAAAGCTCTGAAGGGCTTGCGCATGAATGTGACAATATTTCTATTAGTCATTGTTCAGAATACATAATAATTTCATCAAACACATGTATGATATCATCTGAAATTAAAAAAACACATTAAACGTACTAAGCACTTAATAACCAAACTCACCAAATTACCTTTTGATTGGCACAGATATCTTTTTAGAATTTGTAAATACGGGAGATTGTATCCTAAGTTATATGCATATCTGGAAGAGAATTGGACATTATGTTTACATCTTATGCCATATATATATATGATCTTTTTATTGTAATTAATTACTGTTTGTATGTTAGTTCGTATCAGGCAATAAACTTTTCTGTATATTTTATTTAATACTGTATTTTGTAGGGTCTACAATTTGTAAAGTAATCTTAGGGATTTAGTGCTATGTTAATATTTCATATTGTAATCAATCTCAATTAGAGCAGAATAAAAACGTTATTAATATTTAAAATTAACATATTTTTGTAAAATTATTGCAAGTCACATTCTCACTCAAACTTGGCTTATTTTTCGTCCATGATGAGCTTATGTTTAAGAGAGGATGTTGGATAAAATGAAAACAACTCCTTGACTTAAATTGAAGGTTAGTAGTTTTATATTTTTTGGACCACTCATGGCGTTACTTTTGTTTGACGACTAGTTTTGTATCTGTCGTCTGTATATTACTTATCAGTATACAATAAACCGTTTTAACTGTTCAATTCTAATATTATTTCGTCACTAGTACACATCACCTCTCTCCGACGTGTCATTCTTTTGTACGCAAGACAATATGTATATAATATATATTGTTTCTAGCCGGGAACCTTAATCATTGAGTTTCCCACAAAAAAATGTCTTCTCGAATTATCATTTATGTATGTGGTACATATCTTTTCATCGTTTGTTTGCAGCACCAATCACTACACTGTAGGTAAAATTCAAAGTTGATCACGTTTTAAGACTTGCAACATGGCCAATACATATGTTGATAAAAGATTTTCAATTGTTTATTTCACGCCCTTGAAAATTTATAACGAACTTTGGCGACTAAATTGGGCTCCCTCTATCAATTCCAGGTACGCGTAGTTATTGATTTTTAGGAAAACAAAATGACAGTTTTTGACATTTTACATTTAAAAAAAATATATTTATAATTAATCCTAAGTTTATACATATCATTTAAAAGACCAAAATTTACTTAGATTTTTAATATATCTGGTTAGTAATTAGGTTCTTATTAATTCTTTGATAGCTCCATGTTAGATGACCTAATTTTTTTTTAGGAATTAATTCTAATGTGGCAAATTTTTTATAAAAACATAAATATTATAGTCCCTTTGCCTTACTTTGTGATAAGAAATTCAAATAGTGGTTCAAAACACATTTTTGATTCTTTCATGTCTCACATTGTTACATTACACAATTAATTTGATGTTTTAGTTCCTTTTAACTTGATACCTATTAAAGATAATTAAAACACTTCCTCCATAAATGAAAATGTGTGAAAGTCTGGCTTATTAAATTATTTTAGAATATTAAATTGAAATTTGGACTCTTAATCATAAATTTAAGCATTGTAATAGAAAAACTCATTCTACTTTAATTCAAAACAAATTTATTTCTACTTCAACATCTCTACGTTACTTTAATACATAATCTTTGAATTTCTTGTGTAATCCTATTTATCTAAGAATCAACAACTAGTTACGCCATGTAAAATTGTCAAATTGAATTAGCTTTCAATCAAATCTTAATAATAATAATATAGTGACATTGAACAATTACAACGAAAAGTTCGAGTTTTACCAATAAAAGCTCTAAATCACCATCCAAAGAGCTCTGTCGAACGTACACCTTTGCCACGGTATGAAGGAGGAAGAGGATTGACAGATCTAAATAAACTATTAGATCAAGAAATTTCCATTTTGCGTAGTCATTTCCAGAAACTTCTGATCTACACAGAGTCATGTGCCAGGACGATGACTCAACACCACTGCGGCTGACACAACAACATGTCCAATTACACCAACAGACCACAGATCAGAAACTGCTGAAATGGATAGAGAAGCCTCTCCATGGAAGAAATATAAATGACGTTAACCAAGATTATGTCGACAGTGCAGCGTCGAACTACTGGTTGATCTCTGGTCATATGTTTCCTGAAACGGAAGGTTTTATATTGGCAATCCAAGATCAAGTAATTCCAACTAAGAACTACCTAAAGTACATCGTTAAAGACCCTTATATTAACAACAACAGATGCAGGTACGGTTGCCAAACATCTGAATCTATCCAGCATATCACAGGAGGTTGTCAAGCGTTCGCTGCAACTGAATACACAGAACGACATGATGCTGTGGCAGAAATACTTCACCAGGAACTAGTACTGAATTATCACAGTCGGTAAGATTACCATACTATAAATACAAACCAGAATCTGTTTTAGAAAATAACAACTACAAGCTTTACTGGGACCGCATGATACTGACCGATCGGACTGTTGCTAACAATAGACCAGATATAGTTTTGGTAGATAAAGTATTTCGGAAAACAACTTTAATTGATCTAGCAATTCCTATCAACAATAATATAAATACTAAGCAGGCTGAGAAAATAACCAAATATAGAGATTTGGAATTTCCAATAAAGACTCAGTGGGACATGAACAACACACGAACGGTACCAACTGTTATGTCAAGGACAGGACTAGTCCCAAAACATCTATTAAACAATTTACAATACCTCGGTCTGGACCAACATCTTTACAAACAAATGCAAAAAGCCGTCCTGTTAGGAACAGCCCGGACGGTCAGAAAGTTCATGAAAAACTGCCTCCCCGACTCCAACCACGGGCCTGAGAACCTGACAAGGGCTCCCACAGAGATAAACCCTTTTGATATCTAAGATATCTGGGGTTTAGTGAATTTTCCCCAAAAGGCACTCTTAGCGTGCCTTTGATGCCATACATTGTATGGTCAAGTCGGAAATAACATAGCAACATTAAAATGATGACATGTTAATAGTAATTTAAAAATTGTAAAGAAAAGGAAATAATGTACAGATCAGTAAGCAGAATCTACTTCAAAGAAATTGTAATTGAGATATATTTATTTAATTATAATAAGAGAATATGTTGAAGTAACTAATAGGGATTATTTATTTTCCTTTTTATTTAAAAATAATAAACCCGTACTAAAAGTAGGAAAATTGGAAACGTATTCGTATTTATTTAGTATGTTCAAAACAACATCATCTTGTGGCATATATCTATTTACAGCACCTAATCTCAAAAACGTGAGCTCTTGCAAATGGTATAAGTTGCTGGTAATATGGATACTGAAAAATCTACATAATTATTTTGTTTAATAATCTTCAATAGTTCACTTAAACAACACTGTACAAAATGGAGAAAGTATATTGTTTCTACATACAGCGAGTGCTCCTTCTTGTAAAGAATTTGCTAGACTACTCTCAGGAAAAAGGCTCATTCCAGCTTTACATTCGATTCAGATTTTAAGTGCATTGAGAATATACAGCCTGTTTTTCTCAAACCATAAAACGAAACTAATAGATGTAACAAATAAGCTTCAGAAAATAATAAAAAGTTTGACTAAGATCAGCTGGGGCACATTTCGAATATACACATACACACAATTTCTACATATCTACAAATTGTAAGTATAATATGCAGTGCATGTTCAGTATTGTTTATTTTAGAACATACTGAGCGTACATTGATTGGTTATTTGCCATTTGTTTCAATCACATTACTTTATGAAAATCAAATGCTATTATCTCTCATTAGAAATTCTAATAGTTAAATAAGTTTTGATAAATTAATTTCGTGGGATTACTTTGGGTTTACTGGAGCAGACAATTTTCTTTTGGTCACATCCCCCATCCTAATACTGGCTCATTCTTGCTCTTAATCTCGTCGTGATCGAACCCCATGCTTCATGTAATGCATCTCATTGTATTTAGTTAAATGGATGATAGAGGATCTCAGGCAGCTGCGGTCGTTCAAATGTTCGAACGTACACGGCCCCTTTGATATTCTCCGTCACGTCAACAATATACCGCATTCGTATGAGGTGCTCCTGGATATTTGCCAAAAGGGACTTTAGTTTGGAATGTTCTGGGCTGAGGATATTAAAAGATATTGTTATCTTGAAATGTTGTAATCTAATACATTTGATTTATGGTGAAGCATGTTTCAAATGACAACAGTAAACATCTAGTAGTTATTCTCCGGTATTAACAAATTATTCAATTTCCTTTATTTGTATACAATAAATGTATGCACTATTTAACTGAAATTACAGGCGAAAAATGAACTGAATTGAAATATTAATAGAAAGTAATGATGATTTAATATGCACTAGAGTTTGAGTTGTATATTACATGCCTACAAAAAATATTAGTTTTGTGGTTCAAGGAATTTTTTTTCTTGTGGGGCGTTTTCTTCATATTCAGGGCCGGATCTAGGAGCGGGCACCAGCACCAGCGGAATTTATATCAACCGCTAGAGAAGAGGGGCCAGGGATCAATTTCCTGTCCCGATTTCGATAAGACGTTGATTCAGAGTTATATATATATATCTATATGTTTTAGGTGGGATCCTCGTCTTCGGAGTCCTCAAAACCGTGCTTATTTTTCTGTCTGTATTGAAAATAGTATCGATATTGTGTCTCCGTAGAATTCTTGCAATACTGTCGGTGGTCCCCTTGACATACGGTAAATAAGCCTTCGTTATTGGTGTTTCAAGCTACTCGTCTGTTTTGCTCGGTTTTGACTTTAGGGCTCTTTGTATATTTCGGTCTGTAAATCCGTTTTGTCTCAGAGCTGTTTTTAAACTGTCCATTTCCTGTTTGATCTTATCCTGGTCAGCTAGCCTTTGTGATCTGGTTACTAAAGTCTTGACGACGGCTTGTAGTTGGGCTGGGTGGTGATGAGAATTAGCATGAAGGTATCTGGTGGTATGAGTTGCTTTCCTATATACTGTATGGCCAAGGGTTCCATCTTGCTTCCTATTTATGAGAACATCAAGGAATGGCAGTTGATTGTTGGCTTAAACCTCCATGGTAAATTTTATTTTGTGATGGATGCCATTAAGGTGATCTAAAAAAGTATTGAGGTGTTCCCTCCCATGAGGCCAAATCACAAATGTATCATCCACATATCGCAACCACAAACTGGGTTTAAGAGTTGTTGTTCTTAGTGCCAACTCCTCAAAGTTCTCCATAAAAAGGTTCGCTATAACTGGTGAGAGTGGCGATCCCATTGGAGCTCCTTCCACTTGTTTGTATCGTTGGTTCTCGTAAACAAAATAGGTGTTCATCAGACAGTGCCTTGTTAAGTCTACAAGGTGTTGAGGTGGTTTGTATTTTTCTATTATGATATCCAAGGCTTCGTCGATAGGGATGTTGGTGAAAAGGGACAATACGTCAAAACTTACAAGAAGACACTCTGGTTGTAAGACCGTTTTTCTAAGAATTTCGATGAAAAGTGTCGAATTTTTTACATATGAGTCTAGGCTAGCCAGGTTAGGGTACCCAATTAGATGTACACTAAGTTCCAACGAATGAAATATAAACCTCATATGTTCAGAACCCTGAAGATGGAGAAAACAATCTCCGAAAGCTAGGTGCATGGAATAAAGAGTTATAAAGCAAATACAATTAGTCAATATCCCTTAACCAAAAAAAAACAGTATATATATATATATATATATATATATATATATATATATATATATATATATGCTTCTTCGGATATTTTCACGAGTATGAAATGTCATTGAAGGTTCTCGGGATTCTCGTGTGTATGGTTTAGTTGTCTTAGAAAAGACGTTTCGATGAGATCTCACTCATCTTCTTCGGAATAATCGATGTTGTTACTGACTAAGCGTATTACAAAAATAATTTGATCAAGTGCAAGTTAGACTCACATATTAAGCGTTCCGTACCACCTTCTAAGATTCTAATATTCCAGTTTCAAACAAATCGGGAATAAGTGCATTTTCTTATCTACCCTAATATATTTTAAAGGAAGGGTTTTAAATTTATAAAAAATATACACTTTTATTTTCCACATCTAGACGTTTTATTTTATCTGCTACATGATTCGCTTGATTTTTATAAAAATATGTATTTAATTTCCTAATTTGGCCACCAAAATTAAAATTTCAGTTTTATTTTAGGTATAAACTTTTATGGAAGCCTTTTATAAGGTACGGTCTGAATTTTAGGCTCTCTCTTTCATATTTTTTATTCCAATATTAAAAATATATATCTTTTGATATTATTTGAAACAACTATGTAAGTATAAGTGTAGTTCACACTATATTGCAACTACTTACGTTACAGTGTATGTACATAGAAAAATGCTTTTAGATGAAATTTATTTCTTCATCCGTTGGTCTGGGCATTGTCTATTTCTATGTTTCAAATGTTCGAAAGAAATAACTCTAAGTTAAGTCTAGGCCTTGTTTAGTAGAGGATGTCGATATTATTGGAGGATATGTTGCGGTATTTTATTTCGGTAGTTATATATTACAGTGAATAAGATGTGAGGCAAGGAAGGAAGGTTCTTGCAGACGTGCTTGAAGTGATTATTGGTAACTTAGAAAATAATTTTATTTGCTTATAAGTTAAAAGACACTTTTAGAAGTGTCAGATATTCAAGAAGTCAACAATATATGTGAAGCTTCTCAACGGAGGCACACATTGCTCATATTAAAACATATGAGTACTGGAATGAAATGTATAACTTGAAATTGCATTTGTTTCGATATGTTGCGACTGACACCACACTACACTACATTGATCTTGAAATACCCTTACCCATACAACTCAGTTCTCTCTGTAACGGGGACCAGGTAATATATTAAGAGTCACTTCTTTCATACAAAATCAATAAATCATAGAAAATAAACAAATATAACATCCAATAATATACAATACTGCACAAAATTTGGTTTTCGTTTTAACAAACACTCTAATTGTCTCTTGGAGATATTTTAAATTAGAGACTTGACATACGTCAAAGGCCAGAAAAACACCAAAAAAGGGTAACGTTACTTATCATTAAATTCTACTTTATATTATAAAGTAAACAGTTTACATTAGACCTCTGAATTATTATTTACCACGGTAATCCAATCGCAATGCTAAATATATTACGAAAAGTTAGCTTACTTTTACGAAGCAACTGCAGAGGGCTCCAAAGATTTCATCTCAACACGTTTACTGCTTATGCAGTATTAATCTCTTTATTCGACAGGAAACATCTCGACTAATCTAATAAATTTTGAAAAAAATATCCTATGAGTAGAATGCAACATTCAGTGATGTTAATTATATTTGAGACTCTCTGTACAAATGAAAAATAATTTTTTTAAATATATCTACGTAAAATAGATATCTATAGCTGATTCGTATAGCTCTGCTATTCCATTTCGAACAATATGAATTGCTTATATATATATATATATATATATATATATATATATATATATATATATATATATTTGTTTTTAAATTTTCGCGGGCACTAAATGTTTTAGGTGGTTTCCGCGAATTCATCCGCGTAGTTGATAACTGATCCCTGCCGGGATCGATGGTAAAATGACGACGTTTCAGCAGTCACATCTGCCCTCTTCAGGTCGGTTCGCGCGAAAGCAGAAGGCTACGAGAATTATGCGAACCGACCTGAAGAGGGCAGATGTGACTCTGCCGAAACGTCGTCATTTTACCATATATATATATATATATATATATATATACATCCCAGTATCATTATGACGACCGACAGATAGTCAAGTAATTTGACGGCCAACGAATTCACGCGAATAAAACTGTGATCATAGACAAAAAGAGGTATAAAATGCTTCTCAATATTATATACAGCTCTGTCACACAATAATTTATTATTTCTTAATCAAATTGCTATCAGTGTGACAACCTCCAGAAGTGGTGGTATTCGACGGCCAAAATATACGAATTTTAAAAAGTACTATCAACAAGACGGTCAATATATACATATTTTAGATAATTTAAGCGAATCAGACGACCGACATTGTTGTCATGTGTAGTGATTTTTCTGCCTTATGTTACATGATCAAACTTTTCCAGTCGCCTTTTCCTTTACACTCATGAGCCCGTCTAAGCTACTAAATTTTATTTAATATGATGTATTAGTCGTAGGAATTAGTCTTGTACAATTGTAGTAGTCATGATTTTAGCAGCATTAATAAGCAATTTTTAGATGAAAAATATATAAAACAATAGAAATATCATTTTAAATTTGACTTTTGTAACTCATTAATTTGTCGTATTTGACTCAGAAATAGCTAGTAAACCAATTGCAAATAAATTCTCTTTAAAAAATCGAATAATGGAAAGAAAGTTTTTAATTGTTTTCTTTCATTATGGAACAATTCCAAATTAAATGTCAAATTTTAAGTTTCTGGGTTTGCTAGAAGTAAATTCAATGGAGTTTGCGCTAGGAATTTTATAGAACATTATTATAATAACTAAATGAAGTTTTCAATTAAATTTTTATTCGAAAATACTGTTTCGCCATTTTAGGGCGATACAATTTGTGCAGATTACATTTTTATTCCGCCTAATATATATCTTAAGGAAGTTCATTATGATAAATATATGAGTATAATCCTTCCTAATTTACATGGAATTGTGAACTATTCTGTAAATCACTTAGTTTGTATATTAGGGAAATTTCTATTACAGGTTGGGAATATAACTTTTTTTTTTTAATTCTAGCTTTTCGAGTAAATTCAATTTTTTCCTGTTTTTCTAGGTAGATAAGTTCTAAACTATCTAGGTCAATAAAATGTTTATGGTCTATACAGTGTGATGCGATAGTTTTGCTTTTTATGTTATATAAAACATCATTTCTATGATCTTTTAAGCAGCATTTAACACTTCTCGCTCTGTCCAACACGAACAGTTTCACAATTTTTGCGTTTAATTTACACCCGCTTTATACCCATCAGGTATTTTGGAACAGTTTTTAAGTTTTATTATTGATCAAATACTCTTCATAAAGCCCTAAAAACGCGAAACGTAAATGTGGAGTATTTTTGAATAAAAATTATAGAACATTTAAAAAGCTTTAATTGACAACTTCATTTTTTTATTGCTAGAAGTACCTTAGAATTTCAATGATCGGTGAGTAGATCATTGACGAAATATGTAGAGATAAATTGTAATCTATGACAAAGCAATGTTACGTTCAAGATGACCCTGACTAACGTTAAGAAAAGAGTATACCAGTTCTTGTTAAAATGTCATTTTTTACAGGAAATTTTAGATACGAAAATATTCAAGATTTTCTATTCGATCCTATCTTTAGGTATACCTAGTTATCAATACTTTCCTTTCGATACCTTATCCCTAGTTATTATATTTCATTTACATTCACGCATTTCAATAACAATGATATAAATACTATTATATTATCATATCAATTTAAATAGAATAAACATTTTATGATTATATACAATAAATAAACTTTCAACTGTCAGTTGTTCCACTTACAGTTGAAAGTAAATCAATACATTTTTTATCATAAGAGACTTGGGTCAGTAAGGATTAAATTAAAATATAAATATTTCAATTCATATCATTTATTTATTTATTTTATAAGTTTTATTTTTTGAAATTTTAAAATAAAATATCTTAATTAACATTTTTAAATAAAAGTATGTTAAATGTAAACACTGAAATAAAAAAAAAGGTAAAAATTTCCTTTAAGTGAGGAAATAAGTATAAAAACAAAAATTACTTGCATTTTCCAGTATATTTATTTTGGATGTATACTTTCAGTTTTAGCCAATCTTTCATTTTTAATAAGTCTGGATATTTATTTCTCAATACCTCGCATTCTGTTTTCTTTGGTGGTCTTTTAAATTTTATATGATCTTTAAAAAATTCTTCAACTACTTGTTTCTGTTCTGGTGTCCACTTTATTAAAATTCTCCTTTTTTTTTGGACATTTACCTTTCTTACGCTCTGTTTCACTATCTTTGCTTTCATTAGATCCTGGAGCAACTGGTTCAGTTATATCTAAATCTGCCTCTGCAAGTTCATCTGCTTCTTCTAAAAGATCTTCATCCATATCGACATTTATTTCTTCTAAGGTTTTTCCTTTAAATTTGCCCAAGTCTCCTTTTTCCATCAAAAGCAATATTTTTGCTATTTTTGATGTTTGATAAACATCATCTGGCAGCCTGTAGGCTTGTCGATGGACACCTACCGTATGACCCATGAAGGTAGCGAGTTGCTCGAGATCTGACTCACACATATTAAAAACCTGTGACAAGGTAGCCAGATGTTTGCGGAGCCTTGTACACGTTATACCTTCCGGATTTTTTGCACCACACGAGTTTGCATATTTTTTTAATACTTTATAACCGCTAATTGGTTCCGATGAATTTAAGTTTGGAAATAGGTACGGATTTTCGGTTTTTACAAAATCTGCTCTGAATTTTAAAAGTAAATCAACATGACTTTGGACGTCACGACTGAAAAGAATTGGAACGCCTTGACCTCTTTTCCCCCTTATAACAATTCGCTTGAAACTCTTCATTAATAGTTTTTCTGTCGGCGAAACTGCATCTTCAAATTCTTCATAATTTGAATTGACGTTTTTCGAAAAATCATCATAAGCACTCAATAAAAGTCGCTGAAGTTCACCCGGTCTTCGTCGATTTAATAATATTATCCTACAGTATACTGTTTCAAGAAGTATTTTATAATCTTCAAGTTGGCTAGAGGTAGTTGTTAAGTTTGAGGCAGATCTGTTGCCCTTTTCAGTTAAATATTTTTTTAACAACTGCAGGTCCGTTGCCAAAGGAATTATAGTTATTTTGTTCCACTTTCTCATACTCAGATCACTACTCGCTTTACTTGAGATTTCAAATTTCCAATTCTCAGTTATCAAATGTATGAGTGTTTTCAGAGCAGCTTCAGTCTCAGCTGTCGATACGTTGGCATAAACGTCTTTCTTCTTTAAGGCATGTATTATAGCAATATCACAACATTGTTTTATCGTCGTGGAAATGTTCACAGCGTATGTTGGAGATTTATAAAGCTCAGTTTTAGGATCAAAATTTCCAACTATCTTTGTGGCTTGAATTATAATGTCAAAATTTTCAGGTCTCAAAATTTCGAACAAATTTTTCAGGTGAGGTTTAAGTTTTCTAATTTCTATAATGAGTCTAGCAATTTCTCGCATCTTTCTGGATACGACATTTATGAAGTGTGCCTCCCTATGAAGTTTTAAATACCGAGCCCCAAATGCACATACTAAGGGATCAGTTTTTGCCACCATCGAAATCATATCCGCTCGCATTCTGGGGAACACCTTATTTTTTAAATCTTCATCAATTTTGAGGTTTCTAACTAGAAAGTTTTGTGCTTCGCTTTGGGAATGTTTTGTTGATGTGTTGACATTACAAGTTTTTCGGTGTCGCCATAGTTGAGTTCTTGTATAGTAACCAAACCAATCAGGACACGGAAGTAACGCTCTGTTATGTATTCCTTTTTTTACGGCCTTTTGTACAATCCCTGAATTAACATAATTTCCTTTTTTCCTTAATGCTGCTATAAGTTTCTTTCTTTCCGGATTTTGTGGTGGATATGATATTATTCTTTGAACCGCTGTTTCTGCACTGTGATTCCTTATGACATGCCTAGCAAAACATTGTACCAGACTTTCACAATAAAAGCAGAAGTCTTTTTGACAATGTCTTTTTCCATAAAAAAACTGCTCTTCGGAAACAACTTGATTTTCAGTATTTAACAGTGGGGTGGTCGATACCAATGTAATTTCTTTTGAACTGGGGTACATCTCATACGTCTCTGAAGTTTTGTATTGATTAGAAATCTAAAAATAAAAAGAAACATACACATGGGTTCTTCCGAGGATAGTATTGGATTATTTTTAAATATTTTTTTTTAAATTTGAGAACAACAACTATTTTCAATTTTTAGAAGCTGTTAAGTTCTCCAAACCAACGGTGTATTAGAAATATTAGATTTTTCATTAAAGAAACAATATATTACAGTGCTGATTTGCAGCTAAATCTACTGCAATCGCTGCTTTTGGAATTCATGAAAATTATTGAAAAATTGCTTTGAAAAATAATCTAAGAAAAAACCGTAAGTATTTTTAAATTTTGTTTACTTTTTCTATGGTTCTACTTACCGTAGATTGAGTCGAGGATGTACTAGAGGGGCTACTTGAGCTGGACGGGAAGTAATTGGATTCCTTGCCTGAGGTCGTAGATTTAACAGATTCAGAACCTGATAGAGATCGTGTTAGCTCAAGTTCTGCGTATGGTTCGATTTCAAGTACATAAGGTTGAACAGGATCTTTCTCTGATTGTTCCGTTTTAAGTTTACGAGATTGATCACAAAAGGCATACTCTTTGTTTGTCGATGTAACCTGCAATTAAATTTAAAGGAGAATTCTGAAAAAAACCATGTTTTGCCTAGCCGTCTAGAACGTTTTCCAATCAAAACAATTCACGCCCTATATTATTACTATCTCAAAAGAAATTGCAGCAACATGACGAGATTTTCATATGGACTCTACGATGGAATAATTCTTAAGGAGGTTTAAGTATTCTTTCAACGATCTGAAATAACAGTTGTCAAGTGGAAAATTAATTAAAACTTCTCGATAATCCACACCTAGAGGCTGCTCTATATTAGCTTTAACTATCTAAGATTCCACTTGCACTGAAAAACCTATTATTATGAAATAATTGAATCATTTATTCCAAAAAGTAATAACTGTAATTCAAGAAAAGCAATTATTGATCACTCTCGCAATATTGAAAATAATGTTTAATTGTTTACTAAATTAATACTGTATACTTGAAAATGCACTGATATTAAAACAAACATATTTAATTTTGTTATCATGACAAAAAATTATGTTACAAATTCAGATTATACCTGTTTGAAATAAAAGTTGCAATTCGAATTTACTATAACCCTAAATGTTAAGGTTATTAACAAAGGGTTTGGACATTTTAAAAAAGATCTAGTTGTATTTATTGTCTAAATTGGTCATATCTTATGAAATGTTTAAGACATCAGAGAATGGATAAAGCAGATCGAATTATCACAACCCCCTCCCTACCCCACTACCACCCCCTCCCTGATATTGCATGTACATTTAAATACGCGAAACAAAATTTTTTGTGTCTGATGCATATCACTTACGTCTATTTCTTTGTCCAAGTTTTGGAAGAGATGTCTTTTGACATTATTTGCTTTTCTTGGTCTCAGCTTCCCAACTGCCGTTGCTGACGATGATATCTGATAATTCTGAACATCACATTGTCCACTATTAATATCAAAAACATTATGTAATGCTGTTATATCTATTTCACTTTGGAGATATGATTCCGAAATATTTGTTGATTCGTAGTGAGGAATATTCGCTTTTAATAGCGACAGACTTTTTTTATCCTTGTCCGAAAGAGCCATGGCGAGAATGTGTTTGGTCCGTTTCATGTTGTAATGTCACACCTAAAAAGTTATACATATGCCCAAGTTTTTGAAATTACGGATTCAAATTTTGTTTTGTTTTTAACTAAATTAAAAACACTTCTTATGAGTTATACAAGAAATTTACTGTCTTGCCGTTTACATTGGATCTGACTAAATAATTTTTAATTAATTATAAGAGAACAGTTATGGATAAATTTACGAAATCATATGTCGTTGAATTTATTGTGAAAGGGTTTATTCACTGATTGAATAATATGCAGGGTTTTTCAAAACAAAACAAAAATTTGATTTGCCACTTACTTTTGGCTCACCCAGTATAGGCCAGAATATTTTTAACGGTTCACTGAAATTCCCACCACTTTTGTTGATCAAATATTCCTTTAAGTTTTCTATAAAACGTGAAAGATGAGAATACATATCAACATATCATAATATTTAACACAAGGCCAAAATTTCAAAGGGCGCAGAGGTACCTCTAGAAATAAGTTAAATATATGTGATATGATGAGTGAAAACTAAAGGCCCAATCATTTCCAAACAGGCAACAGTTCATCTGTCACCAAACTACATTTGGTGCACATAAGAGTTGGCAATCTATTTTTTTCACAAAAGTCTCACATAATATTCTTAGAATAATGATTGACTTATTATGTTGCAACATGAAAATCAATGAAACAATTATAAAAAGTAATAATGTGAAAAAATGGAAAGAAATTTTTTTTTGCTTATAACATTTTAAGTATTGAATTTGGGGAAACTTTGTTAATAGAAAAAAGCTGCGTTATCATAATTTACACAATATAGTTTAGGTTTAGAAATGTTTAAATTATCACCGTGGCAAAGTAGCAATAATTAAAAAAGAGGGCTAAAAAGTCAATTTTTTGGTTTTATTTTTTTCGACCTCTTCAACTGCACTTGGGACCTTCACATTTCAGTAAGAAAATCGTAAAGTTATAATAAAATCATCCGGTAAACTTCGTTCAAATCGCTTCGATAGTTTTTGCACAATAATTTTGCAATTCAGAGTCATCAAAAAAATTTACATTCATTTTGAAACTTTTTTAAAGGGCCACATAACTTCTTTTTATGCAAAAACTCTTTGGACACATAGTAGAGCATATATACATTCGAAAGCTTTTTTTTATTTAAAAATTGGATGATTTGTACAGTCACAGTAATAGTTTCAAGTAAATATCCTATTTTTTACTTATAGTGTAAACAAAAAGAATACCTCAATTTTTAACTTGAATGAAATTTAAAAAAAATTGATTTTAGAAAATATTGAAATTTTGTAAATTTTAAGAAAAAAATTGTTTCAAAGGAAAAAAATGGTTTCGTATTCCTTTAAACAATGATTGTGTAAAGAATTTTGGGTGTAATTACTAAACATATTCGATATGCGTGTTCAGAGGGTCAAAGCAAATGGGTCAATAATTATATGAATGAAATAAAAACAAGTACAACAAAGATAATTCGCTTTGAAACAATTCCTCTCTTGCAATTGACGACAGTCAAAAATTTTAAACTACTTTATACGAATAATTTAATAACTTACCTTATTTTCCAACACAACAAAAACCTTATGAAACTCAAATTGTCAAAAATCCTAAAACCCACACGTAAATCACTTCAAACATACATATAGCCAATGAGAAAGAATTGGCCGTTGAGAACCCTTAATGTAAAACCTGCACCAGTGAAATACCCAATACATACAAAGGTATGAAATAGAAAAATAATTCCTAAAATGATAAAAATTCCAAGTTTACGTTCTGCAAGAGTAGCAAACGGAAACAGTGTTGCCGCGAAATCTGGCCGTCGGAAGATCGGTAAAGTTGAAGATGACCTACTTGTTGAATATACGTCAAAATAGCGACCTCTATTTTCTAGCAGTACTGGCCAACTAAAAATATACAAAGTTATACGTATTTCGCCTATACCACATCATTTTGACGACCAATTAAAAATTTGTGTAGGGGTTCGAGGTAAAGAGACATTAACGAATAACATGGTCCGCAATCCGACGGCCATATATGGCCGTCCAATGCACATGGCCGTCCTATTGATGATATTTTGACAATGTATGGTCGTCGAATTGATAGAGGGATGTATATATATATATATATATATATATATATATATATATATATATATATATATATATATATATATATATATATATATATATATATATATATATATATATATATATATATATATATATATATATATATATATATATATATATATGAGAGCGTTATGAGTTGCATTAGTGTAAATGTGAAAATTATTTTTTGCATCACATTATTTTAAAACTTAATCTGGTTTGACGTAGAGGCTTAGCTAAATATAAGATTAGAAAAGAATACGTCAGTTATATAGGTCTTTAGTGTTGCAGGAGGATTAAAGGTAGAATAAAAAATATTTATCAATGATTTTGTAAGGAACATTTTTCCAGATGATACCTATTCGTGGTTATTATAGCGAATAATATGGTGCTATAATTTATGCAAGAAAGACTGCAGACATGCTGTAGACGGATTAGTGTTCAGCATGCCTTGAAACATAAGATGTCTTGTATTGTTGGAGCAGTAGGACTGTCGATTTTCTGAAGACTGACAGATGATACAGCTATTTTGACCAATGATTTGCATTCAGAGCATGGAAATACATCATGAAACTACCTCCTTGGTTACAACATAAAAAAATATTTGTTTCTACTCGCTCATGAATCAATGTGTTTTATGGGTATCGAAAATTTGGACTCGATAATTTCAGAAAGCTTCGTACCATAGTTTTTCAGACCTAGGTTCCAGTGGCTTTTTTGAACAATTTTGTGAGGGTTATTATTTGGCAATCAAACGATTTGATCTATAATGGTAGCTACGTGGTCCTCTGCACGTGACTACCTATTACCTTTAAGAAGATAGAGGCCTGTAACAGTCACGTGGACAACATACGGCAGGCTCAGATCGAATAACAATATTTCTTGAAGCTATGCATATTAAAATTATAAAAAATATATTCTCATTTCGCATAACGAGCATTAAAAGTTTTCATTTTACTTTTCAAATGTGTCCCTAAAATTTAACATTAGTATTTTTGTATATATTTTACTATGGACTATGAGAGATGCCCTACGGTCGCTATTTCTCATTTAGTTTCATACTTAATAACTTCTGCCATTTAAGACATTGATTTACGTACAATTTATTCAATAAGTATCTTAAAAAAATTGGTCATGCCTTAAAATTACATTATACGCCACATGTTGACTTTAAAGCAGTTTAAAAATTTATATTGCTTATAAGTTGCAGCCTTCAATTTCTGACAAAATAAGCTGTGAAGCTGGGTCGTTCGTCAACTCAAGAGATATTTTTTCCGGAAGGACTGAAACTAGATTAACTTCTATTTTTTCCAATTAAAAACACACTATACCTTAACCTTGTAGTGCGTGAACAGCGAATAAAACAATTCATCATTTTTTAAATTTAAAACTACTGATTTTCTATAAAACAGCACGAGACATCACAGTTAAAACGAAACACTAATTAGGAATTTTTTATTTATAAACTTCAACCCCATATAAGCTAGGTTTTCCCTTATGATTTTAATGGGATCACTGAATCAACAAAGTTCTTTGGTCGCATTTTTGGCGATTGCACTATCTTATAACAAAGTCGCACCTAGGAGCGCCACATAAAATTCTGAAGATCTCCCTTTCAAATTCTTCCAATTTGAAAGGAACTTTATGATTAAATGATCTTTAGAAATTTCTGTGCTACCCGGTATATTACAAATAAAATTCTCTTAGTTACGTCAAAAATCAAATAATACACATTGTCAAATATTTTAATTTACATCTTAGAATTGTGCCTTTTTAATCCGTAGTTTCTTAACCATTGACAACGGGGTCTGATCTAGACCCCGAAACGTTTGGAATGTACAGCAATTTTCTTTAAACTGTGGTGTTATTTCCCAAGAAGCACTTAGACATTGAAAAATATGCCACAAGTATCATTCAGAAAACAAATAAAATAAAACTTGTCTATTTCAGCATATTTTAAAATACTGAAAAAATAATCATTACCACCTCTTTACTGATGTATGCCATTAATAAAATTTTTGTAGATCTGGGTGTGAGATTAGGCGGAGTAATTTTTCTAAGAGAAAATGCACCTCATCCAGGGATTTTCTCATATGCCTTTGGCAATACCCTGTATGTTAAAACAAGAATACATTTACATTCAACTTGCAGAAGCCATTACATCAAAGTGACTAAAAACTAGGGTTGGGTTCAATTGATCATTCTGTCAAACGCAGAGCGTCATCAATCTTTATCACTCATAATGCTTCCAAAGCATATGCACACTCACAATTTCTTGCGTTTATTTTTTACTTAGAAATTATCTCCTATATTTATTTTTCGACGTTTGTTGAGACCAATCCATAAGTCTGAGTGTTTTCAACATGCTTTATGTACTTAACGCACTCAAACGATTCCGGTGAAGATGCACAAAAAAATAAAAACATTTCGTAAATATTTAAAATTCTTCAGATAAATGGTTATCTAAACAAAGTCCACTTAAAAGTTGAAAGTAAAATTTGTTCAGGATTTTCGTTACTGCTAAAAGACAATGGAAGTTTAAATAACGAAACCAGAGACAATCTATTTTTAGCTTAATAGTGGTAAATGATCTCTATGGAGAATTGAATGAAGTAAATAAACCTAAGACTTAACTCAAACAAAAAGTTGTACCGATACTGTAAATTGAGATAGAATGCACACTATCATTCTCGTATTACATAAAAACTTATTGTTGTAAAAATTTTGGTAATATTAAAATATGATATCAAATTGATATGAATGTAGAATTTATAGATTTTTAACAAAACGCCTTACATTTCGGATTTTTTTTCATCAACTTGCTAATTCTGGATTTTAATTTTTATTGTAAACAGGATTATCATTCCTTGTAAGGGTTTAAACATTTTTAGGCTTTTTAGTGAGTTCGACAGTGAAATAATGAATGCTCGAAAAACATTTATTATTATTAATAAAATGAATAGGAGTTTAGATTATTTTCTGAGCATAGGTACCATGTTTTAACTATTAAACTCAAAACATTGGTGAGTAGGTGTAATCGATTTAACTACTTGCAAAACCAATTCACAGAATAATTGTTCTTCCATGCGAAAAATTCTTGGAAATTACGATGAAGCTCATGGTTTTCAAGAAAAATCGAAAAAACCTATATGTAAGGAAGTTTTTCACAAACAGTTTTGTTTAGTTTAATATTCATTTCATTAATCAGATATTGATGTTAGTTTAAGTTAATTGTGTTTTGAATTGCTGATTTGCTATATCCGGTTACAAAAGTTTTCATAAGCTGGAAGACTAGTTTTATTCCAATCCAGTAACCTGTCTATCTCTAGAAATCAAGTTGGGTGACAGATATACCTGGTAAGTCGACCTGAGGCCCAGGTTGAACTTCACTCATTCATTCGTTCGATACCGGTATCATATTAGTAGTATCGCAAAGTCCCTAGCAACAGCCAGCCTGATGAAAACCTGTTATGACTTAAAAATCAACTTTGACTGGATTTTAGCAACGGAATAAAATCTGATTGTGCAAAAATTCTCTTCTTTATAGGTTTGGCCCTACGAGAATATCAAGATTATAATGATGCTGTCTACAGCATATAACGCATCACAAGAACAAATATGAAAGTTGTCACCCTGAATCCACTACCAACTTATCAGGGTGAAGATGTATCGAATTGAAACGACCAGACTTAAAAGGGGCATCAAATGTTGTGATGGCTCCGAAACGAAGACCCTTTTATCATACTCTTTTCGAGGTCTCATTCCTTTATACTCAAGGCAATATATATATTATATATAACATATATTGTTTCTGGTCAGGTAACCTTCATCAGTTGCGCTTCCTCTCGAACACTTCTTTATGTATTTGATACATTTCGTTAAATTTGAAGACGCGAGATGTAAGACCGACATCTAGTATTTTCGAGAGAATTAGCACACAGAGGTTCCGAATCTGGAGCCGTTCCGTGTAATTGCTGTTCTCCCTTAACTCCTAGGACAGAATGTCATGATAAAATTTTCAAGTTACTTCACCTGTCAGAGATATTGATTACTCTCTTCGAGGTGTCATTCCTTTGTACGCAAGACAATATATATTATATATTATATATAACATATATTGTTTCTGGTCAGGGAACCTTCATCAGTTGCGCTTCCCACAATTGAATGTCCTCTCGAACACTTCTTTATGTCTTTGATACATTTCGTTAAATTTGAAGACGCGAGATGTAAGACCGACATCTAGGATTTTCAAGAGAGGTTCCTGTGTGTGCTAATTCTCTCGAAAATCCATCTTTGAAGGTTTAATATGAAACCATGAATTTGATCACAGCTATTTGTTAAAGTGCTCTTTTGACCCTAAAGCTTTAAGGTTAGCCGATTCAAGGCTTAAAATATATTAGTCAGATAGACCAACCAGCAATTAAACTACTCATTATTGAACTTTGTCTAAAAAATCCTTTGATTCCTTACACTCAAGAAAGAAGATGGCCAATTTCAGTTCACAAAGCCGAGCCAACTTGATGTACCTTGATAACCCTTTGTAGAAAATGAGGACTTCTTAACTCTTTTAAATAAATCCGATTTTTCACCAATCAATAAAGGAGCTTATTTTCATTATTTTTAGATGAAATCAGATATCGAAGTTAAATATTTTCTTATAATTAGTGCCTTCTGTCAAACATTGGGGGTACAAAATGTCCTCCTCAGCATACAATTAACTATGTCGGTAGAATCATCTCAACTATTGCTTCGTTTACTATTTGTGACTTTAAGTCTGCTGTAAAATTATCAGAAACACAAAAACGAAAATTATATTTCGAGATTTACACTTTATTTTGTAAAAGACACGTGTTTCGGCATACAATGCCTTTATCAAGTTTCACAAAATACTAAAACTATTATTCTAACTACACCATTATATATACATATTACTTAACTAAACTAATTATACAGAGCCATTAAAAAGATTTAAAAGTGGAGATGGATTAAGATCTAATTGGTTATTTAATAGTCTACCTGTTAATTTCTAGGGATTCTAATAGATTAATTTTACTGGGGTTATTTTCCAAATGTAATATATTTACGTATCGTTAAATTTGTGATTATCCTCTACTAAATGCCGTGCATAATTAGATGTATTGTCTTGTGTGGAATAACTTCTTTTGTGCTCTCTAATACGAGTATTAAAATTTCTAAATGTCCTACGGATATATAGCTTGTCACAATTGCCGCAGTTAAGTTTATATACCCCGGATTTACAATTACTATCTATTCTTGATTTATTATTCTTAATATATCTGGATAAATTATTTGAAGTTTTATAACTGATATTTATGTCTTGTTTTTCTAAAAATGATTTAACTTTATTACTTGTTTCGCCCAGGTAAGTTAAAGTTTTGAAAAAATCATAAGGTTTTTTATCAATAGGATAAATTAAATTTAGAGCCTTATGGAACATTTTCTTTTTTACTAAGTTATCGATGAGATCGTGATCAAAACCGTTGTTTACTGATATCTGTTTAATGATGTTTAATTCTTTTTGGAAATTTAACGGCGTCAAAGGTACATTGATTAATCTATGGATCATACTATAAAATGCAGACATTTTTTGTTGGTAAGGATGATAAGAACTACTATGAATGACTATGTCCGAATATGTAGGCTTGTGATAAATTGCAAATGTATGTTTGTTATTTATTCAGGTAATTGTCAAGTCTAAATAATTAATTTCATTATTTGTTTCTATTTCAGTCATAAATTCAATATTTGGGTCTATATTATTAATGTATTCTAAAAAGGTGCTCAATTGTCTATTAGTTCCTGTAAAACATACCAAAATGTCATCAACGTATCTCTACCAATAAGTAAATTGTTTTGATAGTGGGTGTTGAAAAATTTTATTCTCTATAGCACTCATGAATATTTCTGCTAGTAAGGGACTTAATGGGTTTCCCATAGTTAAACCATCATTACCTTTATATAAAATATTATTAAATTCAAAAAAATTTTGGTCTAAGTAAACTTTCAAATAATTCAATATATCTTGTTTTATGATTGGATTGGTATGGCTATTTTCTAACAACTTCTATATTAGTTTAACTGTATCTCTAGGCGGTATACTCGGAAACAAATTTTTTTCGTCAAAAGAGATGAGTTTAGCTTTCGATGGAACAACTATATTCTTAATATTGTCTATAAGTTCATATGAATTTTTAATCGCATGTTTAGCTTGGAATTTAGTATATTTTCTTAAAACATCAATAAGTAAAGTAGAAACTTTAACAGCTGGGGCGGTAATATACGAAACAACTGGTCTAATAGGATGGTTTTGTTTGTGTAATTTAATTAATGAATATAACTGTGGAGGACGGGGATTTTTTAATATTAGCTTAAATCTGTTATCTTGGTCTATGATGGAATTTGCTTGATTCAACAATGATTTTATTTCATTCTGAAATTTATGCGTGGGGTCTTTAGTTAAAACTTTATGATTACCCATTTTTATGAATTCTTCTGTTCATAAAAAGGGTCGTTTATAAAATAAAGTGTAAATCTCGAAATATAATTTTCGTTTTTGTGTTTCTCATTATGGATTTACATCAAGTATCAGCCGCAACAATTCAGTATTGTAAAATTATCGCCTCTATGGTTTTTATTTTAAACAGAATCAACTTTATAATCAATACATTTGCTAAATCAAGTGTCTTTCAAGGCGACCAGTTTTCAAGCTAATTACTTAAAAGTATAATGAATCTCACACACTAAGGCCATTGTAGGTCGGCTTTTTCATTGAAGGCAAACTCAAACTTTATACTGTCAGATTACTTCCTTTTTTAGTGCCATTTCCTCTTAATGAGTAGTTTAATCAAGTAAATGGCACAGGTTATAGATTATACAAACTTACCTTATAAAAACAATTTACTTTAAGTTAAAAACAAAACTTATCTGTTTTTGGGAACTTTATAGAAGCTCGGGAGGCCGAATATTCTGCACGTTGTATCCTGATTTTTCGAACATATTCCGCCTTCTTTCGCAATACGGACCCCTTTGGTGCGAAAGTCTTGGTTTAATAGAACATAAGCATCAAATTAATAGGAAATATAGTTATACTAAGTAACCACCGAAGAGAACTGGATTAAATCGGTGCTTCTGTATTTATATTAATTAAATGTAAACTGGCATGATATTGGAATCCCCTAAAACGATTTCATACTTAATATTGCAAAAAAAATCTGAATGAAAGGGAAAAATGAATATAATATTGACATAATGGTGACTCATTGTCGTATATAATTACTTAGGAACGTTGAAGCAATATCTGTCATTTTATACATCAATTTAAAGTCTAATGATTGCCTTGATAACCACTACTTACTTTCTAGCAATTTCATGCACTTTGGATTTGGGAGGTCCGATTAGCAACGCCACTGACATCGTTCTGTTCCTTTCTTGTCTTTGACGACCACCTGCCTTGTGGCTTCTAATGATAATGACAAATCCAACTACAAAAGGCATTTGTTTGCTTGTACCAGCATAACAGTGAATGGTACTCGAGAGAATTTGTTTATCTCTTAAAGAAACTCTACTCCATCATTATTTTCTTTGAAAATAACAAAGACGGAAAGTTATTGTCTACGACCTGTTTTAGCCAATTTCATAGAAGGTTTTCAAGGGAAAATATGGATGGAACTTTATGTGTCAAAGATTAATGCTAAGCATTTGTGAATAGGCTGAAAGATTTTACTCATGTGAATACATTTCATCAAATTTCTTAATTACTTTGAAAAAAACATTTAGTAAACAGCTACATGTGCGGTAAAAAAGAATAATAATTATGGGGATAATTTTGAATAAGTTAGTAATCAGAAAAAATATATAGCGTATTGTGTTTATATTTAATTTGTTGTAAATATATTAGAAGTAGATGAGGGATAATTGGATGTTACTTATGCAAATGAATAGTATTGCATATAAATATAAAAAGGAAAATTATAACCCAATAGTTGTATAAGTAAGAACATATTGACGTTTCAATGGGGAAAGAAGTAAATTTACAATTATATCACCCAGGACACAAAATTACGGAAATTTAACTCATTTTCACTTTAATTTATTTAATAAATTATAAAAACAGATTTGGTAAATGTCAAAAATTTCAAAAACCATTGGAAACGTTAAAAAGCAGTTAAAAACAGGGATGAAACGTTTAGATCACAGACTGCCGTGAGAATAAAAATGATAGAGAAAGATAATTAATAATTCAGAAGAATAGGTAAAAGGAATTTCAAAAGAAAGAATTTTTTTAAAGAATCTGCAACAACTGGTGGTTTAGCAGGTGGCCAAAGTCAAATCAGGAATAAAAAACATATAGTTGTAAGATTTAGGCAAATATAAAAATTTATTATATGGAGAAATGTATTCCGACATCCAGGAGTTGCAGGAAAATCTAGCTCACAGAGTCTCCAATTCGGGAGTTGGACTGTGGTTCCAAGGATAGAAATCACACGAAAAAATTCGTAGGTTTACTAAAACCTCTCAAAGGAATTACGATATTAACTTTTCGAGATTTTCTCGACTAGAAGAATCTGGAAAAGTTAGTAAATATAAATATGTATTAAGGCTATCAAAATTAAAATCGGATTTGTTATTATAGTTAAAATTCAATGAGGGAAATGTTACAATAATACAATAAAGAGGCGTAACCTAAAAAATGTATAACAGCCAGTTTGATAACATCTAACTTTTATTAAAAGTTGAAATACAATAAATGTTTGTGGGAAATTGGATCAAGGAAGTAAAGAAGGAGCAAATAGAATGAGTTTATACAGTCCTGTACACATGGTATGGTAGATATGTTTGAAGAACATGGTAAAAATAAATATTTAGTCTGGGAATCCATCATAATTTAAATTGAAATCAACTGAATTTAAGAAGTTACCAGGCAAGAATAGTACATTTAGAAGTAAAATTTGCAGTCATCAAGTATCAATAACGAATACCGGATTGGAAAAGGATATTATATATTATATTCTAAAACGATTTCCACATAATTTTCTTAAATTTATTATTCACAAATTTATCAAAAGTATCACTCACTAATAGTAGTTTAAAATCATTTGTAAATATAAAAGTTTTCGATTTTTTTTTAAGTGTAAATATATTTTTTTAAAAAGACGTTGATATTTATTTAAAACCGTAGTATTGCAATTCCATAAAGTAATTTAAATCATTTGCAAAGAATTATTAAAAAGGTTTTAAGGTGGTGAGTGATAGAAAGTGCATAGTGAGCTTCAAAAAGTGCAAGCATTTTTGAAAAGCAAAGAAAACCTAGAGACATCAAAGAATTTTGTGATGACGTCATTTAGATTTCGAACGTCGTTTTTTATACTAGATCACTCTGTATATTTTTGGGTTACTCTTAGTAAGACTATCGAAATTGATATAAGATTTTTATTATTTATTTATTAATATGCATGTTTACAAATAATTGAATAACATAGACGACTAATGCTGCTAGAGTTTTAGAACAAATTTTATAAATATTGTTTTTAAGTAGTCCCGTAAAAAGTAAAACATAATGAAATTATAAGGAAATCCTATGATGCTGTTGAAAAGATAAGTAAACAAACTATTATTGTTATTGTTATAGTGGACCGGGCTTACAGAATTTGCCCACTTCGGCACCTAAAAACGAATACTCTATTTAGTACGTTCATTCCAGGCAGATGGTTACGTTGCTCGTGAAATAAGTACGTCAGTTAAACCAAAAGTGATATCAAATTATGTCAAAGGCCAACAATCAGAACAATACCACATACCCAGATACTCACAACCACTGCCCACTATTATTCTCGCCTCCAGCGACAAGCTATTGAAATTTATAAACACAATTTCAACAGAAAAGAAAAAGGTTTCAAACTTAACAAAATATGTGGACTTTGCAGTGGGGTGTCTGTTATTATTTTACTTGACTGAGCCACCTTGCGGGTGACCTTTCCCTAGGTGTTCGAGGTTGCAATTTTCTTCGAACTATAAGTTTTACCAGATTACTGATTATATGCCCAACATATTGTAAGATTCGGTCCTAGAAAATAGTGGAAAGTCTGAGGTTGATCTCGATCTCTCTTAGTTTAGATATGTGCGTCTCTCTCGAAAACACCAATCGTGTTTCAATGGGCTTCTTTGATTGTCCAGGATTATATAGGAATATAGAAAATATAAGCCTTATAACTAGTTTACTTTTGTCATTTTCTTGATTTGTTGATCTTTCCATATTTCAGTCAAGTTCGTTATGGCATTCCCATCAATCGCTATTCACCTCCTAATTTCTTTTTTTCCATTTCCCCTGATTGCATGTGAGTAAACCGAGGTAATTAAATTCTGGCACTACTTCATCTGCAATATTTTGTTGAGTTAGAGTATTGCCTGTGTTTAATATGATCATTTTTCGTCTTTCGAAATCTATTAGTTTATGGTGTTTTTTGACCGGCAAAGTTGTATCACTGGCATATCGAAGTTGTATGTTTTGTTTCCAACAATTGAAATTACCTTGTAAAGTTCCCATATACAATATATACATTAATAATCAATAATAGTATCATTTTCTTGAAAGGCGGGATGTAAGGTTTGAACTGTTAAATGTGTTAAAAGATTTTTATCAAATCTGCCATGTGTTGGAAATATGGACGCATGCGCATAACGACAAGTCAAATACTCTATGGAAATGAAGACTAGATACATTCTGACATATTTTTATGTCATCTTCTGTCATATATATATATTGTGTGTCATGATTACCATTTGTGTAATATATAATGGTTAATCCTAAATATTAAATTGTCCTAAATTATTTCATCAGGTTATGGGCCCAGTCCTGCCTGCCTTATAGTGTATTTTGGATAAAATCAAGAAAACAGTTACCTAGCAGAAGTTTACGACGTGCATAATTGCTGAACTCAAAGATGTGTTTCTAACCTTATTGAATATTGTTAAAAAAAATGGCTAGTAGTAATTCAATGATGTCAATTGAGAAGCTCACAGGTCGCAATAATTGGGCAAGTTGGAGTTTTGCTGTCAAAGCGTATTTGCAACATGAAGATTTATATGATTGCATTTTGAGAGAACCAGATCCAGCCGATCAAAGCAAGTTAAAACAAGATACTAAAGCCAAATCCAAATTAATATTATTAGTTGATTCAGTATGATATGTACACATTCAAGAAGGCCAAAATGCCAAACAGGTATGGGACAATATAGCGAAAGCATTTGAAGATAGTGGATTAACCCGAAAAGTTGGTTTGTTAAGAGAGCTTATAAATACCAATTTAGAGAATAGTTTATCAGTAGAAGACTATGTAAACAAAATAATGACCGCGGCACACAAATTAAGAAATATAAAATTTGATGTGGAGGATGAGTGGTTGGGCACATTAATGCTGGCAGGATTGCCAGATATGTACAAGCCTATGATTATGGGTTTAGAAAGTTCCGATATGAAGATTAGTGCTGACTTGGTAAAAAATAAATTGTTGCAAGAAATTAAACCATCAGATACTACTGCACTTTATACAAATACTTAAAATTATCAGCCCAAAAATGATCAGCAAAAGCATAAGAAAGGCCCAAGGTGTTTTAATTGCAATAAATATGGCCATCTAAGTAAAAATTGTTGGCATAAAAAATCGACTCCTAAGGAAACAGATAAAAAATCTGAATATGTGGCAGCATTTTCTGCATCCAGAACAAATGATTTCAAGAACTGGTATGTGGACTCTGGAGCATTCATGCACATGACTATGCGCAGGGATTGGCTCACAAATGTCAGTCCGTCATCTGTATCAAGCAATAGAATTGCAGACAATAAAGTACTGAAAGTTGAATGTTGTGCTGATGTATGCATTAAAGTAAATGCAAAAAATGGCAGCACTGAAACAATACAGGTGAGAGAAGTTTTATATGTACCAGATCTGAAAACGAATTTGCTATCTGTAAGCAAAATAATTAATAATTTGGTCAAGAGCGAGTTGGACTCGCATACTTAGGGTTCCGTACCACCTTCAAGATTCGAATATTCCAGTTTCAGACAAGCAGGGAATGAGTGCATTTTCTTATACTTACCCTTATATCTTTTAAAGGAAGCGTTTTAAATTTATAAAAAATATACACTTTGATTTTCCACACATAGACTTTTTATTTTATCTGCTTTAGGATTCGCTTGATTTTTATCACAATACATATGTATTTAATTTTCTAATTTGGCCCCCAAAAAGTAACATTAGAGTTTTATTTTACTAATAAACTTTCAGAAATGCCTTTTATAATCTACTGTCTGATTTTTTAGACTCTGTAGATTGGAAGAAAAACGGCAAAATAGGTCAAAGTTTAAATTATAAATTATTAAATCTGTTATTCAAATTATTTAAAAATCTAAATAAAATATATTTTTCAAATTTTAAATAGTGTAGTTTCTAAAGTGGGAATTAAGTCGATGTTTAATATTTTTAATATCTTTTATACAAATGATTTAAAAATATGATATATTTGTAATTCACATAATGAGCCTTTTATCTGATATATTACATGATGCGTTTGAAAATTAAATCTTTATTTTCCATTTAATTGTATAATTTGTGCCTAAAATTACTATGGGGGTTTTCTAGTTTATTTGGCCTCCAAATAATAGAATTAGGTATTTTTTTCATATTTTTCCTATAAACAAAAAAAATTAGGTCTTAGAGTTTGGGGAATAACGCGGAGAATGGGTAATTTTTTTAAAATATTTTTTTAATATATTTTAAAATATATTAAAAATTTAACAAATATATTTTTACCTATTCGTCATAATGAGCCCTGGGATTTGATATATTACATGAGCCGTTAGAAACAATTATAATTTTTTATTTTCAATTTAATTCTATAATTTGCTCCCCAAAATGAATATTAGGGGTTTCTTCTTATTTTTCCAGTAAAGTTCAGGTGAGGGGCTATACTTCCAGTTTTTCAAAAATTTTCAGCTTATGGTTTCGGAGATAAGGGGGGGGGATGGGTAAATTTTTTTATATTTTTGTTAATATCTTTTAATTAATTTATTTTAAAAATATGAAAAAAATATATTTGTTTTCGTCATAATGAGCCCTTTCATTTGATATATAACATGATGGGTTAGAAACAATTTTAATTTTAATTTTCCATTTAATTCTATAATTTGCCCCCAAAATAAATATTAGGGATTTTCCTTAATTTTCCAGTAAAGTTCAGGTGAGGGGGTATACCTCCATTTTTTTTCAAAATTTTCCAACTTATGGTTTTGGAGATGGGGGGGGAATGGGTAATTTTTTTTATATTTTTGTTAATATCTTTTAATTAATTTATTTTAAAAATATGAAAAAAATATATTTGTTTTCGTCGTAATGAGCCCTTTCATTTGATATATAACATGATGGGTTAGAAACAATTTTAATTTTGTATTTTCCATTTAATTCTGTAATTGGCCCCCCAAAATTAAAAGTAGAGGTTTCTCTTTATTTTTCCAGTAAACTTCAGGTCAGAAACTATAAATCTATTTTTTTTCAAAACTTTACGTTTTATAGTTTCGGTGATAAGGGGGAGGGGGGATGGGTAAATTTTGGTATATTTTCGTTAATATCTTTTTAAATATATTTTTTTAAAATATGAAAAAAATATATTTGTGTTCCTCAGAATGAGACCTTTCATTTGATATATTACATGAGGCGTTTGAAAAATTTTTTATTTTTAAATTTTTATTTAATTCTATAATTTGCCCCCCAAAATTAACATTAATGGTTTCTCCTTAATTTTCCTATAAAGTTCGGGCAACGGTCTATATTTCATATTTTTTCAAAATTTTAGGCTTAGTAGTTTCGGGGATAAGCGGGGGGAATGGGTATATTTTCGTTAATATCTTTTTAAATAATTTTTTTAAAATATGAAAAAAATATATTTGTGTTCCTCAGAATGAGACCTTTCATTTGATATATTACATGATGTGTTTGAAAAATTTTTATTTTTAAATTTTTATTTAATTCTATAATTTGCCCCCCAAAATTAACATTAATGGTTTCTCCTTAATTTTCCTGTAAAGTTCGGGCAACGCTCTATATTTCCTATTTTTTTCAAAATTTTAGGCTCAGTAGTTTCGGTGATAAGGGGGGGGGATAGGTAAATTTTGGTATATTTTCGTTAATATCTTTTTAAATATTTTTTTTAAATATGAAAAAAATTTATTTGTGTTCCTCAGAATGAGATCTTTCATTTGATATATTACATGATGCGTTTGAAATTTTTTTTATTTTTAAATTTTTACTTAATTCTATAATTTGCCCCCTAAAATTAACATTAATGGTTTCTCCTTAATTTTCCTGTAAAGTTCGGGCAACGCTCTATATTTCCTATTTTTTCAAAATTTTAGGCTCAGTAGTTTCGGAGATCAGGGGGGGGAACGGTCGATTTTTTTAGTTTTTCCCACCTGAAGTACCCCTAAAATCAAATTTTTTACTTTTACATTGATACAAAATTTCAACCTCTTCCGTCCAGTAGTTTAGGAGAAAATGGCTGTGATGTGACAGAGGCAGAAATCCTGAGTGATATTATAAGGGTATCCGTATATTGTATATACGGAACCCTAAAAATGGATGCAAAGTAACATTTGATGAGGAAGGCTGTTAGATTTATAATCCAAGTAATGTGTTGGTTGCAACGGCAAATTTATGCATTTATGCATGCAACTTATGCTGGCTACTAAGCCTAATGATGCATATTTGCGGCATCAAAGAATGGGTCACTTGAATTTCACAAGTGTTGGTAAAATACTCAATTGTACAGAAGGAGTGAAGTTGACACTGAGAGAAGCAAATTCTATCTGTGTAACTTGTCTTGAAGGCAAGCAAACAAGACAACCATTCCCTACCGAACTCTCCCGTGCAACAGGTTTGATAGAGCTTATCCACCCAGATGTATGTGGACCAATGAAGCATGTTTCATTAGGAGGTGCAAGGTTTTTTGTTACTTTTATTGATGACTTCTCAAGAAGAGTACATGTCTACCTTATCAAACATAAGGGAGAAGTTTTTGGAAAATTCGTGGAATTCAAGAATAGAGTAGAAAATGAGCTAAATAGAAAAATTAAAATTTTGAGAAGTGACAATGGAACTGAATGTAAAAACAATAATTTTGAAACATACTTAAAGAAACATGGAATATTGCACCAACACCCAATCCATACACTCCTGAACAAAATGGACTAAGTGAAAGAATGAATAGGACCTTAATAGAGCGAGCTAAATGTATGAATTTAAATGCAGAATTGCAGACCACATTCTGGGAAGAAGCAATAGTTACAGCTGCATATATCATTAATCGCTCACCCAGTTCTGCTTTATGTGATATGACGCCCTATGAAGTATGGACTGGAAAGAAGCCAAATTTGAGTCATACGAGAATTTTTGGATGTCCTGCTGTGGTGCATATACCTAAAGAACATAGAACTAAGCTTGAAGTGAAATCACGTAAACTGATCTTTGTTGGTTACAGTGATTGCACAAAGGGGTACCGATTTATAAAACCCGAAACAAAAAAGGGAATTGTAAGTAGGGATGTTGTATTCCTAGAAGCTTCAATTAAGAGAAATAAAGTTAATAATGTATCAGAAAAGCAAAATACCAAAAAAAAGGAAGAGAGTTCAATTATAAAAAATAAAGTTGATGTATCTGAAAATGAGAAGAAAATCATCGACTTATTATTGGATGAAAAATGTGTAGAACCTGAGAAAAGAAACATTGATAAGGGGATTAATGAAACAAGAGAGACACAGGATACATCTCAAAGTATTTTCGTTTCAGATGATGCTGATCAATTTGAAGATATTCATGATGAATCATATTTACCTGCTGAAACAATTGATTCTCCTCCGCAACCAAATAGAGTTTTGAGACCACTTCAGCATCGAATACAACATAATGCAAATAATGTTGATCAGTCTCCCACATCACTTATGTATATGAGTAATGAGTCAACAATGAGTTTACTAAACTGTGATCCGCAGAGTTTTGAAGAAGCTCTTAACAGTGACAATGCTGATGAGTGGAAAACAGCAATGAATGAAGAATATGAGTCATTGTTAAAAAATAATACATGGACACCAGTTAACTTACCAGAAGGAAAGACAGCAATTCCCAGCAAGTGGGTTTTTAAAACCAAGTTGGATGGAAATGGTATTGTTGCACGTTATAAAGCTAGAGTGGTAATCAAGGGTTATAACCAAGTCAAGGGCATTTATTACCATGAAGTGTATGCTCCTGTAGTCCGTTATTGTTCTATAAGATATTTCAACAGTCTAGCTCCAAAATATGGACTTAAGATACACCAAATGGATGCAATTACAGCTTTCTTACAGGGTGAAATCAATGAAGAGATATACATTTCCTTACCACCTGGTTATGAAGACAAAAATAAAGTTGTCAAATTAAATAAGTCTATATATGGATTGAAACAAGCTAGCAGACAATGGAACAAGAAATTAAATTCTGCATTAATAGATATTGGAATGAATCATTCAAACTTAGATCCATGTGTTTACTATCGCATTATAGATGAAAATGACATACTGTTTATAGCGGTATATGTAGACGATCTGTTATACTTCTTTAACAATGAAGAAACATCACAAATGATGAAGGAGAAGTTACTAAAAACATTTAGTATGAAGGACTTGGGAAGAGCAGAGAACTGCATTGGTTGTAAAGTTACTCAAAATGAAAATCAAGAAGAAATTTCTATGGATCAGTCTTTATATATAAAAAGTATACTCATCCGGTTTGGAATGCACAACTGCAAGTCAGTGTGGACACCTACTGATGTAAATGTTAAGTTGAGAAAGACTGAAAGTGAAGATGAAGTTGTAAAGGATATTCCATATCAGGAAATTATTGGTTGTTTGTTGTACCTATCGCAAGGAACTCGACCAGACATGATTGCTGATGTTTTTACGAAAGGACTTCGTCGTACCAAGCATAATGGTTTCACCACAGCAATGGGATTAATTATGGAGCATCTGCGTCCAGGAGAGGATGTTGGAAATATGGAGGCATGCGCATAACGACAAGTCAAATACTCTAAGTATATGAAGACTAGATACATTCTGACATATGTTTATGTCATCTTCTGTCATATATATATATATATATATATATATATATATATATATATATATATATATATTGTGTGTCATTATTACCGTTTGTGTAATATATAATGGTTAATCCTAAATATTAAATTGTCCTAAATTATTTCATCACCAAGTTTTCATGACTAAACGATTAGTGAATTCATATAGAAATTAGTTCAGTTTACAGTTTACACATACATAATTGCCAGATAATTTAATATTTTATATTACAATAACCAAGTATGATCAACGAAACGTAATAAACTTGTCAAGCTATTAACACTTTTCAGTTGTACAAGTAACAGTGTTTTATCAAATTGGATTGATCTGAAATCTCAAAACAATTTTATGATTAATTCCATCGGATCACGTAGATTTTACTTCCCGTATTGCTTATTCATAACCATATTCACTTCTCTCCAAACACGATTGCATTTCAAACGTTATATTCGATTGTCTGACCATTATGAATGTTTAAGCCTATAGCGGTTGTATTTTGACAGTTTGGATGATTGATCGTACCGATAAAGTTAAAGTGGTGGTTGAGTTGAGCGAAAGCCGCAGCCGGCGTGATGGCATTGCAAGCTCTCGAAATGGAACTGGCAACATTCGCATGGTAATATCTTGGTTGGAATGGCATAAGGGAACGTTATACTGATATCAAAATTGAAGTCGGTTGTGTATTACTGGAACGAAACGCATATTTAAATAATAAAAAAAAAATAAGCACCATGTTCGAGCTATTCAAAAATAATGAAAGTAGGCAAGCCAGTATATTGAGAGTTGTTACAGACCACGTAATTTTCCTAGTTTATATAGGCAATACTAAACACTCATAAGATAATAACTATTTAGTAAAATACTTTTGAGTCAATGTTTCGCGTTCATAAGTGCATTCAAGATTTGAAAATTTATTCAGCAATATATTAGTTTTGAGCAATATATTTGTTACATATTGTTATTCGTTCCTTAATTAAGCTATTTTAGATACTTTATCTGCGTTGCTGTATTTTAACATTTATTTGAATAAACCAGATTTCATAAATTGTTGTGAAATGTTATTAGATATGACAAAGGTAGTATTGAAATTAAGGTAATTATAGAATAATTTAAATTCTGTGCACTTAATTTTACCAGCTAATCTGATAAACCTTATTTATTTTATATTTATTAATGTTTTAAATATTAGTCGTTTTAGAAGGTAAATAATGTATTATTATATCAATTGTTTTCTTATATGTTAGCAAAAGTTATACCTGTTTTCAAAAATAAGGGACATCTTGAAGATCGAACAAACTATAGGCCTATATCCCTACTGCTAATAAACCAAAAAATTGTCGAATCCTTATTGAAAGACCAAATGATTGTCTACCTTGAGGTATATAAAATCTTTGTACAAAACCAATTTGGAAGAAATGCACAACTCTGGTTATTAATTCAAGCGATTATGTGGCAGAGGGCTTTGAGAATAGAAATAACACATATGCTACATTCCTGGACTTAATGAGAGCATCTGAGTACCGGACACTTATGCAATCAATTACAAATATTTCTTTAAATGTAGTAGTATTACGCAACAACTTATGTATTTAAAATAGTTGTTGAAAATAAGTCCCCTAGTTTCAAACAGTCGACTTTCTTTTATAATTTCAACTTAAAAAACATGTTAACTAAAAACTGACCAAAAAGGTCCTCCCATTAGAAGTAATCAACCACACACTAATTGGTTGGCAGCGAATCCAATCTTAAAAACACAAATTAAGTTTGAAATTTTGTATGATTCATTGTTAAAAAAACCATAACTTTTACTAGTTAACCAACTCAAATTGGAAGTTGTTCTCTGTGGTAGCAATATACAGAGTTGGGAAAAACTGTCGGAATACTTAATTTTGCTTGAATTCCAAGTTCTATTGAACAACGATCCTAAAATATTTATGTACGTTTTGTTATAGTACACACTGATTTCAAACAACAATCATATGTTTCGAAATATGAAATTACCGGCAGATTTTTTATATGGATGTTAAAATATATTTTAAATTAAAAAAAAATTCAATAGTAGCAGTGATATTAGTTGTGGCCGGTGTACGAGTTAAGTTTGTTTCAGTGTTACCTAAAGTAAAATATTGGGTAAATTTTAATGAAAATTACAAGCTATTGCAATATTTAATACAGAAACTGCAGGCTGCGGTTTTGCCAGGAAATGATATTCAAAATATAAATTTTGTTAATAATACTCAAAGGTTTGAATATGATATTCTACCTAAATGTATTTGTTAGTCAGCACATCTACTTACCTACCCTGGTCGGGTGGAGGAGACTCACTCAATTCAATATCCTCAAAAATAAAATGTATGGGAGGGTGTAATTAGAGAACACAAAATGGGCTCATATTTTTTTATATTTCAATGCTATTGGTCACTTAAAACTTCGACGGGATGAAGTTGTTCCTGCAATAATCCGTGAATTTCCTAACCAAGTAAATCTTGCATTAATTTCACATGAAATTTGGTCATAGAACGCTAGAGATCTATCACATTATGGAGTTAACGTGCGTCAATATTTAAATTAAATATTTTCACAGCGACAGACGGCACACTGAATAACCCTATTTGAGTCCTTTAGATTTTAGATTTTCCTTTAAGGATTTAAAATCTGTAGTGTACAAGACCTCACCCGCAACAAATTAGGAATATAGCCCAAAAAACTTCACAAGATAACATTGATCCATTAGGATATTGCCAGGTTACCGAAGCTCTACAGTTTGAACATTCAGTATTTATTATGAGCGCTTGATGTTTCTGTATTAAATATTCAAATATTTTGATTTATAAAATTTTAATTTTTATTAATATCTGAATTATGTTCTATGCTTTATTATCTTCCCATTACTAAAACTATCTACAGTCGTACATCCACCAAACCTTATAGCATTGTAATTGTTGAAACGTATATTTTTAAAGGTATAAAAAATATCTGCCACTGACGTTAGAAAGCAAATTGTAACAAATAATTGAATAAAAATACCACAAACTTTTGTTAGGGCCATTGTTCATATACACCTTGCACTTTAACCAGAGTTAAGGTGTTCTGACACATTTGCCCAACCTCGTATAGGATTCAGAACTATGTGGTTACATATGTTTTTTGTAATATTATATCTAAAATGTTTATCTCAAAAACAATGATTCTTACAAATTTGCAATAACTTAATCGTCCAGTTTCGGTCAAGCTGGTCTAGATAAACACCTGGCGCAGAACGTAACACAATAAATTCTACATCCCTTCTTATAGCTATTATTTACGACAATCCCGTCGCTTTACCCTTTATTGTTATTCTCTAATATCACTAAAGGAAATTCCACGTTGCCTTGATTAATGACAAGACATGACAACAGGGATAAATTTATAGTTGACCGGTTGTATGTTTCTGTTTTGTGTCTATCAGATCTCATCCAGTTGAATGTGTATGCGTCTATTTGCATATTCCATTAGAGATCTAGACATGCATTAAATTCGATGGATCTTTCTACTAACGCTTTCGCGGGAGAGAGATCGAACGAGATTACTGCGCGAGATACTAATGTGCTCAAGTAGGTTTATGGAATAAGAGGGAGGAACGTAATTCGTATTGAAATGTGAATGATGAATCCCTTTGAACACTGATTATTAAAAATGTCGTATTCAATAAAGATATTTTACTAACCCATTGGCAAGAGACTGTATTTTTATATAGAATATTCCTGATTGGGAGCAGAGATTTTTGTTATGTGTGCCAATGTTAATATTACTTTTTGTTTTATGTATTTATATTAACAACGTAGATAAACATATGTGACCTAAACTATATGAACTTAATATAAATTTATCAAATATTTATAAATTGTCGAAATTATTTCGTCATTTCCTTTGTAGTCATTCCTACGAGACAAGAATACATGATGAACGAATGTTTTAACTGACCACTGTAAAATTTCTTGCCAATTGTTAGTTTCATATTATTTACTGAGACGTGAGGAGTCCTCTTCTTCTTAGGTTCCTGGGAAGGTATAGGTTACCTTGTCAAATTTCTCTATTTAGAGCTGCGTTTTGGTGTTCTCCGAAGTGTCTTATACCTGTCCACTGGCGAATACTTTTAAGCCAGGATAGTCTAATGTCCTTACTTGAGAAGTAGGTACATTAAAATCTCGAGTCCGATGTACAGGCTTTAATACTTTTATTTTTACGTTTGCTATACTGCACGTTCTGGTCTTGTAAATAGCTTCAAAGCAGGATTCCAAACGTCGAAAATTTTATAATTTAGAATCTAGCCTGACTCATAATCATAACCACGGATAGTAGACAATAAATCAAATATAACACTCTTATTAGTAACGTATGCAGAACTGTCCTAATACCAAAAACACCCGACAATTTGAATAACATTGTTAACTGGAGACCAATTACCATCTCATCTCTGATCCTCAGGATTTACCACAGGATTATTGCTAGAAGGCTTAGAAGTATACCTATAAACCAGATACAACGGGGTTTCACTACTGAAAGTGATGGATGTCTAATAAATAACACTATACTACAGCTTTCCATCAAGAACCGAAGGGGAAACATCAAACCGTACTCCATCGTCACATTAGACATTCAGAAAGCTTTTGATACCGTTTCCCACAACAGTGTAGTTATTAATAATATCTTAAATCTGTGAATCGCTAAAGGGGGCGAGCACTTCCATATTCTGGGGAACTGAAGAAATAGGCTCGGTTAACATTCGCAGAGGACTCCGGCAAGGTGACCCACTCTCCCCCCATCTTTTTAATTTGGTCTTGGACGAGCTACTCGACCAACTAGACACCCTCTTAGGACTGGACGTAGGAGACGGCCAACATGTTCCATGCCTTGCGCATGCAGATGACCTGGTACTTCTGAGTGACAACCCTAATAGAATGAAGAAGCTACTGGCCACTTGCAATGATTTTATTAAAAAAAGGGGTATGGCCTTAAGTACTCAAAAGTGTAGCGCAATTACGGTCAGGATCGTACCAGCGAAGAAGAAACTATACTCCGTAACCAGGAGCATGTATTACATTAACGGCATGCCTATCAGACAAATGGGGATGGACTATCTGAAGTACCTGGGCCTAAAATACAATACCATCGAAGCAAACTTACCATCAGTCCACGTACTAGCCAAACAGCTTACTAACATTACGAAGAGTCCCCTCAAACCCTACCAGAAGCTGGCAATCCTGCAGACCTATCTGGTCGGCAATTAAGAAGATTCTCCACCTGCCAGCCCCGACTGGCAATGCCTTTATTCATGCAGAAAAACGCTATGGAGGACTGGGGAACTTCCAATTTACTCTTAGGATCCCCGTGATTATGCTGAGTCGCCTTAGGAACATCGACGAAGAGATCCCGAACAACCTACGCATCGGCTTTGCCAAAACACAACAGCGCTTCTCGAAAATGGTTAAGGATGAACTCAGCACCAAAGACCGGATCAACAGTCACCTATGCCAAACCCTCAATAACTCATATAGTGGTAATGGGACTTACTAATTTGCCGACCATCAGGCTTCCTCGAGGTGGATTGACAACCCCCCACCAAAATGGACCGGAGCCACCTATATTAAGGCCATACAGCTGAGGGCCAACATGCTGCCAACCAAAGGCATACCATCTAATCCGCCCCATCTCAGAAGATGCAGAGCCGGATGCGGAAAAATCGAATCCCTATGTCACTTTCTGCAGGGCTGCTACGTCACTCACAGCCGGAGAATTGGTAGGCATAACGCGGTGGCGAAGAAGCTAACGGAAGCGGACGAGCAGAAGGGATGGAGCTCGGTAACTGAACAACGCTTCCGTTGTAATACTTGGGAGCTCTTAATTCCGGAATTCCTACTGACAAAGGAGAACAAACTGATTATAACGGATATAGCGGTACCATGGGAAGGCAACCGATCCTTGGCAGCGAGTTATGAACTGAAGAGGATTAAATACAGTACAATCCCTTTTCTAGCGGAAGTCGGCAAACGATATCCAGAGTTTGAATCTCAAATCCTGCCAATAGTTATAGGAGCCAGAGGGGTAAGGTGTAAGCAACACAACAAGATCATTAAAACCCTAGGACTCCAAGGCAGTTACATCGTCTCCAAGCTCGTCAACAGTGTCCTGGTAGGAAGCATCGCTTGCCACTCCTTCTTCATGGCTGCCGACAGATCTTAGTGGAGTGATGGTGCAGTTAAGTGTTGTTCGTGAAGTATGTTGAAACCGTTTGTGCTTGCGTTCTAAACCGTATTCTTTTTATCTATATAACAGTATACTTTATATGTTAATTTAGTGTCTGTACTATGTCCAATTATATCTTTCTCACGTATATATATAACTTTGTTTGTCGATGTAATAATGTTTTATGAACTTCTAACATTTATCTGAAGTCTACAAGTTTCTTATATGTCTTCCATGTCTGGAATTCCATAACTTGTAATACCCAACGGCCGGGTAAATTATATTCTATGGCCGAAATACTTTGTATTTATTTTGATGAATAAAGATTTTAATTGCTCCGTTGGGGGTTGTACAGCCAGACTTTGTCCCTCTCCTGGAACCCGACTGAATTGGCCTTGAAGTCGTATCGCGTCTTCATCCGGTCACTGGTGGCCAACATCTGCGTTCGGGCTAATTCATGTATTGCCAGCATGTTATGTCGGAGCTGGTCGGCATAATCGTCGATGTCTTGGGAAGGTTCTTCGGGGGAGCCAAATGCCAAATCGCAGGGTAATCGCAGCTCCTTTCCGAATAGGACCCTGGCTGGGGTCAGACCTGTACTATTATGTACGGCAAAGCGATATGCCAACAGGAATAGGTGAATATGCTCATCCCAATCACGCTGGTTATTCCTGACGACCTTGGATAGGTGTTGTTTCAAGGTCCTGTTGAATATTTCCACCATTCCGTCTGACTGAGGGTGTAATGGTGTTGTTCTCTTTTTTCTGATCCCCAACATCGAGCAGACTTTCTGGAATACATTCGATTCGAAGTTACGCCCCTGGTCTAAATGTAGTTCCATCGGGACGCCAAACCTGCTGAATAGTTGTTCTACTAGCACCGTCGCTACCGTGGTTGCCTCTTGGTTGGTTATCGCATATGCCTTAGGCCATTTGCTGAAGTAATCCATTGCGACCAGAATGTATTTGTTCCCCCTCTCAAACTCGGGAAACGGACCGGCGACATCGATGGCAATTATCTCAAATGGGACGCCCACATTGTACTGCTGCATTCTGCCCTTGGTCCGGGTCTTCGGGCCCTTACTGGCTGCACAGGTGGCACATTTGCGGCACCAAGCTTTGACCTCTTCGAAGTAATTCACCCAGTAATACCGCTGGCGAACTTTGTCTAGGGTTTTAGTCATGCCCAGGTGCCCTCCGGTAATTCCATCATGTACTTCGGTCAGGATGGCTGGTACCTTTTTCTTCGGAACTACCAGTTGGTACTTAGTTTCTCGACCATCAACGCTTTCCCAAACTCGCTTGAGCATTCCATTGTCTACTCTTAGAGAGTCCCATTGAGAGAATTGCCATCGATGTCGGCGGTCCGTTTCCCGAGTCTGAGAGGGAGAAAATACATTCTGGTCGCAATGGATTACTTCAGCAAAAGGCCTGAGGCATATGCGATACCCAACCAAGAGGCAACCACGGTAGCAACGGTGCTAGTAGAACAACTATTCAGCAGGTTTGGCGTCCCGATGGAATTACATTTAGACCAGGGGCGTAACTTCGAATCGAATTTATTCCAGAAGGTCTGCACGATGTTGGGGATCAGGAAAACGAGAACAACACCATTACACCCACAGTCAGACGGAATGGTGGAAATATTCAACAGGACCTTGGAACAGCACCTATCCAAGGTCGTCAGCAATAACCAGCATGATTGGGGTGAGCATATTCCCCTATTCCTGTTGGCATATAGCTCTGTCGTACATAATAGTACAGGCCTGACCCCAGCCAGGGCCCTATTCGGAAAGGAGCTACGATTACCCTGCGATTTGGCATTTGGCTCCCCCGAAGAACCTACCCAAGACATCGACCATTATGCCGACCAGCTCCGACATAACATGCTGGCAATACATGAATTAGCCCGAACGCAGATGTTGGCCACCAGTAACCGGATGAAGACGCGATACAAACTCAAGGCCGATTCAGTCGGGTTCCAGGAGAGGGACAAAGTCTGGCTGTACAACCCCCAACGGAGCAAGGGTAAATCCCCAAAGCTTACTCCCGCCTGGTCCATACGAGGTGGTCAAGAGGCTTAATGACGTCGTCTACCGGATCCGTCGAAACCCCAAGGCTAAGTTGAAGGTGGTCCGTTTAGATCGACTTGCTCCCTACCATGGAGAGGATGTTTCTGATCGGGACGATCAGAATTAAAGGGGGGCAGTGTTACGAAATTTACCAAAGCCGACCCTGTTTCATTTCAGCACGACAACGATCGCTGGGATATAAAAAAAGCTATAAAGTTCGGACGGGAGAAAAACTTATCTCGATCATAACTCGACAACTGTAAAATTGACACTGGATTATACTAGAGAACTCGAAGCTGATTTTAAAAGGAGAACCCATCCTCGCAGCAGTTGAGTTAGAAAGGACGACGAGCGTATTCGTAATGTTATTGTAAATCAGCTGTTCTGCATAATTTGATGTAAATAATGTTCTAGAAAAGTGAAAGTGAATATTAGTTTTATAATTTTAAATTGAACTTTACAACAAATTTTTTCACTAACCTTCGTTGTATTTCTTGATGTTGTTTTTCCTTCTTGACACGTTTTTCTAGAATCTGGGCTATTTTTTCGTCTAGTCCCTCCGTAACCTGCTTGACTATTTTTTGGTAGTTTCGTCCACTTGTCGATGGTCAGTGATGTAGAAAATGGGGATGTCAGATGAAGACAAACAGCCCCATTAGTATCACATGGCCTCAGCTTTATAAATATATTTGTCCACTGCTGTCATGCGGAAGAAATATAAACAAACTACGAGGTTAACTTTTTTTGATAAGGAATGCTATTGTAGGTTCACTAGTTTCTCTGTAACATACATACAGATTTAATTCACGTCTTGTACAATGCATGTAATTTCATTTAATTTTTTATAGTATACTAGAATCGCCTGTGGTCGAAATTCGACCAGCTGTATCAGTGAGTAATGAAATTCAACTTCTTGTTCATATATAATTAATAGAACTTTATTTGTGTTAAAGTTCATAATTCTCAATTTAATATGAAAAGATACAGTAAGTTGAAATTAATCACAAAAATTTAGTTACCACGAAATTTCTTAGAATTAAATAATTCAGCTTCTAACCAGTAGAATAATATAGAAAATAGAATAAAGGTAAATGACAATTCCATTTTAAAATATTGAATAGTTATGAAGTAGAAATCGCATATGTAGAAATTACAAAATAATCTGTTTTAATTTATTACTAATACATATTCAATTTCCATTTGTACATTTAACAAATAGTACATAGGTGACACAACTTTACTCGTAAATTCAAGGGTTCATCAAAAATATTGGTACATATATCCATATAATCGGACATTTGCTGCATAAACTATCTTTTCTCAAGATGAAATGTTTGATAACATTTTTCTAACCAGTCTATGAAACTATAGTAATTCTACTCTGGACGATATTTTAACTACCCTGTATATACAACTGCTCATGGACTACTCATCATATTTTTTTAACCCGATAAAACTATAATTCCACTCCAACCATTCTATATAGGCAACTGCCTAGGAACCACCATATTTACTCTTTTTATTTGGAAATTTTTAAACTATCTTCTATAACTATATTTCAATCATCATTTATATGCAACTCATATACCATTTCCTATTCTAACTTTTGTAATTACCCTGTATAACAACAATTCCTCTCACACTATATTGCATCTATCCTATATATGCAACTGATTGTGTGATACGAAATTTTGCATTTTTTAAACCACACTGTATCTATATATAAATAGGCAAAGACAAAATGATTAAGTACCATTTTCTCCTGTGTCTCTCAACCGATGTTCTTCATGTTTGATTTGTTAAGTAGCTACTGACGACCTTCAGTGCAAAATGCTAACATTAATTTATAATATTGGTTCATTCATTAAATAAAATATAATAAAAAATCATTATTTATGTCCATATTGTGAACGCCAAACAACTGACAGGGCCGACGCTGCCAGACAGTCAAAACTCAAAGCATTGAGTAATTATATACAGAGTGAGCTATAGTTAGATGCTGTTCTTAGAGCATGTACTTCTGGAAGTGGCATACAAGCGTTGTTTGTGTTTAGTGGAAAATAGTCAATGTAGTAGATCACTATTGATTTTTCGGACGCGTTGCAGTAACTTTCATATTAAATATTCTGTTTTTAATGTGAATTTAATTATTTGATTAATATATTATTAACACAACCTTCCCGAAGGTGTTTTGTAAAAAATTGTCAGACAGCGGACAATAGAGAATGTATTAAATATTTGTTGTTGGTCCTCTTTTTTCTTTGCTATTCCTGAACTTGATCAAAACCGCAAATGACGAAAACTTTTAGGTTGCAAAGAACAATCTTCCAATTATTGTATCGAATATTTTCCCAGGAGCGGTTCCAGCCAAAAATTGAAGGGGTCATTCATGTGTCAATAATATTTCGAATACCGATATTTGATTACATTTTTTTTTTATTGCAATATATTTGTCAATATGAGTGAACAATTTTGGTTATTATATGTACTTCTCGGATTTCTCCAGAACCCTGTTTCTTAAAAAAATATACTTTTGACAATTTCATGAATTAGGATCGAATTTCGACCACTGGGCGACCACTCGTTACTATAATTCTTCTCCAGCATATTTCCGACATATCTGTATATGTATCCCTATATAATATTTTTTGCAATACTCTGTTTAATTATGACTCTACTGCGCCCTCTATTCCAAGTACCCTATATAATTCTTTTTTCTAACCACCCTGTTTAACTATAATTACACAACACTCAATATTCTAAACAGTCTGAATGTGCAACTGGGCCACTCAATAAAACATTTGGTTTCTAACATAATGTAATATACTTCGTGGGTTCAATTTAAAAATTATAAAACTAATATTCACTGTCACTTTTCTAGAACTTTATTTACATACAAACAGCTGATTCAAAAATACAATAACAATCCCATACAAGCTAGTCGTCGCGGTATCACTGCCTGGCGATCGTGGCGTTCTTCTTTTATATCACCAGCGTAGAATTCTCCAGTAGAAATCATCATCGCTCCTTCCGCTGTCGAGTCTTTTCGAGAATCGTATTTTTTTATCTTAAAGCGTTTGTTGTCGTGCTGAAATGACACAGGGTCGGCTTTGGGTAAATTTCGTAACACTGCCCCCCCTTTAATTCTGATCGTCCCGATCAGAAACATCCCCTCCATGGTAGGGAGCGAGTCGATCTAAATGAACCACCTTCAATTTAGCCTTGGGGTTTCGACGGATTCGGTAGACGACGTCATTAAGCCTCTTGACCACCTCGTATGGACCATCCCAGGCGGGTGTAAGTTTTGGGGATTTACCCTTGCTCCGTTGGGGGTTGTACAACCAGACTTTGTCCCTCTCCTGGAACCTGACTGAATTGGCCTTGAGGTCGTATCGCGTCTTCATCCGGTCAGTGGTGGCCAACATCTGCGTTCGGGCTAATTCGTGTATTGCCAGCATGTTATGTCGGAGCTGGTCGGCATAATCGTCGATGTCTTGGGGAGATTCTTCGGGGGAGCCAAATGCCAAGTCGCATGGTAGTCGCAGCTCCTTTCCGAATAAGACCCTGGCTGGGGTCAGGCCTGTACTATTATGTAAAGCAGAGCGATATGACAACAGGAATAAGGGAATATGCTCATCCCAATCACGCTGGTTATTGCTGACGACCTTGGATAGGTGTTGTTCCAAGGTCCTGTTGAATCTTTCCACCATTCCGTCTGACTGTGGGTGTAATGGTGTTGTTCTCGTTTTCCTGATCCCCAACATCGTGCAGACCTTCTGGAATACATTCGATTCGAAGTTACGCCCCTGGTCTGAATGTAATTCCATCGGGACGCCAAACCTGCTGAATAGTTATTCTACTAGCACCGTCGCTACCGTGGTTGCCTCTTGGTTGGGTATCGCATATACCTCAGGCCATTTGCTGAAGTAATCCATTGCGACCAGAATGTATTTGTTCCCCCTCTCAGACTCGGGAAACGGACCGGCGACATCGATGGCAATTCTCTCAAATGGGACGCCCACATTGTACTGCTGCATTCTACCCTTGTTTCGGGTCTTCGGACCCTTACTGGCGCCACATGTGGCACATTTGCGGCACCAAGCTCTGACGTCTTCGAAGTAATTCACCCAGTAGTACCGCTGGCGAACTTTTTCTAGGGTTTTATTCATGCCCAGGTGGCCTCCGGTAATTCCATCATGTATTTCGGTCAGGATGGCTGTTACCTTTTTCTTCGGAACTACCAGTTGGGACTTGGTTTCTCGTCCATCAGCGCTTTCCCAAACTCGCTTGAGCATTCCATTGTCTACTCTTAGAGAGTCCCACTGAACCCATAACGATTTCAGCACGCCGGAGTATCTAGCTACCTCGTCCCATCGTGGCCTGGGTGCCCCTTTCATTTTGAGTGACAAGATTGGTTCGATGTCTGGATCAGCCATTTGGTCCTGGATGCACTGTTCCGTTGTCCAGTCTTCATTGGCCTGCACTCGGATCTGCCTGATGGAGATACCCTCTCGCTGTTCCGTCTTCAGACAATGCTTGCATTCCGCTCTACAGGGTCTTCTGGATAGGGCATCGGCATTATTGTGCAACCGGCCGGCACGGTGTTCCACCTTGAAGTCGTATTGCTGTAATTTCTCCATCCATCTGGCCAGTTGTCCTTCCGGTGTCTTCATGTCCAGCAGCCATTTGAGTGCGGCATGATCTGTTCGGATTAAGAAATGGCGACCATACAGGTATTTGTGGAAATGGTCCACAGCCCTTATTATTGCAAGAAGTTCTTTTCTGGTAACGCAATAATTTCTTTCTGGCTTCGAGAATCCACGGCTGTAGTACTCGATCACCCTCTCTTCACCATCTTGCACCTGGGATAGGACGGCCCCCAAACCTGTGTTGCTGGCGTCGGTGTCTAAGATGAACTTGCCGGACTGTGCAGGAAAGGCTAGGATTGGGCTGGAACATAGTGCTGCCTTCAGTCGCCTGAATGATGTTTCGCAATCCTGATTCCAATGGAAGGTTTCTTTATCAGTGGTCTGCCGATGTAGAGGGGCGGCGATGGTGGCAAATCCCTCAACAAAACGCCGGTAGTATGAACAGAGGGCCCAGAAGCTTCGGAGTTCATGTTTGTCTCTTGGAACTGGCCAATCACGGATGGCTTCTATCTTGTCTTCGTTGGTGCGGATTCCTGACTCGGACACAACGTGGCCCAAAAACTCTACTTCTTTTTGAAACAAGGAACACTTCTTCGGATTGAGTCTTAGGTTGGCGTTATTAATTCTGGAGAATACTTCGCCCAGATTCTTCAGATGGTCGTCGAATGTCTGGCCCATGACTAGAATGTCGTCGAGGTACACTAAGCACGTCCTCCATGTTAACCCGCTCAGTACATACTCCATTAGCCTCTCAAATGTAGCGGGTGCATTACATAACCCAAAGAGCATGACCGTGAACTGAAACAGCCCTTTACTGGTGGAGAACGCTGTCTTCTCTCTGCCGTTTGCGTGCAGACCAAGCTGCCAATATCCACTTTTTAGGTCTAGTGTGGAGAACCAACGGGAGCCTGCTAGTGTGGTCAAAGTGTCATCGATTCGGGGTAGTGGATAGCTGTCTTTCTTCGTGACATCATTCAGCTTTCTGTAATCCACGCAAAATCAGGTGGTTCCATCTTTCTTTTTAACTAACACGACGGGAGCAGACCATGGACTGATGGATGGCTCAATAACTCCATTTTGTAACATGGACTCGATGTTTTCCTCGACTGCCTGTTGTTGCCCCAATGGTAGTCGCCTAGGTGGTATTCTGATGGCTTGAGCCTTTCCGGTATCTATTCGATGCTGGATGATGTTGGTGCGACCGGTGGTTCCATTTTTACTGTTAAAAATTTGCCAGTGTTTTGTGATAAATTGCTTGGCTTTCTTCTGGTTCTCTAGTGTCAAGTGTGTCAAATGGTCAGCATACTGTTGTAGGAACTCTTTATCGGGCCCTGGCTCCTTCACCGACGCCTGGTACTCTTCTTCGCAATTGATGATGGTCTCTACTGGCTCGAAACAAGCTATCTCTTGACCATTGGTAATTCGGATGTCGTTGTTGGACAGATTCAGGACTCTGATTGGTATATCTCGTCCGGTTTTAACTATAGCCCGTCCAACCAAGTAGTCATGAGCTGAGTGTACGGGTTCCACCATTCCAACGCAGCTCCCAGGATTGCTGTCTAGCTGCCCATGAATAATCTGTTCAGGTCGACCGGGAATTCTAGCTGAAGACTTTGCCACAATTTTTATGGGCGTGACTGATGTGTTGACGGGCCGTGTCAATACAAATTCCTCATTCAGGAACCGAAGAACATCATATCTCGGGTCGAACATAAATCCATGCTGGCTAATTAGGTCCATTCCCAGTATAAAATCGTCCTCAATATTCGCTACCAGGACCCTATGCCGGATCATGTTGTCCCCTATCTGTAGCACGACATCTGCCTCACCCTGTATTGACATGGACTCGCCGGTGACTGTTCTGAGCTGGATGTTATTGGTAACTGGCCGAATTTCCGATGCTCTCAAAACCCTGGACTTGGCAATGGACACAGCGGCGCCGGTATCGATGGTGATGGTAACTGCTAGCCCGTTGATGGTGCCTCTGATGACTAGGCTGCCGCTATCTCTGCAAAATCCCCGGATGGAAACTGTCCTGGGGGCTGGTGGAGGGTGAGTCAGCATTCGCCCCCTTATGCTGACTGGTTGGAGTTTCCCTGGTTGGTAAGGTCGGTTTGTTTGCTACCCCTGGTTGGTGATCGTTCCGATAGCCTTACTCGGCAGTCACGTTGGAAGAGTCCTGTCCGTCCGCAGCGGTAGCATGCCCCTCTGGTGCCAGTTCTTTGTGACCGTTCTAATATTTTGTTCAGGCCAGCAAGCAGCGCTTGAAATGGTGACTCTGACTCTTCCTGGTTGAAGGAAACTGCTCGGACCCTCGGCTTGGACATGTTCATGACGGCCTCTACTTCCAAAGCCCTAAGTAGAGCTTCATTACTTTTCTTGACTACACTTAGTCTTAGATTTCGTTGTACTTCAACATCTCTGATGCCGTTTATGAAACTCTGTATGGCCAACTGGTCTTTCGTTTCCTCTGGCAGGTCTGGGTAGGACAAGTGAACTAACTGTCTAATCTCTGCTCCGAATTCTTGGAGGCTTTCACCGGATTTTTGCGTTTTTCCACTGAGTTGGACTTGGTATACCTGGCTCAAGGATTGATTGTCGTAGCGTTTGTCTAGGATGGCGATGATCTTGTCGAAATTGCCTTGTTCATCGACTGGAATGCTTTGGAGGAGTTCTAGGGCCGGACCTCTTAGCGAAATTACCAGAGAAGTAGACTTTTCTTGATTATCCCATCCATTAGCTGTAGCCACGGCCTCAAATTGTCGTTTATACATGCGCCAAGATGAACTGCCGTCGAATGTGGGTGGTTTACTAAAGGAACCTTTGATACTCACGGTGTGCTGGTATTTTCCTCGCTGTAAGTCCTGTTGCATTTTTTTGATTTCTGTTTCTACCTTGTTTTGGATGGCACTGATTTTATCTTGTACTTCACTTACTTCACTTTGTACCGTGTTTTTAATGGAACTGATTTCAAATTTCACCTGGCTCTGGATGGAATCGATGTCATCTACTTTGATATCATACTTTTTAAGATCTTTATGTAGTCGTTTATTTCTTTTATGTCTGGTTCAACTATTTGCATTCTTTCATTAACTGTTTCATTAACTTGCGATACTATTTGCATTAATTGTTCAAACTGCATTTGTCTTGTTTCTTCAGTTATTTTAAATTCATTGTGTTGCTTATATTCAACTTGTTCTTGTTTCTCTTCAAATACTTTAAAATCATTTTGTCGTTTTAATTCAAGTTGATCTTGTTTTTCTACAAATTTCGAGAATAATCCTTCAATTAAATTATGTTGTTCACTTTTCATCGTGGAGACTAGATTTTGTTGTTCGCTTTTCATTGTAGTGACAAGATTTTCTAATTCTATTTTACGTTTTTCATCAAAAGATTTTACTAACCTTTGTTGAATTTCTTCTTGATGTTGTTTTTCCTTCTTGTCACGTTTTTCTAGAATCTGTGCAATTTTTTCGTCCAGTCCCTCTGTAACCTGCTTGATTATTTTTTTGGTAGTTTCGTCCATACTACGGGTTTCCATAAATCAAATTAGGATTTTCACTGCACTAATCCTTTACTTCTGATCACCAAATGTAATATACTTCGTGGGTTCAATTTAAAAATTATAAAACTAATATTCACTGTCACTTTTCTAGAACTTTATTTACATTCAAACAGCTGATTCAAAAATACAATAACAATCCCATACAAGCTAGTCGTCGCGGTATCACTGCCTGTCGATCGTGGCGTTCTTCTTTTATATCACCAGCGTAGAATTCTCCAGTAGAAATCATCATCGCTCCTTCCGCTGTCGAGTCATTTCGAGAATCGTATTTTTTTATCTTAAAGCGTTTGTTGTCGTGCTGAAATGACACAGGGTCGGCTTTGGGTAAATTTCGTAACAATATCTTGAATCACTCTGTATAATTGTAATCTACAGCACCTTATATCTCAGTCTATTTATATAAGCATATGTAACGACTCTCAAGACAATATTATTGTGTGCATTTTTACTCATCCAAAAATGGCCTAACCAGCACTTTTTACTTTAAAATCTTGAAAGGTTCAGCTATAAAAATGTAATGCTAGAAAAACAGTAATGAAATTTTTATAAGATCCTACACATCAATTTACATTAAAAGAATTTTTCATTGCAGTTTTATTCTCAAGTAGGTAACCAAATCACCCTGTATTGAACAAAGCTGTCATAATTGTAACAGTCTCATTCTTTCTCGGTAATACGATTTTTCCCAAGCAATCGATTTGTAGATCCCAAAACCCCAAAATGGAATTTGGACAAAATGATAAAATAAACAAACATATGTATTATGTTAATAGGTAAATAAGTAAAAATAATTTTCAGCATATATATCACATCTCGTTAAAAGAACATTAAACAGTTTTTGACTGACTGCTATTTTAGATGATATCTTAAAATTTATTTAAAAGATTGCCTTTGAACGCAGTAATGGATACAACAAAATATTAATAAATTGTTTCTAGATTTTTGATAAATTCATGACTGAAGAAATGTATATACTCAACTTGGTCAGGATCGGAAATAAAATTTTTCAATCAGCTTTAGAATCTCTAAATAGTTATTGTACTTACGTCAAACTTTGCACGTGAATTCTTCTGTAAATGCACAAACTTCTTAAAAACACATTCAATTCGATCACAACAATAGTTTCTGAAGTCAACGTTTTGTAAAAAAGTAACGCCATAAATGAATTGAAAAGAAGGTTTTTAGACCATACATCATAGTAAATAAAAGTCGATTATTTAAGCAATATTTATACTTCGCTACTCGGTTGGGGTTTTGTCGACTGCTGTCAAATTTCGAACATTAGATTTTAAGGGTTAAGGTAGTTGTTCATAGTGGGCGCGATCTTACTTGGTTTGTATCAATAATTTATATTTAATTTACTTATTTAAAAAAAAAATCTTTATATATTCTGCACATTTACGGCTCGGATGGTATACGTTTCATTACCCTAATTTTAAAATGAAGGCCGTAAAAGGGGAGTAAGTTTAGCTCTTTGCGTATTAATAATAGTATGATACCTATATGTATCTTCAACGGCACAGCCGTAGGTGATATCTCTTAGAAGAGAAGAGAAAAGTGGCCGACCATTAGTGACGGCCAGCAAACCACTGCCCTACACATTAATTTATCAAAGGAGCAGAGATAGAGGACAAGAATGGCACAATAATTATTTTGGAATGGATGAAGCACAGTACAGATGTTTGATAGTATAATTGTCTTTGTTAATTGATAAAGAACTTAATTTGTAGCTCACTATTTAAGGCAAAAAATATTACATTTATTTTTTTCGGGATAATTTAACATTTTAATCCGTCGAGTATTTTGTTCGTCCACATAATGGTACTAACAATTTTCATTGTATAAAATTAACCTGTTGTTTCTATTTTATATATAACATTATACGTAATTAATGTTCTTAATACTTAAAAATTAAGATTTTGAGATAATATGTAATAAATAATTATAACGGTGCGTGTAATGCTAAATAGATATGTTAATGAAATTCTTTGTAAAAGATTATCAAATATCTTTGACAAACATGTTTTATCAAAGATATTTTATAAAAGATTTGACAATTTAATATCTGCCTAAGGTACCAGTTACCTACGCATTTATAATAGTGTGTATCTCTCTGCACATATAGATAGTGTCTTAATTATTATTAAATCACACGCACAAATACATAGTAATTTAATTTAGTCAATGCATATTGTAATCATCAATGACGAAATGCATAAATTATAATGCAGAGCCCTCATGGCATGATGAACTGACTGCGAATAAAGTGTTAAGGCTTTTTTACCTACCCTGTAAAAAATAATTACATAAATGCTATGTATCTATCATAAATTGCCCCTATTGTTCTAGGCAAAAACAATGTCGATTTCCATAGAAATCCAATAAAGCAGAATAGGAGCACGTTATCGCAACGGTATGTGTAATTTATGTTTGTGTCGTAGGTAGAGCAAAGTCAACAGAAATATTTATTGAGGTTGATAGGACATAAACACATCCCCATTCTCGTAGGCGATCTCCATTGTTATTGTCCTCAGTTTCTAGATGAGCACGGCTAGTGGAATCGCAGCTGTTTAGTAATCTACGGTCCTTCGAATTACTACTGAGAAACAGGGCAACAGAAAACATTAACAAAGTGTATTTTAAACTTTATTTCTATAAAAATTGGTTTATATTTTGTAATGAAATCATATTAGTTGCGTTGCAACAATCAAAGTTTGTCTTAGGGACCTACTTCACAATCGCTTATTTATTGATGAATAATTTTGTTGTAATGTATTGCAATATAGTCCGTGGGTTCAATTTAAAATTATAAAACTAATATTCACTTTCACTTTTCTAGAAACTTTTATTTACATCGAAGATACAACAGCTCATTCAAATATCACAAAAACAATTTTTCATATAAGCTCTTCATACAGCCAACCGATCCGCGATCGTGGCCTCCTTCCTTTATAAAACCAGCATAGAAAATTCTCGTAAACATCATCATCACTCCTACAGGTGCCGAGTCTTTTCGAGAACCATTTTTTATCTCAAAGCGTTTGTTGTCATACTGAAATGAAACAGGATCGGCTTTGGGTAAATTTCGTAACACCGCCCCCCCTTTAATTCTGATCGTCCCGATCAGAAATATCCCCTCCATGGTAGGGAGCAAGTCGATCTTAATGTACCACCTTCAACTTAGCCTTGGGGTTTCAACGGATCCGGTAGACGGCGTCATTACGCCTCTTGACCACCTCGTACGGACCATCCCAGGCGGGTGTAAGCTTTGGGGATTTACCCTTGCTCCGTTGGGGGTTGTACAGCCAGACTTTGTCCCTCTCCTGGAATTCGACTGAATTGGCCTTGAGGTCGTACCGCGTCTTCATCCGGCGACATCTATGGCGATTCTCTAAAATGGGACGCCCACATTGTACTGCTGCATTCTGCCCTTGGTCCGGGTTTTCGGGCTCTTACTGGCCGCACAGGTGGCACATTTGCGGCACCAAGCTCTGACGTCTTCGAAGTAATTCACCCAGTAGTACGGCTGGCGAACTTTGTCTAGGGTTTTATTCATGCCCAGGTGGCCTCCGGTAATTCCATCATGTACTTCGGTCATGATGGCTGGACTTTTTTCTTCGGAACTACCAGTTGGGACTTAATTTCTCGTCCATCAGCGCTTTCCCACACTCGCTTGAGCATTCCATTTTCTACTCTTAGAGAGTCCCATTGAGCCCACACCGACTTCAGCACGCCGGAGTATCTAGCTACCTCGTCCCATCGTGGCCTGGGTGCTCCTCTCGTTTTGAGTGACAAGATTGGTTCGATTTCTGGATCAGCCATTTGGTCCTGGATGCACTGTTCCGTTGTCCAGTCTTCATTGGCCTGCACTCGGATCTGCCTGATGGGGATACCCTCTTGCTGTTCCGTCCTCAGACAATGTCCACATTCCGCTCTACAGGGTGTTCTGGATAGGGCATCGGCATTATTGTCCAAACGGCCGGCACGGTATTCCACCTTGAAGTCGTCTTGCTGTAATTTCTCCATCCACCTGGCCAGTTGTCCTTCCGGTGTCTTCATGTCCAGCAGCCATTTGAGTGCGGCATGATCTGTTCGGATTAAGAAATGACGACCAAAGAGGTATTTGTGGAAATGATCTTCAGCCCTTATTATTGCAAGAAGTTCTTTTCTGGTGACGCAATAATTTCTTTCCGGTTTCGAGAATCCACGGCTGTAATACTCGATCACCCTCTCTTCACCATCTTGCACCTGGAATAGGACGGCCCCCAAACCTGTGTTGCTGGCGTCGGTGCCTAAAATGAACTTGCCGGACTGTGTAGGAAAGGCTAGGATTGGCCTGGAACATAGTGCTGCCTTCAGTCGTTTGAATGATGTGTCGCAAACCTAATTCCAACGGAAGGTCTCTTTCTCAGTGGTCTGCCGATGTAGAGGGGCGGCGATGGTGGCAAATCCCTCAACAAAACGCCGGTAGTATGAACAGAGGCCCAAGAAGCTCCGGAGTTCATGCCTGTCTCTTGGGACTGGCCAATCACGGATGGCTGCTATCTTGTCTTCGTTGGTGCGGATTCCTGACTCGGACACGACGTGGCCCAGAAACTCTACTTCTTTTTGGAACAAGGAGCACTTCTCTTGACTCCACTTAGTCTTAGATTTCGTTGTACCTCAACATCTCTGATGCCGTTTATGAAACTCTCTGTGGCCAACTGGTCTTTCGTTTCCTCTGGCAGGTCTGGGTAGGACAAGTGAACTAACTGTCTAATCTCTGCTTCGAATTCTTGGAGGCTTTCACCGGATTTTTGCATTTTTCCACTCAGTTGGACTTAGTATACCTGGCTCAAGGATTGATTTCCGTACCGTATGTCTAGGATGGCGATGATCTTGTCGAAATTACCTTGTTCATCCACTGGAATACTTTGGAGGAGTTCTAGGGCTGGACCTCTTAACGAAATTACCAGAGACGTGGATTTTTCTTGGTTATCCCATCCATTAGCTGTAGCCACGGCTTCAAATTGTCGTTTATACATGGGCCAAGATGAGCTGCCATCAAATGTGGGTGGTTTGCTAACGGAACCTTTAATTGTCACGGTGTTCTGGTATTTTCCTCGCTGTAAGTCCTGTTGCATTTTTTAAATTTCTGTTTCTACTTTACTTTGAATAGCACTGATTTCAAATTTCACCTGGTTTGGGATGGAATCAAGGTCATCTACTTTTGTTTCAAGAGTGTCCACGGTATTTTTTATGGTCTTAATGTCATCATTTATCTCTTTTATATCTGACTCAACTATTTGCATTCTTTCATTAACTTTTCATTAACTTGTCTTACTATTTGCATTAGTTGTTCAAATTGCATTTGTCTTTTTTCTTCAGTTATTTTAAATTCTTTTTGTCTCGTCAATTCAGTTTGATCTTGTTTTTCTACAAATTTCGAGAATAATCCTTCAATTAAATTATGTTGTTCACTTTTCATCGTTTTGTTTGTTTTGTTGTTTTTCTTCCATCGTAGTGACAATATTTTCTAATTCTATTTTACGTTTTTTATCAAAACACTTTACTAACCTTTGTTGAATTTCTTCTTGATGTTGTTTCTCCTTCTTGTCACGTTTATCTAGAATCTGTGCAATTTTTTCGTCTAGTCCGTCGGTAACCTGCTTCACTATTTTTTTGGTAGTTTCGTCCAGCTTTTCCATGCTACGAGTTTCCATAAATCAAATTATGATTTTAACTGCACTTAATCCTTCACTTCTGACACCAAATGCAATATAGCCCGTGGGTTTAATTTAAAATTATAAAACTAATATTCACTTTCACTTTTCTAGAAACTTTTATTTACATCTAAGATACAACAGCTGATTCAAATATCACAATAACAATTTTTCATATAAGCTTTTCATACAACCAACCGATCCGCGATCGTGGCCTCCTTCCTTTATAAAACCATCATAGAAAATTCTCGTAAACATCATCATCATCACTCCTACAAGTGCCGAGTCTTTTCGAGAACCATTTTTTATCTCAAAGTGTTTGTTGTCATACTGAAATGAAACAGGGTCGGCTTTGGGTAAATTTCGTAACAGTATATAAAAGTAAATCTAATTTTAATTTTAAATGGTAAGTTTTGGCTTTAACCAGTTTATGTAGTCTTTAGAATTTGTTACTTGTTAGACTTGTTAGTTTTAGAACATAGGACATCTTTGAAAGAATTCTTAGAACAACCTATTTAAAGAATTTTGTTGTTGATTTGTTTGCTTTGGATATTCAGGGATGCATTATTGAATGCAACTGCGATTTACTCATTCCTCCTTTGTTTTATTTTCAAAAACTAATTTATAAAATATTACACTACTTAGCAATAAATACCTCTTCAAATCTTTCAAAATTATCACTACTGAGGATCACATTTCTTATAATATCTTCTATCTATTACTTCTGTTCATTCTTCAATTAATTATAAACTATTAAATCCTTGCTTTGATAACTATTTGTAATTATATTCATTGAGCATGATCTTCCAACGAATATCAATAACAATATCAATGATAATTTACGTGCGGAATAAAAGAAGATATATTTCAGAGTTATAAACACCTAAAGCGAACAAACGTTTTTTGATTCTATTATACGGGCGGACAAAATGAGATTGATTTTTTTGTCCAGAAACCAGACTATACTTTCCTCAAAGTTTTGGTGCGCTGAGTTCAAATCTGGCCTCAGCATTGCTCTTTGATATCAGAAATTTGAGTTTTCTTCCTAATCTAAAAGAGTAAAAAATAGTGCTATAGAGCGATTTTCAATTTATAAATTTGCTAATTTTCCTGTTGCTGGAAAATCCATGAAATAACGTAGGTATCATACAGTAGACCACATATCTCTAAGGATCAGTCTGCAAACTCCATGCTTACACATTCTAGGTTCAAATATCTCAGTCCCGCACACCCCAAACTCAGAAACCTCGAGACTTATAAACCAACAAAATGTAATCAACACGACTAAAACTTTTTTTGTTTATACGCTAGAGGAAAACTTGTAAATTTATAAATTTAAAATCGCTCAATCCTAGCAAAAAAAAAAGAAAGAAAAAAGATGCATACCTCACGAGATTCGAAAAAGAAAAACATAAAAATTCTGTGTATATATATTTGTTGAAAATGTTGTTCAGTATATATAATCAAAAACCTCCAAGAAAGTGTAGTTGGTAACTGAAAAAAAATACCGTTGGCTTGTATTATTTATGTGTAACCTGTTGAATACTCCAAAACCCAAGGTTTTCAAACATTTAGGAGCTATGTTTTTAGAGAAATGTTTGCTTGATGCTTTACATGCAGATTTTACAAATGTGTGGAAGCGGAAATATTTAATAAGCCTATAAATTGCTATATATAACAGCCATAAGTCAATCAAATATTGTTTTTGATTGGTTTGATTGCATATGTTCAATCACATTAATATAAACTACGAAATAAAATCTTACTTTATTTAATTTGTAAGCATAAAAACCGCTTTGATAAAAGCTCAACGCTGAGATGTGTGTGGGAATGAAATGCATAGCTTGAAATTGAATTTGTTTAGACATGTTCCGACCGACACCACACTACCTTGATCTTGAAAAACCCATATTCATACAATTATGTTCTCTGTGTAAGACACAGGGACCAGACAATATATAACGAGTCTCTTCTTTAAAAGAAAATCAATAAATTATAGTGAATAAACAATTATAACTTCCAGTTAATATTCAATACCTGCACATAATTTGCGTTTTGTTGTGGTAAACATTCGAATTCTCTCTTTGCGATATATTAAATTAGAGACATGACGTAAGTCGGAAGTCGAAAACACAACAACAACATTAATTTTGTGTGCTGAGTAGCTTAATATTATAGAGTAAACGTTATACTTTAAGACTTGTGAATAATAATAATTGAAATTAATATTGGAAATTATTTACTACAGTGTAGTAAAAAGGTGGAACAATGAACAACGAATAATCCCATCGCAATGCCAAAAAGCTAATAGGAAAAATTTGTCTAGTTTTATGAAGTAGCTGCAGAGAGCTCCAAGTGTTTCATCCCTGCACGTTTACTACTTGACCGGATCAACTTTGAAATCTGTTCTATAAATAGAGTGTAACATTGAAGGTTTTTATATTTAGGACTCCCTAAAGATAGTTAAAATATTTTTTAAATATATCTAAATATAATAGATATCCTTCGTGGATTCTTTTAGTTATGCTATTCCATTTGGGATAACGTGAATTAGTCTAAATATGGATTAGACGAAAGTAGTGGATTGAATTAGTGTAAAGTCTAAAAATATTTTTAGCAGAACATTATTTTTAAAGTTAATATAGTTTGCCGGTAGGAAGTAGCTAATTTTATCAATAAAAAAGAAGAATGAAAAAATATTTTCATATGATTTTCAAGGAGCAGCAGATGTGTTTGTAAATGATTTTTTTCCAGATGATACCTGTTCGTGGTTATTATCGTGAATAGAATGGTGCCATACTTTTCATTGACATTAAAAGCAAAGAATTCAGGGTTATGTTTTGAATGCTACAGATGATGCGAAACTATATAAAAGCATTAATTCAATTAAAGACAGAATTCTTTTACAAAATGATCTTGACTCGCTTGTAAATTGGTGCTCTTTCAACGGTTTTACATTAAACCCAGTAAAATGTTTTGTGATGACTTTTGGAAAAGACACCCCTGATAAGTTTACTTATAATTTAAACGGCATTGATTTTGCGAAAATAGACGTAATTAAGGATCTCGGGGTATATATCGACTCACACACATGGATTATCTTGAACCTAAAGCCACTAAACAAGTTAATTTCATCAAGAGATTCTCAAGTAAATTCATTAGGTTCGAAACTTCTAGAATTTTAAACTATTTGATCTTATTGTTCAGTTATTTGGAGACCTTATTGGGATTACCAAATCAAATTACTTGAAAGACCTCCTAGATCCTTTCGTCGCTATTTTTCTTTTAAATGTGGTCAGCCAAGGATACAACTACTGTAACATTGCTCAAACACTTAAAAACTTGATTTGTACTTATCATTGACAAGAAGTGATATTGTTTTTGGCTTTAAAATTATTAACAACAAAATAGATTGTATTGACTTATGGGGTAGGTTAAACTTTCATGTACCTAAGCGACATCTTCGACAAACTTACTATTTTTATGAGTCAGAATGTCAATGGTTGTTTCCACTATTTGCTAGGACCGAATCCTAAAAAAGGTTGGGCATATAATCAGTTATCTGGTGAATCTAATAGTTCGAAGAAAATTAGAACGTCGAACACCTAGGGAAAGGTCACCCGCAAGGTGGCTCAATCAAGTAAAATGATAACAGACAACCCACTGCAAGGCACACTTATTTTGTTAAGTCTTTGGCATGACTTGATATCACTTTTCGTTTAACTGAAATACTCATTTCACGAGCCGAGTAACCATCTGCCTGGAATGAACGTTCTAAATAGAGTATTCGTTTCTTAGATGCCGAAGTGGGAAAATTCTGTAAGCCCGGTGCACGATAACATAAACAATAACAGTTTGTTTACTTATCTTTTCAACAGCATCATAGAATTACCTTATAATTACATTATTATGTTCAACTTCCGTTTACGGGACTACTTAAAAACAAATTTATAAAACTTGTTCTAAAACTCTAGCAAAATTAGTTGTCTATGTTATTCAATTATTTCTGAACATGCATATTAATAAATAAAGTAATAAAAACCTAATTTAAGTACTTCTTGGGAAATAACACCACAAGTTACCAAATACGTATCGTAATTCCGTAATTCCTTTGAGTCGTTTTAGTAGCCCTACGATTTTTTTCGTAGCTTGATTTATATAACTGTAATATTGCAAATGTTAGTATAAATTCAAAAGTTATATTTAAGTATTCTTTCTTTCTAAGTGTTGTTTGATATTAGTTTGTTAATTATTTCTGTACTGATTCTTTTGTGTTCTTATATTTTGAGGTATAAATGTATGTAATGTGAATGGGGTTTTACCCCGTAAATTTTAAATAAATGAAAACGAAGCATTTAAAGTTCTTAATTAAGCATTTGTTGGATTACTCACTTACTGATATATAATTATAAGTGCTTTAAAAGACATTGTGTCAGCTGTATGTGAAAAATTATGTATTAAAACATGTAAATTAAGTTATACTCCATATGTTCTTTTGCAGATATATTATTAGACTAAGAATATTAGGATTAATACTTGAGTCATAACAACAATTATTTTAATTCACCTGAAATTTATATCCATTACTCAGAATGACACAGAAGAAGATAAACAGACACAGTGAGAAAACAACAGACGAGAAATATATTTATAAATAAATAAATAAAGCGTCATCTATGTAATACATATATCTATACAGCATGCACATACATAAATCTATACAGTATACACATACATAGCAAAACAAAAGGCGGAGTTTAGCCTATGGCTAATCTTCCACTCAACCCTAAACAAAACAAGTTTCTTCACAAAATATTTATTACCAAAGTAGGTAATTGTGGCAATTGAACAATATGGAGGAAAGTATTGACATTGACAAACTACATTAAGACTATTTAAAAACAAAAGTGTCGTTAAACAAGAACTTTTTAATTTTCTTTTGAAAACCAAGTAAAGTTGTATCATCTAAATTTTCCAGAATAATTTTATTATACATTTTAACTGCGTTAAATGAGAAAGACCGCTGAAACATGGCTGATGAATGTCTAGGGACATATAAAAGGTTGCTGAATCTTGTAGGTCTATTGTGAATTTGATTAGCATAAACTATTTTTTCCCAAAGATAATCCTGTTTTCTCTTGTGAATAATACGATGGACAAATTTACAAAAATGATATTGCCAAGTCTTTTTCATTGTTAACCAGTTTATCTCTATTAGTTTTTGACTTATATGGTCAAATTTGCGAAGTGCGCAAACAAGTCTACAACAGTTATTTTGTACTTTTTGAATTATTTTCTTTGTAAACTCAGTTAGGTACGGATAGTACACTGTATAACAGTAATAGAAGATTGGCAAAACAAATGTTTCACACAATTTTTTCCTCGTTTTGAAGTTTAAAATTGACTTGTTTGTATAGAGTAGTTTTAAAACAACGAATGACTTTTTAAATAACTGGTTAACATGCGTCGTAAATCTTAAGTAACGATCAAACGTGATACCTAAAATTTTTGCTTTGTCTACAATAGAAATTAATTCATTTCCCATTTTGATCGTAATGTTTTCTTTGAGATAACTATAGTATTTATTTGACGTGAACAACAAACATTCTGACTTTTGTGGGTTGATCTTAAGATTGTTACTATCACAATAGTCTTGTATCGCTAATAGATCAGAGTTAATTAATTTGCACGCATTTATATAGTCACTAGAATCAAAACTGAGACTTATCTGTGTATCATCAGCATAAGACTGGGTGGTACACACAGTATGTTTATACAAGTCGGCCTTGTATATAAGAAACAGTAAGGGGCCTAAAATGGACCCTTGTGGTACTCCTGATTTTACTATTTGCGATTTCGATGTACCTTGGTGTGTCCGAATTTTTTGGTATCTGTCTTGCAGGTAAGACCTAAAAAATCTTTTAACCAACCCGCATACTCCGTAATATGATAATACGTCACATAATAACGAGTGATCAACAAGTTCGAAAGCTTTAGAAAAGTCCAGTAATACCACTATAGTCGATTTTTTTATCATCTAGGGATTTTATAATGTTATCACTTAAGTTGGTGAGTGCTGTAGCTGTAGTATAACCCGAACGAAATCCTGATTGATATTTCGGCAAAATGTTGTTATAAGTGAAGTACTCACTTAGCTGTATATACACAACTCTCTCTAGCACCTTGCTTAACACTGGTAGCAGACTTATCGGTCGTAAGTCCTTGTAATCCGTAGAATTTTCAACTTTAGGGATAGGGTTAATAATAGCTTCCTTCCAGCATTGTGGAAAGTATCCAATTTCTAAGCAACAGTTAATGATATGCGTCATGTGTAAAATTATAACCGGCAGACATAACTTAAGCATTATAAGAATTATTCCATCAAACCCACATGCGTTAGATTTTAAGCTCATGCTGATATTATATATTTGTTGTGGGCTTGCCACTAGAAAAGAGAAATTAAGTGCATTATGAAATTTATTATTTTTGTAAATTGAACTTAAAGTATTTGCCTGACTTACAGCAGTACCATTTCTGAAACTAAGAAAAGCATTTAATTTTATCTGGATCACAAAGATGCTGTGGAATGTCATTATTTATGCGTTTAAAATTCAGGTTCATAGTTTTTAAGGAATTTATAAATTTTGTTGAATCACGTGTATTGACCGAGTTTAGATAAGCAGCTCGTTCTCTTCTTATAGAATTACTTGTAGAGTTTCGTAACTCTTTGTAATAATTCCAAGTTTGAGCATTTTTATTAGCATTATACCTTTGAAGTGCTCTGTCTCGTAAATTTTGCAGAAGTTTTATGTTGTCAGTAATCCAGGGTTTGAAAGGTCTACTAAGCCGTGCCGTTTTTATAGGTGCATGTAAGTCAAAAAGGTAAACAATATTATTTGTTAGAAATTTTACCTTATCCTCAATGTTATCCATGTAGTATATATTGTCCCAGTTAATTCTGTTAAGAAAAAAATAAAATGAATCTTCGTTAAAGAAGCGAAAATCCTTATAGGTACGCAATTTCTGTTTAAATTTATAGGAGTTCCAGTGAGATGACAAAAAGTAAGTCTATGGTCACTTATAAAATCTGCATTAATTGTGCCTGAGTTTATAATTCTTAGGTCCCCTTCATCTGTTACAAATATTGGGTCTAATAATGTGGACGTAGAGTACTGTATTCGGGTAGGTTCTTTAATGAGTTGTGTAATGGATTATTATAATTATATAAATTTATGTTCATGTCACCCAGAATATAGATATTATTGGCAGTCGGAATTAAATAATTTAACATTGTGTCTATTACATCAATAAAAGAATTTACATTAGCTCCAGGAGATCTGTATACTACCCCTGTAACGAACTGTAAATCATTTAATTTAACTTTGATCCAAAATGTTTCCAATAAATCATCATTAAAATTATCAATATTTATAATATTTATTTCCTCTGCAAAAATGGCGTTTTTAAGATAGAAAGCTACACCTCCGCCACGACTTTGACGGTCTTTACGCAAAAGACGATATCCGGGAATAGCAACTGCACTAGATGGTATGTCGTGCGACAGCCATGTTTCAGTTAAAGCAAATATATCAAATCTATATTGATTAATAATATCACATAAATCGAGAAAACTAGAGATTAATGATCTGGTATTAAGATTGGCGATACTTAGTTTTATATTCATTTTACCCTTCTCCATAATCTATTTTCGCTTTTAAATTTCCAATAATGTTTTTGAAAAAAAAACATGATTTATAATCACTTGCTGCATGATCAATAGGATATTTATCGTTTAGTTTACGTTTACTTTGTAAATTAAAATTATTACAATTATTACATTTTTTAAAATCCGCTTTACAATTCTTTAATTCGTAGTTTTCAGAGCAAATTGGACAGACAAATGATTTGGATTTACAATTTTTACTGGCATGGCCAAAATCAGAGCAACGATAACACCTAACGACACTAATATGGTCTTGTACTTTGCATCTCTGCCAGTCTACAAATTTTAGCTTTGTTATTAATTTAATATTCTTGTCAACACAATTGGAAACTGAATTATTGTTTTTAATATCGTCCATACATTTTTTATCACTAATTGCTAAATCAACACCATATACAATTAATCTTGGTTTAAATTTCTTGTCACTATCAAAATAATATTTATTACCAAATTTAGCATTTATTGCACTTTTGAGTTTATCCACACATTCTTTTGTTCCGCAGCTAACCAATAAACCATCTCTAATAATATTAGTGTTGTTAACTTGAACTTTTAAATCTGCTGGATCTAAATTTTCCTTAATTTCTTCCGTTACGTTTGTTTTGGCATCAGCTGTTTTGATAACCAAAACCTCATGTTTACGTTCGTTTTTGTCGACCAATCCTACCGATCGGCCGGCCACCTGGCTAAAAGTCGGTTTATTATCATTAAAACTTACATCTTTTGCTTCCAAATTTATTAGCTTCCGTTGCAAATTGTTACAGTATTCCAGTTCTTCTACCATCTTTTCTAGCAGAATTTTTTCACGTTTCAGAAACTCAATTTCTTTGTGTAGAATCGATTCAGTTGTAATTTCCGCCACTTTGTTCACTTCAGCACTATTGTTCGTATCAATACAGTTTTTACACTTCCAGTTAGTGCGTTTCGTTAAAAATAACTTCGCCACAAGTTCAAAACATTTGACGTGCAATGTAACATTGCATTTGACATTAGCACATGTTATACCACTCTTTCTAATACTATTACACAAATTTCACAGTATTATTCGCCTTTTAAGTTTTCATTTCCATCATTCAGTCTCAAATGACGTTGCTTCATTTCGACTAAAATACTTAGACCATCACCTCTACGAACTACCTGTTCAAAATTTTCACTATATCTATGGTGAATTTTCATTATATCTGACCTTTGTTGGAGCATGTATCGTACCACGTACGTAACTCGGATAGTTTTTACTATAAAACAGTAAAAAATAACAGGCGTATCTTTATACGAAAATGGTGCTAACTTTAAAATCACATTTCTTAATAGAGAATGCATTAGTATCTCAAAAGAATTACCTTTTGAAAGTCACTCCTAAGAATTGCTCCTCCGGAATCTGGATGAACTGTTTAAACTGTTAAATTAACTATACCTATTTGGAACAATTGTAGCAGTCTCTATTCGCTAGTTCCTGAAATATTTAAATCAATTTAATTCAATTGCTTTATTCACAAACAATCAAATGATACATTCGAATTAAAAATTATAAAATATATCCATTGTTGAATGATGAGTGCTACCATTATATATTAAATGTCTATTGCATTACAAATAGAAGGTCACGTACAGTATAAAAGACAAACAAATATAAATAAAAAAGTAAATCTATAAATATATAAAGACAAAAAACATATAGGTTATGAACAAAAAAATTCAGCAACATTGTAATAATTTTTTGCCAAGATGTTTTTTATGATAAACTAATCAACTTCTTATAATAACCCAATATAATCTGAAAACCGCAGTTTCAGTTATCAACTCTAGTATACTAACAAAATTTATAAACATAATTAATTATAGGTAGCAGTCGTCATAAAGTAATCTCATGGTTTCCTTATTCACCAGAATGATTTCCCCTTCCCTTTAATTTTACGGTTGATTGACGTAATTATTCCTTACCATTGTGCAAGTGCACACAGATTATGTGTGTGAATCGAAAGAATGCATTAATAAACGCGCGGCGTTCATTCATGCCACCGTGAGTGGGAGTTTTAATGATGATTTGCTTTCGGATAAATAAAGAAAGAAGATGCGAATGAGAGAAATCGCTGCGCAAGTGGGAGGTCTTCCACTACACAAAACAGCTGCTGCACGAACTGAAATTATAGTCGTGTTATATTTGTCGTTAAGTGTGCAAGTCTGGTAGATCTTTATTATAATCTTTCGAGATTCGGTACCTACTCTCGAATCCCGCCATCATAATTTACAATCTTATATTTGAAAGACAAGCTCAAGGTTTTTGTTAAATGGGGCTTTCTAGTTATTTTGTGCACAACGAAAAAAATGTGGTATATGCGATTATAAATCTTTTCTGACGTGCATTGTGCCCCAAAAATTTTGGTGATATTTTCACAATAGTTTATTATTAATAAATTTACAAGTAAATATAATTGTCCGGCATTTCGTAGACCATAATAAAATAGAGGAGTTTTGTACATAGTAATCAAGCTTTATAACCCAAAAAGAGGATGTGTGTTCATAATGAAAGCGTGCAAATTCTTTTAAACATTGAAATCTGTGTTTTCAACACATCAAAATCTGAAAGGATAACAGTGCTTATTTCTTCAAATCTAAAATATTTTTTGCGTTTGACGCTTTGGTCGGTTGTTTTTATGTTAGACATATTGTTTAGTAAAACAACAAGGGGATTAGAAGCGTTATAAAAAAGCTGTCGAAAAATTGTTAAAAATGTTCCTACCTATTTTAAATTTATTTACCATCTAAAGAATAAGATAACTATATCAGCATTAAGTCGAAAAATTGGTGAAATTGTTGGAACTTTGTAAAGGACATTTCAAGATTTTGAAATTATATTTATGTATTACTTAAAAAATAAACATATAAGCCACAAATTTATAAAAAAAATATTATACCAACATGACTTTTCTGTCAGTAAATACAATAATTTTGTTTAGGTTAATTTATATTAAAAATAATCATTTTATTGTTTAAGTACATTTTATTAAATTAGGAATATGGAAAAAATATTAATTTTTAAATCTGAAGCGATCGGCCTACTGAGCTGATGATCTGATGAAATTTATTAACCAAAATTTTTAAAAAGTAGAGACTAGGAAATTTTTTATCCAATATTTGAATTACTTATTGTACACTCCGCTATATAAAATGACTTTATACTAAATGTAATAAGAAAAGGACAAATAATAAGGGAGTACTAAAGCAATTAATCTTTTTGATATTCGGTCAATTTCTCAATAAATAAAAATACAGCACTTCTTGAAATTGAATTAAAAAGACGTAGAAACAAAATATTTTCACATAAGAGAGTTTTGAGAACGTAGTTTTTTATTGCTAGAGTCATATATAATTCTGAACTGTTATGGTGAACTGAGTGAATTCACTGTGACAAGGCATTGAAAATGCCAAGTGAGACCTTGGCGAAACGTCTGCGAGTTTCAAACTGGATTCATGCTCAACGTTTCTTCTTATTGTTCCATCCGTTATATATATATATATATATATATATATAATTTGAGGTGTCAAAGTTGAATGTATAAACATCTAAGTTGACTTTGTTAACAGGGAGCAGCCAGAAGGGTAACTAAAAAGTGTACTCGTTTTCCTTTATTGTGAAAGCTTTCGAAATGATTTTATTTCTTCTTCAGTCACATACTAAAATTACAAACAACGTACTATTATTTCTAAGGTCACTGTAGTTGAGGTTGATTGTTAAATTAACCTTTTTGGCAAACGAAAACAGATGCATATAACTTCTTTTCTTAAGGTGCCATATCCATCTACTGAATGTTGGCGACAATTTTGGCATATTATTCACGGTCTTGTGCGGCTTTAAAGAGTGTATGGGCATCGAGGCCTGTCCAGTCCCGTATGTTTTTGAGCCATGAATATTTTTTCCTTCCGACTCCGCGTTTTCCCTCAATTTTTCCTTCCATGATAAGTTTAAGGAATTGGTATTTGGTGTTTCTGAATATATGCCCCAAATAAGCTGTTTTTCTCCTTTTAACTATTTGCAGCAGTTCTCTTTCTACTCCCATGCGATTTAAAACTTCTACGTTGGGCGTGTGGTCGATCCATGGAATCTTCAATAGTCTCCTAAACAGCCACATCTCAAACGCTTCCAGTCTATTCATAGTGTTGGCCTTCAGGGTCCAGGTCTCCACGCCGTAAAGCAACACGGAGTAAACGTAGCATTTTATGAAACGATAGCGTAGCTGTAAGTTAAGACTTTGACTACTCAGTAGTATTCTCATGTTAATAAATGCGGCTCTAGCCTGCTCAATCCTACACCGTATCTCCGTGTCTGGGTCCAAGTCTTCCGTTATCCAGCTACCGAGATATCTGAACTTGGGAACTTGCTGGATTTGTTCTCCGTTCACTGCGACGTTCAGACGCCTAGCGGATGTTCTGCTTATCATCATGGTTTTTGTTTTGTCTACGTTAATTTTTAGGCCAAGGTGCTCCCCTTCGGCCGATATCCAGTCGATAAGGCTTTGTAGTGATTCCTGAGATTCAGCAATAATGACCGTGTCATCGGCGTAACGAAGGTTATTGACAGGGTGACCATTAATTTTTATACCGTCGTCGATGTCGATTAGGGCACGGTCAAAGATGGATTCTGAGTACAAATTGAAGAAGAGGGGTGACAAGACGCATCCCTGCCTTACCCCCTTTTCTATTGGGAAACTTTGTGTAGTATCGTTTCCTACTTTCACTGTTGCCGTTTGGTTCATATAAAGGTTTTCTATGAAGGCAAGATCGTTGTCATCCACCATTCTCTCTCTTAGGAGCCCTATTAGTTCTGTATGTTTGACACTGTCGAAAGCCTTCTGATAATCTATGAAGCATAGGCAAACGTCTTTTTGTTGGTCTCGACATTTTTGGAGCAATACGTTCAAACTGAAGAGTGCTTCTCTTGTGCCAAAACCCTGTCTAAACCCAAATTGTGTTGGACTGATTTCTTTTTCGCATCTGTTGTATATTCTTCTGTGAATTATTTTCATGAACAGTTTTAAGACCTGGCTCATTAAGCTGATCATTCGGAATTGATCGCAACGATTAGCGTTTGGCTTTTTTGGTATAGGCACAAAGATAGAACCAAGCCAGTCATGCGGTATTTGTCCTGACTCATATATATCGTTGAACAGCTGAACCAGAACCCCGATATTTTCGTCGTCCAACAATTTAATCGATTCGACGTATACATCATCTGGTCCCGTTGCTTTCCCTTGCTTTCCGTGTTTAATAACATTCTGGACCTCTGATTCCAATATTTTGGGAGACCTTTCCCCTGGGTTGGCGTTTACAAAGGTTCTTTGGCTGTCTTCCTTAAATAGTTGTTGAGTGTATTCCTTCCAGTGATTTAGTAGATCATTATGGTCTAAAATGACGTTGTTATTATCATTGATGATGCTGTTAGCTCTATGTTTTGTGTGACCTATTGTTTGTATTATTAATTTGTGAGTGTTGAAGTGGTCATGTTTTTCTTCCATCTCTTCTATTTCCTTGCATCTTTCCCGTAGCCATTGCTCTTTAGCCCTACGTATTTCCCTTCTGATTTGTTTGTCAATCTCTTTGTATTTGTCCGGGTCTGTGTTCTTATATTTGCTACGTTCAGCCATTAAGGAGAGTATCTCGTCCGTCATCCATTTCCTCTTTTTGTTTGTAGGTGGCCCTACTGTGTCGTTTGTGTTAGTGACTATTGCATTTTTTAGCATGTTCCAGGTATCCCTGACATTGGTCGTTTGTTCAGGTGAGTTCCTTATTTTAGCGACTGCTTCATTTATTCTCTCCTTAGCTTTCGTTTTTATCTCGTCTTTCTTCAAGTTATTTATGTCGATTTTCTTTTTATGTGCTTGTTTCAGTTTCTTCAATCTTATTTTTAGTGTGCTCATTACTGGGTTGTGGTCTGATCCAATGTCGGTGCCGGGATATGTTTTAACTCCATGCAACCCATTTCTGATGTGGTCTGGCTTATGCAATGGAGACTGCCAGGTATATAGTCTTCTCGGGGGGAGCTTGGACCACGTGTTCGCAATAGTCAGTTTTTCTTCTTGGCAGAATTGAACCAGGGTATCGCCTCTTCCGTTACGTTCTCCCAGGCCAAAATCACCGACCACGTTTCCTACTCTTCCTTGGCCAACTTTGGCATTAAAGTCGCCCATCACAATCAGGGCTTCATTCTTCTTGACCAGTTTCATCAGTTCTTTGATCTCTCTGTAAAGTTGTGTTGTTTCACTATCCGGTTTGTCTGCTGTTGGGGCGTAGACCTGTATGATATTAAGGTCCACTGGGTCAGCTTTTAATTGTAGAAGGGCAGTCCTGTCCGAGTGTGCCACAAAATTTTTCACGGTTTTGTTGACCTCTCTTTGAACTAAGAATCCGACTCCATTATAGTGGTTAGGTTGGTTGTTTCCGGAGTAGTAGAGTGTTGCTTTTTCAGTTGTGCATTGGCCACTGTTCGGCCATCTGGTTTCGCTAAGGCCTATTATATCCATTTTGTAGCGTTCCATTTCTTGGGTTAGGTTATCCAGTTTGCCAGCCACATACAAGGTTTTCACATTCCAAGTAGCTATTTTGACCTTTGAGGGTGTTTCCACTTTCGGGTGGGTCCTAGCATTTTCTTTTTTCGTTGGTGGTCGTAGCAACCCTTGGCCTTGAGCCTTGTTGGGTGCTGTATTTTCATCGGCTTTACAGGGATTTCGCAGGTTGACGGCCTGGGAGGCCCTGCAGCCTGCTTGTGAGTTTCCTCCCCTGCCGGATCTTGTGCTCCGTACATCATGATCAGTAAGTTTTCCTTGATTGCTTGATGCCATCATTGTCGTACTAGGGAAGTCCAGGAGGGACCTTTAATGAAGCGGTTTCCCGTTGCCTTCTTCATTCCCACGCCGTTGACTGCTTCCAGTTCGTCCGCCTTTTAGAGCGATTTACCACTCTAAGGACAAGAGAGTGCCCTACCTCTAGTTTGCTCATCCACCCTCCTATGAGGAGGCTGTTGGCAATACTGAGGGTGTCTGCTTATACCGGCAGATGCTCGGTCGCCAGAGCCTCGTTGGTTATCTAGCAGGGTGTACCACGTGCAGGTGAGGTTGACGTTTGGGCCGGCATTTTCGTACTATTTATACCATCATTACCGTCGCCCCTTGCATATAACTCATTGTTGTTAATTTAAAACACATTTACAACACGACATAGTACATTCAAATAAAAAAATTATGGAGGTATGGTACTGCCCAAAGACAATCATTTTCATAAGAAGTCCTCTAACCTTCTCAATTTCATACAATTTACCATTAATGAAAACGAGGATAGTCTGTGTAGCGTTCCCTTCTTGGACACAAAAGTTATAAGAGGTGAAGAGAATAAAATCAAACTTGATTGGTATATCAAACGGACCAACTCAGGGTGATATATGTTTTCATGTCACACCACCCCATTAGAATGAAGATAAGTCTAGTCAATGGAATCGTTAGAAGAATTTGCAATATTAACCAGTTAGACCAGTTGCATCTTTTCACGAGCATTAACAGAATTTACCAAGTAATAATTAATTATTGTGTTACAATGGGTGCCCCACATCAGAACTCTAAAGTTTGATAATTCTAGTCCAACAAATTTGAAGTATCATGGCCGTTATGTTATGTCACTAAGTATGTTTTACAGTACAACTAATTTTACAGTTCGTTATGAAAACTAATAATTAAAGAGGCAATGTTTAATATAATATTTAATTAATATGTCTATACTTTTTTTTGTTAATTTCAAATTGGCAATAATATTAATTAAGATTCTTTGCAGCCGTTACTTATATTGCCTAGTTAAATGTAGCAAATGTATTGGTGCGTTATGTTAATGATATTTTATCAATATAATCGAATTGGAGACTAACAAATTTTGTTATGAAAGTTGTGTTTTCAATAAGGTGTAGAGTTAGGTTTTCCTGATAATATACAAATAGGGCAAATAAATGCAGTATTGACAATCTAATTTTATTAATACTTCCGGATTCTTCAGCAGAAACCGTTTGTTCAGTATTAACTGTCTTTATCCCTAGCTCAAAATTACGCTAAATCAAGAAATACAATTAGCCTTTGAGAGGTGTCTGGTCAAAAGTTTTGTCATCTCTTTATTAAAAGCAAAACGATCTAGCAAAAGTAAATGATCCTGTTATTCGTGCTAGAGACTTGTTTTACCTTGCAACACAAAATTGGCAATAATGGAGAATACCACTAGTAAACCTAAATATATTAACCTACCTTAATTTGCTTACATCTCCGAATTGCGGTTTTTCATCAGAAACATGTTTAGAGTAGTGATTTTAATCAATTATTATCCAAGTAACAATTATTGATCATAACTTATAACTACCAACTAGGATATGAAATGTTGCTGTTTGATGTCTATCGGAGAGCTGTATTAAAGAACTGAGCTGATTCATATTAAATTCATACTGGAACAGGTTTTAGTGGAGTGAATCAGCAACACTCTATTTAAAATAGATGGGATTTCATTTAAAAAAAAATTATTATTTGGTCAAAATTGAAACAATTACTGATATGAAAGTCGTGAAATGATTTAAATTTTTCAATTAATGTAGTCTGACCCAATTAATTCATAATAATAAAATGTAGAATCCAAAAAAAATTACCTAATAGGTCAGACTAAAAAATATGCCGTTATTGGCCTAGGTAGCATTTATTGGAAAATTTATTCACAATGTTTCATCGTAGCATGTATTGTAATATCATGAATTGACAGAGTTTTTTGAAAATCGAGGATACCAAGGATGAACCAATTTTGACATTATAATACCTTTCAAAATCGCAAGACTGTAACTTAGACCTTAAATGTTCAAGTAAAACCCTACACCACGTGTAGAAGTCATATGTAGAATCCAGGACATAGCTAAGTTATCGTAATATATCTAATGCAGTAAGTAAAACGTAGAATCTCTAGCACCGAACCCTAAAATAATTTACCTAATTTGATTAATGCTTAAACTCACTTTTTTACCCAAAGCGTTTCCACTAAAAATATCAGGCTCACAAAAAACGACTGCCAAAAAAAAGTTAGTTAACCAAGAAAACGGGCGTCACACCACTCCATCTTCAAACAAATCCTCAATAACATCGAAGGTGAACCAACATAATAAATAATTAAAAGTTTCTAAATAGAATTTTTTAAGTTATCAATATTAGTATAACATGCTTTTACATATATAGGGTGGTTAGATTTTTTAGAATTTTTACTACAACCTTACTTAAGGTAATTAAGATAATTATAAAAGTATGTTGGACTTGATTATACGTTATATCATGTCTAGTGCATAAAAATAGTAGGACTGTAAACACAGTTTTTGAGAATAATGGATAACAGAGAAAAATTCTAAAGGATGAGTAATAGGAATTCTCTCAAAACTTTCACTATATAGGCAAAATAGTTTGATTTATCTTAAATGTCTCGAAAACTTATTATTGAGGATCTTGTGGAATTTTTTGCTGTAGTAAATATTGATTATACAATCCCGAATTCTTTATGTCCTAATTCATGTTTCGCAAAAACTGCTATATATAAATTTAAATAATATTTATTGCTAAGCCCGAAGAAAGTATCTGATTTAATTAATTTTCAGACGACAATTTACTCCAACAGAGTTATTTTCATTCTACACAATCTCCCATTGTTCATCGATTTCTCATTAGTATGCTCTTCAGTGAACAGAGCAATTAAGTTTCATCTATATGAGTACCGTAGAAGACAAGAAATAGTCGAGCTGCGCACGTGATAGATATTTCAACGGACCCCTATTGAACTACGATTGTAGATTGTAGGAGAGTGAGTGGAAGGTACAGGACGACGAAATAAATTCTAAGAAAATTGCCACACACGAATAAAATGTTTTAAATCACTTAACATTCAGCTAATTCATACAGAACATCTGAAAATTTATGGATGTTTGCAATATCATCAAGGATATAAACCGTAATTAACTAATATATTAATCTAGTAATTTTTACTAAGGCATACGAAGTTTCATATGAACCCCTAGAACTCGGTGGGAAAGTTATTTACCTCCCCAAATTGTATTTCGCCGGACCGCAGATTAGCGATCAGATTCACTAAATCAGGGAAATCAATGATTTTTGAATTAATTCATGATTAATGTAAGAATAATGGATATATTGCCACTTAATTAGTCGCCTTCAGCATTGAGCATGTTAAGGTGTAATTTTCAATAATGAAGAAGGAATCATAAAATGTATTCTTCTTTGCGTCAATTGGTTGTATTTGACCTAATTATAGGCTAAGATTAAAGAGAATGCTAGGAATCGGCAAAAGGAAAATTTCACGAACAACACTACATTTGTAACATGTAATATATAGAACACCATCAAATCAGATGAAGATTGTAGAATCAAATAAAGTTCCGGAAAACATAAGAAACGATCCTGAAAGATTCGCTGAACTTCCTTCGTCGTGACATGGTTGATCTAACAGCTTTTCAATAGCTTTGAATCTGCTGTCGACATCAGGTAAATTTTTCACAAATATGAGTATAATCGTAACAAACTTCCACAGCTCTTGTTTACATCCATAGATGGTTAAAATTGTCGGAAACTTTTAGATTATAATATAATGTATACCACTATGAACTGACCTGAATGGTGTAATCGTTTGGCTTTGGAGCGATTTGAGAGGTTGATCCGAATGTTCGAAATCAAATATATTACTAATCTATATCGGCCTACTCATTCCGACAGTAAAGTTTCAATTCCGGCAATGATTCAATTTTACCACCACAAATCCAGGGTAATATACTAGTAATAAACTAATTGGTCGAAAGTCTTTGTAATTTCAAGGCTCTGAATTTTGTAACAAATGTCATTTTCCAAACGGTTGGAAATAAACTATTCAAAATAGACAAATTTGTAAAGTGAGTTTAATAAGGAAGTATCGTGGTAGAGTGAAAAAGTATTAATGTCCAATTTTTCTTGTTTGTCAAAAAAATTGTAGTTAAAATGTCTCCAAACACAGAAAAATTTCACACAATATTCAAAACACTGGTTATATATAGGAATTATGATTGACAATACTGTATAACATCTTTTTTCAGAATATTTGTGAAGAAGAAATTCTGCACGATACTCAGTGACTCGGATACTTTTTTGAAAGTATCTGACTACACTACTAATAAGCAGGCAAAATAATGAATGATAGGCACCATATGCTTTTTATTGTTAATTATTTCGCGGAATGACTCCTATAACATATAAAATGAACCCGAATAGCTTGACAGCTTATTCTGTGTTTTAATAATAAATGCATCTACAAAGCCATTTGTGATCTACTTATGGCTTTTATTAGAATTCTTGTGACAATCTGTGTTTGATATCTTGTACACAGATTTTACATAAACAGTAGCTTGTACAACTTGTAATTACAACAGACTAACGATAATTCACGCCACATACTTCTTTTTCGTATCAGTCGCGTATATCCGTTTCTACTTAATGTATTATTCATTATTGACTACTATGGAATTTCATCCTATTCAGTCCAAATCCATTATTCAAAGCTGTTTTTGTTATTCTTTTATCCAGGACTCAGTATTAAACATTCTCCAGATTCATAAATATAAATGTAATGAGCGGCGTTGTTAACTAGCTGTCTTTTTTTCTTTAACATAAAGTAGAGCTTTTCGTGATCAATGTTCCCCACGTGGAGTGAATGCCTCTAATCCTTTTGTCACTGTCGAATGTTCATTAATAATTATAAAAGGCTCCTTTAAAGTCTAAGCGAAAAGGTAAATACCCTATTGTTTCTGAATACATTCATTTTAAATGCTTTAAATTATAAAATTTATAAATTGTAGATTTAAGGAGATCTTGTATTTCATCAAATATGCTTTGTGTTACCTTGAGTCCGATGCTCGCAGTGTTTGTGATTAATTTTCTTAATGCAGGATGTGTGACTTGTTTCACTTGCAAATCTAGAAGGTAATGAATAATATGAAAATGTTTTCAGCGAAAGAGGTTATGTAAAAGTGCTGCTGATAGCAATCATTAAATTGTGATGACATCTCTATTATGTGTCTAATATTTACCCTGACAAGGCCATACGACTTTGCAATTCGTTTTCTCAAGAGACAATCTAATCTAAGCCTTTATTTTATTATTACATTATGCCTGTGATTCATACTGTTACAATTCCTAACATACTAAACGTTGTGAATTAATTTCATTTCCGTTCAAAAATTAATTGATATCTCAAAAAATAATTCATCGATATGATTCTGGGAACTGGCGTGATTGTTTTGCCAATTATTGAAGAATAACTGTATAAATTTTGTTTCGCAAAGAACAGTCTCCAAGACATCTACAGTCCGCAGCAAATAGAATGAACCGCACAAGACATTCACATCCATTTATATGCTTATCAATATTGGAGAATTCTGTTACTTTGTCTAGAGATCTCTACGAAATTGGAAAATTATCCCGTAAGTATTTATTTTCCAGCACAAAAGAATTCATGAAACCGGTTGGGCTGGTAGGGTATTGTTACCAATTGTCAAACAAATGGCAGGCCAAGAGAATCAAAACGTGACCACCATTAAGTAGAGAAACGATGACTGGACTTAGACAAAAATATTTCGGCGAATTGTAGGCCGACCTCCTTTATATGGAGTTTTTTAATTAAAAAAGGAAAATCCGTATTTTAATGTAAAAATGTTATGTACTGTGTACCCTAAGTGATAACAATTCATGAACACAGCTTAAGCTCGAACGTTTATTGGAAGTCCTTTGTTATTGTAGAAGATTAGTGCCATGATCAAGAGAGCGAGACGATAAGAGCAGATCCAGTGTATAAATCTAAAAATCGTAGAAATCTGCATAAAATCCTGAAACATGTGGGACATCCAGTACCTCGAGTATTTGACAAACAAGTAACTTTGATATCGAAAAGCTGAAGCATCCCGCGATAGCCCAGAAGACAAAGATATTTGTTAGCAGCTAATACCACTTTAATTAAATCAATAAGAGACGAATATCACCAACAATATAAAGCTTTTTATTTTCACCTAAACACTAAACAAATTTGTGTTATCAGTTTATTTCCATACTTTGACTTTATTAACGATAGTCCTATAAATCATAGAAAAAGCGGACATCGTCAAAGAGAAAAATGGTAGAATCGGAAAGGACAAACCTAGAAAGCATCATAAAATGGATAATGCTATTAAATAGGGGCAACAAAAAACTTCATCGCAACTATATCCAAGGTAGAAAGTCACTGACATTTTTACTGCGGAATTGAATACATCGATTTTTAACAAAAGTTAAATGATTGCACTGCAGTCTTCTAATTAATCTTTAAGCAAATCAAATAGTTTTTGTCTCACTGTATCAAACTGATTGACCAATACTATGAAGTCGACTACAAATTTCTAATTAAAAAAGATACCCAGAGGATGAGGTATCAAAAAGGCACGCACCGATTTGTACCACGATCCTGAAAGAGGTATGGGCCTAATACGGGTTACAAGCAACAAAAGGAACACGGTCAGGACCATACATAATACGGGATAATAATCAAGTGATCGAGAAAATCAGACGTTTGGTTGGCAGATTTCATAATTTCAGTGTTAAGGTAGGAACATTCAGTCAGGTGTAATGTAGCCAAATAAATGTGAAAGGTAATCGGAACAGAAGACCAGCCTTATTCTTCTTGGATGTAGTGAAAGCTCGACGGACTGGCACTGAAATATGTGCGAATTAGGTTACGTGATCTAGCTAGAATAATAATACATATAGGTCATGAACACCCCAGATACAAGACCAATGAGGCAGGGGTTCGCTAGGGAGCAGTGCAAACGTCGTACAACTAAATAATAGTTTTTAACGAGAACAAAACAAACATTGTTGTAAGGTTTACTCACATCAAGTATTTCTTGTAACATATTAGTCTTGAAATTAAACGTGAAAATGTAGTACGAGGATTTCGAAAAATTGTTCGTATTGCCAGTTGTCTGTACAAAAGTTCTTCCTCGCAGATATTCTGAAAGAAAGAGATGTCTACACGATGGTCAAACAATTTTCTTTTATATAATTAGTAATTTGTACATTTTGTGGTACTTATCTGTGTTTGGAGAGTTTCTAATCCATCTCTGGAGTTGTGATTAATCCTTATGACACTGATAATTTCGAAGTTGGTGACACTGAGGGTACCCTTTATGCAGATTTCTTCATCTTTGTTGTTTACCATAATAAAGCTCGTTTCCTTTAGTTGTTTGAAGGTTGGTGAGTTGGTTAGTGCTGCAAAATACACATTTTTAATAATGTATTTCCTGTACATAAAAAATGTGTAAAATATGAAATTTATTTTTATGAAAATAAAATGTTAATTCGTTAAAACGGAATTTTCAAAACCCGAAGGCTGCCCTCATACAAATAACAAACAAATAAATTGTGAACAATGTAATCGATATATCTACATATATGTCTATAAAATTATAATATTTAGATTCCCATTAAATTTTGGAAATATTGTCAGTATTTTTACTTGAGAACATTATTATTATTGCGAAACGCTTTGTCGTAGTTTCTCATTTTGAAGCATTCTACTCATTGATTTAAGACTAAGCTATTTCTAGTAATTGTTCCTTTGCAATATTTTTGTAAAACACTTTGTACATTAAATATTTAGTTTTATTATTTTTTAAGCAAACGTGAATGTGGACTAAACTTTTGTAAATTTTGTAGCACGTTCGTAAAACCCTGTTTACACTTTTTAGGGTTCCGTATATACAATATACGGATACCCTTATAATATCACTCCGGATTTCTCCCTCTTTTACATCACATCAATTTTCTCCTAAACTACTGGACGGAATTGGTTGAAATTTGGTATCAGTGTATAGTTTGATGATCCGATGAGGAGTACATATCGTAAGTGAAGATTTTGATTTTAGGAGTTCTTCTGGGGGGGGGGCTAAAAAAATCGACCGAAACTAGAATAAGTAAAATTTTGAAAAAACAAGGAGAAACTTCTACTATTAATTTTGGGGGGCAAATTACAGAATTAAATGAAAAATATAAATTTAAAATTGTTTCTAACGCATCACGTAATATATAAAATCAAAGGGCTCATTATGTCAAATACAAACATATTTTTACATATTTTTAAAACAAATTAATTAAAAGATATTTACAAAAATTTAAAATATTTTACCCATTCCCCCTACCTTATCTCCGAAACTATAAACCATAATATTCTGAAAAAAGTTAGAGATGTAGAGCCTCACCAGAACTTTCCTGGAAAAATAAGTAGAAACCTCTAATATTAATTTTGAGGAGCAAATTACAGAATTAAATGAAAAATATAAAATTAAAATTGTTTCTAACACATCATGTAATATATCTAATGAAAGGGCTCATTATGGCGAAATCAAATATATTTTTTTCATATTTTTAAAATTTTACTGGAAAAATAAGGAGAAATCCCTAATATTAATTATAGGGGGCAAATTACAGCATTAGATGGAAAACATAAAATTACAATTATTTTTAACCATCATCTAATATATCAATAATAATATATTATAGCGAATCCAAATATATGTTTTTCATATTTTTAAAATGAATATTTTAAAATATATTAACAAAAATATTTAAAAAAATTACCCATTCTCCATTTTCCAAACAATAAGACCAATTTTTTTTGTTTACAGGAAAAATACCAAGAAATCCCTAATATTAATATTGGAGGCCAAATTATGGAATTAAACGGAAAATAAAAAAATATTTTTTAACGCATTATGCAACACATCAAATGAAAGGTCTCATTATGAGGAATACAAATATATATTTTTCATATTTTTAAAATTGATTATTTACAAGATATTAACATAAAGATAAAAAAAATTCTCATTTCTCGCTTTATTTTCGAAACCATACTACGTAAAATTTTGAAAATAATTAGAGATATTGAAATTTATTAGAAAAATTATTAGAAAAACCCCATAATAATTTTAGAATTAAATGGAAAATAAAAATTCAATTTTCAAACGCATCATGTAATATATCAGATAAAAGGCTCATTTTGTGAATTACAAATTTCTCATATTTTAAAATCATTTGTTTAAAAGATATTAACAAAAATATTAAACATCGACTTAATTAATTCCCACTCTAGAAACTAAACTATTTAAATTTTGAAAAATATATTTTATTTGTATTTTTAAATAATTTGAATAACAAACAATTTATAATTTAAAACTTGACCTATTTTCCCCTTTATATTCCAATCTACAGAGCCTCAAAATTAGTAAAATAAAACTCTAATGTTAATTTTGGGGGCCAAATTAGAAAATTAAATACTTATGCATTTGCTTGTCTGAAACTGGGATATTAGAATCTCGAAGGTGGTACGGAACCGTTAGTATGCGAGTGCAACTCGCTTTTGTCCAAATTATTTAATATAATACACAATAACATGCAAATACTTGTTAATAAAACACTAAAGAAAAGCATTTGTTATTTTTAGTTTACAGGAAATATTGTTTTCACTTCAGCTTATAATTTATCCACAATACTTACCGTATCAGATTCAACAACTTGTATACACAACGCCCTTTCAATAGACATGAGCATCGTCTTATTTGCAGAAACTGAGTAATAGGCTCGGTCATTAGTTTCGCAAATTGAGAATGCATTACCTCATAAGTATTGTTTTTTTTTTATCAACGGTAGACAAACATTGATATGCTATAGAGTCTAAAAGCAAAGACAAATGCTAATTAATGTGATTCGTACTCACACATAGCGAGTAATAATATTTATTTAGGTTTTCTGAATAGGAACCTGTTTATTTTCAAAGGCTATTCCTCATTATTTCATAAAGTTTTTCAAATAATTTATTTACCTTGTGATAACAAAGTTATCATTCAAACAAAGGAATGGATGCTGTATAAATAATTTTAAGATTTAATCACAATCCCAAGCTGGTCAATCCAGATTTCAAAACAATGAGACACCGAAACGAAAACCTTAGAAAAGGGAATACGGCAACGAGTTTACAGACAATGCTGTATTTAAATAAATTGTGAATTGTACCAGCGTGCAACTCAAATAACTTCATCCAGATTAAATGAGAAATAAGCCCTTTGAATGCATGAAATGTGCCTCAAACAAGTTCTTAAATTCAACAGACGCTTGATGTAGTGCCCAAAATGCACCTCTAGGGTGTCTTTGTAGTCTCATAACTTTTTATCTGGGACATTACCGTACCAAATTTACCTGTACCTACCTTCAATGCAATTATTCTTGGGTTCTCTTTTCGTTTTCTCTGATTTCGTTGTATGAAAGCGGTCATGTGTTGATAATATTCAGATAATATTAAGGGTTAGGATAAAATAATGGTCTACATTTATAGATGAACAATTAATCATGTTATATCAGACACCTTATGTTCTTTTGTTTGAAGTAATTGTGTATAATATATATATATATATATATATATATATATATATATATATATATATATATTGTAATGGATTTACAACCGACATGAAATAATACAAAAGTTTAGTAATCTGAATAAGTAAATGATTGGGGAAATGTAAATATCATTCATATATATCTAATAACAGAAAGGAAATTGCAGGAATCAAAGTTAAAGTTAACCTAAAAATATAAACTATGTAAAAAGAATGTTTCAAAAGCAAATTGTTGAAAGGATAAAAGGTGGCATATAAAGTTAGATAATCTATCATGCAGAGTGTAGTAGAATTTGGATACTTACATGAGAAAATCTAGGCAGGAAGTCACATTTAGGTCAAACATCAAAGAGGTTAAATTCACTTATGAAAATCACAGTAGAGCTTGTAAAACAAGTTTAGATCACATATTAGGCCATGAGAACACTGAATATAACACATTTAGATCAAAATTAATTTTTAAATACATAAATTTGTTAAATAAATAGAGAATTGAAATGTCAGAATTATAAAGACCGTTAAAAATCGGAAGGAATGATGGAACCCTAAAGAGATTTACACCGTTAGAAAGAGCTTAGAGCATAGTTTATTAAAATTCAATAGTTCAAAAGATATAAAGTCTTAATTTCAGTAAAATCCAATTTTTTTGTGTCAAATCAAAAATTTTGAAAACATGAATTAAGTGATTTAGATAAAATTAAGGAGAGTAAACGGTATTGAAATTCAAATTAAAATTTGTTTAGATTTTTGCATATGATTTAGAACGAACATATTTGGAAATTAATAAAATAAATTAAAGCGGAAATGGAAATAGCAGGTGGCAAAATTTATTAAATAAATAGGAAATCTGACATTAAAAAGTCCTCTTTGTTTTCTAAGCGTCGACGAGAGCAGTTCAAAATTTCGTTCCTGTAAAATCACGTTTCCATGACAACAAGGTAAATGATCTGTGATATCATTGAAATAAGTGTTCCATGTCAATTTTTGACAAGAAATTAAGTTTGAAGTTAAATTTTTGAAGTTTTGATTCATCAATTTGAAATTAAGAAATTGAATATTCCATAAAAGGAATTATTTGAAATCCTTGGATGGAGAGATAAAATCAATGTTGTTGGAATAATAAAAGTATTGGTGCAGCAGTAAACAAATCAATTAAGCAGCAGAATTTAGTTTATAAACCAAAACAGAAATCAGGAAGCAGTATACTCAAACTAAAATTAAGGAAAAGGGGATTTCAAGCCAGACAACTGTGAGTTTTTGAAACATTTAATAAACAGATTATTGAAATCTAAAATCAATCAGTGATAGAAATAAAGGTTTTGTTTAAATTTAGTATAATGAATATTTGTGTTTAGAGGATTGAATTTTTGTAACAAATTGATAGAAATTTAATAATATTTAAGTAACCAGGAAATTTATTTTGGTTGTAAAGGCAATATTATATATCAGAATTGTATTGTAGACAATCATTATAAATAAATTGTAATTTGATTGAGAATTTAAAATTATTTCTGAGTCATTTAAAAAATTTTAAAAAGAAAATAAAGTGTAAAATATAATTTCAAAATTTAAAAAAAAGTGATAGTGTAACGAAGAAGAAAGAGAGACTTATAAGATAAGTATAAAATTCATTTATTTATATAAGATCTACAATTTTGAACCCAAGCAAAAAAGACCCTGAGGTAATCACATATTTGAAAATTAATACATTGCAAATTATTACAGTTTATTATAATATATATATATATATATATATATATATAGAATGGAAATAAGCATATACAAATTTAAAAATCAAATAAATCAATAATAATATCTGAAAGAATATAATACTATATTAAAAATAGGAAACAACGAATTGAAACACTTTACCAATATTAGAGAGCAACAGAAATTTTGTAAGGATGATTCATAACATGTAGAAGAGATATGAAAAATCAAATGCAATTTAAAGGTCAATACACCAATAGAAATTAGGAATTGGAATAAACCTATACAACTATTCTATTGACTTGATATTTTACAATAAAGGCATTTAATGAAAAGAAAATATAAAGTTTTATTTTAATTTCAAGACACAAATATTCAATCTGACAGCAGCAAAATTCAGTACTCCAGATTTGTTTTAATTTCATATTTTAGGCACAATAGGGGCAATAATTCAAAATTTTAGGATCTTAGTAAAGTATTTCGGGGAAAATAAAGTTTGAAAACACGTTATTTCCACTTTAAGGAACCAATTCAAATTCATATGTCATAATAAATTTTTGGAAAGAGATTTTGATAGAACTAACGATCGAAATAAGATGAAATTCATAGTACAAAGTAAATTCGGAATCAGAAGATAGCATTGTTTCATGCCAACAATGAAACATTTTTTAAAATTTTAAGACAGGTTGAGATCCAAATAACTGGCGGCAAGATGAATATAAAACAGTAAAGTAAAAATTGCAATTTTAAAGAAAAATAGAAGATATTATATTAATTTGTTTAGATAGGGAACTAAATATCAGAAAAAGGATTTTGCGTATGAAAATGGGATTTCAAATATGCAGATTTAAAAAGTTTAAAAAATGTAGTACTATGACAAAATTAAAAACTATAAAAGCAAGAACTGACAGCATTAAAAAGAGCACCTAAATTTGAGAGTGAAGCAGTAAACATTGTTCAGGGTTATAAAGTGACAGTTAGTTGTCAGTGTCAAAAAGTTTTAGAAATTCAAAGATTTTTAAAAGGTGATTGAAACATAATACAAACCAAGCAGTATAAAGATATAGCAGCAGTTATAATCAAACAAAGTAATTCAATTAAGAAGCTGAAAGTAAATGGTTGAAATATTGAGAGCAGAAGTAAATATGAAATATTATTACATTGGTAGCAGAGGATTTGGCAGACAATAGCAAAGTTTGTAAACATTGGTAGCAGAGGTTAGATAGCAGCGTAAAAACACTTTAAAAGGGTTTTAAAGTGAACTAGGTATTTACAGTTGAAGTTTATTTAAAATAATTCATTTGATATTCATTTTCATTATAAAATTAGAAATTTAAATAGTACATATTTGTGAAATAATCATTTTAGTAACGGTAAAACATTCTGATATTTTGCATTTGATTTATCATTGAACCTTAAATTTAATTGTGTCATATAAAATAGAGTCATTCCGAAGAAATGCAAATATTTTTATACTAATTACTATTTAATTATAAAGTGTTTTGATATTTATATTTTTCTGAATTCACATTTGATTTATTGTTGATTATTAATTGATTTGGTTTATTTCTGATAATTGAGCTGTTTGATGTTGTATGTGATTTTTATTTAAAAGTTGAGAAATGAGTTTGTCAATATAAAATAAATAAAAAGTTGTTGTTTTGTTAATGACAAAAGGTGAATTGGCGCTTATAACTTAGAGAACAAGTTTCAAGAGCCGAAGCAGTTTTGGTGAAAAGAAAATTGTGTGGAGTTTTTATTTAAAAAATAATGAATAAATATAAAATTTAATCACACCACGAAGTAAAAATTCCATTACAATACATATATGTCATTGAAGGTTCTCGTGTGTATGGTTTTGTTCTCTTAGAAAAGACAGTTTGACTTTTCGATCAGATCTCACTCATCTTCTTCGGCATAATCGATGTTGTTACTAACTAAGCATAGTTCAAAAAATCTGGCTATGCATGCGCGAAGGGGTTCTTATTTTCTTAATCAATTAGTCGTAAACACATCTGAAATTTTGGGCTTCACTAAATACAGGGTACCCTTTACTTTAAGAAGACCAAGTAGACTTTGGTTTCCGTCACTTCGGTAGTTGCATATTCTATTCCAGTTTCCAATCTTATCGACGCGATCGGAATTTTACTGAAACCAAAGTGTTCGAAAGTGACTTAACTACTCGACCGTTTTTTTGGTTTGGTGTGGTCTCTGGTAATTCATTATTGGCCGCCGGGCAGGGCTCTGTTGTCAAATTATCAGTTTAGCTATCGATTTAATTTGTCTCATGGAAATAGCTTCTCCCTGTTAAGTTCTTCTGCCATGCCCGAAAACTTCACAGCCATATCTTCTGGATATAGCATAGTCATTGTTAGGTAGGAATGTAGAACGCTGAATTCTGAGGTCAGTCTGTTACAGATTTTGTGGCTGGTGGTATGACTGCCTTGGTTGTCTTAAACATGTGTTCGTTGTGCCCGTCTAATTCTACTGTCCCTTTTAACATGTCAAACAGCATATTCACTCGCGAATTCAGAGCGGGGGGCTAAGGGATTGATGCCCTCTCAAAATCATCTTTTAGTGTATATTGTGCTAAAATCAACCTTCAGTGACGTCAAGCGCCCCCCTCCAAACGAGATCAATGATAATGCTGGATCCGCCCCTGAGCATATTTATATAAGTATAGATATTCCTGATGGAATTCGTAGTAAAAATCGTTTTAATATGAAATTTATTTCCTTAGCGGCTATTCTTCCAGATATATCCGTAACATATGGAATATGTTCTTAATTTTGTTTACTTTTTCTGTTTGGTTGGTATTACCTAGTGATGTGTTCGCAGTCCCAGTTTGAAACGGACTTTGTACATTCCGTGGTGTAGTTCTGAAACCGTAGATGCCTATGAAGTATATAAAATGCTGGAACAAGAAATTCAAGTATGGTGTAAGCATATGTTTTAGTATGTTAATGCTTTCATGGATTGGTTTCGAGGCGTTATATACGACTGTTCGATAGGTTCACCTCACTCTATTGCCCGGAAATAAAGTAAACCATTTTGTTAACTTTTATTCATTTAAACAATAAAAAAATACAGCATATCGCTCTGTTCAAATAACTGTGTAATTGGAGGGAAAGCTTAATATTCTTAGGGCCTGGTTAAAAATATACATTTTTATTTTATACTATGTTATAGACAAACAAATCGCTGAGAGTAGTAACTACAGTAGATTAAAATATAAAATATAATGGTCCGCAGTACGAACCACCGTTTTTTATCTTTTCATTTTGTCGAGAACTCTTTTATTTGCTAAACAAGTCGTTTCCGAGTACCTACGAAGCCGTAGCATGAGTTTGTTAGTTTTCTAACATTCAGCTGAAATTTGTTTAATAATAATTATTATTGCAGTCCACAGGTCATATTGTCCGATAAATATATATATATATATATATATATATATATATATATATATATATATATATTCCGAGTGCTTCAAAAAAATGTATACACACTTTGAACTTCCATAGAAAATTTATTTACCGTTCTACAAAGTAAAATTTCAGGAAAATAGAAAGCTGTAAGTCCAATGTAAATGAAACATAAATAACAAATGTTAATACTGTTCAAATTGGTGACCTGCAGCATCAATACAATTCTGAGTACGAGTCACCACAGATTCTGTACATCGTATCAAAGCGTCCAATGAGATTTCTCTACACACTGCTTGAATCTCATTCCAAAGAATGTCTAGGTTACGTGGTTTACGTTTGTACACCTCATCTTTTACTGTGCCCCACAAGAAGAAATCCAGTGGTGTAAGGTCTGGAGAGCGTGCTGGAAACTTGATTGGCCCCCTGCGTCCTATCCACTGGCCCGACAAATTTTGATCCAGGTAAGCTCGTACGTCCCTGTGATAGTGCGGCGGAGCACCATCTTGTTGAAAATAAAAATCATCATTACCGTATAATGCACGAATGGCAGGAAATATGGAATCAGCAAGCATTGTTAGGTAATTAATACCAGTTACAGTGCCTTCTAATCGAAAAGGTCCAATGAGTCCCCTTGAAGACAAACCGCACCACACATTTACACCAGGCAAATTTACAGCTTTTTCAATTGTAATGTGAGGATTTTCTTCACACCAGTAAACACAATTGTGCCTATTGACAGTTCCATTAAGTTTGAATTGGGCTTCATCCGACCAAATGATGCTACCCATAAAGCCCGGTTCACGTATCACCATCTCCTGAATCCATTCACAAAATTGCAACCTTCGATCTGGATCGTCGTCATTTAGCTGTTGCAGCAGCCTTGGAATGTAAACACGATACTTGCCTCTCTTCAGAATGCGTAGCACGCTGCTAGCACTTACATCACTTTCACGTGCCCCTTGCCTTGAAGATTTGTTAGGAGAGCGTTGAAACAGTTCCAAGACTGCCGTTGATGACTCATCACTTGTAGCTGTTCGAGGCCGACCTGAATGACCTTTATGCACATCACACACTGTTCCATGAACTTCGAATTTGTCTCGTATGCGTGTAATTGTTAATCTTGAAGGTGGTTCTGTATCATACTCCCTTCTCCACTGTCTTTGAACTTCATTTACATTCTCAAACTTCCAGTACCACTTAATAACCTGCTTACGTTCTTCAAAACTCAAACGTACGTCCCCCATGTTGATATTACAAATTCCAACTGATAATATAACATAGAGGGACGATTATGCTGGCACCTGGCGAAGAAATATAACATTAGCCTTGTAGAGCGGGAAAACTACAATAGTTTAAAGTGTGTATACATTTTTTTTGAAGCACCCGGTATATGTAGCTCACTTGATGGTCCGGGTGTTTCGCCAAAATCTCACTTGGCATTTTCATAAGGCTTTTCCTCTTTTTTCAACACGAAGGGTGGCTGCAGGGTCGGACCTTTCCGGACTACTTCGTATCCGAGATCGTCGGCTAGGTCGTTCTCCGCTTGGTCTGCTCTCCGTGGCGTCTGAAGTGGAAGTGAGCTCCGATATGTGCGCGCCGCTATTTATGCTATCTCCCGAGTCCCCTCCTATTTCTTTGCCCCGCCTCCGATTGTGCTGAGGGGGCGGTGCCGTTTGTTTTGATTGGGTGAGACCATTGCGTTGTCGCAAATTGTACCGATGACGTGGTTCTCTTTGTACCGATGGCGGCCGCAGATGTTCGTTAGAAGGGTGGGCGTCCTGATAGTGACGGAATGCAACGTTGTGGTATTGTTGCGATCTCTTTTAATTTGTTTTTCATTTCCGGTAAGATGTTCTTCCAGGCTTGATGCAGGTGTAGAGCTTCGTTACGGTTCTTGATTTCTCCTTCCTTTTCAATTCCTATAGCTTCCCTAATTGTTCTTCTTTTGAAGTTGTTTTCTGTTGCCAGATGCTTAGAGCCCTCAAAGTTGATTCTATGTCCTGTTTGCTGTTGATGTTGGAACAGGGCCGAGGTTGTGGTCTTGTTTCGTATGCTGAGTTTGTGCTCTTGGATTCGGACTTCGATCCTACGGTTTGTTTGACCTACATATGCTTGCTCGCATCCGCCGCAAGGTATCTTGTAGACTCCGTGACTCTCTAGTGGACGTTGTTCTTTGAGATTGCCTAGAATGATTTTTATCGTCTTATGAGGTTTGTAGGAAGTTTTGATGTTGCTTTTCCTAAGGATTCTTCCGATCCGATCTGTCACTCCTTGTATGTACGGAAGGGTGGTCGCTGCCTTTGGGGGGTCTTTTTGGGTTTCTTCGTGCCTTGGTAGTACTTATTGATTCAGGGCTCGTCGTATGGTGTGGTTGCTGTACCCATTCGTCCTCAAGGTCTGTGAGATGGTGTTTAGTTCCTCTTGTTTGTGTTTGGCGTCTGCAATGCGTCGTGACCTGCATATAAGTGTATTTGCTACTGCTTGTATTTGGGAGGGATGATGGTGGGATTTAGCATTAAGGTATCTGTTTGTGTGTGTCGGCTTTCGATAGACTGTGTGTTCTAGCTTCCCTGTTGTTGTCCTTTTTAAGTAGATGTCCAGAAAAGGAAGGCATCCATCTTCTTCTGTCTCCATGGTGAATTGGATCCTTTCGTGTAGAGAGTTTGCCAGGTGTAGGAAATTGCTGAGTTCGTCTACGTATCGCCAGACTTTTGGTTTCAGGGGGGCTGTGTTTAAAAGGGCCGTTTCGAAATAAGACATGAAGAGGTTTGCCACCGCGGGTGAGAGCACCGAGCCCATAGGTGCACCGTCGACCTGTCTGTAAAGTTGCCTGTCAAAGGAGAAATATGTGTTTTTGAGGCAATGTTCCGCGAGTTGTATGATGTGCACAGGAAGGTCTTCATTCATGGCAATTTGGTCCAAGGCTTCTTCGACAGGGATGCTTGGGTAAAGTGATTTGACGTCGAGACTTGCGAGGCGGTCTTCTTCTTGTAAGTTTAGGTCCCCTATTCTTATGAGATGATGTTCGGAGCTCACGTCCACTTCAGACGCCACGGAGAGCAGACCAAGCGGAGAACGACCTAGCCGACGATCTCGGATATGAAGTAGTCCGGAAAGGTCCGAACCTTCAGCCAACCTTCATGTTGGAAAAAGAGGAAAAGCCTTATGAAAATGCCAAGTGAGATTTTGGCGAAACGTCAGGCGACCATTCCTTTACAGGGACAAAACTTTCAACAGACGAACACCCGGACCATCAAGAGAGCTACACATAGTTCCGTCCGTGCCAACTTGTTTTCAAATATATATATATATATATATATATATATATATATATATATATATATATATATATATATATATTTGTTTTATATAGTTCTACTTAATTCTATATTTTATATTCTATGTATTTGGCATTTACACAATAAACAATTATTATCCCGACTTGACCATACAATGTATGGCGGCACACTCCCTCTAAGGCACGGATAGCGTACCTTCAGAGGAAAATTCACTAAACCCCAGATATACTATATATCAAAAGGGTTTAGCTCTCTGGGAGCCCTTGCCAGGTTATCAGGCCCGTAGTTGGCGTCGTGGCTGCAGTTTCCCATGAATTTTCGGATCGTCCGGGCTGTTCCCAACAGGACGGCTTTTGCATCAGTTGGTAAAGATGTTCGTCCAGACCGAGGTATTTCAAATTGTTTAATAGATGTTTTGGGACTTCTCCTGTTGTTGACGTAACAATTGTTACCGTTCGAGTGTTGTTCATGTCCCATTGTCTCTGTATTTGAAATTCTAAATCCCTATATTTGGCTATTTTTTCAGCCTGCTTAATGTTTATATTATCGTTGTCAATTAAGGTTGTTTTTCTAGAGTCTTTATCTACCAAAACTATATCTGGTCTATTGTGAGCAACATTCCGATCGGTCAATATCGTCCGGTCCCTGTACAGTTTGTTGTTGTTATTTTCTAAAATAGAATCTGGTTTGTGTATATATTAGGGTGTTCTTACCGACTGTGATAGCTCAAGTTTCAGCGCTAGTTTCTGGTGCAGTATTGTTCCCATAGCATCGTGTCGTTCTTTGTATTCAGTTGCAGCGAACGCTTGGCAACCTCCTGTAATATACTAGATAGATTCAGATGTTTGGCAACCATTTCTGCTTCTGTCAATGTTGATAGAAGGGTCTTTAACTATGTACTTTAGGTAGTTCTTAGTTGGAATTACTTCATCTTGAAGTTGGGTATAAAGCCTTCCGTTACACGAAACATATGACCAGAGATCAACCATTAGTTCGACGCTGAACTGTCGACATAGTCTTGGTTGACGTCATTTATATGTCTTCCATGAAGGGGCTTCTCTTTCCATTTAAGCAGTTTCTGATCAGTTGTCTTGTGGTATACTTGAACTTGTTGTTCTGTCAGTCGCAGAGATGTTGAGTCATCAAACTGACATATGACTGTGTAGATCAGAAAATGCAGGGAGTTTCTGGAACTGATTACGAAAATTACAAATTTGTTGATCACGTAACTTGCCTATATCTACCAATCCTCTTCCGCTTTCACACAGGGGCAATGTTGTACGTTCGACACAGCTCTTTGGATGGTGATTTCGAGCTTTTGTTAGTAGTACTCGAACTTTCCGTTGTAATTGCTCAATGTCGGTCTTGCACCAGTTAACTATGCCGAAAGAGTAACTAATCACTGAACACCCGTAAGTGTTAATAGGCTGAAACATATTTTTACTGTTAAGTTTGGTCTTCAGCAGTCGTCTTACCCTTCTATAAAACTCTGTTGTTAGGTCCTTTTACATGGTGGTGTGATCAATGCGTTGAGCCTGCTTTATTCCAAGGTATTTGTAAGTATGGCCTTCCTCTATGGATTTAATTGAGGTGCCATCTCCCATTTCGAAGGGCTCCTGCTTTATTTTGCCTTCAACTATATTAACAATTTGGGATTTGTCTAGGCCAAATTACATATGGATGTCACTAGAGAACCCTGCTACTATTTTAAGCATATCATGCAGCTGCTGTTTCGTAGCTGCCATCAAATTTAAGTCGTTCATGTATAAAAAATGGTTTTATCTTTAATGCCGGTACGTTGTTGTACTTGAGACTGAACCCAAACTTAGTTAATTTCAGTTTTTGTGAGAGTGAGTTCATGGCAAGGCAGAACCACAGCGGGCTAAGAGAGTCACCCTGGAATATACCCCTTCTGATACGGATAGAGTCGGTTTTTATCGAACAGTCGGCTTCATTCAGAAAGATTTTTGTTTGCCAGGTGGTCATGACATATTCTAAAAAGTTAACAATACGGTTATTTACTTTATAGAGTTTCAGCACATGAATGAGCCCATCATGTGGAAGGCCTTTTTATAGTCCACATATGCCATGTAAAGATTTCGTCGTTTGGCGTGGGCTTTATTGCAGACAACGGAATTAATTATTAGTTGTTCTTTGCACCCCATCGAGTTTTTCCCGCATCCCTTTTGTTGTTCGGTAATTATGTTTTTCAGCTCACAATGTCTGAAAAGGCGATGATTAATGCACGACGTTATAAGTTTGTATAAGGTTGGCAGGTAAGTGATTGGTCGGTACTTTGATGGGTCCTGTGTACATAAGTTATCCTTTGGTAAGAGGTATGTATAGCCCCATGCGTAAGAAAACTAGGCATCTTGTGTGGATAGATAGTTATGACATTAATGAGTACTGTTAATTTCTCGTTGGCGTAAAGTTTCTTTATCCATTAATTCTGCATACCATTTGGTCCTGGTACTTTCCAGTTATGGAGGCGTTTCATTATGTTGGACGTGTTTTCCGTTGTAAATGGTTGCTGTTGCATCTTATCACTATTCTGAAATGCAGCCTGCTCCTCATTAATCCAGCTCCCTCTGGAGTTATGGGAAACGGTTGTGGAAAGTTGTGTTTTCCAGAAGTGCTCGATGGTCGTTTTACTAGGATAACTAGGGGTTTCATTATGATTGATGTTGTTGAGTTTTCTATAAAACCCTTTTTCTGATTTTCGTAATAGTGCGTTGTCTAGTTTCCGTTGGTTACTGGTTTTGTATCTTCTCAATCGACTTGTGTATACGAAAAGCTTTTGTCATAGACTGTCCAGACACTACTGAGATGTGATGTTTTCTCCATCCCACTGGGAGCGTATTCGATTATTGTCCATGATAGTCTTGACAAGTCTTTCAATTCTGTTGTTCCTGACCCTTCGTTGGTACGCGGTCAGTCTTCCAACGTCTTTCCGAGGACAATTGATTTTCCCTCCAAGTCTTCTTCGCCAAGGTGGTATTCAAGGTGTTTGTCTAAATTGGGGAGGGTCTTGCTTTGGTCTTACTGCGACCCCAATTGTTCTGCAGATGGAAGTTGCAGCACAGTAGATAATTGTGTGTAGCGACTCTAACGTATTATCCCATAAAACATAATTTGGCAAGATAAATTTGTTCATAGCCTGCAAGACGATACCCAGTTTCTTAGACGATCTTAGTCTGGGAAGAGCTGGTCTAGTCAGTAGATCTGTTTCACTATACTCTATAAGAGCTTCTTCCATTTCTGATTGAATCTTCTCAAGCAGGTCAGCGTTGATTGGCTGTTCTTGTTGTAGTTCTTGAGTCTCTTCCGCTTTTTGTGCGAAATGTATTTCAGGCTCTGGATCGATTGTATTTCGACCAAATAGTTCGTTCTCCACTTCGTTCTTTATTGTGTCCAGTTGTTCAGGCGCAATAAGGCCATTTCTCAAGATGACAAGATCTGCTCGGTAACTTGAAGCTCTAGGTACTCACGAGAGAGTTATTATTAAATCATGGTCCGTATATCTAATGTTCTGGTGATTTCTCAACTTGTAGGTCAACTCTGACAATGCAAGCTCATGTCCACAATATTTTCTATGGGAATTTGTTAATTTTCATTAGTCATATAAACAGCATGAAATACAAATTTAACATTAAATA